>BSBK01007855.1:0-707500 GCA_027943335.1 Chamaecyparis obtusa
AAAGGTATCAAATATAATTTCTCTTTATATGTAAATAACTACAAGATTGCATAAAATAGAAACAATGAGGTTATAAGCAAAATCAGAGAGCATTTCATATAAAGATTTATATAAATCATAAATCTAAGACATACAACTAATTCATTTTATAAAAAGAAATCAAAAGATCTATAGTCCATGATCTTTATACACAACTTCCTGTATGCATAAACTATGCTTTATTAAATATATGTATTATATTTTTATAAATCATAAAACATGTAATTAATTCTAAAACATTTTAAGCTAGTTTTTAAACACAAATTCTAATAAGCATTTATTTCTTGATGTCTTTTCATGAAGTGAACTTTATTCTATTCCTTCTTATTCACAAAAGAGGGAGATTAATTCTAAGAACATCTTGATGCTATCACATAAAAAGAATTAATAAACTATCCTTTCAAGACTATCAACAATTAATTGATCAATTACTTAAATTAAACAACATAAAGTTTTCTTTGCAAATGATCTAATCTTTTCCTCCCAAGGGAAAGCTAAATGCAATAAGTAAATCAACCATTTAATCATAACCATGAGATGGAGACATTTTTTCTTACTAACATTTATTTCAACTAGATCTAAAATATCAACTTTAATATTCTTCACCAACATAAGGAATTCCATTGAATCTTTCCCATATTCACATAGCTCAATAAAGGAAGGAAAATAAATTAATCATACTATCTTTTACATGCATTTCATATGCTTAGACTTTTCAACATAGCCTTGAAATTAAAACGAAGATACACATAGGCTCTAGGCCAATCAACTCTATTACATGAAGTAGTCACATTCTAACTTCCAACTAGCTCCATCAAACTAGCAAGATAAGTCTTTCAAATCTGCAAAACAAATACAAATGGACCATGGAGGCTCACCTCCCAACCTAGGCCATTTCATGGCCACCCCCAAGCTAGGGGAAAACAAAATTGGATAGGATAACAACATGCATACATCAAGCACACACAACAGAAACTAGCAAACATTGCATAAACATAAAATTCCTTTCCTAAGGCTTAGCACAACCTGAGTCCCCTTGGACCCATGGTAGGGGTGAAGGTGGAAGCTACTCAACTAGGAGAATGCCAAAGTACAAAAGAGAACCAGCCTTCAACAAGGTACCAAAATCTGCACAATATGCCTTCACAAGGCCATATAAACAACCATCCACCCTCCTCATACTCTTCACCATAACCACACCCTTATGACCCCAAAAGTATGCACAAAAGAAATGGCACATGGATGCCCATATATCCATGCTTTATCCCCTTCCTCCTAGAGGAAGGACTCTACACTAGGAAAGTAGTCCCAACTTATGCCCTTCACCCATCAAGGCTCTCTTCCCTCCCAAGGGCGAGCTTGGCCTTGCACAACCCCAGGAAACAATGCACAAAAGAAAATACACATACAAGCAAGGATAAGAAGACATAATTTTTACAAGATTAACTAACATTCACACAACATAGCAAAAGTAAAAGAATTGTACATAGCAATAAGAACAAAGATTCAAAATCCAACTTGATCCAAGCTTAAGGCAAGAAGGTAGAGTTGAGCTTTCCAACTAGTATCCTCCTTTGCTATGCAAAACCAAAATCCTCCAAGTACAACAACACCAAAATTTATCACAAAATCTCTAGTCTCGAAAAATTGGAGATTGGGCAATTAGCCAACAATTTTCCCTCCATCTCCTTAAAAAGAAAAACCCTCAACCATTCAAAACAAAAGAGGGAAAATTCAAATTCAAAATTCAAAAGAGGAGTGACTCTTCCAATTCGTCACTTTCAAAAGAGCATCTTTTGGAAGGGCAAAAATAGTCAAAAACTATCACAATAGTCAAAATTTGACCCCCAACATATGGCACCACTATGGGGTAGCTTATTTTAACCTCCACTAACATAAATGGTCTTTAAAAGACACTTAAAAGACCACTCAAAGAATGCATCCGAAAATGAAAGAGAATCCCACTCATGGACCCTAAAAATAGGAGACCACTTACACACATTAAATACTTGGGCATGCCAACTCACAAGACATGTCAATTGACACCACAATTAAACCACATTACACACAATACACATGGCATGCCAAGTAGACTAAATAATTAAATCAAATAAACATATTCAACAATTATATTCATGCATCACTTTACAAAATTTACATTTTACAACGAGGTTAATTTCTCCCCTTAGAGATAACCTTGGCTTAATAGGATTTTACAAATATCCATCTTTGATTTCCCCTGAAAATGCCATGGTCTTACTTGCACACTTGACAAAGCATCAGTAGCTAATAAAAAGTCAAAGATAATTATATATATATAATATATATATATATATATATTATATATATATATATATATATATATATATATATATATATATATATATATATATATATATATATATATATATATATATATATATAATATATATATATATATATATATATATATATCAAAATCTCTAACTGCATTTCATAATAATTCCTATCATTTCAACATTGCATTTCTAAAGCACATAAAGTCAAGATTAAAATGATATATGATAATCCATCCAACATAATAGCCATGATCATTTCCCATAAATTTTCCTAACATGAATGTAACATCGAGATATCATATATAAATCAAAGATGTATTAATTACTATGCTCATAACCTACTAAATAGCATCAAAGTGAAAGTCCCTATATCATCATCACACACTCACAAATCATCACATAGTATCATAATAAAATGTCTCTGTCTCAATAGTCCAACATAATAAAATAAAGTGTCATCATGAGTCTAAAGATGGAAAATAATCTGCTATGAACTGATGTCACAGGGTGAGGCCTCACATCCTCCCCCTAGGCATGAACCTCCTCCTAGAGTTCATTAAAAAGGTGGGGATAGTGTGCCCTCATCTGTGGAGCATCCTCCCATGAAGCTGTAACCTCATCATAGCAATCCCACTGAACCCTAACCTAGTCTAGCTCTCGACCTCGAAGGGCCAGCTTCCTGCGAGCCAAAATAGTTATGGGCTCCAGCGCTAGCTGCCCATCTGACTCCACCTATAAGGCATCCCAATCAATAATGTGATTCTCATCATAGATATACTTCCTCAAAGCAGAAACATGAAATACATCATGGATACGCGATAGGCTAGGTGGCAAAGCTAGTCGATATGCAACTGGCCTATTGGTTCTCGAAAAAGCTGATCATTTTGAGGCCAACTAACAGACACAGTAGATGCCTCTACAATTCTAGCTTAAATCTAGCCAAGGCTAGTAGGACTAATTTCATTTTGAACTATTTAATTCTCTATGTCACACAACTACGTACATAACAAACAAAGTTCCTCCAAAGGCGGTGAATGATCCTTTGAGGAAAGAAACTAATCTCTAAAAATCTCTATTTTATAATACTTGACTAAATGGATTATACTAAATAATTAAAAGTAATGCTTTTGAAATAATGATTTTAATGATCTATAAACTACAAATGTATGAACCAAATGACAATTTCCAAATAATAGTTAGATCAGTGCCTTCTAAATACTTGGGCTATAGAGACATAAAAATTTTCAATCCTACGTACAATCAAAGATGGTTTTAAGGTAACTCACTCCTATAAAGCGAGACCATCATCCTGCAAGCTTCTATTGAAACAAAATTTAAAATAACTTATACAATAGGTCCTATAGTTTTTAACCCAACTTAAGAGCCCGAAAGGAAACAGTAACAGGTTCTTAGACCATGCTACCATTATTGAAATTGTACAAATGAATCATAAATGAATGCATCAAATAGAAAACATAGCAGGATACCCTGGTTCACAGAGTAATCTGAAAGACTAATTGAAAACATATAACTTATAACCACAAATAAAAAGAAGAGCACTTATCTTTATTAAAGTTAAAAAAATAGTACATTAGAGTTCATATTGTAGTTGTGATCAAATTCTATTCTATGAAAATCTTCATTGTATTGTATTTATTTTCCTTTACATTTTAATTTATGTATATATACATGTTTGAGTGGCTTTTACACCTCTTTAGGGTGAAAAGACACACCCTTATTACAAATTGTTTTGAAAAAATGATAAACTAACTAAAAAATAACTACCTAACTTTCAGATTTGGGCTTGGTTGAAAAACCAAAACACCTTTTGGAAAGCTAATATTTTTATTGGAAATAGGAAATTTGATTTCCCAAACTGGGTCTTTTTTAGATTTTTAAAATTCGACCATATTCTACCTCTGTCGACATCATCTTTGCAGCAGGTCTAAATTCTAGCATTTTTTGAAAGCTTTGATCACAAAATTTTGATTGTTCTTGTCACAGAGCTTCCTTCTATAATATCTCAACTTTTTAATTGAAAATTAATGTAATATTTTATCCCATTTCATGTACTCTATCATTAATTATTGGGTATGGAGTTTAAGATGCCATTTTTTAGGGTTTTATCACTATATAGGACTCCAAATTTTGCCCCAAATTTAGAGCTCCAACAGGCTCTTTCTGGGGACGTATGCTCCATGTGAGCATAGCGAGATTCCAACTATCTCTGGAGAAGTAGACCAAGTATCCATACTAATCTTATGTGAAGTAAAATTAGGTGGTCCCAGGCCCCCCAAAATTGAACATTGATCCTTTCCTCTATCAAACACTTGATTTTGATCATGTAACACTTTTAACCTTCCTGCATTACACATGTCATCCTTATAGACAATTCTCACTACTTCATCAATATGATCTTTGGCATCCAATGTATATTCAGCCCTTGGGAAATCATCAGGTCTATTGTAATCCTTGTTGAATAGAAGATTTTGGTTAATCATACAAACCTCTAGGTTAGTCTTCTTTTTTCGGATACCTTCTTGTTCATAATCTGTCCCATCTCTATATTTTGGATATTTTTTCTCCTCACCAAAAGGCTTTGATAATAGGTTATCTTCAAGAAGTACAAAGTCTCTCTCACCAAGATTTTGATCAGTTGGGACATTTCTAAAATTTTTAGAACTATGCTTCAACACATTCTCTTCATCATTTCTAGCTGATTCCATCTCATCTTCATATGTTTGGTGTACCTCTAGCTCAAAGGATGAACTCCAAGATATCTCACCCTCTGAATGCACTTCATGAGTTTCATCAAATTTAAAATTAGGACTGTTATCTTCATTAACATTATCTCCTAAAACTTCATCTTGTTCATGCAGTTCTATTTCATCTCCACAATTTGATTTCTCTTGAATATGGGCTGATTTGTCTACCTCCTTACCATGATGGATTGAGAAAAAATTTGGACCATTCTTTTTAGTGTGTCTTTGGTATTCTATGTCTAATAAAGCTGAAATTTCTCTTGTATTGAGAAGGTTTTCTTCCTCATCATCATGGTCATTGATACATGTTTCCATACACATCTCATCATGTACAAATTCTTCTTCAATCTGATCCAAATTTTTATCCTCCATGTCATCACAAGTATTATTATGGTTCTCGTGAATGTATGCTTCTTTATCTTTTGTATGACTAGTACATTCATCTTCCTCACCAAGATAATCATCAAGCACAAGGCCTTGTTCAATCTGAGCAATAGCCTCCCTTTTTTTTTCTTCGTCATCTTCTTCTAATATATGCACAAGGAGCTTTATAGAAGGATCATCTAATGTAATTCCCAATTTTTTGACCTTTCTCATGATTTATTTTTGTGAAGGCATAATGTTTGAAGGTATTTCTCGAAGAATGTCCACCGTTCTTATCAGCAAATGTGCAGAAGACTCCCCTTCAAATCTCTCCAAGCTAAAAAATGCATCAAGTGGAGACATGTAAGAGTCCTCTTCCATATTGTGATCCTGAATCTTGTCCCATTCATAATGAAACATATCAAGAAACCATTCCTCAAACTCTCTCCATGATGATATACTTTGTTCAGTTGTCATACTAAAAAGTAAACCTGCATGATCTATCAATGATCTTACAAATAGTTTCACAATCACATCTTCTACATAGATATGACAATCTAGAATAAATTTACAAAATGCATGCAAATGCTCCATTGGTGATTCTAATCCATCTCCACAAAATTTTGGAACATATTTTTTTATTTTAAGAGGAATATCTTTTTGACCACTAGGGATGTTATCAAAACTCAATTGTCTATATACTTCAATAATAAATTTTGGTCTTGGGTCACAAAAAATTGATACTTTATGTGAGTATGTATTTTCATACATACTAAATATTTAAATTTGTAGTAATGTTTTTCCTTATACATTAGGTTCTTTTCAATAGAGTCACCACCTCTTTAAATAGGAAAACTTTACTTATCCCCTTCTAGGCCTTCTCCCTTAGTAGAGTCACTAACTGAAATGTTTTGTTAAATAGAGTCGCCACCTCATTTGAGGAATGTCTTGCTTCTAGGTTCTTTCTCCCAGTAGAGTGTGCTTCCAAACAAAATAATATAACTACTTTCTGATTCTGATATTCAAAATCTAAAATTCTAGGTAACTTCACAACATATATTGTGAGCAAATCTCCCTAGTAGAGTCGCCAATTTGTTGGTGCTTGAAAACACTGATCATTTTGAGGCCAACTAATAGGCACAGTAGATGCCTCTGCAATTCTGGCTTAATCTAGCCAAGACTGGTAGGCCTAATTTCACTTTGAACTATTTAATTCTCTATGTTGTATAACTACGTACATAACAAACAAAGTTCCTCCAAAGGCGGTGAATGATCCTTTGAGGAAAGAAACTAATCTCCTAAAAATCTCTATTCTATAATACTTGACTAAATGGATTATACTAAATAATTAAAAGTAATACTTTTGAAATAATGATTTTAATGATCTATAAACTACAAATGTATGAACCAAATGACAATTTCCAAATAATAGTTAGATCAGTGCCTTCTAAATACTTGGGCTATAGAGTCATAAAACTTTCAATCCTACGTACAATCAGAGACAGTTTTAAGGTAACTCACTCCTATAAAGTGAGACCATCACCCTGCAAGCTTCTATTGAAACAAAATTTAAAATAACTTATACAATAGGTCCTATGGTTTTTAACCCAACTTAAGAGCTCAAAAGTAAATAGTAACAGGTTCTCAGACCATGTTACCATTATTCAAATTGTACAAATTAATCATAAATGAATGCATCAAATAGAAAACATAGCAAGATACCCTGGTTCACAGAGTAATCCGAAAGACTAATTGAAAACATACAACTTATAACCACAAATAAAAAGAAGAGCACTTATCTTTATTAAAGTTGAAAAAATAGTACATTAGAGTTCATATTGCAGTTGTGATCAAATTCTATTCTATGAAAATCTTCCTTGTATTGTATTGTTTTCCTTTACATTTTACATTATGTATATATACATGTTTGAGTGGCTTTCACACCTCTTTAGGGTGAAAAGACACACCCTTATTACAAATTGTTTTGAAAAAATGATAAACTAACTAAAAAATAACTACCTAACTTTTGGATTTTGGTTTGGTTCAAAAACCAAAAGACCTTGTGGAAAGTTAATATTTTTATTGGAAATAGAAAATTTGATTTCCCGAACTGGGTCTTTTTTACATTTTTAAAATTTGACCATCTTCTACCTCTGTCGACATCATCTTTGCAGCAGGTCTAAATTCCAGCATTTTTTGAAGGCTTTGATCACAAAATTTTGATTGTTCTTGTCACAGAGCTTCCTTCCATAATATCTCAACTTTTTAATTGAAAATTAATGCAATATTTTATCCCATTTCATGTACTCCATCATTAATTATTGGGCATGGAGTTTAAGATGCCATTTTTTAGGGTTTTATCACTATATAGGACTCCAAATTTTGCCCCAAATTTAGAGCTCCAATAGGGCCTATCCTCTCTAAGATCTTGAAGGGACCAAAAAAATGAGGTGCAACCTTAGAACCCTTTCCAAAAAAGATTGGGATCTTATGCGGGCGCACTCTCAAGAAAACTTTGTCTCCAACCATGTAAACATGATCAGTCCTCTTCACATCTGCATACTTCTTTTGTCTGTCTTGAGCCTCTCTAAGGTGCTATCTAATTAAGTCCACCTACTACTCCATCTCCCTGACCAACTACGGTCCCACTGCCACTCTATCCTCGACCCTATCCCAACTCAAAGGAGTCCTGCAAGGCCTACCATACAATGCCTGATAAGGTGGCATACCCAAAGATGAATGATGTCCATTATTATATGAAAACCCCACCAAGTGCAAGTACTCCTCCCATCTAGACTGGTGATCCATCACATACATACGAAGCATATCCTCCAATACCTGATTAACCCTCTCTGTCTGACCATCTATCTCAGGGTGATAAGCTGTGCTAAAGTTTAGCCTAGTGCCCAAAGCTAACTATAACTCCCTCCAAAAGGATGATGTGAATAGTAAATCTCTATCAGATATAATCTTATGAGGAATGCCATGAAGTTTGATGATATCCTACAAGAAAACCTGTGCCACTGTAAGTGCTGTGAAAGTAGTACTAATAGGTGAAAAGTGAGCTACCTTAGTCAACCTATCCACCATCACCATAATAGCATTGTGGTGATGAGAAGACATAGGAAGACCAATAACAAAGTCCATGGATATAATATCCTACTTCCACTCGGGTACCTCATGCGGCTAAAGAAGCCCACCTAGATGGTGGTGCTCTGCATTAACTCTCTAGCATTCCAAACACCTAGTCACTATCTCTACAATGTGTAATCTCATACCTAACCAATGGTATAGCTACCTCAAATCTTCATGTAACTTCTTAACTCTAGGGTACATTGCATAAGGAGCTCTATGGGCCTCAAGCACAATGAAGTCTCACAATCCATCAGAAGAAGGTACATAAATATGTCCTCTATGAAAGAGAAGGCCATTTGACTCTAGGGAGTAATATGAGAACTTCCCCTCAAGGGGTCTCTATGACTGAACCATCTGACACCCCTCATAATAGAATCCATCCTCAGGTAAGTGCTACAAAATGCATCCTCTCAAGTCTATGCTGGAAGACATAGATGAAATCTTGTGACTTCTCCTACTCAAGGCATCTACAACTACATTCTCCTTACCCTTGATGTAGTGAACATCAAAATCATGCTCACAAAGAAACTCCATCCATCTCCTCTACCTAGCATTGAGATTCAGTTGAGTGAAGATATACTACAAGCTCTGATGATTGAAGTGGAGCTCGAATCTATGACCCAAGAGAAAATGTCACCATCTCACCAATGCATGCACTACTACTACGAGCTCAAGGTCATGGGTAGGATAGTTGAGCTCATGAGTCTTGAGTTTCCTAGACTCAGAGGCAATAGCTTGACCTCCCTGCATAAGAAATGTGCCTATACCATCCAAAGATGCATTTGTGCAAACCATAAATTCTTCTGAAGGATTTGACACTACAAGAATAGGTGCACTATTGAGTGCCATCTTGAGCTTTTGAAAAGCTCTCTCACACTTCTCAGTCCACTCAAACTTCTTCCCCTTTATCTAGAGGGAAGTGATAGGGTGAGCCACTCTAGAGAATCCCTCAAAAAAATGTCTATAGTAACCTGCCAACCCCATGAAAATCCTAACCTCAGTCACACTAGTAGGTGTTGGCCAACCCATAATCACTCTAATCTTAGATGGGTCAACAAAAATCCTACCTCCTGATATCACATGACCAAGATAGTGAACCTCAAACCTAAAGAAGGCACACTTTGACAAACTACCGAACAAGAGTTTGTCCCTCAAACACTGCAAGACCTGCCTCAAATGCTCCTCATGCTCATGCTCATCTTGGGAGTAGATCAAAATATCATCCAGTAATACTACCACAAACTTATCCAAGAAATTCCAGAACACTCCATTCATGAGGCTCATGAACATGGCGGGAGCATTCATGAGTCCAAAAGGAACCACTGTGAACTCATAATGGCCATAACATGTGTGAAATACAGTCTTGTGGAGGTCACTCTCCACAATCCTCAACTGATGGTACCCCAAATTCAAGTCAATCTTAGAAAATACATGAGCACCCTGAAGCTAATCAAACAAGTCATCAATCCTAGGAAGTGGATACCAATTTTTGATGGTCACCTTATTTAGCTTTCGGTAATCCATACACAACCTAAGAGATCCATCTTTCTTAATGAAGATAACTAGTGCACCCCAATGTGATACACTAGGATGAATGTGCCCTTTCTGCAAGAGCTCTTCCAACTAAATTTGGAGCTCATTAAGCTCATTGGTGGTCATCCGATATGGTGCTCGAGATATAGGCTCTACTCCTAGCACAAGATCTATATGAAAATCCACCGCTCTAGGTGGTGGCATACTAGGTAGCTCTGATGAAAATACATCTGCAAAATCCTGCAAGATAGGATGGTCATCAAGTGAAGTTTCCTTCTTGAACTCCTCCTCTTGATTACTGATGGTGATGGAAAATAACTGACATCCCTTATGCATGCACCACTTCAGCTACATAACAAAAATCACACGAAGAGATATAGGTCTATGAACTCCTAAGATAATTGAAGGCATCCCAAAATCATCTACATACTCAATCCTCTTCTGTCTATAGTCCATCTTGGCGCTGTGGGCATAAAGCCAATCCATGCCAAGGAAAACATCATAAGACCCAAGGGGTGTGATACATAGGTTAGCTATGGTGGTCATGTCACCAATCTAAAATTGACATCCTCTCACCAAGGAATTGACTAACACACTAGCACCCGAGGCTAACTCAAACTCCCAACTCACATCTTGCCTAGCTACCACTAGCCCACAATGCTCCACTACATATGGAGTAATAAAAGAAGCAGTAGCTCCCGAGTCAAACAAAATAGAAATACGAGTACCTCCAATCATACCTACGGCCTCAATAACCATGGCCTGATGGTCAACTTGGTAGTTATCAACTGCTACAAACACTTGATGAGATCTGCCCATGTCTCCCATTGTAGGCTCTAAAGCTATTGCTCTCTAACTACCTGCTGGATGTCCTAATAGACAATCTCTAGCAATGTGCCCCATAGCACCACAAGTGTAACATGGGCCTCTAGCCTGTATCTGGATCCCTTGAGATCTGGACTGCTGATGTGCACCTATCATGCTAGACCCACTGAACCCACCTCTAGAAGACTGATGAGTCTTAGCTGGTGGTGCATACTATGACTAAGATTTCTAATCTTGCCGAGGACCCTATGAGTTCCACTGCTTGGGCTTTGAGCCCTGCTCTCCCTGGGGAGGCCTTTGTCTCTGACTTTGCTAAGACTACTGCTATTGCTACTAAGGTGCTCTGTATGATCTTGATGAGTGTTTTTGATTCCCTTTCCAGTAGGATTTCTAGAAACTAGAAGTTTGTGGTGTGGAATTACAGTTCTATGACTGATTATGAATCTCCTCTACAACCATGGCTCTCTCAATGGTATAGCACAAGTCTTCTAGAGGTACCAATCATACTCTATCTAATATAGGATGGTTGAACCCTTTTATGAAGTGGTTGACCTGTAGTTTCTTGTCCTTCATATAATCCACGTAGGGAAGGAGCTCAAGGAACTTGATCTTGTATTGTGCCATAGTCATATTCCTTTGTTGGAGGTCATGAAACTCATCTATGTGATGCTATCTGAAATGCTCTGACATGTATTGGGACTTAAATCTCTCAAGAAAAACCTCCTATGTGAGGGTGTCTAAGGTCAAGTGATGTTTATATTCTTCCTATCTCTAGCAAGTAGAGGCATTACTTCTAAGCATATGTACTGCCAAATGTGCCTTTAGGTTGCTCTCGTAAGGACACAACCCAAAGCAGTGCTTAAGGCTCAAAAGCCATGCATCTACCTCTGTACCATCTGTAGATCCTGAAAAGGGTTGTGGCTAAAGGTGTAGGAGCTCTCTGATCTGATCCCCTGTATCATAGGGTGCTCTATGCACTATCTTAGGTGGTGGTGGTGGTAGCTCTGCCATATGTACTAACTCATCCTCTAAATCTACCTACTCAACCCACTTGGAAGGAGGGCTCCTACTCCTCTCTCAGGCCTCATTCTACTGACCTCCTAATGGAAATCTATCCATAATGATACTGACAAGATTCTGAAGGGCATTCAGAATATCCTGATTAGGGTTTGGTGGTGGTCTAAGAGGTGGTTCTGGCTTGTCACCTACATCCTCTACTAGTTGCTCAACATCCACTGAAGCCTCACTAGGAGTCCTAGCATCTTGCCCATGACAATGACCTCTACATGTGATTGGAGGCATCCTACACAAGTGAAAGACAAGACATAAGTTGAAAACGCAATGGGTTTAGGTTCCTAGAGTTGAAACTACACTCTGATACCAAAATTAGGGCAAAACACACATAGCAATTTTTTTAAAAAAAACTCATCCTACAAGGTTGAAAACACCGACATAAGATCGTAACATCAACCTATACACCTAACCCTTGAGGAAATTTGAGGCATGCACTGGCTTTCTGACATTCCCTAACTCGTTAGGTGCACAAGGTCAAAGAATACGCTAACTAGGGTCCAACCAATGAGGGCATGAGGGATGAAATCCCTAAAGCAATCATCCTAAAAGAATAAAGTCAATAAAATTAAAAAAAGATTCTATATTATTAAAAGATTGAAATATTCATCATTAATCTTTCCTAAATAAGGATGCATCAAGGCACAACGCAAAGTTGAATACTATAATAAGGTCAAAGTTAAAATTGGGTAGTATTTTTATTAGGATGATTATCGCCTAATGAAAAAATGATTAGTGCATTAAAAAAACACTATATATGTATATAATATCGTACACACACACACACACACACACACACACACACATATATATATATATGTATGATATTATATTTAACACATACTAAAATAAGTTTATAATAATTAAGAGAAAATCCAAAATACATGTAAAAATAAATATTATGGAAATAAGATATCTATAGTCACTTAAATCTATGATTAAATTAACTCCCAAAATAATAGGGAAGGCACAAAAGACTCAAAAGGCCATTATAAAAAGAAAACTACACAACTAAAGGAGATTAAAAAATTAGGAAATAACAACAATCCACAATTTAATAATTCAACTGCTTCATAAAAAGGAAATTTAATTCAAAATGATTAAAAAGGATAAAAATCTAGAAGGGCTCTTGGCTATCCCTAACCCTAATCTGAAATAAGGGGTTAGGCTTATTACAATTTGGCCTGGGATCCAAATTTTCCATTATTGAAGTTTTTAACAGGTTGCAACAGAGGGCCATGAAACTCTGTAATCCATTGTGAGTATTCGCCCAAGCATGTATAGGTGTGTTTATACACAAGTGTGCTTACATTCCTGTGTAGGCTTGAGTAAATACCAGTGGTTACAATAAGGAGACCTCAGTCATCTAGAGGCAAGGGTATAGCAGAGTCAGACGGTAGAAACATTTTTATTCTTCTAGGCTTATATCTCGGATTGCATGAGGGTTGAGTTTACCAGAAGACTATGATAAGCTGGTGGATGTTTATAGATATAGTTTAAAGTTACAAATCCAAATGTTTTCATTTTGTTCTTAAAGCTGGCATCGGTTTGTTTTATCTTTGTTAAGATTTCATGTTAAAAAAATTGCCTGTGTAGGATTACATATTTAGCACAGATTTCAATACAAGGCAAAGTTTAGATAACATGCAAAAGAGGCAATACATTAAATCCTCAACATTAGTTTTTTTAAAAAATAAATTTTAGGAATCCTCGGTATATATATCTTCTTGTAAAGGAAGTAATACGTTATCCAAAATTTTATTGTGAATGGCAAGTTAAAACCATAGACACTGCTCATGACCGAACGAGCATACATCCAACAAAGAAAACCCTGGACGCATAGCGCAAAACCCTGAAAATGCTTTGATCATAGGCAAAGAAAGAATGGCCACCGCTGAAGGAAAATGGGGAGGGTTTGGGGCTCCCTGGCGATCATCGACAGTGGCCATGCCACTGCTACAACGGTCTTAACTGCTAGTAGCAGTGACATGGTCACTGCTACGGTGGCTTACCGTCGCAATAGGGCTTGCCCTTGTTCGCTGGGAAGACCACGGATGCGGGCGAGGCATTATGCAAGCTATTTATTTATAGCAAAATTAACATTTGCTTGGGCATTTCGGTAATGTTAGGTTTTATCGCACACAGTACATAATGAAAGTTTGCTATTTATTTTGGTAACAAGTAAAGTTGTAATGTTTTGGTTTTAATTTCGTTTCAACATTATAAAATAAAAAAAAATGCACATGATTCGATTTTATGAGAAGTAAACTATATTATTACATATATATAGTCGGTTATATATATATATATATATATGTAATAATATAGGTAGTCAAATTAAAGCACAACAATGTATTAATATATATGGAAATATATATATATATATATATATATATATATATATATATATATATATATATATATGAGTTCTGTTAAATGAATAGAAAGGTATCAAATATAATTTTTGTATAGATGTAAATAACTACAAGATTGCATAAATAGAAACAATGAGGTTATAAGCAAAATCAAAGAGAATTTCATATAAAGATTTATATAAATCATAAATCTAAGACATACAACTAATTCATTTTATAAAAAGAAATCAAAAGATCTATAGTCCATGATCTTTATATACAACTTCCTGTATGCATAAACTATGCTTTATTAAATATATGTATATATATATTTTTTATAAATCATAAAACATGTAATTAATTCTAAAACATTTTAAGCTAGTTTTTAAACACAAATTCTAATAAGCATTTATTTCTTGATGTCTTTTCATGAAGTGAACTTTATTCTATTCCTTCTTATTCACAAAAGAGGGAGATTAATTCTAAGAACATCTTGATGCTATCACATAAAAAGAATTAATAAACTATCCTTTCAAGACTATCAACAATTAATTGATCAATTACTTAAATTAAACAACATAAAGTTTTCTTTGCAAATGATCTAATCTTTTCCTCCCAAGGGAAAGCTAAAAGCAATAAGTAAATCAACCATTGAATCATAACCATGAGATGGAGACATTTTTTCTTACTAACATTTATTTCAACTAGATCTAAAATATCAACTTTAATATTCTTCACCAACATAAGGAATTCCATTGAATCTTTCCCATATTCACGTAGCTCAATAAAGGAAGGAAAATATATTAATCATACTATCTTTTACATTCATTTCATATGCTTAGGCTTTTCAACATAGCCTTGAAATTAAAATGAAGATACACATAGGCTCTAGGCCAATCAACTCTATTACATGACGTAGTCACATTCTAACTTCCAACTAGCTCCATCAAACCAGCAAGATAAGTCTTTCAAATCTGCAAAACAAATACAAAGGGACCATGGAGGCTCACCTCCCAACCTAGGCCATTTCATGGCCACCCCCGAGCTAGGGGAAAACAAAATTGGATAGGATAACAATATGCATACATCAAACACACACAACAAAAACCAGAAAATATTGCATAGACATAAAATTCCCTTTCCCAAGGCTTAGCACAACCCGAGTCCCCTTGGACCCATGGTAGGGGTGAAGGTGGAAGCTACTCAACTAGGAGAATGCCAAAGTACAAAAGAGAATCAGCCTTCAACAAGGCACCAAAATCTGCACAATATGCCTTCAGAAGGCCATACAAACAACCATCCACCCTCCTCATACTCTTCAAAATAACCACACCCTTATGACCCCCAAAAGTATGCACAAAAAAAAATGGCACATGGATGCCCATACATCCATGCTTTATTCCCTTCCTCCTAGAGGAAGGACTCTACACTAGAAAAGTAGTCCCAACTTATGCCCTTCACCCATCAAGGCTCTCTTCCCTCGCAAGGGTGAGCTTGGCCTTGCACAACCCCAGGAAACAATGCACAAAAGAAAATACACATACAAGCAAGGATAAGAAGACAAATTTTTACAAGATTAACTAACATTCACACAACATAGCAAAAGTAAAAGAATTGTACATAGCAATAAGAACAAAGGATTCAAGATCCAACCTTGATCCAAGCTTAAGGCAAGAAGGTAGAGTTGAGCTTTCCAACTAGTATCCTCCTTTGCTATGCAAAACCAAAATCCTCCAAGTACAACAACACCAAAATTTATCACAAAATCTCTAGTCTCGAAAAATTAGAGAGTGGGCAATTAGCCAACAATTTTCCCTCCATCTCCTTAAAAAGACAAACCCTCAACCATTCAAAACAAAAGAGGGAAAATTCAAATTCAAAATTCAAAAGAGGAGCGACTCTTCCAATTTCGTCACTTTTCAAAAGAGCATCTTTTGGAAGGGCAAAAATAGTAAAAAACCATCACAATAGTGAAAATTTGACCCCCAACATATGACACCACTATGGGGTAGCTTATTTTTAACCTCCACTAACATAAATGGTCATTAAAAGCCACTCAAAAGACCACTCAAAGAATGCATCCGAAAATGAAAGAGAATCCCACTCATGGACCCCTAAAAATAGAGACCACTTACACACATTAAATACTTGGGCATGCCAACTCATAAGACATGTGTCAATTGACACCACAATTAAACCACATTACACACAATACACATGGCATGCCAAGTAGACTAAATAATAAATCAAAATAAACATAATTCAACAATTATATTCATGCATCACTTTACAAAATTTAAATTTACCACAAGGTTAATTTCTCCCCTTGGAGATAAGCTTGGTTAACAGGATTTTACATATATCCATCTTTGATTTCCCCTGAAAATTCCATGGTCTTACCTGCACACTTGACAAAGTATCAGTAGCTCATGAAACGTCAAATATCACATATATATATATGTGTGTGTGTGTGTGTGTGTGTGTAAATGAAATACATCTAAAAATCACATTCTTAACATCAAAATCTCTAATTGCATTTCATAATAATTCCTATCATTTCAACATTGCATTTCTAAAGCACATAAAGTCAAGATTAAAATGATACATGATAATCCATCCAACATAATAGCCATGATCATTTCCCATAAATTTTCCTAACATGAATGTAACATCAAGATATCATATATAAATCAAAGATGTATCAATTATTATGCTCATAACCTACTAAATAGCATCAAAGTGAAAGTCCTATATCATCATCACACACTCACAAATCATCACATAGTATCATAATAAAATGTCTCTATCTCAATAGTCCAACATAATAAAAATAAAGTGTTATCATGAGTCTAAAGATGGAAAATAATTTTCTATGAACTGATGTCATGGTGTGAGGCCTCATAGTTTTGAACAAGTGGTGCCCATTTGCTGGGTTTTCACCATCTTGACAGAGATTCTATTTTTGCTACCAAGGCACCTATTTCCAAGTTTTCACCAAGGCACTTTTTCTTTTTCTCATTTTTTTTGTATTTTTCATTTTTTTCAATTTTTTTATACTTTTGATAATTTGTGATTTTTTTTGTGTTACATCAAGGTGCTTATTGCTAGGTTTTCACCAAGATGTTCAATTTTTTAGGACTTTTTAAGATTTTTATAATTTTTTCAGGACATTTTTGAATACTGAATTCTTTAGGTGTAGAATTTCCTCAGATGAAGAATGTTGATTGGTTCTCGAAGCTATTCATCATCAGTCATTGAGAGTTGATAGGCACCAGAGCTAGAAGTAGCATTGACAACAAAAGGACCCAACCTGGTGGGTTCAAACTTCCCCTTGTATTCTCGATGTGATTGATTTTTAGGATTTTCTCTCAAGACTAGATCACCAACTTGAAATTCTCCATGTCTGACTTTCTTGTTGTAGCCTCTAGACATTCTTTTTAGATATACTCTGAGATGATCATACACAACCTATCTTTTCTCATCTAGTAGTTCAAGTTCTTGCAACCTAGACACTCTATAGTCATCATTAGTTACGAGACCATGCATTCTAATTCTTAGTGATAGGATTTCAACCTCAATAGGTAGTACTGCTTCAGACCCATAAACTAAAGAAAATGGTGTAGCCCTAGTGGGCATTCTGATACTTGTTCTGTAGGCCCAGAAAGCTGGATTGATCATGAGATGCTAGTCTCTTCCTATTTTATTAACTGTACGATGTAGAATTTTCAACAGATTCTTGTTTGAAGCCTCTACTTGTCCATTCCCTTGAGGATAGTAGATAGATGACCAATGTTGTGTAATCTTGAATTTAGCACATAAACCATCTAAGTCTTTATTCTTGAATTTTCCACCATTATCTATGATTATTGAATGTGGGATTCTATACTAACATATGATGTAGTTCAGAATGAACATTGAGATTTATTTGTTGGTTGCTTGAGTTAAAGGGATTGATTCTACCCATTTTGTGAAATAGTTTGTAGCTATAATAATATGGGTATTTTCATTAGAAGAATGAGGTTATATGGCTCCTATTAGATCAAATTCCCATTGTTGAAAAGACCATTGTGTAGTAAAGGGGATAAGATCTCTCCCTGGTGCATGAATCAAGTTCCCATGGACTTGACACTTTTGACAATTCTTTGCATGTACTTGATAGCCTCTTTTTCCATTTCAGGCCAATAGTACCCAGCCCTAATAAGTTTTTGAGCTAGTGTTAAACCATTCGAATGTGATCCACATATACCATCATAGAATTCCTCTAATGCATGTTGAGACTTGTCACATTCTAAACACCTAAGGAGAGTACCATCTAGACTCCATTTGTATAGATCATTGCTAATGATAACATATCGAGATGCATTTCAGATAAGGTTTCATTTCTCATACCGGTTAAAGGATTCAGGAATGATTTGGTCTTGAAGGTAGGAAAATAGGTGTTTGTATCTAGAAGAATCATGACCTACAACAGTGCAAATCATTCAGGTTTCTAGACAATCATAGGCTGGGAATGACAGTGCTTCCACCAGGAACTCATAACATAGCTCATGTTCAGGCTGTTGTAGTAGAGATGATAGCATTGCCATAGCATCAGTAGCCTTATTCTCTATTCTAGGGATTTTCTCAAATGTGATAGATATGAAATATTTCTTTAGATCATATACCATGTGTTTGTATGGAACTAACTTTTCATCCTTCGTTTGGTATACATCATTGACTTGATGGATGACTAGCTATGAGTCTCCATGAACATGTAACTCTGTCACTCGTGACTCAATTGCTATCTTCATTCCATTAAGAAGGGCTTCATATTCGATAGTATTTTTTGTGCAAGGAGAATTTATTCTGAATGCTTTAGGTATTGAGTAACCTTGTGGTATTAGGAATAGTATGCCTGCTCCAGATCCATTCTATGTATAGGAGCCATCAAAGAATAACTGCCATGTTCTAGAAGAGAGATTCATGATAGAGGAATCTGGGAATTCCATTTGCATTGGTGTATCATCAAACAATGGTGTGTCAGCCAATTGATCAACAATGACTTGGCCCTTGATAGCTTTTCTTTCAATATATTCAATGTCAAATTCACTTAATAGCATCACCCATTTAGCTAATCTACATGTGAGGGCAGCTTTTCTTAGTAGGTACTTTAGTGGATCAACCTTAGCTATCAACTATGTTTTATGAGCTAACATGTAGTGTCTTAGTTTCTATGATGCAAAGATCATAGCTAGACAAGCTTTCTCAATCATTAAATAGTTCTTCTCGTATGCTACCAATGTTATACTAATGTAGTATATAGCTCTCTCTTTCATGTTGTCATCATGTTGTGCTAGCAATGCCCCCAGTGATGTATCTGTAGTGGAGACATATAGAATCAATGACTTTCCTTGAATAGGAGGCATCAAGATAGGAGGGTTTGATAGATATTGCTTGATGTGGTTGAAATTATTCTCACATTCTTTATTCCATGCAAAAGTCACACCTTTATGTAATGTTTTTGTAAAAGGTTGTGATATGTCTACCAATTGAGATATGAAATGTTTGATAGACTGCACTCTTCCTTGTAAAGTCCTCAGTTGACTAATATTTTTAGGAGGTTTCATCTCCATGATAGCTTTAACTTTAGCTGGATGAACTTCAATACCCTTCTTTGAATCAATGTAGCCTAAGAGCTTTCCAGAAGTGACACCAAAAGCACACTTTGTAGGGTTCAGTTTGAGACTAAACTTCTCCATTCTATCTAGTATTTTTCTTATGTCATTCAAAAGTTTTGATCTTATCATTGATTTAGCCAAGGTGTCATCAACATAATCCTCCATAGTTCGATGCATCATGTCATGGAAAATAGATCTCATGGCTCGTTGATATGTAGCACCTACATTTTTTAGACCAAATGGCATGACATTCCAACAAAAAGTACCGTATGCACATGTGAAAGTAGTTTTCTCTTGATCTTCTAGAGAAATTTTGATTTGGTTATATTTAGAGAAACCATCCATTAAAGAATACATGTGAAAACACGTAGTCATGTCCACTATCATATCAATGTTTGGAAGTGGAAAATCATCTTTAGGGCATGCTTTATTCACATCTCTGAAATCTGTGCACACTCTAATAGATTTATTTGGTTTGGAAATAGGCACAATGTTTGATATCTATTCAGCATAGTTGATAACTTGGATGAATCCAACTTTTAGTAAATTTTCAAGTTCATCTTTGACAAGAAGTGCTACATGTGGATGCATCTTGTGCAATTTCTAATTGACAGGTTTCACTCCCGGAGCTATAGAGAGATGGTGCATTATAAGATCAAGATCCAATTCTGGCATATCTAAATACTTCCATGAAAAGTTGATCTTCTTTTCTATTAGGAAAGTAGTGAATACTTATTTCTCTTTCTCTGATAGGGATTGTGCTACATGAATCAGTTGTGGTTCCTCTATTGTACCCAAGTTGATAGATTGAGTGAGCTCAATCAATACTAGAGATCTATCCTATAAATGACTTGGAAGGACATCAAATATCTCATCCTTATTTACCTTAGAGAGGTTTTCACCTTCATATATGTCTTTTATTTTTACTATTTTAGGTTTTGAGACTACCACAAAGTGGTTTTCACCCTCAAAACTCTTTTTCTTTTTACTCTTATTCTTTTGATTGAGATATTTGATAGCTAAATTTGTCATTCTAACACTCGGTTCACTAATGGAAGTCATCATAGGTTCAACTACATTGAGGTAGCAAGCAAGGACATAGTCATTTTGAAAGGTATAGATATCTTGGCTTGGATCAGTAGACATTTTGTCAATAAGCTCTGGATGTTGGATAGTCAATGTAGGGGAGGGGATTGGGAAAGAGTGTTCATGCATATGGTTTTGGTATCATTGGAAATGATCTGACTCATGAAATCAAAGGTGATACTACTACTCGAGATGGTTAGTTCATTAATATTTTCAACGTCATTATTGGATTTCACTTCAAGTGTAGGTGGATCGAACTCGTTAAGTTCGCTACTTTTCTCTAGACTTATATTGGGTGTAGGTACATATTGGTGAATCACATCTACATGTTTTTATGTGATGAGTTCATCTTCTTCTGGAATGACTCCTCATTCATAATCATTGAATTCATCTTCTGATTTTGGACCTCTAGGAAATCTAAGAACATGTGTGAAATCTGGACAAATTCCCCAAGTTGGGTTTCCTTTAGATTTTGATTTGAATTCATACTCATAAGAGTCTATCTTAGACTCGCTGGTGTGTTCCTCTTGGTTAGATTCAAGATCAACCGGTTCTTTTGTGGCGACTATCATTTGTGTAGTAGTAGGTTCTTATGTTTCTACTACATTGATCCTTTTTATTGGCTCATCTTCATCTCTGAGCATGTCTAGGACGTCTTTAGAAACATGTTAATAGGGAAAAACATCTATAGTATTAGAATCATCACTATAACCCTATTTGTTTTCCTCTACTTCATTGTTGTGCTCTTCTAGCTCTATCTATTCTATTACATGAGAAGAGTTATTACCCTTGAGATAGAAGGGTTTCTTTCTATAGCCTAGGCCTATGGTATCTTTGTTAGGTCAATCCACATGTGCAATGGGTGTCATGAGACCTTTCCTCTCACTCCTAGGGGTCCTTTGCTAGGATATCCCATTTTAGCTATTAGTTTATCCCATAGCTCATATGACTTGGAAGGAACTTTTAGTGTTTTAGAGTCACATGCTTGAACAATTTGGGATTGAGACTCATCTTTGTATAGCCATGCAAGCACAGATTCATCCTCTTCAAATTCTTGTTTGGACACTTGTTCTACAACAAAATTCCCTTTATAGGTAGTAAGAGGTTCCTTAGATTCTTGTTTTGGCTATTTTAAAGATTATCTATAAGATTTAGGTGAGATAGGGAGAGATGTTAGAGATAGGATTGGTTCCATAGTATATTCTCCCATGCCTTTGTCTTTGATTTTGACTTCCTTTGCAATTTCTTCCATCTTGGATGTAGATGCCATGTCTTTTTGCTTAGTGGAAGATTCTCTGTTATTCAGAACAAGTTTGTTAGCACTCTGATGCAGGAGCATCCTGGGTGTAAGAGCAATCTTGCATCACCCAAAAAAAAATATTTCTATTTTTATTTTCAATAAGGGCTATCTTGTGCAGAGCTGCTATTTATGGAAAGTTACTATTTTTTTGGTAATTTTCGTATGTGCTCAGAATGATCTGATTTCTTTCTTGGAGGTTCATTTTGGTCATATAAGTCTTCCAGTAAAGTTTCGTTGCCAGATCAAGTGTATATTGGAAGATATTGAAGATTTTCGGTATTGGCAGCAGGGGACAGAAACTTTGAACTCAGTTTTGAATGCTTTAGAGGCCCCAGATGAGGTCAAATTTTGGGCTGAATGAAGCTTGCTTAATTTAGGCGTTGTAGAGCTCCTCGCGCCCTTTCCGAAATGGGGTTACAATAGTCAATCGGGTCAATTGGTGATGACTTATGGTCTTCGGAAGTTGGGTCACCTGAAATGGCGGAAAATGATTTTTCTTCAAAATTTCTGTTCGGGTTTCAAAATTTATTTTGAGCCGACTATGATGTAATGAAATGTAAAATAAAAATAATTCTAAGTTTGGTCGGCCTTATTGGCTAAAATTCTGGAACCTTCCCAGGCGGTGGAAAATTGCCTATATAAGGAAGACTGTATTATTGTCTTAGGCAGTTCAGAATAGTTCTGGGTAGTAGATCTGGGTAATAGTTCGAGGCTTTGTCCTGAAAAATATTGTAAGGGAATGCCCATGTGGCTTTGCATATTGTAATTCTAAAAGTTTGTAATTCCACATTTGTGGAGATAATAAGAAGCCAATTTTCTGTTCTTGCATATTGTTGTTGTTTCTCTATTTCTGTTATGTGTTTGTGGTATTAAGGGGAGCACCCTTCATCAAGTGGTATCAGAGCAGGAGTTCTTGAGTGTGTAAACAGATCGCCGACTGTGAGGCAGTTTGCACCAGGACCGTGGTTAGAGTTTCAGCGCGCATCGCGAAAATGCCTCCATGAAGAGAACGTGGCGGAAGACCTGGTGTTGTGACACCTGAGGTTAGAGAGTTGCAGAGACAAGTGCGAGCATTGCAAGAAGAGATTCGTAGAGGAATGAATCTTAATGTCAGAGACGAAAGTGAGGATGAAGCTGAAGAAGAATATCAAGAAGGAGAAGTTGAAATTGTGAACCAGGAGGAAGAAAGACTTTTTCGGGCGATTTCCAAGATTGGGAAAAGACCTAAGATTGAGGTTCCTACATTTTCTAGAAATCTTAACCCAGAGGAATTGATCGACTGGATCAATGAATGTGAGGAGTATTTTGAGTATGAAGATGTTGAGGATCCTGATAGGGTCAAATTTGCGAAGGCCAGGCTGAAAGGTCATGCGAAGATCTGGTGGCAAGAAATTCAATTGGAGCGAAATAGAAGAGGGAAAGATAAAATCACAAGATGGGATCAGATGGTGGAAAAATTGAAGCGACAGTTCATTCCTGTTGATTATGAGCTTGACCTACTGAAGAAAATGCAAAGTTTGAAGCAAGCAGGAAAATCTATTCAGGAGTATACAGAGGAGTTCTATCGACTTCTCATCAGAACAGGCCATGCAGAAGCTGATAAGGAGAAAGTTGCCCGATACCTTAATGGGTTAAGGCCAAGCATTCAGGAGGAGCTGAATCTGGTTCGAATGAACAGTATTGAAGAGGCATACCAATTTGCCCTAAAAGTAGAGGAAAAGCTGAACAAGAAGTTTGAGAGCAGACAAAACGGAAGAGGTCGCGGTGGATGATCTGGTGGACGGTCATATGGTGGCCGAAATGAAGATCTGAAAAAGAAGGATGAGGCCAGTAGCAGTCAGAATCAGCGAGGAAATAATTCCAATCGCTTCCAGGATCAGAATAATAGAGATCAAAGAGGAAGAGGAAGAGGACAAGGATCTGGAAGAGGTGGCTTCCGTGGAACATGTTTTCACTGTGGAGAATAAGGTCATAGGGCATTTGAATGTCCTCAGTGCCAAGGCAGAACAGACAGGAGAAATGAAGGCCAGGCCAGAATTGCACATGTAGATGAAGATGCCAGATCATCAAATTCTGAAGATGCTGAAAGAGGAGAAACGTTGATTAACAGAAGAGTCTTGTTGAGTGGTGAGAATGAACCTGAGCAAAGGAGGAGCTTGTTTCGCACCAGGTGCAAGTGTGAAGGTAAATGTTGTGATGTGATTATCGACAGTGGAAGCACTGACAATTTGGTGTCAGAAGAGATGGTGACAAAGTTGAAGCTCAAGAGACAGAAACACCCACATCCATATCGGATTGCCTGGGTACAGGATGACCACAAGGTCATGGTCAATGAACAATGCATGGTGAAGTTCAAGATTGGCGGATACCAAGATGAGGTATTGTGTGATATCATATCTATGGATGCATGTCATATGTTGTTGGGTAGACCATGGCAGTTTGACAGATGTGCTGTACATGATGGCCGTGCGAATACCTATTCCCTGACAAAGGATGGAGTGCGACATAAGCTAAAACCATTGAAGGAGACTGAAGAAAAGGTATGTGGTAATGCAAGGATAACTTTTGTTGATGGAAGAAATTTCCTAGATGGTATGAGGCATGAGCATGTATGTTTTGCTTTAATTCCAAAAGCTGGTAAAGAGGAAGTAGAAGATGTTCTTGTAGAAGTTGCAGATTTGTTGAATGAGTTTCAGGATATTGTATCCGATAACGTGCCTGATGGATTACCACCAGTCAGGAAGATCAGTCATCAGATGGACTTGATCCCAGGAGCGAGTTTTCCGAATAAGGTAGCACACAGAATGACACCTATAGAAAGTGAGGAGTTGAACAGACAAGTACATGAACTGTTACAGAAAGGATTGATCCGTGAGAGTCTAAGTCCCTGTGCCGTACCAGCAGTATTAGCACCAAAGAAGAATGGAGAATGGAGGATGTGTACAGATTCTAGGGCAATAAACAAGATCACAATCAAGTACAGGTTTCCATTGCCACGAATGGATGACATTATGGACTGTTTGAGTGGAGTTGTGTATTTCTCAAAGATAGATCTGAAGAGTGGATATCATCAGATTCGGATCAGAGAAGGAGATGAATGGAAGACTGCCTTCAAGACAAAGGAAGGACTGTATGAGTGGTTAGTCATGCCTTTTGGGCTAACCAATGCACCGAGCACTTTCATGCGGCTCATGAACGAAGTTCTGAAAGAATTTCTGGGTAAGTTTGTCATTGTTTACCTAGATGATATTCTGATCTTTAGTAAGACATTGGAGGAGCATATGATGCATATTCGTATGGTATTTGAGAAGCTGAGAGAAGAGAAATTGTTGATTAATTTGAAGAAGTGCAGTTTTGTGAAGAAAGAGTTGGTGTATTTGGGGTTTGTAGTTTCAGGAGAAGGTCTAAAAATGGACCCAGAGAAGGTACAGGCTATCCTTGAATGGCCTACTCCAAGGAATGCTACTGAGGTAAGATCTTTTCATGGTCTAGCTAGCTTTTACAGAAAGTTTATCAAAAATTTTAGCAGTATTTGTGGACCCTTGACTGAAACAATGAGAGGGGATAGAAAAGAGTTTAAGTGGACTAATGGGGCAGAAAAGAGTTTTCAATTATTCAAACAAAAAGTTACAGAACAACCTGTTTTAGCACTTCTAGATTTTAATAAGGTGTTTCAAGTAGATTGTGATGCTAGTGGTACTGTAATAGGAGCTGTTATGAGCCAAGAAGGTAAACCTATTGCTTATTTCAGTGAGAAGTTGAATGATGCCAAGAGAAAATATTCTGTTTATGATCAGGAATTTTATGCTATAGTTCAAGCATTAAAGAAGTGGAGACACTATTTGCTTCCTAAGGAGTTTGTTTTGTATACTGATCATCAAGCTTTGCAATATTTGAATAGTCAAGGAAAATTGAATCAAAGACATTTGAAATGGGTTGAGTTTTTGCAGAGTTATACATTTGTTTTGAAACACAGGAGTGGAAAGTCTAATAGGGTTGCAGATGCTCTTAGCAGAAGGCAACTACTACTGACAGAAATGCAGATTGAAGTGGTTGGGTTCAAGGAACTCAAGAATTTGTATCCAGAGGATCCTGATTTTGGTGAAGCTTGGAAAGCTTGTACAGAACCTGTTACTCTAGATAGGATGAAATGGTTGGATTTCATCATCTAGGATGATATGCTATTCAGAGGGAGTTAGTTGTGCATTCCACGAAGTTCTATGAGGGAGAATCTCATCAAGGAGAAGCATAGTGGAGGAGTGGCTGGACACTTTGGTCGTGATAAAACCCTTGCTTTGGTTGGTGAGAATTATTATTGGCCACAATTGCAGCAAGATGTGAAGAAGTTTGTACAGAGTTGCAGAGTATGTCAGATGGCGAAAGGAGTGAAGCAGAATATAGGGTTGTATCAGCCATTACCTGTACCAGAGAAGCTTTGGGAGGATATTAGCATGGACTTTGTTCTTGGTTTACCGAGGACTCAGCGGGGACATGATTCAATTTTTGTGGTGGTTGATAGATTTTCAAAGATGGCACATTTCATTCCTTGCAAGAAGACTACTGATGCTGTTCATGTAGCAGAATTGTTTTTCAGAGAGGTAGTGAGACTACATGGTTTGCCAAAGACCATAGTTTCAGATCGGGACACTAAGTTTGTTGGATATTTCTGGCGTACATTATGGAAGAAGTTGAAGATAGATTTGAAGTTCAGTTCATCACATCATCCACAGACTGATGGACAGACAGAGGTGGTGAATAGGAGTTTGGGAAATTTGCTGAGATGTTTGGTTGGAGATAAGCCAACAGGATGGGATTTGATTTTACCACAGGTGGAATTTGCATACAATAATTCTGTCAACAGGAGCACTGGTAAATCACCATTCCAGATTGTGTATGGAAGTAGTCCAAGAAATGCATCTGAATTGAGGAAGATAGATAAAGGAGAAATAAGTAGTGCTGAAGCTGAGGATTTTGCAGAACACTTGAAGAACATCCATGAAGAGGTGAGGAAGCATATTACCAAGATGAACGCACAGTATAAGGCTAAGGCAGATGAGAAAAGGAGGTATAAGGAATTTCAGGTTGGTGATGAAGTCATGGTTCATTTGCGGAAGGAGCGGTTTCCAGTTGGTACATATAACAAGCTGAAAATGAAGAAGTTTGGGCCATGTAGGATATTGAAGAAACATGATTCAGGAAATGCATATGAGGTAGAATTGCCTACTGGGCTGAATATTTCACCAGTGTTTAACATTTCAGATCTGACAGAGTATCATGAAGGAGGTGTTGAAGATGAGATCACAACAGCACAGTGGAGTATTCCAGCAACTAGTTCAGACACTAAGGAGATCGAAGACATACTGGACAGTCGTGTTGGTAGAAGCACAAGGAATAGGACATATGAAGAGTATTTGGTCAAATGGAAAGGACGACCTGTAGAAGATTCATCGTGGCTAACAAAGGAGGAGGTTAATCGTCTTGGTTTTCCTCTGCACACCTGAGTCGTGACAGGGTCACTTCTCAAATTACCCTGGGTGTCTGATGCAGGAGCATCCTGGGTGTAAGAGCAATCTTGCATCACCCCAAAAAAAATATTTCTATTTTTATTTTCAATAAGGGCTATCTTGTACAGAGCTGCTATTTATGGAAAGTTACTATTTTTTTGGTAATTTTCGTATGTGCTCAGAATGATCTGATTTCTTTCTTGGAGGTTCATTTTGGTCATATAAGTCTGCCAGTAAAGTTTCGTTGCCAGATCAAGTGTATATTGGAAGATATTGAAGATTTTCGGTATTGGCAGCAGGGGACAGAAACTTTGAACTCAGTTTTGAATGCTTTAGAGGCCCCGGATGAGGTCAAATTTTGGGCTGAATGAAGCTTGCTTAATTTAAGTGTTGTAGAGCTCCTCGCGCCCTTTCCGAAATGGGGTTACAATAGTCAATCGGGTCAACTGGTGATGACTTATGGTCTTCGGAAGTTGGGTCACCTGAAATGGCGGAAAATGATTTTTCTTCAAAATTTTTGTTCGGGTTTCAAAATTTATTTTGAGCCGACTATGATGTAATGAAATGTAAAATAAAAATAATTCTAAGTTTGGTCGGCCTTATTGGCTAAAATTTTGGAACCTTCCCAGGCGGTGGAAAATTGCCTATATAAGGAAGACTGTATTATTGTCTTAGGCAGTTCAGAATAGTTCTGGGTAGTAGATCTGGGTAATAGTTCGAGGCTATGTCCTGAAAAATATTGTAAGGGAATGCCCATGTGGCTTTGCATATTGTAATTCTGAAAGTTTGTAATTCCACATTTGTGGAGATAATAAGAAGCCAATTTTCTGTTCTTGCATATTGTTGTTGTTTCTCTATTTCTGTTATGTGTTTGTGGTATTAAGGGGAGCACCCTTCATCACACTCTCTTTCAATACATTACAAGTTGTAGATATGTCAGCTGGAATGGTCACCTCTAATCCATAAGGAAATTTCAAACATTGATGGTATGTGGAAGGAATAGCTCACATTTCATGTATCCAGGGTCTCCCTAGGAGAATGTTGTAAGCCAAAGGTAGATCAAGAACTTGACATGTGATGTCTCTGATAACTGACCCTATTCTAATTGGTAGTAAAATTGTTCCTTTGGAAGATCTTTCTTGCTCATCATATGCCTTGATAGTTATCTTCTTTTTAGGATCAATGGAAGCTTCTAATAATCCTAGTTGAGTGATCAAGTTGTAAGAATAGATGTTTAGACTAGCACCTCCATCTATCAACACATGTTTGACCTGATGATTTTGGATCAAGAATTTAATGTGCAAGGGCTGGTTATGCAGATGACTCAAGGAATTGTCATCTTCCTCTAAAAAGGAGATATACTGGGGTGATGTCAAATGACCAACCATAGTCTAAAATTTTTCTAGATCAAGATCGCTAGGAACATTGGAATCGAGTAGAGCTTTATCCAGAACAGCTCTATGAGAAAAAGATATCTAAAGCAACTCAAACATTGATATTTTAGCATTGGTATGTTGAGGTTATTGGACAATATTGTATGATGTCGCTCTAGTCTCCCTAGGAGTTGATGATTTTGAGGCAACCCTCTGTTTGGAAGTAGATGAAATATTAAAAGGCACCTTAGGGGTATTGGATGAATTTGAGTTTTATCCTTGCAGATGTGCCTGAGCTTGTGATCAGGTAACTACATATGCTGATTGATTATCTCTATCTTTTCTTACAATGGTGATGACATTACAATGTTCAAATAAGAAAGGTTCAACCATGTTTATGACAACATTGTTTCCAGAGTAGGCATAATTGACTTTAGCACCCATATTAGGCTGAGAAGATGAATCTCCTTGATTATGCTTCAGAAATAGTTCCGTGAATGTTGTATGATCATTATTGCTTTTATGATTGTCAATTACAATTTCTCCATTATCAATTTTGTCTTGTATGAGATGCTTTAAGCGTATGCAGTTATTGGTTTTATGACCCTTGTTTCAATGGAAGTCATAGAAATCATTCTCTTTCCACCATTTTGGTTTAGGTTCAGGATCAAATGCTTTGATCTCAGGTAATGTGATGATATTGTTTTCCAATAGAGTTTTCATGGCATATTCCAAGGACTCACCCAAAGGAGTGAACTCCCATTTTGGTGTTGTAACCCATGGTTTATAGTCTTTCAACTTTTGAGATGGTTCAGATGCCTTTTGTTCAGAAGCTTTTATGGCTTGGGTGCCCATGGTAAGATTGAATGTGGGTGCCTTTGATGGAGCACTGATATGATCCACAACACCATCTGTTACAACATTCTTGTTCTTGTTCCAAAATTTGTTTTTATCTTTGTTGTTGTTGGAACTAGAACCAGATTCATACTTGCTATCCTTGTTAATGGATATGTATCCCTTTTGAGAAAGCACATTTTCAATCTTTATGGCATTTTCTACCATTTTATTAAAAGAAGTATGATTTTGCATTTGCAAATGATAGTTGAGTTTCAGAACAAGATTGTTGGTGAAAATTTCCAGCTTCTCATTTTTTGGAAGGGGTCTAGCATATAGAGAAAATATTTTCCTCCATCGTTTGAGGAAAGTCAAGAATGATTCTCCTGAGTTCTATTTCAAATTGAAGATTTCGATCATAGTGACTGGATGCTGGATGTTGTAGGAGTATTTTTGATAGAATAGCTTGATCAACTCCTCAAATTTTTTGATTGTTGGAGGCATTTTTGAGAACCAATGAATGGCTGCTCCTCCCAGAGATCATGGGAAAAGACACATTAAGTAGGTTGGTTCATACATGAACTCCATCGATTGAGTACAAAATTCTCTCACATGATCTTGGGGATCAGAGTTTATATCATATTTGTTGTATTTGGGCATTTCCACTCTTTTCGGGAATGGTGGCATGTATAAGTCTTTATCAAATGGAAAAGGGCATAGGGCCTCTATGGAGAACTCCTTAGGTTTCTTCTCTTTTTCTAGCTTGTTGAGCTTGACTTGTATGTCATGCATCTATTTCATCATGGCTTTGATAGGAGTTTCTTCCTCATGTGTGATGATATCTTGGACATTAAAGTTCAGAGGAAGTTTAGCCCCTTGTTGAGCTAAGTCTAGGAAGAATGCCTCTTTGTCTTCCCTCAAGAAGTGTTTAATCATTCTCTTGAAGTTATCATCATTTTGATATTGGAAAATTTTAGAGGGTGTTGGTTTGACATCTCTGCCATGATTGGAGTGATGACCTTGGGATCCTTGGTTTCCTCCTCCTTGAGACATTGTGTTGTTATGAGGACTACTAGGGATTGTTTGAGGTGGAGTTGGTTGATTACCTATGTAGATTGATGCAGAAGGGGTGACGTAACCACCTTTCAAGAATAGATTTCCAAGAGCATCTTATCCAAATTTATTAGTTTCATAGGTCTGATGAAATGTCTGAGCAATCATAGAAGATGCAGTTGAAGAGAATTTCAGTTGTTCTCCTTGTTTTCTCTATGATGAAGCTCTAGTTTCCACCATTAACCTTGGGTGAAGCAAAAGAGAAAGATTAAGAAAAATGAAGAATGACTTGATTCAAGAAGATCGAATGATGCAACCTTGTCAAGATTGGATTGATTGAAGACTAGTTTGGACATAAATGAAGGATACTATGCCCTAGTAGTATGGGTAGACGCCCAAAAGATGGCAGAAATGAGCTCGTAACACTTAGCCATTTTGTTGAAGACTGAATTGAAGATGATTTTGACAAGGTTTTGACACCAGATGAACATGATTCAAATCAAAAGATTAGAAGATTGGATCAAACTCAAGAGACCACTTTTAGGAAAATAGATTGGATTTCTCTGATTGTTCTGCTCTGTTCCTGACACAGTGAATATTTTGACAGAATCTGAAAGTTGGCTATAAAAATTGGATTTTTGACAAATTTTGGAGTTTTTTGACCTTTTTAAAAATTTGATATGAGTTTCTCTAGGCTTGTATGAGTCTGGGTGTGCTCTAGCATGAAAGTTGACAAGACTCGTATGACAATTGACACCAAGGTTTGACTTTGCTTGAATTTGGAGACAAAACTCATACGACAATGTATAGGCTTTCATACGATAATCTAGGGCTTCTGGCATGACTTTTAAGAAAAATCGTAGGAGTTTCTAAGACTGCAGGATGACTTTTGACTCCAGAAAGAATTTTTTCTTCAGATTTGTAATTTTTTCAGTTTCAGATTGTTTACAAATTTTTTTGTCTAGGTTTGAAGATTTGTGTGGTAGTTTGTCTCGGGTTTGTTCATTTTCAATAACCAAATAGATACCAGACATGCATAATAGCAGAAAGGGAGTTCAAGCAATCAGTTGTCTTAAAACAACAACCTTGCACATGAACAAGAAATAGTGACTTATTGTGCTAATCCCTAGGAATGCTACTTGTGTATGTTCTCAAAAGTTTTTCAATAACACACATAGTCCTAGAAAATGAAAAATTTGGCCTAGCTAGGGTCTTTAGTAATGGTCTGAATCTACAAATTTTGTGATCTCAAGAGGGCGAACTCAAATCCAGGTGCACCGGGGTTTTGACATAGTCTGAGAATTTAATCAATCAGGAGCTACTAGGGAGATTTGACAACCCAACAAGAGACCACACGTGGCTATTTCTTCCACAAAGACATTTATATAGCGACTGTTGCTACCATGATGAAAATGGCTATTACCACTTGAGGTTCCATCCATATGGCTGACCTAATAAAGGGAATGTCCACTATGGTTAACCCTCTCTAAAGGTGACTCACAAAATATACCACATGGGGACTTGGTCCAGATTCAAGGATCTGAGTTTCTAATACTACCCATAAAGGGAGTAGAGCATAATCCTCTAGCCTTTTCACTTTTACCCAAACACAACAGATAGATTCTTTGACACGCTAAGACTAAAATCACCTCACCAAGGTTTGTGATGTCAACAACGATGTCTACCGATCTCTCTAAGTAGGACCAAGAGAGAATGTACTGATCAAAGTTGAGGACCAAACCAGGTAGAACGTGAGATAATGACAATATCCTCCCTACCTACAAGGGGATCTATCCTCAAGAAGGACTTCACATGCAAAGCTAGTGAATGAAGCCCAATCTCTCAAGAACTCCAAAAATAGTGTTCATAGGGCCTATTTACTATGCGTAATAGATATGCAAAAATTAAATCTATATTCTTTTTAGAGTCGAAAACTGAAGTGTGTTTTATGAAAGCTGGAAAGGCACTCAAGCTAGACATGTGAGATGTTCGTTTTATGTCCAAATTGAAATATTTTTAGATGCAGTGGAATACCTAAATTCCCTTGCAACGTTCTTAGTATATTTTACCTAATTTTTAGCTTTGTTGAGCAATCTCGCGCAAGCAAGCCACAAACTTTCAAACAAGCAAACAAGCAAACAAGATATACAACGTATATTCAACTTATGTAAACCCTAGGGTTAGATCTAAATTTTTTTTGTTAGGATCAATAAAAACCAGAAAATAATCCAAATAACAACTCCTATCATGCATTGAATCATATGAAAAATAAGTGCCTACCCATCACAAAATTTTATTTTTTTTGCATTTGACCTCGTCAACAAGATCTTTTTTTTTGGATATGATTTCGGCCACAAAAATGGAAATGCAAAATAGAGACACCTATTAAAAAACAAAGAACTTTCCAAAAATGTAAAATTTTTAGAAAAATCTCTTCATTTGTGCCCTAGAGACACATTTTACCCAAACAAACTAGTTTTTGTAAATTGACTATTTGAGCTAAGATATTGCATCCAAATTTAAAACACAAAGAATAGACCCCCTGTTTAATTTAAAGAGATTTATGAAAATGTAAAAATTTCTAAAAAATATGCTGATTTGCACCAAAAATTAATTTTTTATGAAAAATAAAGAAAAAATTATTAAAAATTCAAAACATCTTAGAAAATATTAAATATTTTATCAAAGCTTCCTTGATATGTCTTCAACTTGCGAAACAAATTTCAGGCCAAAAATCCAAGCCGTTTGGGAGATATAATTAAATATTTGAAAATTTAGGGTTTTAGTCTCCAAGCAAATCTGCACAAGGGGGTTAGCTCCAAAAGAAAAACCAAAACCAGCATGTAAAGGTGGGTTGCCCCACAGTGGGTGCCAGAAATGTGTGTGAAAATTGTACCTAGTTGTGGACACAACACTTCAGTAAAACATTAGCGGTTAGCAAATCAAGAAATCTGTAAATAAATGAAACTAAGCTAAACAGGTGATTTACTGTCTTCTAGTAGGTGCAAGTATGGTATTCTTAGATTAGATCAAGATTAATGACAATGCAACACCTAAATGAAGGATTTAAAATGATGAAAGCAATGAAATATGAATACAAATTATTCTTTTTTTTTCGGATTTTGTATGCAATAAGATGAAAAACTTGATATGAAACTAATCTAGAATGAATTGAAATGATATGCAAATTAATCTAACAATGATATGCTATGAATGAATGCTATGAACTCTCAAAAACAATAACAAAAATCTCACAATCGCCTTGTGTGCAAGAGCTTGATTCTTCAGATGTCAATTCGCCAGAGTAAGTATGCAAATTTGAGGGATATATTATGAATAGTTGAGCCTTGATTTTATAGAAATCCAGGGCTTGAGGATGCATTGAGAAAAGCCATAAATCACTCTTGATAAAATTAGGTTTATTTTTGAGTTAACAAGAAATTAAGAATAAATAAACTCATAAAATCATGCAAAAGAAGTTTTTATCTCAAAATAGAGTTTAGTTCTCTTTTTCAACTCATCATCAGTTGTTGAGTTTTGAAAGTTAACAAATTGAAATTAGAAATTGATTTAAAGTTAACTACTTTTCTAATTGTGCATGATTTAATATGAATTAATTTAATAAATAAAGTGATTTATTTTCCACTTAACTGATTTTTGAATTAAAACAATTCATTTATGGGTTAATCAATTATTAAATCAAACTTTATTCCAATTAAATCATTAAATTTGACAACTTTGATTTTAAATCAATTAAACAAATATTCAATTGATTGTTTGTAGGAATTTTGATTTATTGTCAAAATAAAAAAATATTAATTAGGAATAAATGCAATTAAATCTAATTAAATAATTAAGTGGCAGTATTAATCTAATTAATTAAATATTTATCATATTCAATTAATCAAACTTAGGATAAATGAGATTTATCGCCAAATAATATTTAATTAAAGATAATTAAAATACATTAGGAATATTTAGAAAATATTCCTCGATGCAGAAATAGGATAAAGTCAATTAGGTTTTTGATAAACTGATGTGCAGATGTGCCTTAGGTTAGGACTTTGATGTCAATTTTGATCGAATTGCTGATGTAAGAGGTTAATGAACCTATAGCCCATTTTTGAAGTATTACACTTGCCTCCTATTCATAAGGGTGATGGTGACATCATAGGGGTGGAGGAATGGAAATTAAGAATGGACCAACTACTGACAAACCAAGATGTTTTCTTGAACAGTGATGGTACTTTGGACATCAACATGTTCAATAACATCCTTGATGATGTTTTTAAGGTGGAGAATGATTGCTCCAAAATTTTTCTAGAGGCAAAAGCTATAACTGACTCCAGATGGGATAAGAAGATGAAGATACTGCAAAACTTGAAGGAGTACACCTGGCCTACTGAGGAAGCAATTGCTACATGGGACAAGAGCACAAATCCCAAGAAGAAAAAGCCTGCACCTATTGATTTGGAAACAATTGAGGAGGACTAAGAAACATTTGGCACCTGATCATTGAGCACAGGGAGAATAGTCATCATGAAGTTGACAGTGTAAGTTAGTCGATTGAGGTGGTCACTTTCCACGCAACAACCTATGAGACTATTTTGAACATTTGCAGACAAAGGTGCCACTTGTTGAAGATATCAAATGATTTGGAAAATATTCCTTCAGTCTCTTTCAAGTTTGTGTAATCATTTGCAATAGTTTTTGTCTTTAATGCCTTTCCTTTCCTAGCCATCCGAAGCTTGTTGCATCCTAATTCTTCTAGGATTCCAAGATGGCTAGTGAATGCTATAAGTAGTCTGATGTAACTTTTTGTAAAGGATGTTGAAATTGGTGATTGAATAGACTACAATTTTTTCTCTCTAGTTTTTATTTAGGCATTCTGCCATTATCAATGTACTGATACAGAAAATATCAATGAGAATATATTAGAATTCCTTCTCAAATTTGTGTATGTCTTCTTGTTTTAAGACTTAGGTTCTTGTATGTTAATATTGCAAAGAAAAATTGATGTATGGCTTACAAAGTAGGTTGTGAATTTATCTTTTAGTTCTCTTTCAAGGAAGGGGTAAATTCTTTAAGATAATTTCAAAGGGATTGTAGTTTTTATAGGAATTGGATGTCTGAATGTGAGAATGAGGGGGACAATTTGTAATGCATTTGTTTTGAATTCTAGGAGTGTTTAAATAGTTTTTCTATTGATGTATGTTGTTGATGACTCTGTGCCCTAGAATAAGACATTGGTTTATTCTTTAGAAGAATCTCTTCAACATCAAACAATCTATAATTGATAAAAACTTTAAATCAAAATAAGTATTACTCATGTTAAACGATATAAGAAATTTTTTTGATTCCTTTAAAGGAGTGAATCTATAGTTATACCCACCTGAGCATTCAAGGCTCAAAGTGTATTAGGATCATTTCCTTGATCCTTGTTAATTGTTCCTTTTCCTTGACAGATTTGGAGTGGGTTTCAAGAGTCAGTGACAATAGTTTGTCTATTATATTGTAAATCTACAAGTGGAAAGAAAAGGAGCCAACAAAATGGTGACTCTATTGGGGATTTGAAGCAGTACAAGGAATTTGAACTTATTGCAAGCCATTAGGTTTAACACATTATTAGAGGTTTTATTTGGTGCATAGTTTTTCTTCCTGGAACCTCGTGTTCTCCTTGTCCTGTCAAATTTTTCTTTTTGATTCTCAAGGTTTGTTTACAAAATTTTCCCATTAACCATGGGTGGTGACTCAAAGGGTAGAAATAGTGTGGTTATAAGAAACAAACCATGGATAAAAGAAAGAATACAAGAGATTTTGTTAAGAGACATCCTATGATTAATCTAGAGGCTTTACCTTGGTCAAGAAGGAAAAGTTGGCTTAGAAAAGGTGGAGAATCCACTAGTGCACCTGTAAGAGAATGAGGACATGCTGAAGATGGGGTGATACATACATTTGAAAATGAGGAAGGATCATAGTATAAGAGTTCAAAGTCTGACAGTGGTCTTTCTGGATACAATTTTTATGATACCCCAGAATTGTTATTTCAAGATAAGGTTGTACTCCCTACAAATAAGATCACAAAGGTAGCAAGTAAGAATCATGTTCCTAATATGCATCATAACTGACCTAATATGGAAAGACAATCAGAGGAGCTAAGGAGGTTCCACTTTCCATATCAACAAATCACTAATATGGATGTGTCATCAAGCTTTGAAGATGTTATGGTAGACCCTACTAATCTAGGTGCTCTAAGACTACAATTAGCAGAGCAAGATGTAATCTACAAGAGGTAACAAAAGGATAGAGAAGCTGAGACTATCAATGCATTAATGGAGAGAGAATATTTTCTCAAAAATATTCATGAATTTAAGGAAAGAAACAAGATATTTTCTTCTACTCCTAAATCTTTGTAGCCTGATATCTTTGGTGACCTTGCTTCCCTAAGAGCTTAGAAGGGTCATTTGTTGTAGGATCATGAGTTTGATCAAGAAGGGCCTGTGATTAGGCAGGTCCAAAGTTATGCTCCTCAGCCTAAGGAACAAAATATAATAGAAAATGTTAAACCTGCTACTATGACAAATGAAAAGGGGAAGCAAAAGATGATTGGCATCAAGATAAATGAGCCTGTGGTCATACCAAAGATCCCACCACCTGTTTCCAGTTTTGACATAGAAATGGAAAAAAGAAATAAAGAAAGAGATGATTTAGCAAAAGAATTGGAGAAAGAAAAAGTTGAAGTATCTATTGCAGAAACAAAAAGAAAGATCCAGTTCTTGAAGGCATCCTCTACAAATACTCAAGGGCCATCTACAACTGAAATAGAAGATGCTAGGGACTGCTTTAAAAGACTCCCAGACTATTGTATTGATACATGGGATGCCTTTGAAAAGTGTTTCAAAGAAAAATTTGGTGATAAACCAAATGCTAGTTTCATATTGAATGAATTCAATAACATAAAGAAGAATCAGAATGAATCAGCATCTAATTTCAATATGATATTTCAAAAGGGTATGCAAAAGTTGTTTCAAGTTATGAGGTTAAATGACAATGTCTATCTGACCACATACCTCAATGCTTTTGATGGCAAGACTGGATACCAAATGAGAGATAAAGAACCAAGGAATCTCAGAGATGCTTTTAGAATTGTAGTAAATATTGAGAACAATATGAAAATAACTAGAATATTGGGTGGGAAGAGAGATTATCCTAAGTTATTTGGGAGCAAGAACTATAGAAAGGACAATGAAATGAATATTGGAAATAAGAGCCAAGAAGAGGATAAGTTGGACAAGGTGTTGAATGCATTAAAAGATCTAAAGGCACCTAGTAATAGGAATGATAAGGTTCCCACTATTGAAATGCCTTATTTCAACAACAATTTCAATAGACATAATAGGTTGTAGAATTACCCTTATAACACCCAATGGAAAGATGGAAAACCTATTATCCCAAATATTAAAGGAAATAATGAAAAAATAATCCCTGATCCCTTGCACAAGGCTATTGTGAATGTTGTGGAGGATACCTCATGGTGTATAGCTTGCCAATCTCCTCATTCTGCAGAGCATTGTGTGGTTGCACAGTCCTTAGTTACATACCAAGATGATGAATTTGATCAAGAAGAGACTAATGATGATATTGGTTACAAAAGGATTGGCTCATATCTAGAACATGAGGATGTCTCTAATGTTGATGAAGAAATTGATGTGTGTCTAAAAAGACACAACAAAGCACTTTTCCACTAAGAGGTCTTTTCTAATGATGAAGACATTGATAAAAATATATGTAACATGATTTCCTCCTCAGAGAAAGTAAGCTTAATAAGACCCTAAAAGGATGAAATTTCTAGGATCACTACATATATGGTTTCCCAAGTGCAAGCTAGAAACATGACAGTAAATGATGGCATTGGTAAAGCTGCAGGGATGTTTATAAAAAATACCACTCCTAAGGAACCCACTGGAAATAAATTAAGAAATGATTATGTAGTAAAAGTCAAGAATGTCAAAGGTAAGAAGTGGGAACCAAGGGGATCAGGATGTGTCAAGGTGTCTAATGTTCATGAAAAGGACACCCAAAAGGAAACTAAAAAGCTAGTTGATACAATGGGAAAAGTTAAAAAAATAAAGATAACAACAATAGCTAATGCACCTAAAAAGAAAAAGGATATTAGGGAAATGCAGGTTGAAATTCCTTCTTTTGCCCCTATTGACATGTTATCAGTATTATCTCAAATTTCTATCAAGGTTACCTTTTCTAAGTTGTTAAGAGTCCCTGAACACAAAGACAAAGCTCTGGCATGGGTGGATAGTGTTCATGACTATAATGTGGCTTGCAATACCAATGAGCCATAACCAAAAGCTAAGAAAGAAGTGCAAGTTTAGGGAGTGGTATCTCAGATACCACCTATGTATTTAGATAATTCTATCAATGCTAGCCTTGAAAACATTGATCCATTTTTCCTAAGCATCATAGTGAATGGAATGATAGTAAAAAATTGCATGATTGATTCAGGTGCATCAAATACTACCATGCCTTTTAAAATTATGGAGAGATTGGGTCTCAAAGTTCATACTATTTAGAACAGATGTTGTGCAATGGACCAAAGAGAAGTGCCTATTATTGGAACTATGAGTGCACTACCCTATAAATTAGTAGCATATCCAGAGAAATAATTGACTATGAGTATCTTGGTTGTAGACATTCCTCCTCATTATGGGATGCTATTATCTAGGAAATGGAGTGCTGCCATGGGAGGAATTTTACAATGTGACCTCTCCTTTGCAACTTTCAATATTGATGGGAAATTTGCCAAGATTGAGAGAGAGCCAAGGATGACCCATATGATTGAAAAGAACATTGATAATGAAAATACTTGTTTTGTAGATACTGATATAAATGCTTTCAGGGCAGAAGTTACTATTCTTGAGAAAGAATCTATCATTCCCTCTATCATTGTGGAGTTGAATACTAGGTCTGAGAAAGGTGAGATATGGGTAATGTACTTTGATGCTGCTAACTACAAAGATGGTTTAGGAGTAGGTATTTTACTCATTTCTCCTAAGGGAAACACTTATAAGCTCTCTTTTACATTGAGTTTCCCATGCACAAACAACATAGCAGAGTATGAAGTATTACTAATAGGTTTGAGATTATCACACAAATATGGGATTAAATGTGTGAATGTTGTTGGTGATTCAGATTTATTTGTGTCTCAAGTGAGATCAGTTTATGCTTCCAAGAATAAAAGGTTGAAACAATATACGAATGCTGTGTGGGATATGATTGAATGTTTTGATGCCTTCAATATTGTGTGGAAGGATAGTAGAAACAATAAGATGGCTGACCTATTAGCCAATATAGCAATCAATCCTACTAATATCACTTTTTTGGGCCTCTCAAAAGTTGAAACTCAGGCTAGACCCAATATACCAGATAATATTGATAACTAGCAAGTTTTTGAGGATGACCAAGATATCTTGAGATTTATGAATTGTGAAGATAAATATCATGGTCAAGAATTAGATTGCTCAGCCTTGGTTGAGACTACAGATGAAAAGGAAGTTGTCCTAGGAAATGAAGTTATACATCTTAAGACCAACAAGGTTCCTAGGGGACTTGTTGTTTTAGAAACTATATTTGATAATCAGGACAGAGTCCAAATGGATACCAAGAAAAGAGACCAAATGGACTTGGAAGAAGTTAATCTTGGTACTAGGGAAACAACAAAAAATGTGTACATTGGAAAATAAATGTCTCAGCATGTAAGAAAGTCTTTGATTGAGTTGTTAAGAAGATTCATGCATGTCTTTGCATGGTCATATGATGATCTAAAGGTTTATAGAGAAGATCTATTTTAGCATGTCATTCCTTTGAACAAGGATGCTAAACCTTTCAGGAAGAAGCATAGCCCAATCAATCCTACCTTGGCTCCTAATATGCAAGAAGAATTGATGAAGCTAAGAGATGCTGGAATCATAGAGCCTATTAGGCATTCTTCTTGGGTGTCAAACTTAGTCCTTGTTAGGAAGAAAAATAGAGATATTAGATTGTGTGTAGATTTCAAGAACTTAAACATCTCTTCTTTAAAGAATAACTACTACTTTCCCAACATGGAAGCAATGCTGCAAAGAGTAACTAGATTTGAATTAATGTCCATGATGGATGGTTTTTTTGGTTACAACCAGGTGATTGTAAAATAATCAGAACAATTTAAGATTGCTTTCACAACACCCTGGGGAACTTGTGTCTATGTAAGGATGCCTTTTGGTTTAACTAACGTTGGTGCCACTTTCCAAAGAGCAATAGATGTTACCTTTGTAGACTTTATAGATTCCTTCCTAGTGGTATACTAGGATGACTTAACTACTTAGTCCAAAAGGGAAGAAGATCATTGTTCTCATTTGGAAAAGATATTTGTGAGGGCTCTGGGATATGGCATTTCTCTAAACCCAAGGAAATGTGCATTTGGTGTGACTGAAGGAAAATTGCTTGGCCACCTAGTAGGGAAGAAGGGAGTGAGAGTTGATCTAGAAAGAGTAGTGGCAATTAACAAGATTCAAAAGACAAAAAATGTAAAGGGAATTCAATCTTTCTTTGGTCAAGTAAATTTCTTAAGGAGATTTGTTACTAACTTTGCTGAGATCACCAGGCCAACATCCAAGATGTTAAAGAAAGGATCTGAGATAAAATGGGATGGTGAACCTGATGAGGATTTCAAGAAAATCAAGCAAGCAATCAAGGATGCACCTGTACTAAAGGCACCCAACTATGGTATTCCAATGCATTTCTTTTCTTTTTCTTCTTTTCATATTGTTGCTATAGTACTATTACAAAAAAATGATGAGGGTTTTGAACAACCTATTGCATTCTTTAGCAAATATTTACAGGCTATAGAATTAAAATATGATATCAATGAAAAACAAGCATATGCACTTGTAAAGGTTATGAAGGCTTTTAGATGTTATTTGATGGTAGTAAGTGTGATTTCTTTTGTACCAAGTGCTGCAGTGAAAGACATTTTTTCATAGCAAGAGGTGTCTGGAAGAAGATGCAGATGGATAAATAGAATTCAAGAGTTCAACATTGATATCTAGATCACTAAGCTGGTTAGAGGACAAAGATTGGAAAAACTTATGGCACTATCCAATCTTGATGCAAATCAGGTAAATCAGGTCAAAATTGATGATACATGTGATATGGATAATTGTATTTGGTATCAAGATATAATCTATTTTTTGAAGAATATGAAATGTCCATTTGGAATGGATGACAACAAGAAAAGAACATTAAAGTTGCAGGGAATCAAGTATGTAATCATCAGATGCAAGGTATGGAGAAAAAATCTATATTTTATACTCTTGAAGTGTGTTGATTAAAATCAGGCTGATAAGTTGTTAAATGAAATGTGTGAAGGAATCTGTGGTGGGCATTATATAGGAAAAAATACTCCTCAAAGGATTTTGAGGGAAGGATTTTGATGGCCCACAATTTTCAATGATGCAAAAAAACTAGTGAGAAAATGTGATGCTTGTCAGAGATTTTTTGGTAAGTTGAAATTTTTAGGAAATGTGCCACTAAGACTAGTAGAGGCATAGGCCCCTTTCCAATAATGGGTGATTGATTTTATTGGAGAGATACCAAACAAGTCTAGTGGGGGACAATCTTGGATCTTAGTTGCTACTGACTACTTTACAAAATGGGTAGAGGCTGATGAACTACAATTGATTTGGAACCTAATTGAAGAATCTGTGATTTAAGGTCACTGAGGAGTTGCTGATTAGAAATGTAATTTGATTAAATCAGTATTATGTTGTCATTGATGTCAACTAGTTTGACAGTACTTATCTTGTATGTTACTAGACTGAAACATTTGGAGAATGGTAAAAGAGATGAAGAACATAAATATCTACATGAGGAAGATGTACATGACAGATGAGAATAAGGAACACATTAAGTAACTTGTTGATGAGTCTATGACCTTATGATATTGACTTGATTACGTTGCATTCATCTATGATGAAGAATAGAGCTGAAAGACACAAAGCAGTGTTGTCGGTAAATGAAGTGTTTTAGTATATACACCAACAGAGTGTAGTGTATACCGAGCACAGTATTAACTAAGCTTGTGTTCACTAATGTATTTCTTTGTTAACCAAGTAGAACAGAAAGGAATTAAATGATCAGTTTAACCGATAAGATTGATGAGCTGGAAAGTGTATGATTTTGAGGTAATAGATAATGTTTGTTATGAAGATCGATGACTAACATAATTAAAGGAAGATCTAATGGAGCAGATTGAAATGTGTTATTGACACATCAGCTGAGGAAGCTAAAAGTGGCAAAATCAATGAAGATGATTAAGTGACAAAATCTAATGGAAGGAGAAGAAAATGATTTATTCATCTATATAAGAGATTAGTTTTTCATTATGAAGAGGACACCGGAAGAAGAAGATACTATAGAGTTATCGCGTGAACAAGCTTCATGCATTCTGATCATACTGGTTAGTAAGAACTGAGCTGGAGAGCAATTACTGAGTGACAGAGAGTAATTACTGATAGACAATAAGTTGATACATTGATTTTTAAATGTTATATTGATCAGTTTGATTTGTATGAGCTAAATATTGATCTGTAATCTACAATTGAAGTTGTATTAAGGCAAATCATCTATTGTTACATATTTAACCATTGTACACAGTCAAATCTCTAAACTGAGTAGACTATTAAGTCTTTTATGTATCATTCATAGAATGAACATTGTTATCCTGTCAACCCTAGAGTGACTGCTAGTTGGACGATAACGGTTGGTCTAAAATCCTCTAACAAGGTCACACCTAATAGTGTGTTTGTAACCTTTAACAGGTTTGGGTCTTCACCGACCTCACTTTAGAAGAGTGAATATTTTTGGGTTGTGCTGGTTAAAATCTTTGTTTTTTATTTTTGCCCCAAAAGACATGATATTTTTGAAAATTTTATAGTCTTTAGGGTTTTCTAGGTCTAAATGTCTTTGAAAATTAGAAAAACCCTAGTTGTGGCCATCAGCTTTCTATTTCTCTATTATTTTATCAAATCACTTAAGCGTCGAAATAAGCATGTGCGCTTTGCATTTTCTCTCTTAGTTGCTTAGTCTCCCAAAGAAGTTAGAATATTCCTTCATATCTAGCAATTGCCCGAAAGCCTTTGTCGCCCGATCTCAAGAGCACTTTGGAATATTCTTTATTATCAAGCAACTTAGCATTTCCCCTTTTAGTCTCCAAATCTCAAAATGTTTTCTTGAGATCTAGCGACTACTGTGACAATTTTTATAAGAAAAGAACTATAGTCGCATGATCTCTAGATGGATATTACCTTTGGTTGGAAGATCTTAGAATGCCTTATTAAAGTGATGTTTCATTTAGTGATTATGATTTTTCTCTTTGGTCGCTAAGTCTCTAAATGGAGGTATGGTTTTCTATCATGGTTGTCTCCAAGATTCCAGGTCTTCATGTGGTTAGTCATTTCTTTCAGCAACTTGGATTTTCTTTGGTTGCATTATCTCCAAAAGGTGGTGGTTATCTCCTGTGCAGTTAGCGATCGAGTGACACAGTTTTCTCCAGGTCTCCAGATGCGGCAGTTAAGTGACAAAGGATTATGAGACTTAGTATGAACCATTGATGAAATTTTGATCATGTGAATGGCGCTAAGTCTCCAAATCTAACTCAAGGTAAATAAATGTTGCCACGACTTGGAATTTCCTTTTATCATGTGATCTCTAGACCAGACTCTGGTTAAGGAATTTGTCTTGCGACTTGGAAAATGTTGTTAGTTGCTAGATCTTGTGATGGTGGGACCTTCTTCGTAAAGATGATTGAGGTGTACCCGATATTTGAAGGAGCTTAGCTGTCAAGTTTCTATTTGATGTAGAAAGAATGATGTGGCAGGGATGTCAGCGTGCTCAGAGGTTATAAAGTTTTCAGCGATTTGGTGACTTAGGTTTGTCGCAAGTTCTCGAGACTTAACCCTAGTTAAGAAAAGGATTGTGAGACTCAGCGAATCTCTTTGTCGCGTAGTCTCTAGATTTTCCCAGGTTGACTTAAAGTTAATATTATGGTCATAGCCTGGCAGTTATGTGTTTTTCAATGATACAAAAACTGTATAGTCTCAGAGTCTCATGTTCCTGATAGTTAAGTAGAAACCCTCCAGTGATTTAGTGACACGGTTATTTCTCGATTGCTGAATCAAACAGTTAAGTGAAAAAAGCTCTTGTGACTTAATTTGGACCATAGGATGAAATAAGGAAGGAGATCAATGATAGTCATGTAATCTCAAAAAGAAATTTGAAAAGTCAAAAAGCTTCAGCGATTAAGAGACTCCAGGCTTGTTGCTAGATCTCCAGGTCGGGTGATCGCTGAATGTTTTAAAGATCAAATAAAGTTGTCATGACTAAAGGAAGACTATAGTCGCCATATCTCTAGATAAGATAAATTAAAGAATTCCTCCCTTTAGTCGCTAAATCTCCAAAAGACTGGGTCACAAGATCTCACAAAGAAGTTTGAAAAGTCAACAGTATTCCGTGACTTAGTGTTTGCCTATTATCGCCAGATCTCATAATAGAAATGAAAGGTGGTCTTAGTCGCATGATCTCATAATGAGAAATATTTCACCCATGACTAAGAAATAGACTATAGTCAGGTAATCTCTGAATGAGGAAAATTAAAGAGAGACTAAGGAGGTCAACTATAGTCGCTAAGTCTCTAAATAAAAAATTTATGTCATTGCTAAATCTTGTAATGGATTTATAAAGTGAGAAATCTTTCTGTGACTACGAGAAGCTCTCTTAGTCACTAGGTCTTAGAAGCAATTGAAGGTGCCAATATTATAAAGTGATCACGAGACTTTTTCTTTAGTCGCCAGGTCTCTAAATATTTGAATTTAAAGTTTTTGAGCTATGGCTAGTGAATTGAAGCCTTGTTCGTGTCGAAGTAATGGTGGAGATGACATTTTTGGTGTTAGAAAATGGTGGCACATTCAATTCTACAGAATAAAATAGTTAGAGGTTACTCGTTTGAGAGTTACATAGCATATTGAAGAGTACAAAGCATTAAGTTTTCTTAGCTTTTCGGACTATAGTGTGACCAGTGAATTTTGCAGAGAATTTTTAGAATTACAGTCAGGATGAGTAAAGCAACAACAAGTGGAACCTCTACCAGCTGAGGGTCAAAGGAAAAGGTAAAGGAGAGTTTTTCAGATGAGTTCCTTACCCTCTTGCCTGGTTCATCTCAAAACAAGAAGGTTAGTGATGATTATTTTGTGGATGATTTGGCTTACTGTAGAGATGCCAAGATTCTTGAACTTACAGGCATGTGCCTATTTTCATATTTTTATAAGAACCATGATAGTGTGGTACCAGTCTCAAACCCTTGGACATCAGGGTTAGCAAAATTAATTGTTCTTGAAGTCTTTCTTGATGTAGACACATTGCTTATGTTGTCTTGGTGTTATGATCCCCTATCAAGAACTATCAGAAAGGAGGATGGTTCACCCTTGGTAACCCTAGATAGAAATTCCTTCATGAAAGCATTTAGAATATAGATTCCCATGGCCATAGAGATAAATTTTTAGGCTCAGGCCAATAGATATGTCAGAGAGGCTATTTTAGTCTCTAAGGAGATTAGGAGCCATATGTCGAAGGAAAATAGAAATTATGTTGCAAGCTATGGCTAGGGCAACTCCATACCAATATAAGGACCTCAAATTTTACATAAAATATATTGCATATGGGATATGCCAGGTCCTGGGAGTTGATGCAGGCCTAGAGAGGATTACCTCTGACATTTTGATGTTGGTTATGGATTCTCAGAGTCATCTGGTAAACAAAGGATATGATTTCATTGGGTATGTAATAAATAAGATGCATGAGGGTTTACTGTCTTTGAAGAATTTTGCATTTGGCTCCACACCCAAATTCATGAACTACTCCTTGTTGATGCACCATATTGTGTATCATAATTATGATCTCATAAACTTACAAGACCTCAAGCCACAAATGATGTGGAATGGACAGCCCAACCCAGTGCATTTTTGGTTGGCAATTTGGAGCCGTTCTTGCCCTAGGCGTGATTTTGGAGCCTTTGAAAATTGGATTGTGTACCCCATTCTTTAGAGTTTGGGAGTGAATTGCACAAGGTTGTCCACTAAGGTCCTGCAATTAGTAAGGCCCTAGCAATTTATTGATAAGTGGACCAAGGGCCACAATTGGGGAGATATTTATTATGAGAAGGGTTACACAATGATTAGGGTTTATGGATGCCCTCAGCCTCCTCATCTACTTCCATTTTATGTTCCACCAAGAGTTGCATTTTTAGAGTTTATCTGACAATTGATGTTGATAGATAAAGAACATCTTTCTCCCCATAGGAAAGGGACTTTCACTCCTCGGCACTTCAGAGTGCATTATCTTACAATTGGAAAGGGAGCTCTCAACAGAGTTAATGATTGGTTGGAGGGTCTCCACATGTTTGTGGCACCATATAGATATGTGGATATAGAGGGATTCATAGTTACTGCTAGGCAGTATTACACTCCTAGCATTCCCTTCAATAAACAACATGAGGAGTATCCTGAGGAGGATGTCATAAGAAACATCATTGAAGATAATGAGGTGGAGAAGAGAGTTCACCAATTGAGTACATTGTATAATGCTAAGAAGCAATTGAAAAGTAAGGGACTGGTATTTGGGGGTTTCTTTCCCACTTTGCCTTACCTGCAAAGACTTGAGCAAATGATGGCTCAATTTAACACTCTGATGAGATCCATGGAGGATCATCTTGATAAAACCAATCAAGGCAAAAAGGATCATTTTGATTCTAAATGTGATGATGATAGTGATGGTGGCTATCCCATATATAGTCCACCCACTATGGAACAACCATTGGTTGAAGGGCCTGGAGAGGAAAAAGAAACTGTTGACCTCACTGAGCTGCCTAGCTCTGAGGATACTGCTGAGCCTAAAAAGAAGAAGAAAAAGTTGGTGATTGGGGAACCTTCAGAGAAGAAAAGAGATAGAGTGAGTGCCCTCTTTACAGGGACTGGTGACCATCATCACCAGATTAGAAAGAAGGTAAGAGAAGAGAAAAGAAAAAGAAAGATTGAACTTCAAGATGTTAAGTTGCCTTTGGCCCTTGGCCAAGATGAGAGAATAATTGAGAAGGATGCATTCCTGAATGATGACAATTTTGTCAATTCAAATGAATTTAAGAGCTTTTTGATATGGCACAAGCAGCAATAGGTTGCATCAAGTGTGCAAATAACAGAGGAGGGTCAAGTGCCAAATGAGGCATTGCAACAATTAAAAGAATATGACCCAGAGGATGAGACCTTGACTCTAGATGAGGCCAAGAAATTGGTAAAATAGAGCAATATGCTACTAGTGCCTGGATGGAGCTTATATTCTAATTTTATAATAGATCAAATAAAAAGGCAAGAAGATGTCACTCTATCTTCAGAAACCCAAGTAGGGGACATAATAAAAGGATTTGGGTATAGCCCAAAAAATTAGGCTTTGGCCATGTGGAGTCTTTATCCTAAAGATAGGAAGCCACAAATTTTGAATGTAAAAGAACAAATGGAGGGTGACAAAATTGTGTGGTCTATCCATAATATAGGGGACTTGGAGATTTCTCAGGTGTTGACCCAATTTACTAAGTTAAATGAAGATAAAACTAAGCAATTATCAGAGAGATATGGTGATCTCTTAAATGATTACAGTGCCCTTGTAAAGGATAGGGATTTAGTATTAATGAGGAATAGGGCATTGGAAAAACATGCAAATGATTTGGAAGAACAACTTGTTAGTGTTCCTGTAGCAGCCCCTACACCTCCAGAGCAGCCCACAATGCAAGCAATGACAAAAGAAGAGGTGGCAGCAGAGATGAAGAAAATAAATGATGAGAAGAATGAGGCTATATTACAGGCCCTTTTGAGTATTTTTCAGCATAGGATAAATACAATTAAAGATAAATTTCACCTAGTATTTAATGCTTATGGAAAATTGCCAGAATTACAAAAAGAGGTAAATAACTATGTGAAAATTTTGAGTGGTTTTCATACGGTGCGGTCTATCAGAGCACCACTTTTTGAAAAATTGATTCTTGCTCAATCTTTGGGGAGTGACATACAAGAGTCAGTTGTGAGAGTTGGAGAGGAGATTGATAGAGTAAAGGCCATATTACCACTTTTAAAGGGTAAGGAAAATCTGATTGAGGCTAAGATAGCCATGCTCAGCTCCTACTCCAATAAATTTATCCCCCCAATTATAAATGAAGATGGAGCTGTTAAGAGTCTTGATCAATGGAGATTGGATGCTGATCTTCTACTGCCTAAGAAAGAGGCATTTTTAGGTGAAGATAGTAATGTTGATATGGAGAGCTTCAATAAGGCCTTGGATGAAGCTATAAGGTGGAGACAGATCTCACCAAATTCATTATAGATGTCAAAGCTATAACAAATGCCAGGTGGGAGAGACAAAAGGCACAGTTGCAACTTGTCCAAAAATTTAATTGGCCTTTAGAGGAGCAAGTAACTGCATGGGATGAATTGACAAAGCCCAAGAAAATTAAATCTGTTGAAGTTGACTTGGATATTTTAGATGATGAGTAAAGAAGACATCTGGAGACCCTGACACTTGAGCTCAGAATATATGGATGATAAGCTATCTTTAAGAATGGTGTAGGTTAGCCTAAAATGGAGGTCACCATATCTTGTTATAAATACTGCGGCTATCATGAAGACTTGTAGACAAAGGTGTCAGTTGTCAGCAATCCAAGATGCAAAAAAATCCAAAAGAATGTTTTGTCTTTCCACCGCCCGAGGGCACATTGTATTTTGTCTTTTGTGATTTGTCTTTTATGCTTTTAGGGTTAGGGTTTTCAACCATCCAAATCTTGTTGTAGTCCTATTCATAAGGGAATTCCAAGATGGTTGAGACTTAGATGTATAAATAGAGTTGTAGACTCATTTTTGGAGGGTTGGAAGATAATAGAAAATTTGAACAGAATTGCTTTGAAGCAGACTTCTAAATTTCGTGTTTGACTTTCTGAGTAAATGAACTTTGAATGTAATTGGCAAGTTGATTTTAATACAAATACACTACAACTTCTGCCATACCTTGTTGTTGTCTCTTTACTTTTATGTTGTACTCTTGTATGTTTTATATGTTAGGCATTTAAAATATACCAGTTGTAAAGCAACTTGCTTGATTGATTATGAGTTTCTTTCAAGGAAAGAATTAAAATTCTCATGGTTCATCTTGAAGAGTAGATATATTTGTAAGGATTATTGATGATAACAGTGTTTGGTTAAAAGAGTAGTTTGTAAGGAAATCTATTTGGATTTGCAGCTTGTATGTAAGGCATACTTTTGCATTTCTTTTGAAATTATCTAGTTGATTTACATTTGGATTTCTTTTGCCCATTGAATAAGGCACTAGTTTAGTGTTTTTTTCTTATAGTTTTTATCTTTCATATCTTTTAAGAAGAAAAACTAAAATTTTCATATCATTACCAGTATATTTTTCATTTCATGTTTATTACACAAAACAGATTAGATTGTCCGTAAGGCTCACAGTTCATATTTCCTAATTCTGTAAAGAGAGAATCATTTAGGTTGCCCCTCCTTAAAAGGAAGAAGGATGAGAATCCTTAAATCACTGATTATTGATTTGTTTACAATCATACTTTGCCTAGTGAAAATTTGCATTAAATTGATCATAGTCATATGCAAAGTGTTTTATAGATTGATGCATTAGAAGGATTGATAGCATATTAGTGTCCACTCATATAATACTATGTAATCAGTTATCATTAAAAGGTAATACTTGCCTGAGTATGTGGAGCTCAAAAATGAAGGAGGATCTTATCCAATCCTCAGTAATTAGGTCTTTCTCTTGTTTGAATTAGTTTCAAAAATCTAGTTTCAATCAATCATTCAAGGCATTTGATTCATGCAAGAAAAATCCCTAACAGGTTGTGATGCAGGAGCATCCTGGGTGTAAGAGCAATCTTGCATCACCCAAAAAAAAAAAATATTTCTATTTTTATATTCAATAAGGGCTATTTTGTGCAGAGCTGCTATTTATGGAAAGTTACTATTTTTGGTAATTTTCGTATGTGCTCAGAATGATCTGATTTCTTTCTTGGAGGTTCATTTTGGTCATATAAGTCTTCCAGTAAAGTTTCATTGCCAGATCAAGTGTATATTGGAAGATATTGAAGATTTTTGATATTGGCAGCAGGGTACAAAAACTTTGAACTCAGTTTTGAAGGCTTTAGAGGCCCCGGATGAGGTCAAAAAATTGGGTGATGGGCGCTTGCATGGGTCAAGCCTGTAGAGCACTTCGTGGCATTTTTGAAATGGGGTTATAATAGCCGATCGGGTCAACTGGTGATGACTTATGGTCTTCGGAAGTTGGGCCACCCGAAATGGCAAAAAATAATTTTCTTCAAAATTTCTGTTCGGGTTTCAAAGGTTATCTTGAGCCGACTATGATGTAATAAAATGTAAAATAAAATAATTCTAAGTTTGGTCGACCTTATTGGCTAAAATTCTGGAACCTTCCCAGGCGGTGGAAAATTGCCTATATAAGGAAGGCTGTATTATTGTCTTAGGCAGTTCAGAATAGTTCTGGGTAGTAGATCTGGGTATTGATTCGAGGCTTTGTCCTACAGAATATTGTAAGGGAATGCCAATGTGGCTTTGCATATTGTAATTCTGAAAGTTTGTAATTCCACATTTGTGGAGATAATAAGAAGCCAATTTTCTATTCTTGCATATTATTGTTGTTGTTTCTCTATTTCTATTATGTGTTTGTGGTATTAAGGGGAGCATCCTTCATCAGGTTGCCAGTCCCAGGTGGTTTTTCCCTTCATAGGGTTTCCACATTAAATCTCTTGTGTTATGTGTTAATTGTGATATTTTTTTGTTATCATACTTTGCATATTTCATGTTAGATTTGATCAGTAACTATTATAAAGTTTAGACTGATAATCGGTAAAAGCGCAGATAGTGAAAGTATTTTATGTTTACCGAGTAGCAGAAGTTGAAGTATTTGTTTTGGATTATAAATTTTGTATTGGGATAGTGATTAACTAATTCACCCCTCTCAATTATTCTAACAATTGGTATCAGAGTGTTGGTTGCTTAGAATAGAGTTTTAAGGACTTCAACACAAAGGTCTCAAGATGTATAAGAGGGAAGTGCCAAGACTAAACAAAGAGAACTTTGCAGTATGGAAAAGCTAGATGAAGCTACACATATCTTGAATTGGGAATTTTGCACTAGAACTGATGGAGAATGGCTATATACAACCGACCACTGGTCCCTTAAATCTTGATCAACTGAAAGATAGGCATGAACACAATATTACTATGATGGAACTTGCTGCTACTTGTACTGATGTCAAATTTGAAGACATCAAGGGTTGTGATACTACTAAGAAGATGTGGGACAAGCTAAATCTAATATACAATGGAGATTTGAATGTTAAGAGAGCCTGAGCTGAAAGCCTAAGAGGTAGATTTGATGATATGAAGATGAAGGAAGGTGAGAACATTGTGCAATACTCAAACTGAGTAAAAGAATTAGTACATGCTATTAGAGCATTTGATGGATTTATTGATGATGAAACAGTGATAAGTAAGATTCTCAAAACTTTACTACCAATTTATGCAATTAGGATCTCTGCAATTCATGAAACAAGGGCTGTTTCCAACCTTACTCTTGACACACTGATTGGTAAGCTTACAACCTTTGAGTTGAATAACTTTGATAATAGTGTTGTTCCTTCTGTGGAATTTTCTTTCATGACTTCTTTTAAGATTGGTAAGTCTAGCAGAAAAAATAAGAATGATGATAGTGATAGAAATACTGATGATGAGCTTGATGAACTTGAAGCTTTTATGGCCAGAAGATTACCCAAAGCTAAAGGAATATATAGAGGTAAGCTACCTTTGGCATGCTTTAATTGTAAAGAGGTTGGCCACATTGTTGCTAGATGTCCACATAAGAAAGATGATGATAGATCCAAAGACTGATCGGAAGGAAGCTATGGGAGAAGAGTCAACAGAGGCTACTGACACAACAACATAGATAACCGAGACAATTATGACAAAGGGAAAAAGGTCTATTACATAGCTGAAGATATTGAATCTGAATCTGATTTTGATGATGAAATAGAAGTTGTATTTGTTGCTTTGAAAGATGACTTAGAGGAAGAAGAGAAACATGAAGAAACAACATTGATCTCTAGAGTAAACAGAAATGATACATGGATCATACACAGTGGCTGTACACATCATATGACCGGTGATGTAGAGAAATTTGATCAACTTGATGAATACAATGGGGGATCTATGAGAATGGGAAATGATGCACCTTGTATGGTAAGAGGTAAAGGTTCACTGATGATTAATGATAGTATAAAATTTGAAAATGCATATTGGGTAGATGGATTGAACTATAATCTATTAAGTGTGGCTCAGCTGAACAATTTAGGCCACCAACTTGCTTTTGAGAGCAAAAAGGTGAAGATTTATGATGATGGAGGAAGACTTGTCAGAACTAGTACACAATCCAAAGGTAACCTATTTTATCTTGATATTGATTAGTCTTCTTGTTTGTTAATGAAGGATGAAGATGCATGGTTGTGGCAAAAAAGGTTATGCCATGTGAACTTTGACACCATGATCAAAATTAGAAAAAAGAGAAGAGTTATAGGTTTTCCTAACTTGTCAAAACTTGATCATGCTATGTGCCATGAATGTCAGAAAGGTAAGATGACTAAGTCTAGTTTCAAAAGCAAAGACTACTTAACAAAGAAGATGCTTGATTTGGTTCATACTGACCTGTGTGGTCCTATGAGAACTCAGATTTGTTATGGTGATAGATACTTTATTCTTTTTATTGATGACTATACTAGATTGATGACTGTTATGTTCCTGAAAGAAAAATTTGAAGCTTTTAAAATGTTCAAATGGTATAAAGCTAAGGTAGAAAAAGAGACTGGAAAAGAATTGAAATGTTTAATATCTGATAGAGGAGGTGAATTTATCTTTGATAAATTTACTAATTTTTGTAATGAGCATGGTATTAAGAGACAGGTCTCTACACCGAGGACACCTCAACAAAATGGCATTGTTGAAAGAAGGAACAGGTCAATAATTGATTGTGCTTGAACACTGATGATTCAAAATAATGTTTCTCAGACATATTGGAGAGAAGTTGTCAGTACAGTTGTATATGTTCTTACCTAAGTACAACTGAAGAAGGACACCAACTAGACACCTTATGAACTATGGTTTGGACACAAACCTACTATAAGTTATTTTAAGATTTTTGGAAGTAAACGCTTTATTCTAAAAGATGAGAGAAATGGAAAATTTGATTCAAAAGGAGATGAAGGGATATTCTTAGGACATTCTACTAAAAGTAAAGCATATAAATGTTTGAATAAGGTTACAAATAGGATAATTGAAAGTACTAATGTTTGTGTTGATAATTTTGATGAAAAGAACACAAAGGATAGTAGAAAGGAACCATAAGACTATGGTAGATTCACTTATGTTGAACAACTAGAGTATCTACCGAAGTTGCAACCTATTATAACCGGTCAACATGAAAACAATGCAGAACAATAGGAAGAACAAACTGAAAAACAAGATGGAGCTATCGAGCAAGCTAATGAACCTGAACAGGATGAACAAGAAATAAGAGATAGAGTACTAGCAAGATTTGTTAGGAGACATCATCCTGAGACAAATTATTGGAGACAGACAAGCTGGAATGCAAACTAGGAGCAAAGCAAGACAAGGTACATGTCTAGTTTGTGAATTTGAATTGAAAAATGTGAAAGTTACATTAGAGAATGATGATTGGGTTAATGCAATGAAAGAGGAAATAGAGAAAATAGAAAAGAACAAAACCTAGAGCTTAGTACCCCGACCTTAGGAAAAGAAAGTTATCGATACTAAATTGATATTCAGGAACAAGCTGTATGAAAATGGTGAAGTTACAAGAAATAAAGCTAGATTGGTATGCAAGGGATATGGACAGGAAGAAGGCATTGACTATGGTGAAATATTTGCACCTATTGCTAGATTGGAAGGAGTTATAATGTTACTTGCATATGCTGCACACAAGAAATTCAAAGTCTATCAAATGGATGTGAAGTCAACATTTTTGAATGGTATACTTGAAGAAGAGGTCTACATAGAACAACCTGAAGGGTTTGTTGATCCAAAAAATAGAGACATGGTATGTAGATTACACAAAGCTTTATATGGTTTGAAGCAAGCGCTAAGAGCCTGGTGTGAAAGGCTACATACTTACTTGTTAAGTATTGGATTTGTTAGAACAAGTGAAAACAACAATCTGTATATGAAAGGTGATACTAATGATACTATTCTTATTGCTGAGATATTTGTGGATGATATTATTTTTGGAGGCCAAGATCACATATGTAAATCCTTTGTTGATGAAATGCAAAAGGAGTTTGAAATGTCTATGTTCAGAGAGATTAAGTTCTTTCTAGGACTACAAGTGATTTAGCAGAGTGATGGGATATTCATCACACAACCTAAATACATAAAGGAAGTACTGAAGATATTTGGCATGGAAGATGCTAAACCTGTGGGAACACCGATGGCTACTGGATGCAAATTGACAAAGGAGGATGAAACTACAGAGGTAAATTAGACACTTTATCGATCCATGATTGGTAAGCTAATGTATGTAGTTCATAGTAGACCAGATATAGCACATGTTGTGGGAATTGTTGCTAGATTTTTTGCTAACCCTAGAGAATCACACATGATTGCTACTAAAAGAATCTTAAGATACCTGAAAAAGATAGAGGATTATGGTATTTGGTATCCTAAGGAAGGCAAGTTTGAGTTGAAGGTATACACCGATGCTGATTGGGCTGGAAATGTAGATGATAGAAAAAGCGCCACCAGAGGAGCCTTTTTCTTTGGTGAAAGACTTGTAACTTGGACAAGTAAAAAGCAGGCTTGTATTTCTCAATCTACAACTGAAGCAAAGTATATTGCTACTGCTACTAATTGCTCAAACATTTTATACATTAAGAAAGTGCTGGAAGGAATGAATGAGGTAATCACTGACCCGGTGATTATATACTATGACAACACTAGTGCCATTAATATTTCAAAGAATTTAGTTATGCACTCTAAGACAAAACATATATCTATTAAGTATCATTACTTAAGAGAACAAGTGCAAGAGAGGCAAGTGAAGTTATAATTTGTTACATCTAAAGAACAACTTGTAGATATCTTTACAAAGCCTCTACTAAAGGATACATTTGAATACTTAAGGACTACACTTGGGGTCAGTTCCCTATCTACTGGTCACTAAGGTGATCTAGATGTTGCATCAGCCTAATCTTATCAGAAGATCATTCATGTTGATGCAACATAGTTCACACTTTGGATCATGTTCAAGGTTGTGATTAAGTTTGAAGAACTAAAACAGATTAGGATATCAGTATACAGAGATACAAAGAATGTAATGGACAATAGAGAGTTACTTAGCTACTAAAGAGCTATTTGTTTATTTGTTTCTTTGGCATTGTTGTCAAAGGGAGAGATAAATAATATGAATGGGAGATAAACAACACTGATGAGAACTATCTGAGGGAGAGATAATATGAAAGGAACAGAGCATTGAAGATTTGTTACTGAGAACAGAAGCAGGAACAAGAGAATTGAAAAGAGCATATCTGATGATTGACATTAAAACATTACAAATGTTGAGTAACGTAGTGATTAAACATATTAAGTCTATTCGACTTATAGTATTTGTTCATAGAGTTGTAGAATACATGTTTGGTATGTGTATGGTATATTTCATATTACTTAAGTTGCCATCAATGCCAAAGGGAGAGATTGATGAACTACAACTGATTTGGAACCTAATTGAAGAATCTTTGATTTAAGGTCATCGAGGAGTTGCTGATTAGATATGTAATTTGATTAAATCAGTATTATGTTGTCATTGATGTCAACTAGTTTGACAATACTTATCTTGTAAGTTACTATACCGAAACATCTAGAGAAAGGTAAAAGAGATGAAGAACATAAATATCTACATGAGGAAGATGTACATGATGGATGAGAATAAGGAACACATTGAGTAACTTGTTGATGAGTCTATGACCTTATGATATTGACTTGATTACGTTGCATTCATCTATGATGAAGAATAGAGCTGAAAGACACAAAGCAATGTTGTCGATAAATGAAACATTTCAGTATACACCAACAGAGTGTAGTGTATACCGAGCATAGTATTAACTGAGCTTGTGTTCATCGACACATTTCTTTGTTAACTGAGCAGAATAGAAAGGAATTAAATGATCAGTTTAGTTGATAAGATTGATGAGCTGGAAAGTGTATGATTCCAAGGTAATGGATAATGTTTGTTATGAAGAATGGAGAAGATTGAAATGTGTTATTGACACATCAACCAAGGAATCTTAAAGTGACAAAATCAACAAAGATGATTAAGCGGAAAAATCTAATGGAAGGAGAAGAAAATGATTTATTCGTCTATATAAGAGACTAGTTTTTCATTATGAAGAGGACGCCGGAAGAAGAAGATACTGTAGAGTTATCATGTGAACAAGCTTCATGCATTCTAATCATATTGGTTAGTAAGAACCAAGTTGCAGAGCAATTACCGAGTGACAAAGAGTAATTACCGACGGATAGTAAGTTGATACATTGATTCTAAAATGTTATATTGATCAGAAGGATTTGTATGAGCTAAATATTGATCTGTAATCTGTAATTGAAGTTGTATTAAGGTAGATCATCTACTATTACATATTTAACTATTGTACATAGTCAAATCTCTTAACCGAGTGGACTATTAAGTCTTTTATGTATCATTCATAGAATGAACATTATTATCCTATCAACCCCAAGAGTGACTACTGGTTGGACGATAACGGTTGGCCTAAAATCCTCTAACAAGGTCACACCTAACATTATGTCTGTAACCTTTAATAGGATTGGGTCTTCACCGACCTCACTTCAGAAGAGTGAATATTTTTGGGTTTCCGATCCCAGATGGTTTTTCCCTTCACAGGGTTTCCACGTTAAATCTCTTGTGTTATGTGTTGATTGTGATATTTGTTTGTTATCATACTTTGCATATTTCATGTTAGATTTGATCGGTAATTATTATAAAGTTTAGATTGATAATCGGTAAAAGCACAGACAATGAAAGTATTTTATGTTTACCAAGTAGCAGAAGTTGAAGTATTTGTTTTGGATTATACATTTTGTATTGGGATAGTGATTAACTGATTCACCCCCCTCTCAATTATTCTAACAAGAGGCTATTCCCATAAGAAATGCAACAAGTAGGGTGGTGATTGATTTCTTGTTACAAAATATTGTCACTAGATTTGGTTGCTCGGAAAGAATTATTTGTGATAATGCAATGTGTTTCAGGTCTAGTGAATACAAAGAATTTTGTGAGAGTATAGGGATTCAATTGTCATATTCCTCACCTTATCATCCACAAGGAAATGGACAGGAATAATCATCTAAGAAAATCTTGGTGAAGATTCTTAAGAGGATTCTTGAAAAGAACAAGAAAGCATGAAATTCAAAATTTCCATTAGCTATGTGGGCTGATAGAGTAACTGTGAAGAAGGCAATTGGGTGTTCCCCATTTGACCTTGTATATGGAATACATGCAAGAATGCCTCAAAACAACTTGTTGGAAATGTATAAGTTTGTTCAATTATATGATTATGATTTAGATGATGAGATGCAATTAAGGATCGAAGATTTTATCAAGCTAGATGAAACCAGAAGGGAATTAGCCTCAAAGAATGCTAGGATGCAGTTACAAGTTAAGAACTTGTATGACAAGAAACTTGTAGATAGAAAATTTGAACCAGATGACTTGGTACTACTCTAGAATGCCAGATTGGAGGACAAAGGGAAACATGGAAAATTTGACCCAATTTGGTTAGGATTGTATTTGGTTCATGAAAAATGGGGACCAAATTCATATCTTGTCAAAGATCTCAATGGTGTTATTCAAGAATTGCATGTTCATGGACAATTCTTGAAGAGATACTTATGCTAAGAGGTATTTTTCTTTCCATGAGTAGTAGTTAGGATTTTTTATATATTGTAAATTTTTTACAGGTGTGGTGTGTTTCTTTCCTACTTGGTGTGGTCATTGTACATATGTTTTTCTCAGTGCTCTCTGCGTGTTGTCATTGTGTCAAATTTTTGGTCTTCTCTCCTAGAAATTCTAAGTTCTTGCATGGGCACATGTTATCCATCATCCCCAGATAGAGCCACTGTTAGCCAATTTTTATGTACCATCAAAGTCTGTGAAAAATTTACATTTATCTTCGAAAACTAGGTCTTTGTTATTCTTAGGGTTTCACAAAATTATTATGATTATGTCTGAAAGCCCTACCATTGATCTATTTTCATGTAACTTTTTCATGGAACTTAAGTCCTTATCTAGCGCATGGTTTTATTTTCTTTTGTTCGCTGGGTCTCGTAATGTTTAAGTGTTAACAAGTTTCATCTAGAAATTGGTCAACTAAGGAATGTCATATGGTATTCGCTGAATCTCTAAGTTCTTAGCAGTTAGTTGTAAACATTTAGTGACCTAGAGAATGTGTTGTCTCCAGTTCTCGTGATTGCTAGAAGTCTTCTTCAAACATCTAGCAACTTAGCGTGGACCGTTGATGTAGATCTTCATCAATGGTGGTCTTTATATCTCATGATTGACTGAGCAGTTAGTGATGTATTCATTGATTCAACGAATATGGTTACCTCTTGGTCTCTTAATTTTGTGGGTTAGTGGCCTGGAATTCAGTGACTTAGTGAATAAAGCTTTCTCCAGATCTTAGAATTTGACAGTTAAGTCCCTAAACATTCAATGATCTAGTGACAAGGATCTTAATGAAGGAAGATTACCATTGTCGCTTATTCTCGTAATGCAATGGTCAAGTTTTAAAAGATCTAGCGATTCAACAAGGACCATAAATGGTGAATAGGATCAACAACTGGTGCTTAATCTCATGATCTATCTGAGGTTAAGTAAAAGATCTAGTGACTTGGAGATAAAGGTTATCTCATGTTCTCTGAATATAACCAGGGTTAAAGGAAATGTCTTGAGATTGTGTGAATACCTTTGTCGCTAGATCAAGTGATGGAACATGAGTTAAGAAAAGTGTCTAAAGAATAGGAGATCCATTCAATCACTAATTCTCCCAATGTAGCCATGGTTAGTGAAATGATCTAGAAAATATGAGATTAATTATTAGTCACCCATTCTCTGAATATAACCCAAGGTTAAGAAAAATTTATGATATTAGGAGATTCACTTCATTCGCTAAATATCCAGATCAAAGGTGAGTTAAAGGAAAGGTTACAAGTTCATGTGAATGCCTTGGTCACTGAATCTCTTGATGGAACCCTAGTTAAGACATAGGTTTGGTGATTCAGCAAATGCTTCAGTCATTGAATCTTGTGATTAAACCTAGGTTGAGTAAAATATTATGAGAATACAAGAACGTCTTCAGTCGTTGGATTGCCAAATAAGATAAGGTTAAGTTCACCAGGTCATAAAGAAAAAAGAAACTCTAATGTGGATAGTGTAGTATGATAGGTTGGAAATGGAAATAAATTGGCCAATCATAGTGCGAGTAAGGGTTTTTAACCATTTTCAAGGTTTTTTATTAATGGAACAATAATCAAAGTTTGTCACCTTTTCTGAGAATTCAATGCGGCCTATCAACTTCAAACCTTACAACTAGCCTAGTTTCAAACTTGGTTTCATGTAGGATTGAATGTTGAGGTGACTGAGTTGAATTTTTGGATAGATTTTGATCATTCTCACGCATTCATTTCTCAAGAGTATATAGACAAGATGCTCTCATTCTTACACTTATCATTTTTTAGAGAGTAAATTTGCAAAGCCAAGCTATTGCAGAGTATCAGTTTCAAACATATGGTTTGTAACAAAGAGTATTTTCAGAATAGGAAACATGAGTCAACCAGAGGCTAGTCATGCATCATCTAGTGAAGGAGTACATGAGCAGGGTGGTGACCAGAAAGGAAAGGCAAATTATTCTAAGGAATTTATCCAATTGGTCCAAGGATCAACGTAGAACAAGAAGGTTAGTGATGTAACCTTCATTGATTCCATGGCTAATTGTAGAGACCCTCTTACTCCAAGTATCTCAAGCTACCATATTTTCAATTACTTCTATAGTAATAGGGATAAGTCCATTCTAGTATTTAATTTTAGGAAGCTAGGATTAGGAAAATTGGCGGTACCTAATGTTTTCCTAAATGTAGATTTATTGATTGAATTGGCAAGAAACTATGATCCAATCTCCAAGTCAATTCAAAGAAGTGACAAGTTGGCCCTAGTTACCCTAGGTAGGGGATCATTTATAAAAGCCTTCAACCTATACACTTCCTCCTCAACAGAAATTGACCTAGAGAAGGAAAAAGAAAAGTATAACAAGCAGATCTGGCTTGTAAAATCCCAAATCATTCATCATATGCTAAGAACTGGCAAATACATGTTAGGAATGATTTCCAAATACATAGCCCCACTCCCTACCCATATGAAAGCCCCATAGGAATTTAAATCACTAAATTTCTACATGAAATACCTTTCTTATGGGTTGTGTCGAGTCTTAGGAATAGATGGTGTTAGAAAGTAAAGTCCAAGATAATTGAGAGGGGGGGGGGGTGAATCAATTATCAGATAATTATAACCTTTATTAACTTCAATAGAATTTAACCATGTAATCAATGTAATTACTAACCATACAAAGATATTCATACACAATGACACAATAACACAAGATATGTTGACTAGGGAACCTCTTGATCAGAGAGTAAACCCCAGTGGGAATGATGCCCACAAAAGATGCACTAATATGAATATTCCTTGTGAAAGGATGGAATCTGTTAGGAGTCTTATGAAATACATTTAGTACATATAAATCCCTATTAGGAGATTTTGATTCCCTGTTAAAAGATTCTAACTCTGTTAGGAGTTATGGAAGACAGAAGGACCCACTGCCCAAACAACTTCAGGGTAAGATCACTGAACACATTGTCCAAATAACCTTAATATTATTTAGCAGAATAATATGAAATATGTTACCTCCTCACTATGCCAAACTACACTCACTGCTACACCAGATCTCAATTCCAGATCTCTGTACTTCACATGTCTTCCTTCATAATTTCACTTTCACAACTTCATAGGCTCTCTTCTTCACTTCATGCTTACATTCGCATACCATGCTCATATTCCTGCATACCATGCTCATATTCCTTTCTTTCACATTGCAAATCCTTCTTCTTCAATAAGGAAAAAAATTCCTTCTTTTATACCACACTCAAATAATTACAAATGAGTCGGCACACAATTACAAAATAAAAGATTCCACACGCTACATCAAAATTACTCAAAACTATTAGCTTCCAAATGCAATAACTCTTCATTCATGTGACCTCAAAGTTTGTGTTGTGAACCAAATCACCATCAATGTGTCTCAAACTTCCCTTTAACTGTGCGAAACCAAATTCCATCCCGATTAGGAGATATCATCTGATTTCCACAAACCGCTACTCAGGAACACTACCTGAATACTGCTTCCACCAAAATGCTTATAACTTTTTTCATACATGTCATACTAACTTGTGATATTAACCATAGACATATAATATATCAAAGAACATAACCTCAACATCGCATATTATTATCTACAATATCCCACGTGCGCTAATCAAAACACTATTTGTTTCTCTGGGAGTCTGCAGAATATCACTATGTTGACATCAATGACAATCATAGTAATGAATGCAACAACAACTACTACAAAATGAATACCAACATCTAGCATTCATTCCTAATAGATGGAGATAAAGAAATAATGCCACCAAACATGCTAATGATCATCCTGCCCATGCAAAGTCATCATGCCAACACTGATTATGACTACATTCAATATGTGATTGACTAGATGCATGAGGGTCTGATTTTGATCATGGAAAATAACAAGCCATTTAAGTTCATGCATTACTCCTTGTTAATGCATTTAATTATGTTTTTTAATGTTGAACACATGGATGTAAACATGTTGAGGCCCAGGAAAGTGAACAAAGGAGAATCAAACCCAGTACAATTTTGGTTAAGGGTTTGGAATTCTACATCAAATGAGTGTTAATTCAATGGTTTCTAGAGTTGGATGGTGTTCCCTCTCTTGAACATGATGGGAAAAAGTTTCACAAGGCACCTAGTGAAAGTTCTAAGGTTTCTGAGACCTAGACAATATGTAGATAAGTGGCCAGTAGATCACAATTGGGGAGATTTCTACCTGGGTGATAATTTCACTATAATCAGGATTTATGGGTGTCATCAAGCCCCTCATATTCTTCCCAAGTATGTGCCACCAAGGATTTATTAGTTGGAGTTTATCTGGCAGTTGATCTGGATAGACAAAGATATCTTGGCTCCACATAAAAAGAGGACCTTTACTCGCCGAGTGTTTAAGGTAACTTATTTTGCAATTGGGAAGAGAGCCATGCCTAAGTTGTCTCAATGGATAAATCAATTCATGATGGCTACTAGAGCATATAGATATGTAGACCTTAAGGACTTCATTAAGAATGCAAGGAACATTCTCATCCCAAGTATTGGAGTCATTAACAAGCATGAGGGATGTGATATGGAGGATATCATCAAGAATATCCTAGATGAGGAATCAATTGAAAGAAGATTTGGCAAAATCTAAGATTTGATGGATTTAGAGGCATGATGCAAAAGGGATAAGATCCACATTAGTGGTTTCTTCCCTAGTCTCCCATACATAGTAAGGATTGACAAGATGATCCAAAACTATGACATCTTGTACAATCAATTGGACTCTTAGTTGGATGCCAAGGAGTGAGCTTAAAAGGGATACTCATCTTCTGAGTATGAGATTGGTAGTCAGAGTTCCTATGAGGAGGATAGCCCACCTCAGAATGTGGAGGAGAAAATTCAAGAATAGGGGAGTGATGCACCATAGGCAGGGGATACACATGAACCCTCTCAAAAGAAACAAAGGATTGAGGAGGGAGAATCCTCAAAGGCTCAAGGTGCAAGGAAAAAAATGGACATGGCTTCTACCTTAGTACTAGGTGATATGTCTTATCATCACCTTTTGAGAAAGAAGATAAGAGAAGGAAATAAATTACATACACAAGAGGAGGTTGAGCTGCCCCTATTGTTGTGCCAAGATGAAAGAGAAATACTTCAAGAAGAGCTCATGAAAGATGATGAATTCATCAAGAGTGATGAGTTTAAAAACTTCTTGATTTGGAGAAAGCAACAAGAGCTTGCTAAATAGGCAACTAAGGGTGTAGATCCAAGCAATGAAGCCCTTCAAGCCTTAGCGACATATGACCCAACATCAGAGAAGATAACAGTTGAAGAGGTTAGGCAATTGGTATGGTCAAGTGGGATGCTCCTAGTTCTAGGATGGTATTTAACCTTAGCCTTTATAATTGATCAAATAAGTAGACAACCACAAGGTGGCTTATCATATGAATCTCAAATCAAAGATATGATCAGAGGATGTGGTTATGATCCTAGATCCCATATATTGGCAATGTGGTCTCTGGCTCCAAGGACACAAAAACCCTATCTTGTTAGCATTGAAGATAAAATGGAGGGAGACAAGATTATCTGGACTATATAGAACACTAGTGATCTTGAAGTCTCAAAAGCAGTGACTCATTTTTCCACTTGAATGAGGCCAAGACTACACAACTCTCTGATAGGTATGGGAGATTGTTTGAGAAGTCCATCACATTGGCCAAGGACAGGAAATAAAAGCTCATGAAAATAAAGATGTTAGAAGATGAGCTGGAGTCAATGAAAAGAAAGTTGGAGGAAGCATCAAATCTTTTCCCTCCTCCTGTCATAGAGGCTGAGGTTGTAGAGATCCCGGTGATAGAGGTACACAATGTGGAAGCAAGAGAATTAGATAAAGACAAGATGAAAATAACCTTGGATGCCTTGAGAGAGATCTTGCAACATAGGTTTGAAGTAATTAAAGGAAAGATGGACCTAGTCCATAGTTCATTTGTTATGTTGCAAAAGATAAATGGGAATGTTAATGATGCTATGGCTACTTTGGAGCCATTATTTAGTGTGTGTTCTTGCAGAAATGCACTTTTTGAAAACCTTGAAATGTTGCAACCACATAGGACTGACATCCTAGAGTCTATTGGAGAGGTGGGAGAAAAAATAGAACTCATCGGTGCATCTTGGGCTTTCTTCAAAGGAAAAGCTATGCAAGTCAGGGGTAAGATATAAATGTTTGGACTTTATTTTAGTAAGTACTTTCCTCCTATTCATAAGGGTGATGGTGACATCATAGGGGTGGAGGAATGGAAATTAGGAATGGACCGACTGCTGACAAACCAAGATGATTTCCTGAATAGTGATTACACTTTGGACATCAATAGGTTCAATGACATCCTTGATGATGTTTTTAAGGTGGAGAATGATTGCCCCAAATTTTTTGTAGAGGAAAAATATATAACTAACTCCAGATGGGATAAGAAGATGAAGATACTGCAAAACTTGAAGGAGTACACCTGGCCTACTGAGGAAGCAGTTGCTACATCGGAAAAGAGCACAAATCCAAAGAATAAAAATTCTCCACTTATTGATTTGGAAACAATGGAGGAGGACTAAGAAACATTTGGCACCTGATCATTAAGCACAAGGAGAATAGTCATCATGAAAAGGATAGTGTAAGTTAGTCGGTTGAGGAGGTCACTATCCATGAAAAAACCTATAAGACTATTTTGAACATTTGTAGACAAAGGTGCCACCTATTGAAGATATCAAATGATTTAGAAAATATTCCTCTAGTCTCTTTCAAGTTTGTGTAATCATTTGTAATGGTTTTTGTCTTGAATGCCTTTCCTTTCCTAGCCATCTAAAGCTTGCTGCATCCTGATTCTTCTAGGATTCCAAGATGGCTAGTGAATGCTATAAGTAGTCTGATGTAACTTTTTGGAAAGGATTTTGAAATTGGTAATTGAATAGACTATAATTTTTTCTCTGCAATTTTTATTGAGGCATTCTACCATTATCAATGTACTGATACAGAAAATATCAATGAGAATATATTAGAATTCTTTCTCAAATTTGTGTACATCTTCCTATTTTAAGACTTAAGTTCTTGTATGTTAATATTGAAAAGAAAAATTTATGTATGGCTTAAAAAGTAGTTTTTGAATTTATCTTTTAGTTCTCTTTCAAGGAAGGGGTAAATTCTTTAAGATAATTTCAGAGGATTTGTAGTTTTTACGAGAATTGGATGTCTGATTGTGAGAATGAGAGGGACAATTTGTAATGCATTTGTTCTAAATTCTAGGATTGTTTGAATGGTTTTTCTATTGATGTATGTTGTTGATGACTATGTACCCTAGAATAAGACCCTAGTCTATTCTTTAGAAGCATCTCTTCGACATCAAACAATCTATGATTGAAATTTTTTAAAATCAAAATAAGTAATACTCATGTTAAATGATATAAGCAAGTTTTATGATTCCTTTCAAGAAGTGAATCTATAGGTATACCCGCCTGAGCATTCAAGGCTCAAAGTGTAGAAGGAAAATTTCCTTGATGCTTCTTAATTGGTCCTTTTCCTTGACAGATTTAGAGTGGGTTTCAAGAGTCAGTGACAATAGTTGGTCTATTATATTGTAAATCTGCAAGTGGAAAGAAAAGGAGCCAACAGTTTGGATTATAATTTTGGGTATGTAAGAGCCCTTCATATGTCATTGGTTGAATTTTTTCTTATTCTTTATCATTTGAGTCTTCATATGCATGAGTGATGGTACTAGGTTTGTAAAACTTGCGTTCATGATAGCCAACACCAATCTTGTCTTTAGGATTTTTGAATTCATCATGTAGAGGTTCAAGAAGACCTTTTCCTTTGCTAAGAGGACTTTTTCCATCATATCCCATCTTTTTCATAAGTTCATAGCCCATACCATAATTTTTAGGTGGAATTTTAGTATGTTTGATCTCGTGTTCAGATTCTTCTCTCTTATAGAGTCTTTGTAAGATAGCACTTTCTTCCCTTTCTAGTTCTAGGGGAATTTTAACCTTAATCATTCTATTACCTTTGTATATAATAGGTGTTGTTGTAGCTGTAGGAATCAATGAGAAAGATATTTTTCCATAAGATTTTGAATAAAGTGGAAGAGTGTCCACTTGATATCCTCCCATACCAGTAGGTTTGAAAAGTATTCTTTTCCCATAGTCTGATAGGGTTGTTTTTTGTTTTGCTTCTAATTTGTTAGGAGGTGATCCTTCTTTTTTATGAGGAGCCATTCAGTTTGCTTGTTTAGGATTTCTACAGATGTATGCTAAGTTTTCAAGAATAGTAATCCCAATCCTATCATGAGGGAATTTAATGCATCGCTAGTATGTAGAAGGGACTTTCTACATTGCATGGATGCAAGGATAACCCAAAAGTATTTTTTTATGCTAAAGGAATATCCAGGACTTAACACATGATGTCCCATATAATAGGACCTACCTAAATAGGAAAGACTACCATGCCTTTAGAAGAATGTTCCTCTTCATCATATGTTTTGATCGTTAGTTTGCATTTGGGATCAATAGCATATTTTGAGAAACTGAGAGCTTTAACCAAGCTAAAAGTGGAGATGTTCAAACCTTCACCTCCATCTATCAAAATGTGCTTAACCCCATACTTATGGATGGTGACTTCAATATGGAGTGGCTGATTATGAGGATGGCTGACAAATTTGTCATCGGTTTTAGAGAAATTGAGATAATGAGGTGAAGTCAGATGACCAACCATAGACTAGAACTTATCAACATCTAGGTCCTTGGGTACATTACCTATAGGAAGGGCTTGATCAAGGATCTCCCTATGAGCAGGAGAGATTTGCAGTAGCTCATGTATAAAAATATGAGATGAGGTATGATGAAGTTGGTCAACAAGGTTGTAGTCCTATGTAGCAGACAAGGTATCTAGTTTAGATATTGAGGTTGTTTCTTGCTTAGGATCAGAGGAGGAAGATGAAGCTTCTCCTGATAAAGTGACTTTCTCTTGAGAGTGGGTTACCGCATTTGATGATTTAGCTTTAGCTTTATCTTAGCTTTGTCCTTAGTATGATTAGGGTATTAAAGCATGTTGATCACATTGTCTCTATTAGAGTAGGTGTAGGCAACCTTATTATCCTTTTCCTTAGAAGACTCCCCTTTCTCAAATTTAGGAAAAGGCTCCTTGAAAGCCTTATGATCATTGTTCTCTTGTGGGGGGTCAACCAAAATAGTCTCATTATCAATTAGATCTTATATGAGATACTTAAGCTTCATGCATTCATTAGTCTTAAGGCCTTTTTTGTGATGATAATCACAATAGTGGTTGTCATTCCACCATTTAGGCTTTATCTTAGGATCATAGGGTCTTGAATTATCATTAAAAGTAATAATCTAATTTTTCAAAAGCATCTTCAAATCATTTTCAAGTGATTATCCAAGAGGAGTGAAGTTTCTCTTAGGATTAGAGGCCCAAGGCTTATCAGTTTTATCTTAAAAAAAATAGATAGATTAAACGCTAGCTCTTTAGGAGTAGCAAACATTGAAGTTGTAGTCACAATTCTGTCATTGACAACATCCTTAGTCTTGTTCGATAATTTGTTCTTATCCTTGTTATGTTGGTTGTTAGAAGAGGATTTATGCTCTTTAGATTGAAGAGTGATATCACCCTTATGAACAAGGACATATTCTATGTGAATAGATGATTCAACCAATTTATCAAATCAAGCATGAGTTTACATTTTCAATGCATAATTCATTTCAAGAACCAAAGAATTGATTAATATATCAATCTTTTCAATCTTAGGAATCTACCGTGGATAATGTGAGTAGAGATTATGCCAATGTTAAAGGATGTTAGATAACTAAGAGGGGGGTGAATCAGTTAAATTAGTTATCCTATAGTCCCAAACTCTTAGATGTACTTTTTCAAACTTTTTCAACAAACCAATCAACTCGGTAAGATAAGATAACTATCTTTCTGTTCATTTACCGAATACCAGTAATTTCCAAAACTATCTTTACCGATTAATCAAATATGCAATATGTAAAGTATGATAAAAAAAAATCATAGCAAATAACACATAACACAAAGATTTAATGTGGAAACCCTGCTAAGGGAAAAACCACCTGGGACCAGTAACCCAAAAACTTTCACTCTTCTGAAGTGAGTTCGGTTAGGAGCCAACCCTGTTAAACTTTACAATGCACACTATAAGGTTTGACCTAGTTAGAGGATTTATCACTACAGTTAACTTTTGACTAGGATTCACTATGGGGTCAACAAGAAAACATTTAACATTATTTGAATGTCATATAGAAATACAAAAGATTGTTAAGTCCACTCGGTTTAGAGATTTTTCTATAACAATGGTTAAATTGATACAATGGTGATCTGATTCAAATACATCTTAATTTTATCATATTTCGATCTATGCTAAGCTCAAAATAATTCATCTGATCAATAATCAATTCACTTCATCATATCATCCAACTCACTTCACTCGGTGTATATATCTCTGACACTCAGTTGTGCCTACAATTCAGCTTGGTTCTGTTTGTAACCAATTTGATTAGGTATGCATTAAAATTTTCTTCACACAAAATATTTTGCAGTATCCATTCATCCAACATAATTCAACAATGAATCTCATGTCTCTTAAATAGACATGTAAACCATTTTCACATCAGCCATTAGATTTTGCCTCTTAATCTCCATCATCCATTTTGCCACTTAAAACTTCCTCGACAGATATGTCAATGACACATTTCATTGTCTTCCCTTCAATCATCTTTGATTTTTGTCAGCTATGAATCTTATAAGAAACTTCATCTCTTACCTCGAAATCATAATAAATTTCTAGCTCATCAATTTCAGTCTGTTGTTATAATCATTTAATGTTTTCATCCATACTTGGTTAATACTGAATGCATTGGTGATAACTAACTTGATTATTATTGTCACTTGGCATACACAAGACTGACTCAGTCTATACATAAATCTTTGATTACCAACCACATTAACTTGTTGAATTCTGATCTCTTCTTTATAATAGAATAATGCAACATGGTCAAGTCAACAATATAATACCATAGACTCATGAATAAGTTACCCAATGTATACCTTATCCTTATCTATCATATCCATCTTATCCTTATGTAGATATCTCATTTCTTCACCATTTCTTCCTTCTACAAATGTTCAGATGTTTGTAACTATCATGATAAGTATAGTCAAAACTAGTTGACATCAATAACAACATATTGACTAATTTAATCATCTTACATATCACTTTAATAGCTCAGTGATCTCTAATCACTATCTCTTTAGTTCATCAAGTGATTCAATCAGTTGTAGGTCATCAATCTCTCCCTTTAGCATTAATGGAAACATAAACAATGTGAAATATGCCATACCATACCAAACATTTTTTCTACAAATATATAGATAAATGTTGTAGCTTGGTAAGCTCTCCCTAGCTTGATATTTAATATGTTTAATCACCACAACAACATTTCATGCAGACTCTCCCTGTGGATTTGATCTTCTTCAGTTATTTGATTCTTTCTCTCCCTATACTGGATATATGTTTCATTGAAATCTCTCTCCCAATATTTCATAGAAATTTCTCTCCCTTTGATAACAATACAAAAAGAAAAATAAACAGCTCTTTAGCAGCCAAGTAGTTCTCTGTTGTTTGGTCTAGATCAAGTACCTTCATGTACTGATATACAATTTTTTGTCCCAGCTTCTACAATCTTTCACAACCTTAGGAATCCTAAAGTGTGAGCTACATGCATCAACATTTTGATTTTATGATAAAGTATAGGTTGATGCAACCTTGTGATCACCTTAGTGCCTGATAGATAGGGGATGGAACCCTAGTCTAGTCCTCAATTACTCAAAAGTGTCCTTCGGTAAGGTCTTGGTAAGTATATCAGCAAGTTTTTCTTTAGACTTCACAAACTCTAGTTTCACTTGCTTCTCTTGTACTTGTTCCCTCAAATAGTGATACTTAATAGATATGTGCTTTTTTTTTTAATGCATCACTAGATTCTTGGAAATGTTTATAGCACTTTTGTTGACAATATATAATCACTTGGATCAATGATCACCTCATTCATTCCTTCCAACAATTGTTTTATCCATACAATATTTGAACAATTAGAAGCAACAACAACATACTCTACTTTAGTAGTAGATTGAGAAATACATGCTTATTTCTTACTTATCCATGTTGCAAGTATTTCTCCCAAAAAGAATGCTCTAGTGGCTATACTCTTTTGGTCATCAATGTTTCCAACCCAATCTACATCAATGTAAAATCATAGTTCAAAATTGCCTTCCTTTTTGTACCATAAACCATAATCTTCAGTTTTCTTCAACTATCTCATAATCCTTTTAACAAAAATTCTATGTGATTCCTTAGGATTAGTAGAAAATCTTGTTACAATCCTAGCTGCATGTGCTATACTAGGCCTATTGTGTACCACATACATCAGTTTTCCAAGCATTGATTTATAGAGTGTTGGATTTACCTCGATTGATTCAGCATCTTTTGTTAACTTACATCTTGTGACCATCGGTGTACCTACTAGTTTTGAATCTTCCATGCCAAAAGTCTTCAACACTTGATGTATTTTGATTGTGTTATGAAAATTCCATCATTTTTTTGTATAATCTACAAACCTAGAAAGAATTTAATCTCTCCAAACATTGACATTTCAAACTCTTTTCTCATTTCATCAGCAAAAGATTTGTAAATATTATCATGTCCTCCAAATATTATATCATCAACAAAAATTTCAGCAATCAAAATATTATCATTAGATTCTCCTTTCATGTACAAATTTCTATTGTCACTTATCCTCACAAAGCCAATACTAATAAGATGAGCATGTAATCTTTCATACCATGCTCTCAGTGCTTTTTTCAGTCCATGCAATGCTTTGTGCAATCTACATACCATGTTCTTCTAGTTTGGATCAACAAAACATTCAGGTTGTTCTACCATGTAGACTTATTCCTCAAGAATTCCATTCAGAAATGTTGATTTCACATCTATTTGATATACTTTGAATCCTTTATGTGCACGATATACAAGTAATATTCAGAATCTTGCAAGTCTTGCTACTAGTGCAAAAGTTTCACCATAGTCAATACCTTCTTCTTGTGCATATCCCTTGCATACAAGTCTTCCTTTGTTTCTATTTACTTCACCATTCTCATTCAACTTGTTTCTGAAAATCCACTTAGTACCAATTACATTTTTATCACTCAGCCTCGATACCAATGTCCATGTTTTGTTTTTCTCTATCTGTTCAATTTCTTCATTGATTGCCTTAATCCATTTATCATTATCAAGTGCATCTCTAACATTCTTAGGCTCAAATTCACAAAATAAACATGTGTTGTGTCTTAACTTACTTCGTGTCATCATGCTAGCTTGCTTGTCTCCAATAATTTGGTTATGTGGATGGTGTCTTCTAACAAATCTCACCAATACTTTCTCTCTTCTTTTCTCATCATTCAGTTCAGGTTCATTTTCTTCCTCGGTAGCATCTTCCTAGTTCTTGGTCTATATTTGTTGATTCTCAGTAGCATTTTCATGTCTCTCAGTAGACTCATCCTATGGCTTGGGTAGATAGTATAGCTTCTCAATATATGTAAACCTACCATAGTCTTCTGGTTCCTTCCTTCTTTCTTCATCATTTTTCTCAGCAACCTCGTCAACTTTCACATTAGCACTTTCAATCATTTTGTTAGTAGCCTTGTTCAAACATTTGTATGTTTTTCTCATAGTAGAATATCCTAGAAATATTACTTCATCACCTTTAGAATCAAATTTACCATTTCTATCATCTTTCATAATGTAACATCTGCTTCCAAAATTTTTGAATTAACTTACATTTAGTGTGTAGCCAAACCATAGCTCATAAGGTGTCTTATTTGTATATTTCTTCAATTGAACTCAGTTCAATATGTATACAACAATGTTAATAGCTTCTCTCTAGTACATTTGTGCAACATCTTTCTCAATCATCATTGTTCTTACACAATCAACTATAGATTGATTCCTTCTTTCTGCAATACCATTTTGTTGTGGCGTCCTCTATACAAAAAACTATCTTTTAATTCCATGCTCATTACAAAAGTTAGTGAATTCATCATAAATAAACTCACCTCCTCTATCAGATCTTAAGCATTTTAAATTTTTCCTGGTTTCCTTTTCAACTTTAGCTTTATACCACTTAAATAGTTTGAAACCTTCATATTTCTCTTTTAAAAATAGTATCAGAGGTATTGGCCCTTTGAGAGAAAGCTTAACAACTTAAGGTAGATCAGAATGGATTTAGAAAACTTTCAAGTAAACTTTGAATCTGCACTTAAGGATCTAGATAAGATGAAAGCTGAAAATGGTGAACTAAAATTCAAATTAAGAAGAGCAGAAGGTTTCATGAGGAAACTTAAAGAACAACTTGTGACTATAAAATATTAGAGAGAAGACCTTATGTAGAAAATCAAAGAAAGTTCTAACAATGACACATCAGACAAAGTAAAGATGCTGGAGCAAGAAAAAGAACAAATTAATCTCTTGATGATCAAAGAGATTTAGAATGAGAAGGATGAATGAAATAAAGTTGAAGAGTCACTAAAACAAGCCAACCTTCAGATAGAAAATATGAAGACTGAACTTGACCATTATAAAGATAAATACTAGGAATTGGATAATTACAATCAGATCATCAAAGGTGAACTCACTCAAGCCATGCTACTCATTGAGGAGCTACACATGAGAAATGACAAGAGTAATGAACAAAGAACATAACACAAATATAAAGGAGATATGTGTGGACCCAATGAAGCTGGAAGTTCAAAAACTCAAGAAGAACCAAAGAAGCTAGAAATGAGGAAAGATCTATTCCAAATGAAAGACCTACATATGAAGATTCTAGAGAGCAATTAAGAACCTTCAGAGGTAGATGCTTCAGATGCAACAAAGTTGGTCACATGAAAATAGATTGTAGAAGTAATGGTAATTCTAAACCCTTTACTAGCTACTATTTTAATTGTTATGAGTATGGACACAAAAAGGCAGACTGCAGAAAACTTGATCAATCTAGGTATAAGAAAGACTATATTAGAGAAGAAACTGTAGCAAAGATCACATGTCAGAAATGCAATAACTTTGGGCATACAGTTGTGTGTGTGAAAATTGGACCTAGCTGTAGACACAACACTTCAGTAAAACATTAGAGGTTAGCAAAAATTGAAATCTTGCATGTAATTGAAACTGAGCTAACCCGGTGATTTACTGCCTTCTAGGAGATGCAAGTATGTATTCTCAGATCAAACTGAGATTAGTGACAATGCAACACCTAAATGAAGGATTTAATGCAAAAGATAATAAAACTGCATGAATGTAGATTAATCTATTTTTTTTTGGATTTTGTATGCAATTAATATTGAAAAATTGATATGAATCTAATCTAGAAATGAGATATATAGATTTATCCAAGAATGATATGAAAACTATGAATGCAAAGTGATGATATGAAAACTATGAAAAACTATGACCAATAATGAAAGATCTCACAAATTGCCTATCGCAAGTGCTTAATCCTTCAATCGCAAATTCACCAAAGTAATTGTGCAAATTTGAGGTGGTTAATTGTGAAGAGTCAAGCCTTGATTTTATAGAAATATAGGGCTTTGAGGATGCATGAGAAAAGCATAAATCACTCTTTATGAACTCAGATTGATTTTTGAGTCAACAAGAAATCAGAATCAAATTAACTCACAAAATTATGCAAATCATGGAAAAAATAGATTTTTAACTCAAATCAGAAGTTTAGATCAACTTTCAACTCAAAATAGATGTTGAGTTTCCAAAAGACAACTTGAATTGATTTTCTAATTTAAAGTTTAACTGCTCTTTGAATGTGCATAGATAATTGTGAATTAAATAAATAAATAAAGTGATTTATCTTCAACTTAACTGATTTTTGAATTAAAAAAAATGATTTGTGGGTTAATCAATTATTAAATCAAACTTTATTCAAAAACTATATTATTAAATATTGACAACTGACATTAATTAATTAAATAAGAATTTAATCAATTAGTCATAGGATATTTTGATTTATTGTCAAAATTAAATAATACAATTTAGGAATAGATGTAATTAAATTTAATTAAATAATTAAGTGGCAGTATTAAATCTAATTAATTAAATATTCAGAATATTCAATTAATCAAACTTTAGGATAAATAAGATTTATCACCAAATAATCATTAAATCAATGATAATTAGAATAAAATAGGAATATTTCAAGAAATATTCCCCGATGCAGAATTAGGATAATCAATTAGGATTCGATAATGTGCATATGTGCCTTAGGTTAGGACTTCGATGTTGATTTCATTCGATTTGTAGATGTAGGAGGTTAATGAACCTATTCGATAATAGTGCTTCCACTAGGAATTCATAGCATAGCTCGTGTTCAGGCTGCTGTAGTAAAGTAGATAGCGTTGCCATTGCATCAACAACCTTGTTCTCTATTCTAGGTATTTTCTCAAATGTGATAGATATGAAATACTTCTTTAAATCATCTACCATCCTCTTGTATGGAATGGGCTTTTCATCTTTCATTTGGTACACATCATTGACTTGATGGATAACAAGTTGTGAGTCTCCATGAATGTGTAACTCTGTCACTCTCCACTCAATTGCTATTTTCATACCATTAAGAAGGGCTTCATATTCAAAAATATTATTTGTGCAAGGAAACTTGATTCTGAATGCTTTAGGGATTGATTATCCTTGAGGAGTGATAAACAATATGCCTACTCCTAATCCATTCTATGTATAGGAGCCGTCAAAGAACAACTACCATTCTCTAGAAGAAAGATTCATGATAGAGGAATCTGGGAATTCCATTTGCATTGGTGTATCATCAAACATAGGTGCATCTTCCAATTGATTAGCAATAACTTGGCCTTTAATAGCTTTTCTTTCAACATATTCAATGTCAAATTCACTTAAGAGCATGATCCATTTAGCTAATCTACCCGTGAGGGCAGCTTTGCTTAGTAGGTACTTTAGTGGATCAATCTTAGCTACCAAATGTGAGGTATGTGTTAGAAATAGGGAATAATGAGAGGGGGGGTGAATCAATATTCAACAAACTTTATCTTTTTCCCAATTATGGATATAACAGATTATCTTTACACATGCATAACATAAGAAGCTAAACAATATGCATAGCAATAGAAATAAAGAACTCATAACACATGATATGTTCTCGAGAAAACCCTGGCCAAGGCAAAACCCTGGTGGGGATGGTACCCACAAAGATCAACTAATCAAAAGTATCTTGTTAAGGATGTTGACCCTGTTAGAAGTCTATTACAAGCATATAGTGTATCAGTCCTAATTAAGGGACTATAGGCCTTGTTAGAAGCCTCAACCTTGTTAGGAGTTGTCAATACAAAATCTGATTACCAGATGAGCCCACTGCCCAAAAAAGTAATGTAAAATGTATACTAATTACAAAAATGGATTTTAGGTACATAACCTTATGCTACTTACATCAATGTCTTTTCGCTTCTCTTACATTCGCATCACCACATTCTATTATCTATATCCTTCCTTACAATTTACAATTACATATATACAAGTTATTAAGTCTAATAAATTTACATGGTCAGCTTCCATATATCTTTATCCAAGAGTTAAAATCTAGGATGTTGTCCCTTTATAATGTTAAGTCATTATTTTGATAAATAAAATAATCCCTTAACTCTTTACCAATTCTGCCTTCATATTCTGTCTTGTCGGCTTCACACTATCTTCGGTAAAACTATCATAACTAATTCTGTACATTCCATAATGACTTGTGCTCTGAGATGGGTCATCATTAGTCATCATAGAGTCTATGTTCAAGTGTGTAAGCATTGAACTTACTCCAATCAACATAGAAAACATAAACTGTATCCTAGTGCACTGGTGAAAACACCGTCTTACACTTAGACAAATTGCAATGCACTCTGCCATACTTGCTCTCTGACCTATGTGATCTTCATGTGGATCATATGTTTCCATAATGACAACATCTATGTACTCACTTCAGCCAAATTGCTAACAATCTCCCCCTTTGTCATTGGTGGCAACATATGAGAAAATTGGCTAAGTGTACAAGTCAAAATCTCAAAAGTTATATCAAAATTGTGGCTATAGTATAGAATATGTATACTATCCTTATAACTCCTCAAAATATAATCTCTAATATGATGCTCCCCCTAAGAGTATCAATCCTTATCAAATATATCAATTTTCTACTCTAATATCTCTCCCCCTTTGACAACAATGACAAAATAAGGTAAGGAGGATTACAAAATTGTATCCCAAAAAGATTATACCTTCATTTCCATATTGCAAAGCCGGTAGGCTTGCAACACAATCTATAAAATCAGCTTTCATAGCTTCTATCTCCTTCTCCCATGATTTCTTGATGGAATCTACCACATTGAGTAATGTGTTCAACCCATAAGATGCTATTTGACATGCTTGAAGGTTTTCAAATTTGAATTTCTAAAAGGATGTCTTAGCTCTAAGACATTCTTCTAACTTCTCTTCAATGATGCTCAACTTCATAGAGATGTGTTGTCTCAAAAGAGTGAGTCTCCTCATTTTTTTGTTCCTCTCATCTTGCAATATTCTTATTTCATCATAAAGCTTCCAAACTTTCTTTTCAACATCACATACCTTCACATTAGGTCTAGAAAGAAAGTTACATTCATTCTGAATCTCAGCTTCCTTCAACTTGATCTTTTGTTCCTCTTCTACTATCAAAATCTCTAGTTTTGTACATTGTATGTACAATGATTTTCCTATCTCCAAATGTTTCCTCAAGTTCTTGATACAAATATCAAGACTGCTAATATCATTCCTGATATTCTGACTGATGTTCAAAAGCATTTCAGCTTCATAAGCTGCTTGAGCTCTCACTTTTGCAATATCAGATAGGTTAGTGAATTCATTGTCAAAAGTGCTCATTACCTTCTTAGCTTTCTCCAAAGGGTCTACCTCTATGATTTGTGTAGTTACAATGCTTTGTAACTTCTCAGTAAGATCCTTTAGACTCCCTTCAAGATTCTTCACTTTCTTGTTCTTGCCAATGATTTTATTCAAAGAAGTGATCAGTTCCAACTGATCAACATCATCAACTTCCTTTCCTAAATCTTCAAACAAAGATCCAATTTCCTTCTTCTTTCCAGTCTCAAGAGTAAGACTAATTTCTTTTGTGGTAGGAATGGGTGCCTGAATCTCAGTCTCCTTAGGTTCTTCACTGATAGATTGAGTATGCTCTACTTCTTTAGTTCTATCCAGTTCATCAAGAGCCAAATTGTCAATAATGTTTGCTAAGTTCTTGAATACATTGTCATCAGTATCGAAGGTGAGCTTAGTACCTTTTACATTCATAGTTTCATCTTCAATGTTAATAATTGAAGGAGAGGGAATATCCTCTTGTTCAGCTTCAACTGCTTACTCTACTGCAACTGATGGCTCTCCAACATTTTCTACCATGACCTTGATTATTGCCTACTCTGTATCTAAATTAACTTCTTCATATCTACCTCCCATAATCAAAATGGTTCTCCTTTTGGTTCTCAAATGGGTGCTTAAGGCCTTCAATATCTGCTTCAAGTGTTCATCATCTCTCACATCACAAAGCTTGTTCACAAGATTCTTTCTGCTATTAGTGTCTTCTTCAATTTCTCTCTGCTTTCTATTTATAAGTTTGGTATACAACTCATCACGTATTTGACCTTGAATAGAATCAAATTTCTTGTCTACCAAAATCATATGCTTTACAATAGCATTCTCCAAATTTAGTCTTTCTAAATAATCATAAATTTTATAGTACTTGTTCATTTTAGTGAAATTTCCATCTTGTATGATTTCTTCATTTACTCTCTCAACTCTCAGTTTCCATGTCTTCTTCTTAACTGTAGTGTCATCATCCTTTACTTCTGCAATTTCTCTTGGTACTGGTTGAACTAAAGTCTTCTGTCTCTTTCCTAGTCTAGTAGCAATTTCTTTCATTCTCTTGCTAGCTATGGAGGAAGTGGATCTAGTTGTTACTTGTTCCTTTTCAGGTTCCTCTACTTTCACCTTGACTTGTGTAGGTTCTTGTTGTACTGCACCAGATGACAAGGGTGGTACAATCAAGACTTCTTTCTATCCAATATCCTTGATTGCTGCTGCTGTCTATTTTTCTATTAAGAATTCTTGTTCTGACATTCCTAAATCTTTTAGTATTCTCCTAATAGTGCTGCCAACTCTCTTCTTAGATTGCTTCTCTTTAGTTATAGCTTTTGTTGAGTTGAAGTTCTCTTCAAAAGTTCCAAATCTACTGCACTGAGTGTCCAATTTACATTTAAGTAATCTGCCTGTTGGCAATTTGGCTAATGTATATGCATAGATGTTGTCATTATGGCAACATATGATCTCTACTAAGAGTGGAGAATCTGGAATGCAAGTATGGCAAGTTGAAGGAAGAAATTGTCTAAGTATGGATACAGTGATCCTGATAGAGCACCTGATGAAGATTTAGTTGGTGACGTCCATTGGAGGAATATTTCTATTTGCATAGTCAACTAAAGCTTCTACAGAGTATGAGGATACCCCATCTCAGTGTGCATAAAGTTTGGAGTAGTACAGATGAAGTTATTTGAAGTTTACTGAAGATAGTTTTGCAGACAGAACAGTTTTGGAGATAGTATTAGCGAAAGAGTTAAGGGATTACTTTTCTTGTCAAAATAATGACTTAACATTATGAAGGGATGACATCCTAGATGTTTACCCTTGGATAAAGATTTTGGAAGCTGACCATATGAAGTTATTATCTCTAATAACTCATATATTAGGCATACTTGAAATGTAATGAGTATGATGTTTTTTGTAAAAAAAGAAAGAAAAGGATAACTTGCGAAAGTTGTATATTGTGATAGCAGCAAAGGCTATTGATGTGAAGTTGTAAGCAGTACCATATTATAGTCAGAAACATTTTCTATTACTTGTTTGGGTAGTGAGCTCAGCTAGTGATCAGGTTTTGTAATCTAACTCCTAACAGGGTTAAGGCTTCTAACAAGGCCTAAAGTCCTTTAACCAGGATAGATCTACTATACATTGTAAACAAACTCTTAATAGGGTCTAATATCCCTAACAGGATACTTTTGATTAGTGATCTTTGTGGGTACCATCCCTAGGTTTTCCCTTGGCCAGGGTTTCCTCGAGAACATATCATGTGTTATGAGTTCTTTCTATTTATTGCTATGTTTGTTAATTAGCTTGATAATCTTTGTATGCACTAAAGTAATTTGTTATATCCATAAGTGGGCAAAAGTAAAAGTTTGTGAAATACTGATTCACCCCCCCTCTCAGTATTTCCTATTTCTAACAATTGGTATCAGAGCACAGTTACTCGGAGAAGGAACATTCAAGGAAAGCTTAGCAGCTTGAGTAAGATGTCTATGGCTATGGATCAACTTCAGAAGAATCTTGAAGAAGCTCTTGAATAGATTGATATGCTTACTAATGAAAGAAACTCCTTAAGAAGAAAGTATGAAGATGCAAAGAATGTTATTGACAAATTAAAAGGTAAGATTGAAGATCTGAAATTTGAAAAGGAATCTGATATTCTTGTTGAAGATTGTGATGAATTAAAAAAAGAAAATGAGATCCTTAAGCATGAATTGAAGATAGTAAATCTAAAGCTTAGTATGAAAGATGGAAATTTGAGATCTGATAATGAAAAATTAAAAATTGAGAATGAAGATCTGAGATCAAGACTTGAAAAGGTAACATCCGAATCTAAAAAAGTAAAAGTGCAGTATGTAGAACTTGAGAAGTATAATAAAATTGTGAAAGGTGAATTGACTCAATCTAAACAACTTGAAAGGCTATACTCTAATGGTGATAGGACTAAAAAACAAATTTCTTTTGGAGAACCATTCTTTGATAAGACTGGATTTGGATTTAGTATGTTTAGAACAAATCATGAAAGTAAGAAGCCAGATCTGAAGACATCTGAAAGTTTGGAGGAAATGAAGCTAGATGTGAACACAATGGAAAGAATAAACTCAGTCTACATGAAGCACCTAATTGATAAAGTCAATGACAGTGTGAAGCTTCTATTGAAAACTTTTCAGAATATTGTTAAGAACAGATCAAGGATTCCTCAATCCTTAGTTGAAAAGCATAAAGATGACATTTTTTTTATGGTAGACACTTATTTCACCTACATTGAAGTAGTTGAGCCTAGAATGGAATTTATAGACCCTCTTGGCTATGAAGTATCTAAAGCAGAAATAGTAGGATATGTGAATAGACTATTAAAGTGTGAGTTGGATTGTCATGCAAATAGGTTTGGAACCTATGAAGAGAATTTCAACTCTGCAATAAGTTTGAAAGAAAAGAAGCAATCTAGTAGGAGAGTTGAATCAACTATAAAGAAAATACTGAAAGAATCAGGTATGTCAATTCATGAGTTTGACATAGCTAAGAAGACTGCAGAAGCCTTAAAGCAAAGTGAAAATCTTGTAGTTCCACCTGTGGCATCTAGTGTAGACCCTGTTGATCCTATTGCAGTAAAGGTAAAAGTTGAAGAACCTTAAAAAGTTGAAAGGGAAAAATCCTTTTCTCCTATTCCTAGAAAAAGAGTAAAAGGGAGTGCAACAGGACCTAGCAAGAGACAAAAAGTGATTGTACCACCTATACCTAGAAAAGTAGTAGAAATTAAAGATGATGATGAAGTTTCAATCAAGAAGAAAACTTGGAAATCAAGAATTGAAAGAGTTAATGAAGATATATTGCAGCATGGAGACTTCACTAAGATAAACAAATACTATGATCTATATGGATCATTTGACAGATTAAATTTTGAAAATGCAATGATTACACATGATTTTGACAGATAAGAAATTTAGCACTATTCATGGTAAGATCCCAGAAGATTTGTATAACAGACTTGTGAATAGAAAATAGAGAGCACAAGTAGAGGACACAAAGATGAGAGAACATGTAATCAGATAGTTCTGTGAAGTTGAGGATGAAGATAATTTGAAGAGAATCTTGAAGCCTCTTGGAACTTTATTGAGAACTAAGAGAAGAACAATTCTTATAATGGGAGGCAAAAAGGAGGAAGTACAAAAAGAGATTGAGCAAGTAGTAATGCAAGTTCTTGCAGATATAGTTGCAGGAAAGCATGTTGAATTAGATCCTCAGCAGAAGCAATCAGAGGAACAACATGCAGAGGAAGTTGGTATTGAAGAAGTCCCATCTTCTTCACATATCAATATTAGCAAAGAATCAATGGACATTGAGGGCACCAAAGTGACACTAGAGTTAGATGATGCAGTGTTTTGTGATCTAGGAAACATTGTTGACAATTTGGCTTTAGGAGAGCAAGAGAAGGTTACAGAATTAGAGAAGGATACAGAGGCAAAGGAAGCACCAGCTGTATCAGATTTAGTTCCAACAGAGCAGACAGTTAAAGGTAAACAAATTTTGATAGAGGTCACTACCTCTAGTGCACCTTCTATACCAGTTGAAGACATTAGCACACCTGACAGTAAGAAGAGACAAATTGGTTCAATTTTTGAAGACCTTGGAAAAGAGGTTGAAGATGATGATCAGCTTGAGTTCATCACATCTCTTAATAAAATTATTGGAAAGAATAAGAAGGTGAAGGACCTTGAAGGAAAAGTTAGAGTTTTGACAGAGAAACTTGAGAGTGTGATCAGCACTAAGGTATTTGACTCAGATCCACTTGAGAAAGCTAAAATGGTAATGAACTCTTTTGACTCTGAATTTTCTAACTTGAAGGATATTGCTAGAATAAAAGCTCAGGAAGCTTATGAGGTAGAAATGCAACAAAATATAAGTGTAAATATTTGAAATGATATTGGTAATTTGGATGTATGTATAAATAATTTGAGGAAATATTTTGAGACTGGAAAGAGTTTGTATATACAATGCACAAAATCATAAATCCTAACAGTTGAAGAAGATAAGAAGATCAGAGAGAAGATAGATGCAATTACAGTTGAGAAAAACACCTTGATAAGCCCTAATGTAAAGATAAGTTCTGTGGAGAAGAACATAAGGAAGTTAAATGATGAAATCAGAATGTTAGCAAAGGAGAAGAACATAAAGATGATCAAGATTAACATCTTGAGAGAGCATGTCTCAATCAAGACCTCAATTTTGAAGACCAAATTGAGGAGTGTCTTTCAGCAAAGACATCTTCTCAGAAGTTTAGCTTTAATTCCCTGCAAGCTTGTTAGATAGAAGCATACAGATTGAGTACTTTACTCAATGTTGCTGAATCCATCAAGAAGATATGGGAGAAAGATTTTGAAACATGGAAGTCAGAGTTTGGCGACTGTGTTGCAAGCCTACTGGCTTTGCAATAGCTGACAAGGTATCAAGTTTTTCTTTGAAATTTTTGTAAACCCTATCTTTGTCATTGTTGTCAAAGGGGGAGAGATAGCAGAAAATTGATAATATGTTGAGGAAGGATACTCATAGGGGGAGCTATTCTATGGAGTATAATATTGTATATGTTTTGTATAACATTTGGCTACAATTTTGTGTAAGTGTTTTGAAGTTTTGTTTGCACACTTAGCCAATTTTCCCATATGTTGTCACCAATGACAAAGGGGGAGATTATTGGAAATTTGGCTAATGTGGATGCATAGATGTTGTCATTATGGAAACATATGATCTCTACTAAGAGCGCAGAATCTGGAATGCAAGTATGGCAAGTTGAAGGAAGAAATTGTCTAAGTATGGATATAGTGATCTTGATAGAGCACTCGATGAAGATTTAGTTGGCGACGTCCACTTGAGAAATATTTGTTAGAAAGTAAAGATCCCCAAGATAACTAAGAGGGGGGGGGGGGGGTGAATCAGTTATCAGATAATTTATCCATTCAATAACTTTAAACAATATAATCAATGTACCGATCAACCATAGAAAGATAATCATACACAATTGCACAATAACACAAGATATGTTAACTAGGGAACCTCTTGAAAAGAGTAAACCCCGATGGGAATGATGCCCACAAAATGATGCACTAATATGAAAGTTCCTTGTTAGAGGATGGACCCTGTTAGGAGTCTTATGAAATATGTTCAGTACATATAAATCCCTGTTAGGAGATTTTGAATCCCTGTTAAAAGATTCTAACCCAGTTAAGAGTTTATGGAAGACAGAAGGACCCACTACCCAAACAACTTCAAGGCAAGATCTCTAAACCCACTGTCCAAAAGATCTTAGAATTATTCAATAGAATAATATGAAATATATTACCTCCTTCACACTATGCCAAAACTGCACTCTCTGCTACACAAGATCACAATTCCAGATCTCTGTACTCACAAGTCTTCCTTCATCACTGAATTAGCTCTTTTCTTCACTTCATGCATATATTCACATCTCACTCTTTATAGTACACATTAAAATAAGGAAAAAATTCCTTCTTATATACCAAACTCAAATAATTACAAATGAGTCAGTCCTCAATTACAAAATAATAAATTCTACATGCTACACACATAATTCACATAAAACTGTCAGCTTCCAGTTACTGTAACTTTCTCCAAACATATCCTCAAAGTTTGTGCTATGAACCACATCATCATTAATGAATCTCCAACATTCCTTTAACTGTGCAAAATTAGATTCCATCCCAGCTAAGAGATATCCTCCGATTTCTGAACATCGCTACACAGAAACACTGTCTAAACATTACTTTCACAAAAATGGTCATAACTCTTACAAATGAATGAATTTCTTTTTGCACTATTAACCATATGTTAATAACACACCAAAGAACATACCATCAACTATGCAAAATCCAATCTGCAATAAAACATGTGCGCAAAACAAAACTATACCTACTTTCGTGCTAATATCCAGAATATCACTGTGTTGACATCAATGATAATCCAAGTCATGAATGCAACAACAACTGCTATAGAATGACTGCCAAAACACTTTGCATTCATTCCTAACAATCTCCCCCATTGGCATTGATGGCAACATAGATGAAAAACATCCAATGTTCCAAAAATCCAATACTGCAACATCACTGCAAAATATCAAATCAAATCTTGCTTCGTTTTCCTATTCAGCTCTCTCATACAATCCACAATGTTTTTCATGTATATCTCTCCCCCATTGACATCAATGACATAAATTATATCACTAAGTCAACAACAAATTAATGTCAAAAGACACTTTTTAGAAGAATACAATAACAAGAGTCCTCATGACTCAGCTCATAAACTCCCCCATAGAGGAAGTTCCAACATCTAATCCAGAAGAAAGATAGGGCTCATATACCACTGGATAGATGCAATCATCTACATCAATTCTCAAAAATAGGTTGGGGCATAACCCCAAGCATACCTCTCAGATACACAAATGTATCCTTAGGTAAAGGCTTTGTAAATATATCTGCTATCTGCTCCTTTGTACTTATGTACTCCAATCTTACTTCTTTTTTTGCAACTTTCTCTCTTACAACATGATACTTGATCTCAATATGTTTAGTCTTAGAATGTAAAATAGGATTTTTTGACATACTCACTGTACTGGTGTTATCACAATGTATAACAATAGGCTCATCAAACTTTATTCCAATATCCTTCAACATCTGCTTCATCCAAATAATCTAATTACAATTATTTGCTACTGCAACATATTCTGCTTTTGCTATGCTTTGTGAAGTACAATTCTACTTCTTACTTAGCCAAGAGACCAATTTACCTCTAAGAAAAAAGGCTCCACCACTGGTGCTTTTCTTGTCATCAACGCTGCCTTCCCAATCTGCATCAGTATAGGCACATAAGGTAAAATCATCAGAATTCTCATTCCATAATCCATTATTCCTTTCAGATATCTCAGTATCCTCTTTACAGCTGCATAATGTAATTCTCTAGGTTCTACTTGAAATATTTCTACAATCCCCACTAAATGTGCTATATCTAGTCTTGTATGTGTCAAGTATTGCAATCCTCCAATCATAGATCTGTACTTTTTTTGCTCAACTGTTGGTGTCTCATCTTTGCTAGATAACTTATGTCCGATTACCATATGTGTTCCAACAGTTTTAGAATCTTCCATTCCAAATCTTTTCAATAATTCATTTAAATACTTAGTCTGACTTACAAATGTACCTTCCTTGCTTTGTGTTATCTATAATCCCAAAAAATATTTCATTTCTCCAATCATGCTCATCTCAAATTCAGTCTTCATTTCATCTGCAAATTTGTCACTAGCTTCATCTTCTCCTCCAAAGATAATATCATCAACAAATATAACTATAACCAACAAACCATTCTCAATTTCTTTTGTGTATAAGTTACTATCTATTGTTCCTTTTATAAATCTCAATTTCAATAAATACTTATCCAATCTTGCATACCAGGTTCTAGGTGCTTGTTTTAATCCATATAAAGCTTTCTTTAACTTACATACCATATCTCCTTCTTGTGTCAAAGGAAAACCTTCAGGCTACTCAATGTAGACTTCTTCTAATTCACCATTCAAAAATGCTGACTTCACATCCATCTGATACACTCTGAATTTCTTCTAAGTTGCATATGCTAGAAACATGCTCACTGCTTCAAGTCTAGCCATAGGTGCAAAAGTTTCTTCATAGTCAATTCCTTCTTGTTGTGAATATCCTTTACATACCAATATTGCTTTGTTTCTTATCACTTCTCCTTATTCATTCATCTTATTTCTGAATACCCACTTTGTTCCAATCACATTCTTGTCTTGAGGTCTAGGGACCAATTCCCATGTCTTGTTTTTTTCAATCTGCTCTAGTTCTTCTTTCATAGCATTGATCCAATGTTCATCTTCACAAGTTTCATTAGTAGTCTTAGGTTCAATTTGAGAAATCAAACATAAATGTACCTTATTTCGAGTCAAAGCTCCTCTATCTAAACTTCCAATAACTTGCTCAACAGGGTGATGTCTTGAAGTATACCTGTTAGGTGTCATAGTTACTGATCTTGTTTCGACTGTAGATTCTTCTTTGCTTTCTTCTCTGTTTTCTTCTCTATTTTCTTCTCTATCTTCTTCAGTATGACTTTCATTTAGCAAATCACTGTTAGTTTCAAAAAATAATTCTACATTTTCAATGTTAGGCTGAGGTTGTGCTTCTCCATCAGATTCATAATCAAGCATTCTTTCCTGAATTTTAAACTTCTCATCAACTTTTACATTTTCACTTTCAACAATAGTCTTAGTTCTTTTGTTATAACATCTATATGCTTTGCTTTTTAAAGAATATCCAAGAAATATTCCTTCATCACTTCTAGGATCAAACTTTCCTATATCATCATCTCTCTTTATAAAATATTTACTTCCAAAAATTCTAAAATACTTAACTGAGGGTGTATGTCCAAACCATAATTCATAAGGTGTCTTGTTTGTATCTGCTCTGATTTGTACTTTGTTCATAGTGTGTACTGCTATGTTCACTGCTTCTCTCCAAAAAGTTTTAGCCAAATCATTTTCAAACAACATAGCTCTTGCTGCTTCAGTTATTGACCTGTTCCTTCTTTCTACAATACCATTTTGTTCTGGTGTTCTAGGGGCTGAAAGTTGTCTCTTAATACCATTCATTTCACAAAAAGTGTTAAACTCTCTAGATGTAAATTCACCACCTCTATCAGATCTTAGACACTTAATCTTCTTTCCAGATTCATTCTCAATTTTTCTTTTCATGATCTTAAACTTATCAAATGCTTTAGATTTTTCTTTCAAAAATGCAATCCACATCATTCTTGTAAAATCATCAACAAGAATCATAAAATACCTTTCACCATAGAATCCTTTAGTCCTAGTAGGACCACTCAAGTCTGTATGAACAATCTCCAACTTCTCTGCTGATGTGAACTTCTTGTTTGGAAATGAACTCCTTTTCTGCTTTGCCATCATACATTCTTTGCAAATCATGTTAGTAGGTTTCATAATTCTAGGTAAATGTCTTACCGCAAGTGTAGTGCTCACCTTGACAATATTATCAAAGTTTATATGACAAAAACTTTTATGCCATAACCAACTATCATCAATCCTAGTTATCAAACATGTCATCTCAGTAGGATTCAACTGAAATACATTACCTCTGGTTCTGGATCCTTTTCCAATCAGATTTGCATCTTTATCTTTTATCACACAAGTTTTCTCAGAAAACCAAACTTGATAACCCTTATCAGCCAATTGTCCATCACTTAGTAGATTATGTCTTAGTCCATTAACAAAGTAAACATCATCAGTGTTAGTCTTTCCATCAAGATTAATAGATCCTATACCCTTAATCAAACAAGGTGCATTGTTACCAACCCTAACAATTCCTCCATCATAATTATCTAACTTAACAAACTTTCTTTTATCTCCAGTCATATGATGTGAACAACCACTGTCTATAATCCAATCAGATTTCTTTTCAACTTGTGAAACTAATTCTTTTTCTTCCCTTTTATCAAATTCATAACTTTCTTCTTTAATTGCTACAAATCCTATTTCCTCAAAGTTATCATTATCACTATCACTTAAATTTTTTTCAATTCCTAATTCAAGATCTTCATCATTTGCATAATAAAATTCTTTAGATCTCCTAGGTTTAAAGTTGCTTCTATACTTCTTAACTCTTTTAGAACATTTAGATGCAAAATGACCATATTCTTGACAAGTCCAACATTTAAAGATTTTCTTACCATCTGGTTCTCTTTTTACAAGTAATGCAATACCTTCTTCAATCTTCTTATCTTCCTTAGATCTGCTACTGCTGGCATAATCTCCATTCACACTAGTACTTCTTGTAGGTCTAATGCTAAGAGCACTGAATGCTATTTCCATTCTAGGTAGCTCTCCTGATAATCTCAAGTTCATCTCTGTTGTTTCTAATCTTCCAAGAAGAGTCTCTCTTGAAAAGTTTGATGTACAAGGTATCACTTGTTCAATCATCTGCGTTGTCTGCTTGAATACTCATGTCAAAGTTCTCAGAATTTTCCATATCACTTCATTCGCTGTCTTATCACCTCTACAAGACTTTATTCCTATCACAATCTCAGACATCCTACCAATATTACTTCTAATAGATTCATCTTCCATCATTCTGATATCTTCAAATGCACAAATCCAATTATGTAATCTAGCCTTCTTTGCATGTTCATCACCTTCAAAAGTAGAATGTAAAGCTTTCCAAATTGCATGAGATGTTTTCAAACATCTTACCTGACTATATTCATTCTCTGGTAGTGCTGATAAAAGTGGTTCTCTTGCAAGTATGTTACACATGAATAGATCTAGTTCATCTTTAGTTCCTGCCTCTAGATTGTCTTCCTCAATGATAGTCTTCTCATTCTTTGTAATCAACCAATAACTTGGTCCTAAACATAATAGATGTGTCTTCATCTTTTCTTTCCAGCTGTCAAAATTTACTCCATCAAACTTAGGGCTTTCTTTTCCAAAATTCGCTATGGATCTCCATGGATCTCCTTAAGTTGTTAAACTTTTCTTTCAAGGACCTGCCGCTCTGATACCAATTGTTAGAAAGTAAAGATGCCCAAGATAACTGAGAGGGGGGGGGGGGGTGAATCAGTTATCAAATAATTTATCCATTCAACAGCTTTAAACAATATAATCAATGTACCGATCAACCATAGAAAGATAATCATACACAATTGCACAATAACACAAGATATGTTAACTAGGGAACCTCTTGAAAAGAGTAAACCCCAGTGGGAATGATGCCCAAAAAATGATGCACGAATATGAAAGTTCCTTGTTAGAGGATGGACCCTGTTAGGAGTCTTATGAAATACATTCAGTACATATAAATCCCTGTTAGGAGATTTTGAATCCCTGTTAAAAGATTCTAACCTGGTTAAGAGTTTATGGAAGATAGAAGGACCCACTGCCCAAACAACTTCAAGGCAATATCTCTGAACCCAATGTCCAAAAGATCTTAGAATTATTCAATAGAATAATATGAAATATATTACCTCCTTCACACTATGCCAAAACTACACTCTCTGCTACACAAGATCACAATTCCAGATCTCTGTACTCACAAGTCTTCCTTCATCACTGAATTAGCTCTTTTCTTCACTTCATGCATATATTCACATCTCAATCTTTATAGTACACATTAGAATAAGGAAAAAATTCCTTCTTATATACCAAACTCAAATAATTACAAATGAGTCGGTCCTCAATTACAAAATAATAAATTCTACATGCTACACATAGAATTCACATAAAACTGTCGGCTTCCAGTTACTGTAACTTTCTCCAAACATATCCTTAAAGTTTGTGCTATGAAGCACATCAACATTAATGAGTCTCCAACATGCATTTAACTACACAAAATCAGATTCCATCCTAGCTAAGAGATATCCTCTGATTTCTGAACATCGCTTCACAGAAACACTGTCTAAACACTGCTTTCAAAAAAATGGTCATAACTCTTACAAATGAATGAATTTCTTTTTGCGCTATTAACCATAGGTTAATAACACACCAAAGAACATACCATCAACTGTTAAAAAGCCAATCTACAATAAAACATGTGCGCAAAACAAAATTGTACCTGCTTTCATGCTAATATCCAGAATATCACTGTGTTGACATCAATGATAATCCAAGTCATGAATGCAACAACAACTACTACAGAATGACTGCCAAAACACTTTGCATTCATTCCTAACAATATTTATATTTGCACAATTAACTAAAGCTTCTACAGAGTATGAGGATACCCCATCTCAGTGCGCATAAATTTTGGAGCAGTACGGATGAAGTTATTTGAAGTTTACCGAAGACAGTTTTGCAGACAGAACAATTTTGGAGACAGTATTAGTGAAAGAGTTAAGGAATTATTTTTCTTGTCAAAATAATGACTTAACATTATGAAGGGATGACATCCTAGATGTTTACCCTTGGATAAAGATTTTGGAAGCCGACCATATGAAGTTATTAGCTCTAATAACGCATATATTAGGCATACTTGAAATGTAATGAGTATGATGTTTTTTGTAAAAAAAAGAAGAAAAGGATAACTTGTGAAAGTTGTATATTGTGACAATAGAAAAGGCTATTGATGTGAAGTTGTAAGCAATACCATATTATAGTCAGAAACATTTTGTATTACCTATTTGGGCAGTGAGCTCAGCTGGTGATCAGGTTTTGTAATCTAACTCCTAATAGGGTTAAGGCTTCTAACAAGGCCTAAAGTCCTTTAACCAGGATAGATCTACTATACATTGTAAATAGACTCTTAATAGAGTCCAATATCCCTAACATGATACTTTTGATTAGTGAAATTTGTGGGTACCATCCCCACTGGGGTTTTCCCTTGGCCAAGGTTTCCTCAAGAACATATCATGTGTTATGAGTTCTTTCTATTTACTGCTATGTCTGTTAATTAGCTTGATAATCTTTGTATGCACTAAAGTAATCTGTTATATCCATAAGTGGGCAAAAGTAAAAGTTTGTGAAATACTGATTCACCCCCCCCTCTCAGTATTTCCTATTTCTAACACTGCCAACATATTCTTCTATTTCTACCTCAGATATCTCATAGCCAAAAGGATCTATGAACTCAATTCTAGGTTCCACTGCTTCAATATAGGTAAAGTCAATGTCAATCATGAAACATATATCATTTTGATACTTCTTCACAAGTGATTGTGGAATTCTTGATCTGCTAGTTACCATGTTCCAAAATGTCTTCATTACTAACATAACACTCTCATTTACTTTGTCAATAACATGTCTCAAATATACTTTATTTATCCTTTCCATAGTACTTTTTCCATCATTCAAATCATTTGAAATGGTGTATGAAAATCTTCTCAATGAGTGGAAAAACATGTATGTGATTAAGGATGAGAATCTAAATTGTCCATACTTAGATTTCTTAATCTTCTCCAAGTTTTCAAACAATTGAATTCTCAGAATTTCACACATATCAACTGGCACCTTGTCAACACACATAAATAGGCAATATGTACCATTCCAACTACCATATCATCTTCTCTAGAATTTGCACAAAACTTAGTGGTTAGGATCTTGCATAGGTATCTCACATCATCTTGTTTGATTTTGCTGATCACAATTCCTCTACCATTGTAGGATGAACCTGTGTTGTCCATGACTATTTTTATCATTTAAAGGAATAGTACCAACTTTAGATAAACTTGTGACTTCATGAATCAAGTCAGCTGTAATGTCTATCACTCTATCCTCTAGCCAAAACTTCCCATTATGAATTCTGATCAAAATAATCTTAGTGCATTCTTCATTGTCAAACTCATACTTCAAAGCATACTTAACAATCTCATTGTCTTTCAAATGTTCATAACCTTGTTTCAATGACATATCATGGTTGTAAATCTTCTGATATTCATTTGTAAAATCACTATCACCGAGGGTTTCTAACTTGCATCCAAGATAACTCCTTACATTTTCCAAATGCAAAAATCCGTCTGGTACAGATGACAATGCTAACCTAGGATCATCTTCTTCCAAGGGTTCTACTGGTTCCCTCTTCATTCTTGGTCTATTCTTATCTCTGACATTATGAATTAAGGATACATCCATGACTACTTTAAATTCCTTATGCTGATTCAAAGATCTGCCAAGATAAATACCTCAAATTCATGATTTTAGGGCTTCCGTAGATTCGGCGCTCAAATCTTTCACCAAATCACTACAAAATGCTTCCAATCTCTTTTCTTTTCTCTCCTAAACACTTCAATATGCTTTGATGATAAAATAGCTCTGATCATAACCTTTTATTACTTCAATCTCACTTAGATCTGACATCGCATTCAATTCTTTTGCTGCTTCTTTCCAAAAAGTTGTTTCTGCAATCCTGCAAAACTTAAAACTTCTTGTGATCTCACAAAACATAATATTTTATTTTGCACTCTTAACCATAGCATTAGTACATCATAAACTACCTTACATTAACTGCACAAGACTTAATTCATCAAAAATCTACTTCTACACTAATTCTAAGTTCCTAATCTACTGTAATTTATATAAATTAAGTGCTTTGAGTTAGGTCAAGTAAGGATTCATTATTACCACTTGATACTTCACCTTTCTGATTACCTTCAATGTTGAATATGTCTCCTTGATCTGTGCCTTTAACAAACATCACTTCATCTACATTACTAGAACAACCTTTTTGTTTGTTACTTGCATCTTCATTTCTTCTTGCATGATTTCTAGGGTTAGGGTTAGGATGAAAAACTCCATTGTTCATTTTGCAAAACCTTTTTGTATGTCCAATCTTGTTACATATCTAAAAAACAATTCCATTGTTCCCATATCTTGGTCCTTGCTGATTGACTTGTGATTTGTAGTTTCTAGCAATGTGTCCAATCTTGTTGCATCTATAACATACTTCTCCATTTCTTCTGTTCATATCTTCAGTAGGTCTCTTATCTGCATTGTTAGTATTCCTAAACATTCTACTACCATAATTATTCTCAATAACTTTAGATCTTCTACATTCAATAGCTCTATGTCCAAAACCATGACAATTATAACAATAACCATTAAGAGGTTTAAATTGTTTACCTATGCAATCTCTCTTCATATGACCAATAGTATTACAACCAAAACATCTACCTTTGAATTCTCTTTGCATACCTTGGGCTGATTCTTCTTGGTTTGGTGGTTCTTCTTCTTTAGGTGGTTCTACACCCTTTAGGTGGTTCTTCTCCTTTAGGTGTGTCTTCAGATTTGTTGATCTCATCTGACTTCTTCTCATCTATGCTTTCAGATTCTTTTAGATCTGGTTCCTTGCTTTCATTATTTGTTTTGAATATATTAAATCCAAGTCCAGTATTATCATAGGATGGTTTTCCATAAGATACTTGTTCATCGATCTTCTCACTATTTGAATATAGCCTTTCAATTTTTTGTTTGGATTGAGTCAATTCACCTTTCACAATCTTGTTGTATTTCTCAAGTTCTACATGCTGCAAATTTAGTTTCTCAAATTCAGATGTTACTTTCCCAAGTTTAGATTTTAATTCTTCATTCTCAATCTTCAACCTTTCATTCTTAGATCTCAGATTTGCTTCATTTTTGTCATTTCCATCTTTCAAAATAAGCTTCAGATTTGCTATCTTTAGTTCATTCTTAAGGATCACATTTTTTTTTCTAAATTGTCATCACAATCTTCAATAAGAATTTCAGATTCTTTTTCAGATTTCAGATCTTCTACCTTGTTTTTCAATTTCTCAATAAGGTTCTTTGCATCATCATATTTCCTTTTTAGAGTGTTTCTTTCATTAGTAAGCATATCAATCTGTTCAAGAGCTTCTTCAAGATTCTTCTGTAGTTGATCCATATCCATAGAGATCTTACTCAAGCTGCTAGGCTTTCCTTGAATGATTCTTCTTTGAGTAACTAAGCTCTGATACCAATTGTTAGAAATAGAGAATACTAAGAGGGGGGGTTGAATTAGTATTCTACAAATTTTATCTTTTTCCCAATTATGGATATAACAGATTATCTTTACACATGCATAACATAAGAAGCTAAACAATATGCATAGCAATAGAAATAAAGAACTCATAACACATGATATGTTCTCGAGGAAACCCTAGCCAAGGGAAAACCCCAGTGGGGATGGTACCCATAAAGATCCACTAATCAAAAGTATCCTATTAAGGATGTTGACCCTGTTAGGAGTCTATTACATTGCATATAGTGTATCAGTCTTGATTAAGGGTCTATAGGCCTTGTTAGAAGGCTCAACCCTGTTAGGAGTTGTCAATACAAAATCTGATTACCAGATGAGCCCACTACCCAAACAAGTAATGTACAATGTATACTGATTACAAAAATGGATTTTAGGTACATAACCTTATGCTTCTTACATCATTGTCTTTTCCCTACTCTTACATTCACATCACCACATTCTATTATTTATATCCTTCCTTACAATTTACAATACATATATACAAGTTATTAAGGCTAATAAATTTACATGGTCAGCTTCCATATATCTTTATCCAAGGGTTAACATCTAGGATGTCATCCCTTTATATTGTTAAGTCATTATTTTGATAAACAATATAATCCCTTAACTCTTTACCAATTCTGCCTTCATATTCTATCCTGTCGACTTCACATTGTCTTTGGTAAAACTATCATAACTAATTCTATACATGTCATACTGACTTGTATTCTTGTCATCATTAGTCATCATAGAGTCTATGTTCAAGTGCACAAGCATTGAACTTACTCCAGTCAATGTTGCAAACAAAAACTGTATCCTGGTGCATTGGTGAAAACACTGTCTTACACTTAGACAAATTGCAATGCGCTCTGCCATACTTGCTCTCTGACCTATGTAATCTTCATGTGGATCATATGTTTCCATAATGACAACATCTATGTACTCACTTCAGCCAAATTGTGAATAGTATGAGCTAACATATAATGTCTCAGTTTCTATGATGCAAAGATCATAGCTAGACAAGTTTTCTCAATCATTGAATAATTCTTTTCATATGCAACCAAAGTTTGACTGATATAGTATATAGCTCTTTCCTTTTTATTCTCATCATGTTGTGCTAGCAATGCCCCTAGTGATGTATCTGTTGCGGAGACATATAAGATCAATGGCTTCCCTTGTATAGGAGGTATCAAGATAGGATGATTTGATAGATATTTCTTGATATGGTTAAAGTTGTTTTCACATTCTTCATTCCATGTAAAAGTCACACCTTTATGTAATGTTTTTGTAAAAGGTTGTGAAATGTCTGCAAGTTGTGATATGCAGCATCTGATAGATTGCACTCTCCCTTGTAATGTTCTCATCTGACTGATGTTCTTGGGAGGTTGCATCTCCATTATAGCCTTGACTTTAGCTGGATCAACTTCAATACCTTTCTTTGAAACAATGTATCCTAGGAGCTTTCCAAAAGTGACGCCAAAAGCACACTTTTTAGGATTCAGTCTGAGACTAAATTTTTCCATTCTATCTAGTATCTTGCTCAAATCATCTAGATGTTTAGCTCTTATCATATATTTTTTTAAGGTATCATCAACATAATCCTCCATAGTTTGATGCATCATGTCATGAAAAATAGATGCCATAGTTCTCTAATATGTAGCACCAACATTTTAAAGCCCAAATGGCATGACATTCCAACATAAGGTACCCCATGCACATGTGAAAGCAATTTTCTCTTGATCCTCTGGAGCAATTTTTATTTGATTATATCTAGAAAAACCATCCGTCAGGGAATACATTTGAAAACCCGTAGTCATGTCCACTATCATGTCAATGTTAGGTAGTGGAAAATCATCCTTTGGGCATGCTTTATTCACATCTCTAAAATCTGTGCACACTCTGATTAATTTATCTAGTTTTGAAATAGGTACAATATTTGAGATCCATTTATCATAGTCAATAACATGGATGAATCTGAATTTTAGTAGTTTCTCTAATTTAGCTTTGATCTAAATATTTCCATGAAAATTTGATCTTTTTCTCTATTAGGAATATAGTAATTTTTTTCTTTTCTTCTTCTGATAAGGATTGTGCTACATGGATCAACCATGGTTTCTCTATTGTACCCAAGTTGATAGATTGAGTGGGTTCAATTAGAACTGGAGATCTATCCTGTAAATGACTCAAAAGGACATCAAATATCTCATCCTTAGGTGGCTCAGAGAGGTTTTCACCTTCGGATACATCTTTTATTTTTACTTTTGTAGGTTTTGAGACTGCCACAAAGTGGTTTTCACCCTCAAAACTCCTTTTATTTTTATTTTTATTTTGATTCTTTTGACTAAGATACTTGATGTCTGAATCTGTCATGCTAACACTTGGTTCATTGATGGAAGTCCTCATAGGCTCAACTACATTTGGGTAGCAAGCAAGGGCATAGTCATTTGGAAAAGTATAGATACCTTGGCTTGGATTCATAGAAGTTTGGTCAAGAAGTTCAGGATGTTGGATAGTCAAAGTGGGAAAAGATTGGGAGACAGTATTTATGGATATGGATCTATCATCATTAGTCCTAACCCGACACTCAACTTTGAAGGTGATATTAAAAATTAAGACATTCAATTCATGAATAGGCTCAATGTCATTATGGGAGTCCACTTCAGCCATCGGTGGATCAGACTCGTTAAGTTCATTAGTTCGCTCTAGATTTACGTTGGGTGTAGGTGCATATTGGTGAATAACATCAATATGTTTTTCTGTAATAAGTTCATCTTCCTCTGGAATGGCTCCCCATTCATAGTCATTGGATTCCTCATCTATGCCTCTAGGAAATTTAAGAACATGAGTAAAGTTAGGGTGAATACTCCAAGAAGGGTTACCCTCAGATTCTAATTTGAATTCATACTCATGAGAATCTATTTCAGAATAACTACCACCTTCCTCTTTGTCTATTTGATTGCCTTCAAGATTAGCTAGTTCTTATGGTGCAACTGTATCTTGTTCTATAGCAGGTTCTTGTGTTTCTACTACATTGATTCATTTTACTGGATCATCTTTAGCTTCAAGGAGGTCTTTTATTTCTTTAGGAAAATGCTCATAAGAAATGAGCTCTTCAGTGGTGTTTGAATCATCACTATCAAACTATTGTATTTTTTCCTCCTTTGGTTCAATCTTCTCGAAGATATGTGGGGAGTTCTTGCTAAGATATAAAGGCTTCTTCTTATATCCTAGACCTATTGTATTCTTATTTGTTTGGCCACAATGGTCAAGAGGTGATAGAAGACCTTTACCCTGTAGTCCTAGAGGTCCTTTTCCTGTATACCCCATTTTTGTGATCAATTTGTCCCCTGGTCCATATGACTTAGAATGGATCTTCAGTGTTTTAGAATCACATGTTTGAACAATTTGGGATTTAGGTTCATCTCTATATAGCCATGTAAGCACAGCTTCATCCTCTTCAAATTTTTGTTTTGACACTTTTTCTGCAACAAAATTTCCTTTATATGCCTCAAGAGGCTCTTTAGATTCTGGTTTGGACTATATTAGAGATTTTCCATAAGACTTAGGTGAGATAGGGAGAGATGTCAAAGATAATACTAGCTCCATAGTATATTCTCCCATACCATTTTCTTTGATTGTGACCTCTTTAGCAATGTCTTCCATCTTGGATGTTGAAGCAATGTCTAGCTGCTTAGTGGAAGATTCTATGTTATTAGGAACAAGTTTATCAACACTTTATTTCAATGCATTGCAAGTTGTAGATACATTAGCTGGAATGGTTACCTCTACTCCTTCATAAGGAAATTTCAAATACTGATGGTATGTAGAAGGAATAGCTTTCATTTCATGTATCCAGGGTCTCCCTAGAAGGATGTTGTAAGCCAAAGGTATATCAAGAACTTGACATGTAGTATCTCTGATGACATGGCCTATTTTGATAGACAAGACAATTATTCCTTTGGAAGATCTTTCTTCTTCATCATATGCCTTGATAGTTATTTTCTTTCTAGGATCAATGGCCATTTTTTAAAATCTTAGTTGTGTGATCAAACTGAAAGAACAACTATTTAAACTAGCACCACCATCTATCAAGACACATTTGACATGACGGTTTTGAATCAAGACTTCTATGTGCAAGGGCTGGTTATGCGGATGGCTCAAGGAGTTATCATCTTACTCTAAAAAGGAAATATACTACTAAGATGTAAGATGACCAACCAAAGTCTGGAACCTGTCTAAATCAAGGTTGTTAGGAACATTGGATCCAAGCAAAGCTTTGTCTAGAATGGCTCTATGAGCTGGAGATATCTGAAGCAACTCAAACATGGAGATTTTTGCATTGGTATGGTGGAATTGTTGCACAATACTATATGATGTAGGCCTTGTGTCTTTAGGGTTTGAAGATTAGATGTAGCCTTCTATTTAGAAGTGGAGGAGAGATTGAAAGGCATCTTAGGGACATTTGATGAATCTGGGATTTGTCCTTGCAGATGTACCTGAGCTTGTGATCGAGTAACTATATTAGCTGATTGATTTTCTCTATCTTTTCTTACGATTGTGATGACATTGCAATGCTTAGATAGGCATGGTTCAACCATATTGATAACAACATTATTTCCAGAGTAAGCATAATTGACTTTAGCACCCACATTAGGTTGAGAAGACAAATCTCCTTGACCATGTTTCAGAAATGGCTTCGTGAATGTTGTATGATCATTATTCCTCTTATGATTATCAATTGTGATTTCTCCATTATCAATTTTTTCTTGTATGGTATGTTTCAAGTGCAAATAGTTATTGGTTTTATGACCCTTACTGTGATGGAAGTCACAAAATTCATTCTCTTTCCACCATTTTGGTTTAGGTTCAGGATCAAATTGTCAGATCTTAGGCAAAGAGATGATGTTGTTAGCCAATAGAGTTTTCATAGCAAATTCCAAGGATTCTCCAAGAGGAGTAAACTTTCATTTAGGATCTGAAGCCCAAGGTTTATATTTAGATGACTTTTTGCTAGACTCTATGGTTTTTGATTCAAAAGCTTTTATGGCTTGGGTGCCAACAATGAGATTGAAAGTGGGTGCCTTGGATGGCGCATGGATAGCATCAACAACACCGTTAGTGACAATGCCTTTATTCTTATTCTAGTTTTTGTTCTTGTCCTTATAACTAGATCTAGATTCATACTTGTCCTTTTGAAGTGTGATGTCTCCTTTTTTCACAAGTACTTTTTCAATTTTGATCGCATTATCTACCATCTTATCAAAGGATGTATGATTTTGCTTTTGTAAAGGGTAGTTGATCTCTGGAAAGAGATTATTGATGAAGATTTCCAATTTCTCAGTTACTGGTATGGGTCTAGCATATAGAGAAAATTTCTTCCTCCATCTTTTGAGAAATGTCAGGAATGGTTCTCCTAGATATTGTTTTAGATTGTAGATGTTGATCATGGTGACCGGATGCTGGATATTGTAGGAGTATTTTGATAGAATAGTTTGATTAAATCCTCAAAATTTTTGATAGTTGGAGGAATCCTAGAGAACCAATGAATGGTTTCTCCTCCTAGAGATCGAGGGAAGAGACACATTAAGTAGGTTGGTTCATGCATGAACTCCATAGATTGAGTACATAATTCTCTGACATGATCTTGAGGATCAAAGTTTCCATTGTACTTATCATATTTAGGCATTTCCACTCTTTTTGGGAATGATGGCATGTACAAGTTTTTATCAAATGGAAAATGGCATAGGGCCTCCATGGAAAACTCCTTAGGTTCCTTTTCTTTCTCCAGTTTATTAAGCTTGACTTGCATGGCATGCATCTATTTCATCATAGCTATGATATGGGTTTCTTCCTCATGTGTAATGATATCTTCAACATTAAATTTTGTCAGAAGTTTAGCTTCATCATTCTTTTGAAGTTATCATCATTTTGTTATTGGGCAATTTCAGAAGGTGTAGGTTCTTGATCCACACCATGTTGAGAGTGAGGTCCTTGAGACCTATTGTTTGTCCCTTCCTGACACATGTTAGGAGGTTTAGGGCTCCTTGGGATAGATTGATGTCGAGTTTGTTGATTACCTCCATGAGTTGATGGAGGGGGAGGTACGTAACTAGTTTTTAATCGAAGATTGCCAAGACCGTCGTCTTCATAAAGACCTAAATTATAGAGTTGCTTGAAGGTTGGACCCATGTGAGAAGTCAAAGGTAAAGTATTGTGTTCTTCTCTAGATTTCTTATGTGAGGAAGCTCTAGTTTCCACCATTAACCTTGGGTGAAGCAAGAGAGCAAGATGAAGACAACTAAAGAATGACTTGATTCAAGAAGATCGAATGACGCAACCTTGTCAAGATTGGATTGATTAAAGATTATATTGGATGTAAATGGAGAATACTGTGCCCTAGTAGTATGGGTAGATGCCCAAAAGATAGCAGACACAAGTTCTTGATACTTAGTCATTTTGAAGATTGATTAAAGATTGATGACTATGACAAGGTTTTGACACAAGATGAAAAGAATCAAATCGATTAAACAGAAGGCTAAACTAGACTCAAGAGGCCACTTTAGGAAAATGATTGGATTCTTTCTAGTTTCTACTTTGTTCCTGACACAGTGATTTATTTGATAGATTCTGATAGTAGGCTATAAAAGATGGATTTTTGGCAATTTTAATAACTTTCTAGAAATTTTTCAAAAATTCTGTAGGCTCATACGACAGTGGGTAGGCTTTGAAATGACAGTTGACAAAACTTGTACGATAAATGCAAAACTCACACGATAGTTGATAGTAGTTTTTAGCTTTTTATTTAAGATTTCTAACAAAGCTCGTACGACACTATATCAGCTTGCATATGACAATACAAGGGTTTTGAAATGATAAAGGCCAAAACTCGTATGACTTTCTCACCTTGTGGGATGACTTTTGACTCCAGAAAGGAATTTTACTTCAGATTTTGTAATTTTTAGGTTTTGAATTTTAGATTGTTTGTAAATTTGTCTATCTAGGTTTGAAGATTATTCCAGGATCATTCATTTCCAATAACCAAATAGATAAACAAGCACACAAAACAACAGGCAAGTGATTTCAAGAATGTCTGAAAATAATAAACAGGGGACAAAGCAACCTTGTGCATGAACAATCAAGTGACTGAATGTGCTAATCCCTAGGAGTGCTAATTGTGTATGTTCCAAAAAGTTTTTCAATAATGCACATAGTCTTAGAAAATGAAAAATATAGCCTCACTAGGGTTTGTAGTAATGGTCTGACTCTGCAACTTTTGTGATCTCAAGAGGGTGAACTCCAATCTAGGTGCACCAGAGTTTTGACATAGTCCAAGAATTTAATCAATTAGGAGCTACTAGGGAGATCTGACAGCTCAATAAGAGACCACACCTGTGAAGATTTCCTCCACAAGGACATTTATATAGCGACTGTTGCTACCATGATGAAAATGGCTATTACTGCTTGAGGTTTCATCCATGTGGTTGACCCAATTAAGGGAATGTCCACTATGGTTAACCCTCTCTAAAGGTGACTCACAAAAGATACCATAAGGGGACTAGATCAGATTCAAGGATCTGGGTTTCTAGTACTATCCAAAAGGGAAGTAGAGAATAATCCCCTAGCCTTTTCACTTCACCAAAACAAAGTAGATAGATTAATCTGACATGCTAAGACTGAAACTATCTCGCCAAAATTTATGATGTCAACAACTTATGGTCTATCAACCTCTCTGGAGAGAGAATGTATCAATCAAAAGTTGAGGACTACAAACCCAGTAGAACGTAAGACAATCTCAGTAACCTCCCTACCTAAAAGGGGATCCTTCATCAAGAAGAGCTTCACATGAATAAATGAGCAGAAGAAGCCCACTCTCTCAAGATCATCCACAAATAGTGTTCATAGGGCCTATTTACTATGTTGAACAAATATGCAGAAAGCAAATCTATGTTCGTTTTATAGCCCAAAATGAAGTTTGTGATATGAAAGAAGGAAAAGTCACACAAGTTTGACATGTGAGAGTTCTTTTTAATCCAAATCGAAGTGTTATCAGATTGAGAAGAATACCTAAATTCCTTGCAATGTGCTTAGTAGATTTTTACCTATTTTAGCAATTTTTCTTATGCTTTTCCAATCAAACTCAACAAATATCAATCAGAAACAAAAGATCTCAATTGTTAGGGTTAACTGTTAGCCCAAATCTGAAAATCAAATTTGAAAAACTACCTCAAATTCTAAAACAACAATTGAATTCTAGTATTGAAACTCATACGATAGTGGGTTACCTCCTAGACGATAGTCTGAAAACTCATACAATAGTGGGTTACCTCCCAGATGATAGTCTAAAAACTTGTATGAGAGTGGGTGTCTTCTTGCATGACAATTGAGCTCTCAAATGATGATCTGCAGTTGCTAAAATGAGCCTCAAAAATGCTGAAAGTCATATGACACACATAAGGTCCTAGGATGAGTTTCTGACAAAACTCGTACGAAAATTGTACGAATAGAGAATAAAATTGCAAGATTGACTAGAAAATGATAGAAATGAGATAGAAATTCATATAAGTAAAATGGAAACCCATTTCAAGGTCCCACGGTGGGTGCCAAAAATGTGTGTGAAAATTGTACCTAGCTGTAGACACAACACTTCAGTAAAACATTAGAGGTTAGAAAAAATGGAAATCTTGCAAGTAATTGAAACTGAGCTAACCTGATGATTTACTACCTTCTAGTAGATGTGAGTATGTATTCTCAGATCAGACCGAGATCAGTGACAATGCAACACCTAAATGAATGATTTAATGCAAAAGATAAAAAAAATTGTATGAATGTAGATTAATCTATTTTTTTTTGATTTTGTATGCAATTAATATTGAAAAATTGATATGAATCTAATCTGGAAATGAGATATGCAGATTTATCTAAGAATGATATGAAAACTATGAATGCAAAGCTATGATATGAAAACTATGAAAAACTATGATTAACAATGAAAGATCTCACAAATCACTTGTTGCAAGTGCTTAATCCATCAATCGCAAATTCACCAGAGTAATTGTGCAAATTTGAGGTGGTTAATTGTGAATTGATTTTCTGATTTAAAGTTTAACTGCTCTTTGAATGTGCATAGATAATAATGAATTAATTAAATAAATAAAGTGATTTATCTTCAACTTAACTGATTTTTGAATTAAAACAATTGATTTATGGGTTAATCAATTATTAAATCAAACTTTATTCAAAAACTATATTATTAAATATTGACATATGACATTAATTAATTTTATAAAAATTTAATCAATTAGTCATAGGATATTTAGATTTATTGTCAAAATTAAATAATTCAATTTAGGAATAGATGTAATTAAATTTAATTAAATAATTAAGTGGTAGTATTTAATTTAATTAATTAAATATTCAAAATATTCAATTAATCAAACTTTAGGATAAATAAGATTTATCACCAAATAATCTTTAAATCAATGATAATTAGGATAAAATAGGAATATTTCAAGAAATATTCCCTGATGCAGAATTAGGATAATCAATTAGGATTCAATAATGTGCAAATGGAACTTAGGTTAGGACTTTGATGTCGATTTCATTTGATTTGTAGATGTAGGAGGTTAATGAGCTTATAGCCCATTTTGGGGGTATTAAAACAGCAAGGTATTGTAAACTGCAGACCAGTCAAGACAGAAGAAGACCACCCATCTGTTACAAATGTAATAATCCAGGTCACATTGCAAAGTTTTGTAGATACAATGGAGATAATAACAGAAGAGGACCAAGAAGATTGAATGAACTAGAAACACCACAACCTATAGTCATAAGGAAAAATATTAGTAACAATGGTAAAAGCTTGAATGATTACATAAGTGAAAACAAGAAATTAGAGAATGAGAAGATATGGCAAGTAAAAGTTCTAAATTGTTGGAGATTTGCTAGCAGGTTAGTACTGACTATATGCTTGTCATTGATGACAACATATGGAAAGTAGCATGCATGGAAGTCTTATGTAGTAAGCTTTTAGTAGATGTAGCGTGGACATGATATCAACATGATATCATGGGCGTAGAGGTTAACTATTAGTACAGACAATTATATAGCAGCTTGTGTTAGTAGTGTTCTTGACAGAGTAATAGGTAGTGTTCTATGTATGGTTGTCCATACAATGATCATGGAGCCTTGTGTCATGTCCCCTTTTCAAATAATTAAAAATAATAACTTTTGCTAAGGCTGGCAGGCTCAAAAAGTGAAGTTTCAGGAAAAGGGGCTAATCTTTAGAAACCAATGGATTAATAAATGATAATTATTATTAAAATATGTATTATTGACCCCTCTTGGTTGTGAGTTAGGGTTATGCCCTCTTTTAAAGGGGTTTGGAGGCATTTCAGGATGATTCTAGAACTTGATTTTTGCTCATTGCTTTGTTGTTCTTCAGAGGCTGCCAAACCTGTGGAGAAGGAGACCCAAAGATGGGAGTTTGTAGGTTTCCAAGAAGTCTAAGGATGGGATTTTGAGGCCATTCCATGTTCAAGCTCATGTAGAGTTTGCCCTTGTGCTGAACAGTGCAAATTTGTGAGTTTTCGGGTGTGTTTCTTGTAAGAGTTTGGTGTTTTCGGTCAAGTATTTCATATCAGTTTGGTTTTCTATTGTATTGTAGACATTTTGATGTTAAAATAGAGCTATATTTCTTGGGTCATGGTTATACTTTTGTGATAGATTATTAGTGTTTTATGGTGTTTCTGGGTTATTTTGTGTTGTTTTCGGGAGCCCGATGAGCATTGTTTTTGTCCTCCATTTGGGAGATGTTGTGTAAACTCTATATAGATCTAGAAATGTCATTTTTTAATCTGTTATGTTGGTGAAATTTTAGTAAAAATGTCTACTTTCAGATTTATCAATAATATTTGAAGCTGTGAAGTATTTGGCACTATTTCCGGCATACCCGAATTGGGTTTTATTGAGAAATTGCATAATCTTTCAAAGTGTTGATTGTTTGATTTAATAATCTGATTAGAGGACTTAAATATGATATAAAAATCAGAAAAGGGACATTTTAGTGGTATTAGAGCTATGATATTGCTAGCCTGAGGGTTGTAGAAGTTTGTATGCAACTAAGTGAAAGAGAAAAGAGATATTTGTAGTGAGAAAAGAATAAAGAAATTTTGATCAAACTTCCAGTTGAAAATAAAAGTACAAAATCCAAGGAAGGAACAAGTATGGCTGATCCAAATGAGATGGCAAAAAAATTCTTCCAGGACATCCTAAATACTCAAAAGCAAATAGTGGATAGTTTGGTAGAAACTAGAGAGGCTTTGTGATTATTGACAGAAAAACTCCAAGGAGTTGTATCTACTAATGAGAAAGGGAGCACTTTAGAGGAGCCAAGAAATATGAAACTCACACCCTCTAAATAAAAAAAACTATTTTCTTGCCTGTAGATGAGCCACGAGTACCAAATCCAACCCTTAGTCCTATGAAAGAGGTTACAGGTAACTTGATTGCATTAAGAGCTACTTACAATGGCTTAGATGATGACTTTTGTAGTTCAGTTCCTTTTAGAGAATATGTGGATATGATGAACACTTTGATGCCCAAGAAAGAGTACAGGAGGGAGTAGGACATAAGTGGAAGAGAGCTCAAAAATAAAATAAGCAAGTTTACAGCACCTACTTTTGATGGAACAAATAAAATTTCAGCTAGAGCATGGCTACAAAAATTACAGACCTTCTTCACACTTAACCCCATGAAGGAGAGTAATGCCATTAAATTCACAAGTCTGCACTTGGAAGATGTAGCCTATGATTAGTGGTATCATGGAATGACTACTCAAGGTGATCAGGTAACTACATTTGATGATTTTAGTCAAAGAGTGATAGATAGATTTGATCTCAAGGATGATGAAGAGTATTTTAAAGAATTTTCAATGTTGAGGCAATCCAAATTAGTTAATGAGTATGTAGAAGAGTTTCAAAAAGTGGCTGTTATGGTACTTGATATGAGTGAAAAGAGGATTGTTTATCATTTTCTTGATGGTTTAGAAGATTTTGTTAAGGGTTTGGTTAAGTCTTTCTCACCCTCAACCTTATAGGAAGCTATCAAAAGAAGCTTGCAACTTGAAACTTGTGTGCCTATGAAACCAGTTACTAATAAAAAACCCCCAAATCTTTGGCAACATAAGGGGAATTTTTAGAAAAAGACTTTTCCAGCACCACCACCAAAGAATGTGATAAATGTAGCAAAAAAGAAGGTAGATGAAGAGACTAGGAGTGAATTATGAAGGAAAAATCTTTGTTTCACTTTTAGAGAGCCATGGGTTCCAGGACACAGATGTTTGGGGAAAGGTCAAGTGCACTATATTGAAGTTGCTTCAGAATCTAATTCAGATGAGCAGGAGGAATTTCATGACACTAAGGAGGAGGAAGAAGAAGAGAAAGAAAAAGAAATCAGCAAGGATGGCACTTCAGCAGCATTATCAGGAGTTCCAAGATACCATCCCTTTTGAATTTGAGGGGTACTAGTAGGGAAAATGTTGAAAGTTATTCTTGATAGTGGGGAAACTCACAATTTTATTGATGAGGGATTTGTCATGAAAAGAGGGCTTAAAGAAGAAGGTTTTGAGGGATTCAATGTTATTGTAGCTGATGGATTCACTATGCCTTGCACACGGGTGGTGAAACAACTCAGGATGACCTTAGGAGATTATGATTTATGTGATGACTTCTATGTTGTTGGCATTGGGGAGATAGATCATGTATTGGGTGTTTAATGGTTGCACTCTATTGGAGGCTATTACATGAACCATCAAACTATGGAGTTTAAATTTCATTCCAATGGGAAAGAAGTCTTATTGAGAGGCTTATCAAATGGAGCACCTAAGGTGGTCACTGCAAAGAGGATGGAGAGGAATTTTCGAAGAGGACTAGTAGCATGGGCAGCAGGAGTCATAATCCATCCAACAAGCTCTGCAAAGAATCAAGGTAATTTCCGTTTTGAAATTCAAAATATTCTTGATAAGCATAGTATAGTTTTCAATGATTTGCCTCTAGGATTACCACCAGATAGAGGTTTTGAGCATGTTATAGAGTTAGAACAGGGTGCCAAACTAGTTATAACAACTCCATACCACCATCCAAGAGGTTATAAAGAAGAAATAGAAAAAACTATTAAGGAACTCCTAGACATGGGATTCATAAGGCCTAGCTCTAGTCCATTTGCATCATTTGTGGTACTTGTCAAGAAAAAGGATTGTACAATGAGAATGTGTATATAATACAGGGCTCTAAACAAGAAGACCATAAAAAATAGGTATCCCATACCACGCATAGATAAACTCATTGATGAGTTACATGGTGTTGTATACTTCTCAAAAATTGACTTATGATCAGGGTACCATCAAAACTGAATGAGGAGGGAAGATGTGGAAAAGACTACTTTCAGATGTCACTATGGGCTCTTTGAATTTCTTGTTATGCCATTTGGTCTCACTAATGCACTAGCAACATTCCAATCTTGTATGAATAAGGTATTCAGTAAGCATCTTCAAAAATTTGTTTTGGTATTTTTTGATGATATCTTGATTTATAGTAAAACATGGAAAGAGCATCTAAAGCACATAGACATTATTTTGGGAATCTTGGAGTAGCAATCCTTCTATGCTAAGCTATCTAAATGTGAGTTTGGTTTGACAAAGATCCTATATTTGGGATATATTATAAGTTCTAAAGGAGTACAAGTTGATCAACAAAAAATTTAGGCAATTTTGGATTGGCCTCCACCCACTAATCTTACACAGTTGAGAGGTTTCTTCAGGTTGTGTAGCTACTATAGGAGATTTGTTAAGGGATTTTCTCAGCTTGCTGCCCCCTTGACTGATTTGACAAAGAATGGAGCTTTTATTTGGACAGAAGAGGCACAAAAAATATTTGATAAGCTTAAGGAGGTAATGAGTTCATGCCCCGTGCTTGCAATTCTAGATTTCTCTTTACCTTTTTTTGTTGAATGTGATGCTTCTAGAGAAGGTATAGGGGCTGTCCTAACTCAAAGGGGACATCCAATAGCATTTGAGAGTAGAAAATTAAATCAATTAGAGAAAATTTATTCCATCTATGATAAGGAAATGTTGGCAATCATGCATGTGCTTCATAAGTTTAGACAATATTTGGTATGTGGGAGATTCATTGTAAAGACATACCATAATAGCCTCAAGTTCTTCTTGAACCAAAGCAATTTGAATGACCATCAAAAAAAATGGGTAAGAAAATTACAAGCTTATGATTTTGATATTGAATACGTGAAAGGAAAGAATAATGTGGTTGCTGATGCTCTCTCAAGAAAGCCCACTTTGTGTTCCTTAACATCTATCTCTGTTGATTGGAAAGTCTCCATAATTTTAGAGTATACTAAAGATTCCTTTTCCACCAAGATTTTGGATAAGATAGTGGATGATAACAGGTACAAGGTTGTTGATGAATTGATTTATTACAAGAACAAGATCTTCTTAGTGCAGGATCAAAAACTAAGGAGAAGATATTGAGGGCCTTTCATGACACTTTTAGAAATAGGGAATACTAAGAGGGGGGGTTGAATCAGTAGTCCACAAACTTTAACTTTTTCCCAATTATGGATATAACAGATTATCTTTACACATGCATAACATAAGAAACTAAATAACATGCATAGCAATAAAGAGCTCATAACAAATGATATGTTCTTGAGGAAACCCTGGCCAAGGGAAAACCCAGGTGGGGATGGTACCCACAAAGATCCACTAATCAAGAGTTTCTTGTTAAGGATGTTGAACTTGTTAGGAGTCTATTACAAGCATATAGTGTATCATTCTTGATTAAGGGACTATAGGCCTTGTTAGAAGCCTCAACTCTGTTAGGAGTTGTCAATACAAAATCTGATTACCAGATGAGCCCACTGCCCAAACAAGTAATGTACAATGTATATACTAATTACAAAAATGGATTTAGGTACAAAACCTTATGCTGCTTACATCAATATCTTTTCGCTGCTCTTACATTTGCATCACCACATTACAATTATAGTTACAATCGCATCATCTCTAACATGACTTCCTTTACAATTTATACAAGTTATTAAGGCTAATAACTTTACATGGTTGGCTTCCATATATCTTATCCAAGAGTAAACATCTAGGATGTCATCCCTTTATATTGTTAAGTCATTATTTTGATAAACAAAATAATCCCTAAACTCTTTACCAATTTTGCCTTCATATTCTATCCTATCGGCTTCACACTGTCTTCGGTAACTAATTCTGTACATGTCGTACTGACTTTCACTCTGAGATGGCTCATCATTAGTCATCTTAGAGTCTATTTTCAAGTGCACAAGCACTTAACTTACTCTAGTCAATTTTGCAAACAAAAACTATGTCCCCATACACTGTGAAAACACTGTCTCACACTTAGACAAATTTGCAATGCGCTTTGTTATACTTTCTCTTACACCTTTTCATTCTTCATGTGGATCATATGTTTCCATAATGACAACATCTAAGTACTCACTTCAGCCAAATTGCCAACAATCTCCCCCTTTGTCATTGGTAGCAACATATGAGAAAATTGGCTAAGTGTACATGTCAAAATCTCAAAATTGTATCAAAATAGTGGCCATAGTATAGAATATGTATACTATCCTTATAACTCCTCAAAATATAATCTCTAATACAATGCTCTCCCTAAGAGTATCAATCCTTAACAAATATATCAATTTTTTTCTCTAATATCTCTCCCCCTTTGACAACAATGACAAAATAAGGTAGGGAGGATTACCCCAAAAAGATTATACCTTCATTTGCTTATTGCAAAGTTGGTAGGCTTGCAACACAATTTGAAAAATCAACTTTCATAGCTTCTATCTCCTTTTCCCATGATTTCTTAATGGAATCTGCCACATTGAGTAATGTGCTCAGTCCATAAGCTTCTATCTCACAAGCTTGGAGGTTTTCAAATTTGAATTTCTAAAAGGATGTCTTAGCTGTAAGACATTCTCCTGACTGCTCTTCAATGATGCTCAACTTCATAGAGATGTGTTGTCTCAAAAGAGTGAGTCTCCTCATTTTTTTGTTCCTCTCATCTTTCAATATTCTTATTTCATCATAAAGTTTCCTAATCTTCTTCTCAACATCTAATATCTTCACATTAGGGCTAGAAAGAAGGTTACATTCATTTTGAATCTCAGCTTCCTTCAACTTGATGTTCAGTTCTTCTTCTACTATCAAAATTTTTGGTTTTGTACACTGAATGTACAAATATTTTCCTATCTCCAAATGTTTCCTCAAGTTCTTGATACAAATATCAAGACTGCTAATATCATTCCTGATATTCTGACTAATGTTCAAAAGCATTTCAACTTCATAAGCTGCTTGAGCTTTCACTTTTGCAATATCAGATAGGTTAGTAAATTCATTGTCAAAAGTGCTCATTACCTTCTTAGCTTTCTCTAAAGGGTCTGCCTCTATGATTTGTGTAGTTACAATTCTTTGTAACTTCTTAGTAAGGTCCTTTAGACTCCCTTCAAGATTCTTCACTTTCTTGTTCTTGCCAATGATTTTGTTCAAAGAGGTGATTAGTTCTAACTGATCATCATCATCAACTTCCTTTCCTAAATCTTCAAAGAAAGATCCAATTTCTTTCTTCTTCCTAGTCTTAGGAGTAAGACTAATGTCTACTGTGGTAGAAATGGGTGCTTGAATCTTAGACTCCTTAGGTTCTTCACTGATAGGTTGAGCCTGCTCTACTTCTTTAGTTCTATCCAGTTCATTAAGAGCCAAATTGTCAACAATGTTTGCTAAGTTCTTGAATACATTGTCATTAGTATCCAAGGTGACCTTAGTACCTTCTACACTCATAGTTTCATCTTCAATGTTAATAATTGAAGGAGAGGGAATATCCTCTTGTTCAACTTCAACTGCTTGCTTTGCTACAACTGATGGTTCTCCAACATTTTCTGACATGACCTTGATTATTTCCTACTCTATATCTGAATTAAATTCTTCATACCTACCTCCCATAATCAAAATGGTTCTCCTTTTGGCTCTCAAATGGGTGCTTAAGGTCTTCAGTATCTGCTTCAAGTGTTCATCATCTCTTACTTCACAAAGCGTCTCCATAAGATTCTTTCTGATATTAGTGTCTTCTTCAATTGCTCTCTACTTTCTGTTTACAAGTTTGGTTTACAAATCATCAGGTATTTGACCTTGAATAGAATCAAATTTCTTTTCTCCCAAAATCATATGCTTCACAATAGCATTCTTCAAATTTAGTCTTTTTGAATAATCATAAAGTTTATAGTACTTGTTCATTTTAGTGAAATTTCCATCTTGTATGATTTCTTCATTTACTCTCTCAACTCTCGGTTTCCATGTCTTCTTCTTAACTGTAGTGTCATCATCCTTTACTTTTGCAATTTCTCTTGGTACTGGTTGAACTAAAGTCTTTTGTCTCTTTCCTGGTCCAGTAGCAATTTCTTTCATTCTCTTGCTAGCTATGGAGGAAGTGGATCTAGGTGTTACTTGTTCCTTTTTATGTTCCTCTACTTTTACCTTGACTTGTGTAGGTTCTTTCTGTACTACACTGGATAACAAGGGTGGTACAATCAAGACTTCTTTCTATCCAATATCCTTGATTGTTGTTGCTATCTATTTAGCTATTAAGAATTCTTGTTCTGACATTCCTGGATCTTTTAGTATTTTCTTGATAGTGCTATCAACTCTCTTCTTAGACTACCTTTCTTCAATTATGACTTTTGCAGAGTTGAAATTCTCTTCAAAAGTTCCAAATCTACTGCACTGAGTGTCCAATTTACATTTAAGTAACCTACCAACATATTCCTCTATTTCTGCCTTAGATATCTCATAGCCAAGAGGGTCTATGAACTCAATTCTAGGTTCCACTGCTTCAATATAGGTAAAGTTAGTGTCAACCATGAAACATATATCATTTTTATACTTTTTCACAAGTGAATGTGGAATACTTGATCTGCTAGTTACCATGTTCTGAAATGTCTTCAATACCAACATAGCACTCTCATTCACTTTATCAATAACATGTCTCAAATACATTGTATTGATTCTTTCCATAGTGTTTTTTCCATCATTCTAATCATTTGCAATTGTATAGGGAAATCTTCTTAATAGGTGGATAAACATGTAAGTGATTAAGGATGAAAATCTAAATTGTGCATACTTGGACTTCTTAATCTTCTCCAAGTTCTCAAACAATTGAATTCTTAGAATTTCACACATATCAATTGGTACCTTGTCAACACACATTAAATATGCTATATGTACCATACCAGCTACCATATCATCTTCTCTAGAATTTGCACAAAACTTAGTGGTTAGGATCTTGCATAGGTATCTCACATCATCTTGCTTGGTTTTACTAATTACAATTCCTCTACCATTGTAGGATGAACCTGTGTTGTCAATCACTATTTTTATCATATTTTTCTCATTTAAGGGCATAGCACCAGATTTAGATAATCTAGTTATATCATGAATCAAATCAGTAGTAATGTCAATTCTCTATCCTCTAGCCAAAACTTCCCATTATGAATTCTACTCAAAATAATCCTAGTGCATTCTTCATTGTCAAACTCATATTTCAATGAATACCTAACAATCTCATTGTCTTTCAAATTCTCACATCCTTGCTTCAATGACATATCATGGTTATAAATCTTTTGATATTCACTTGAAAAGTCATTGCCACTTAGGGTTTCTAACTTGCATCCAAGATAGCTCCTTACATTTTCCAAATGCAAAACTCTGTCTAGTATGGATGATAATGCTATCCTAGGTTCATCTTCTTCCAAGGGTTCTACTAGTTCCCTCTTCATTCTAGGTCTATTATTATCTCTATCATTGTGAATTAAGGATACATCCATGATTACTTTAAATTCCTTATACCGATTCAAAGATCTGCCAAGATAAATACCTCAAATTCATGATTTTTGGGCTTCCCTAGATTCGGCACTCAAATCTTTCACCAAATTACTACAAAATGCTTTCAATCTCTGTTCTTTGCTATCCAAAATGCTTCAATTCAATTTGATAATCAAATAACTTCAATCATAACCTTTTATTACTTGAATCTCACTTAGATTTGACATCGCATTCAATTCTTTTGCCGCTTCTTTCCAAAAAGTTGTTTCTTTCAACCTGTAAAACTTAAAACTTCTTGTAGACTCGTAAAACATAATATTTTATTTTATGCTCTTAACCATAGCATTAGTACATCATAAACTACCTTCCATTAACTACGCAAGACTTAATTCATTGAAAATCTACTTCTACACTAATTCTAATTTCCTAATATACTGTAATTTACATAAATTAAGTACTTAAAGATAGGTCAAGTAAGGATTCATTCTTACCACTTGATACTTTACCTTTCTGATTACCTTCAATGTTGAATATGTCTCCTTGATCTGTGCCTTTAACAAACTTCACTTCATCTGCATTACTACAACAACCTTTCTGTCTGTTACCTACATCTTCATTTCTTCTTTCATGATTTCTAGGGTTAGGGTTAGGATGAAAAACTCCATTGTTCATTCTGCAAAACCTTGTTATATGTCCAATCTTGCTACATATCTGACAAACAATTCCACTGTTCCCATATCTTGGTCCTTGCTGATTGATTTGTGATCTACAGTTCCTAGCAATGTGTCCAATCTTGTTGCATCTATAACATATTACTCCATTTCATCTATTCATATCTTCAGTAGGTCTCTTATCTACATTGTTAGTATTCCTAAACATTCTACTACCATAATTATTCTCAATAACTTTAGGTTTTCTACATTCAATAGCTCTATGTCCAAAACCATGACAATTATAACAATAACCGTTAAGAGGTTTAAATTATTTACCTATGCAATCTTTCTTCATATGACCAATAGTATTACCACAAAAACATCTACCTTTGAATTCTCTTGGCATACCTTTGGGTGATTCTTCTTTCTTAGGTGGTTCTTCTCCTATAGGCGTGTCTTCAGATTTGTTGATCTCATCTGACTTCTTCTCATCTATGCTTTCAGATTCTTTCAGATCTGGTTCCTTGCTTTCATCATTTGTTTTGAATATATTAAATCCAAGTCCAATCTTATCATAGGATGGTTTTCCATAAGATATTTGTTCATCAATCTTCTCACTATTTGAATATAGCCTTTCAAGTTGTTTGGATTGAGTCAATTCACCTTTCACAATCTTATTGTATTTCTCAAGTTTTGCATACTGCAAATTGACTTTCTCAAATTCAAATGTTACTTTGCCAAGTTTAGATCTTAATTCTTCATTCTCAATCTTCAAATTTTCATTCTCAGATCTCAGATTTGCTTCATTTTTGTCATTTCCATCTTTCAAACTAAGCTTCAGATTTTCTATCTTTAGTTCATGCTTAAGGATCACATTTTCATTTTCTAAATTGTCAACACAATCTTCAATAAGAATTTTAGATTCTTTTTCAGATTTCAGATCTTCTACCTTGTTTTTCAATTTCTCAATAAGGTTCTTTGCATCATCATATTTCCTTTTCAGAGTATCTCTTTCATTAGTAAACATATCAATCTGTTCAAGAGCTTCTTCAGGATTCTTTTGTAGCTGATCCATATCAATAGAGATCTTACTCAAGCTGCTAGGCTTTCCTTGAATGATTCTTCTCTGAGTAACTAAACCTTGATACCAATTGTTAGAAATAGGGAATACTGAGAGGGGGGCGGTGAATTAGTATTCCAAAAACTTTAATTTTTTCCCAATTATGGATATAACAAATTATCTTTACACATGCATAACATAAGAAACTAAATAACATGGATAGCAATAAAGAGCTCATAACACATGATATGTTCTTGAGGAAACCCTAGCCAAGGGAAAACCTCGGTGGGGATGGTACCCACAAAGATTCACTAATCAAGAGTATCCTAGTAAGGATGTTGACCCTGTTAGGAGTCTATTACAAGCATATAGTGTATCAGTCCTGATTAAGGGACTATAGGCATTGTTAGAAGCCTCAACTCTGTTAGGAGTTGTCAATACAAAATCTGATTACCAGATGAACCCACTACCCAAACAAGTAATGTACAATGTATATACTGATTACAAAAATGCATTTAGGTACATAACCTTATGCTGCTTACATCAATGTCTTTTCACTGCTCTTACATTCACATCACCACATTACAATTATAGTTACAATCGCATCATCTCTAATATGACTTGCTTCACAATTTATACAAGTTATTAAGGCTAATAAATTTACATGGTCAGCTTCCATATATCTTTATCCAAGATTAAACATCTAGGATGTCATCTCTTTATATTGTGAAGTCATTATTTTGATAAATAAAATAATCCCTTAACTCTTTACCAATTTTGCCTTCATATTCTGTCCTGTCGGCTTCACACTGTCTTTAGTAAAACTATCATAATTAATTCCGTACATGCCATACCAAATTGTGCTCTGATATGGGTCATCATTAGTCATCATAGAGTCTATGTTCAAGTGTACAAGCACTTAACTTACTCCAGTCAATGTCACAAACAAAAACTATCCTGGTACACTATGAAAACACTATCTCACACTTAGACAAATTTGCAATGCGCTCTATTATACTTGCTCTTACACCTTTGCATTCTTCATGTGGATCATATGTTGCCATAATGACAACATCTAAGTACTCACGTCAGCCAAATTGCTAATAGACACACCTTTGGCTGGTCATCAAGGATACTTCAAGACATAGAGGCAACTTCGAAAGCGGTTTGCATGGAAGGGTATGAAGGAGGATGTCCTTAAACACATTAAGGAATGTATGGTATGCCAAAAAAACAAGAGTGAGCAAATTTTTCCTGTAGGGTTTTTGTAGCCACTTCCTATTCCTAAACAAAAATGGGAAAGTATTTCCATGGACTTCATCACTGGGTTGCCCAAGGTTCAAGGTAAGGATTGCATATATGTGGTGGTAGATAGACTAACTAAGTATGCACATTTCTTTCCCATCACATCTAATTTCAAGGCATCACAAGTGGCATAATTGTTCTTCAAGGAAATTTTCAAGTTACATGGCTTGCCTAGAAATATTGTCAATGACTGGGATAGTAGATTCCTTAGCTCTTTTTGGAAGGAGCTCTTTCATTTGGTAGGAACTAAACTCACTCCTAGTACTAGTTATCATCCTCAAATAGATGGATAAATAGAGATAGTTAATAAATGGATAGAGGGATATTTGAGGAACTATGTTTCAAATCAACAACATGCTTGGGTGAAATGGTTGCACCTAGGGGAGTATTGTTACAATACATCTCATCACATGTCTATTGGTATGCCTCCTTTTTGTGCTCTTTATGGTTATTATGCCCTTTCCTTTGTTGATCTAGTACTTTTAGATAACAAAGTACCTGTAGCAAGTGATTTCGTTAAGCAAAGCCAAGAAATAATAAGGTCCCTCAAGGATAATCTACAACATGCACAGAACCAACAAAAGTTTTACGCTGATAGGAAAAGGACTGAAAGATCTTTTGAGGTGGGAGATTTGGTATTTGTTAGGCTACAACCATATAAGCAAAGCACCTTGAAGAGGAGTGGGGTAGAGAAGCTCAAGCCAAGGTTCTATGGGCCTTATAAGATCATTAGGAAGGTAGGAGAGGTAGCTTATGAATTGGAGCTCCCACCAAACAACAAAATAAATAATGTTTTCCATGTCTCTTTCCTGAAGAAGGTTCTAGGCTAGAAAACCATAGTATCTATAGAATTAACACCTCTTGATGATGAAAGGAAATTAGTCTTAATACCAAAAGAGGTTTTGGATACAAGAGAGAAAAGATTGAGAAATAGGAGCATCATAGAGCATTTGGTCAAATGGAAAGGATTACCATTGGAGGATGAAACTTGGGAAGGAGAACATATTATTGAGTATCCCAACCTTCATTTCTTGAGGACAAGCAATATTTGGGAGGGAGGACTTTTCATGTCCCCTTTTCAAATAATTAAAAATAATAACTTTTGTTAAGGCTGGCAAGCTCAAAAAGTGAAGTTTCGGGAAAAGGGGCTAATCTTTGGAAAAAAATGGATTAATAAATGATAATTATTATTAAAATATGTATTATTGACCCCTCTTGGTCATGAGTTAGGTGTATGCCATCCTTTAAAGGGGTTTGGAGTCTTTTCAGGCTGATTCTAGAACTTGATTTTTGCTCATTGCTTTGTTGTTCTTCAGAGGCTGCCGAACTTGTGGAGAAGGAGACCCAAAGATAGGAATTTTCAAGTTTCCAAGAAGGCTAAGGATGGGATTTTGAGGCCATTCCATGTGCAAGCTCATGCAGAGTTTTCCCTTGTGCTGAACAGTGCAAATTTGTGAGTTTTCGGGTGTGTTTCTTGTAAGAGTTTAGTGTTTCCGGTTGAGTATTTCATATTAGTTTGGTTTGCTACTGTCTTTCAAAAATTTTGATGTTAAAATAGAGTTGAATATATTTCTTGGGTCGTGGTTATACTTCTGTGATAGATTATTAGTGTTTTATGGTGTTTATGGGTTATTTTGTGTTATTTTCGGGAGCCTGATGAGCATTATTTTTGTCCTCCGTTTGGGAGCTGTTGTGTAAACTATATACAGATCTAGAAATGTCATTTTTTAGGCTGTTATGCTAGCAAAATTTTAGTAAAAATGTCTACTTTCATATTTATCAATAATATGTGAAGCTGTGAAGTATTTGAAACTATTTTAGGCATACCCGATTTGGGTTTTATTGAGAAATTGCATAATCTTTCAAAGTGTTGATTGTTTGATTTAATAATCTGATTAGAGGACTTAAATATGATATAAAAATTAGAAAGGGGACATTTCACCTTGTGCACTTGGATATATGTTGAAGACATGTTAGTGATTCTTCCGTCATGGACACATAGTCTGTTGATCAGTAGAAGTGAAGTAATGCAGTCGTTATTCACCAGTAGTAGTTTCCTATGTTTATTCAGAAGAGATGATAAAGATTTTATTGTTTCTAGAGTTGTGCCTATCTTTTGGGTATGCACCCTTGGAGTTAAGCTTAGAGGAGAGTTATTGATGTTCAGTTAAGAGTGCATGAAGTAATTCATCTTGAGGAGAAAGATCTAGTTTGTTTGGTAGAGTCGATAGTGTGTAGCGTGCGTCTACAATTATCTTATTAAATAGGTCCCAAAATGTGTTTTGTGCATAGTATAGCTGACAAAATATTTATCTAAGTTTGTTATGGGTTCTCTAATATGATTTCAAGATGGTTATAATAGGCTGACTTGATTATATCATTTAGAGGATAGATATTTATAGGCAGTCATTTGTGATTGCTTGGATGTGATTCATAGTTGACAGAGAAGAGTACAACAGAGTGTGTGAAGTGTTGAGCCAATAGAAGAAGGTCTATGTGACTAAGTAAAGTATTTGTGGTATACATTGGAACTGATCCAGATATTAGGTCAAAGCGTAGTTCACCAAGATCTAGATATAGTGTGTATTTGTTATTCAGAAAGTTGTAGCCTTCGCCCCTTTGAGTAGTGAGCTCTTAGATAGTGCATCCTCTCCCCTAATAGGGACAATTGTAAAAGAATCCTAATAGGGTCCAACCCTTGACCAGGTCTATTATACTTAAAGCATTGTAAAGAAAATCCTAACAGGGTTAAGGATCTTCTAACAAGGATCATAATACACTAGTACAAAATATTAGTGGGTGTCAATTCCCACAGGGGTTTTTACCTATTTGGGTTTCCCCGTAACCAAAATATTGGTGTTGTGTTCATGTGTTCTTTCATTTTTTTTATGCTTTATGTTTAAGTATACTTAATTGGATAAAAAATTGAATCTCGTAGATAACTGATTCACCCCCCCCCCTCCCCTCTTAGTTATCTCTTGGGACTATTCCTTACAATTGGTATTAGAGCTAAGTGCCTCAGAGAGAAATTTTAACAGCTTGAGGTTGATCATATGGCTAAGTCCTAAGTTCAATGGAGAGAATTATCTTGATTGGAAGAACAAGATGGTGACTCATTTACAGTGCATTGGTTTTGAAGTTTTTGATGTAACTATCAAAGCAGCCAATATTCCTACCCTAGAAGACCTTGCAAAGGATGATGCTACTGAAAGGCAAAGTGAATTGTTTCATCAGAATGCTATACCTAAAGAAGCCCTTATCAACACCCTATCTGATAGTGAATTTTTAGAGATAAAGAAAGTAGACACCACCCATAAGATATGGAAGCACCTAGAGGACATGTTTGAAGGTGACAAAAAAGAAAAGGATGCACATAGAAAAACATGGAAGAAAAGATACAATGCATTAGAGATGCTACCTGAAGAAAACATTAGAGCTTATAATCAAAGGATCAATGAAGCAGTTGCTGGAATCAAGAACAATGGTGGAGAGATCTCAGAGGAATATATTATGGACAAGATGATGACTAATCTCACTCCAGAATATGAAAACAAGATCAACATATTGAAAAAATAGTCAGTGCTCCCCTTGGGATTTGCAACATGGCTTAACCGCCTCCTGTGTCTTCTATAAGTCTAGTGGTTGTATCGGACATTAACGGGTTGATCTTTTGGTGCAACAACAACTACTACTTATAACAAGTGGTATCAGAGCTTGGTCATAGGTTTGAATCCCCTCAGGTAATGCTGAGGGGGAGATTGTTGGAAAAATAGTCAGCACTCCCCTTGGGATTCGCGACATGGCTTAACTTCCTCTTGTGTCTTCTATAAGTCTAGTGGTTGTATCAAACATTAATGGGTCGATCTTTTGGTGCAATGACAACTACTAATTGTAACACAACATCCTTGATGAGACCATGCAGCTTACATCTAATTTCAAGAGAGAGACCTTGATCAGAAAAATCTTAGCTTTTGAGATTTCAAGATTGAAGACAGAAGCAAAGAGTGAGACAGCCTTCAAAGTAATAGTTCATGGTAAGAAATCTACAAACACTTCCGGTAATTTTGATGATGATGATGAAGAGAAAACTTTAGATGATTTTATTGCTATGATTACCAAAAGAGAAAAGAAAGGAAAAGGAAAATATGAAGGTCAATTACCATTTTCATTCTTTTCATGTGATAAGATCGATCACTTTGCATCTAAGTGTCCTACTAGAGCTAGAAAGTTCAAAAAGGATTACAAGCCTAAGTACTCTAAGGAATGTTACTATGCTAGAGATGGATTTTCATATGATGAATCAGGTGAACAAGAAATTGGATTCATTGCTATTATAGAAAAAATGAATAATAATGCAAATCATAAAGATGAGAAAGAGGAACAAGAGCTAGCATTGATTTCCCAAGCAGATATAAGGACAGACTGGATTATAGATAGTGGTTGTTCACATCACATGACAAGAGATAAGAATAGATTTGTTCATCTAGACAAATACAATGGTGGCATGGTTATATTTGGAGACAACACTCCTAAACCCATAGTTGGTAGAGGAGCCATCACCTTGGATGGAAATAATAGTACTGATGATGTTCTTTATGTTGATGGTTTGAAACATAACCTTCATAGTGTTGGATAAATACTTGGAAAAGGCTGTTAGTTGGAGTTTAAAGATGACAAATGCATTATTAAAAACAAGGATAGTGTTATGATTGCATCAGGCTCAAAGACAAGAGGTAATGTTTTCCAACTCAATTTAGAAGCAAGTTGTTTTGTTGCTAAAGTTGTTGATAGTTGTTTGTGGCATAAAATACTATGTCATATCAATTTTGATAACATAGTAAAGATAAGAAATGTAAAGGTAGTAAGAGATCTACCTAGCATAGAAAGCTAGTTGATACTATATGCAGGGAATGTGTGATGGGAAAGCATGTGAGAAATTCTTGCAAGAGCAAGCACAATTCAACAGAGAACAAGTTGGATCTGATTCATATTGACCTATGTGGTCCAACTCAAACAAGATCATACTATGGTGAAAGGTATTTCATTTTTTTTTTTGATGATTATACTAGGATGATGTAGGTTGCATTCTTGAAAGATAAGTCAGAAGCATTTGAGAAGTTCAAAATATTCAAAGCTAAGGTTGAGAATGAATCTGGACTAAAGATAAAATATTTGAGATCGAATAGAGGAGGAGAATTCACCTCTGATAGATTCTATGAGTACTATGAAGAACATGACATAAAGAGACAGTTAAGTGCACCTAGAACCCTGTTACAAGTAATGGTTGTCATTGCATGAAAAGATCAATCTGTTAATGCCCGATACAACCACTAGACATATAGAACACATGAGGCTATTAAACCATGTCACGAATTCCAAAGGGAGACATTGGAAGTTAGTCCAACAATCCCCCCCTCAGTGTCACCAAAGGAGATTCAAACCTATGACCAAGCTCTGATACCACTTGTTACAAGTAGTGGTTGTCATTGCACCAAAAGATTGACCTATTAATGCCCAATACAAACACCAGACTTATAGAACACATGAGGCTGTTAAACCATGTCACAAATCCCAAAGGGAGATGTTGGTGGTTAGTCCAACAAACCCCTCAATAGAATGGAATTGCAGAAAGAAGGAATAGGATCATCCTTGATACAATGTGCACCATCATGATTGAAGGAAAAGTTACACACACCTATTGGAGAGATGCAGTCAATACAATAGTCTACACCATCAATAGAATTCAATTGAGGCTTGGTGCTGATAAAACACCATATAAGCTATGGTTTGGTAATGTCCCCATAGTAAAATACTTCAGAATCTTTGGAAGAAAGTGCTACATCAACAGGGATGAAGCAATAGGCAAGTTTGATGCATGAAGTGATGAAGGTATTTTCCTTGGTTACTCTACTAAAACTAAAGCTTATAGATGTTTCAATTTAAGATTGAAAAAGATCATTGAAAGTGCTCATGTTAAGATTGATGAAAATTTCATGGTTAAAGAAAGATATCATGATTACTCAACCATGATTGAAGAAGAACCTAGACCCTCCACTAGTGAGATATTTATTGAAGAAATGTTTGATAGCATTGATGTGTTATTCAATGACCCTGAGACAAGTGAAGAAGAAACTCCTAAGACTGATGAGTTAGCATCAACTAAGGTTAAAAAGTTTACATCTAGAAACCATTCCAAGAAAGAAATCATTGGAGATCAGAGCGACAAAGTCTTAACAAGATCACAAGCAAACAACTCAGCTAACAATGAAGCAGTATGTTTACTATCTCAGATTGAACCTTTAAGTGTTGAAGATGCTTGTAATGATTCAGATTGGCATGATGCTATGAAAGAAGAACTTGATCAAATTATTAAGAATGACACTAGGGAACTGGTCCCAAGACCTAGTGATAAGAATGTAATTGGAACAAAGTGGATATTTAGAAACAAGATGAATGAAGATGGTAAAGTAGTAATAAATAAAGCAAGGTTAGTATGTAAAGGATATAAACAAAGAGAAGGCATTGATTATTTAGACACATTTGCACTTGTGAGTAGATTAGAAGCTATTAAGTTGTTTCTAGCTTATGCTATAGTCAAAAACTTCAAAGTTTATCAGATGGATGTCAAGTCAGCATTCCTAAAAGGAGATTTGAAAGAAGAAGTATACATTGAGCAGCCAAAAGGATTCACCTTATTAGAAAGACTTGATATGGTATGCAGATTGAAGAAGGCCCTCTATGGACTTAAGCAAGCCCCTAGAGCATGGTATGAGAGACTAGATGGATATCTAACAAAGATCAGATTCAAGAAAGGAGCAATAGACTGTAATCTATTCATAAGAGAGACATCTAAAGGTTTACTACTTGTAGCTATATTTGTTGATGACATTATCTTTGGTGGTAATGACAAACTTAGTGCTGAATTTTCTACAGAGATGTAAAATGAATTTGAGATGAGTATGATTGGTCCTATCAAATACTTTTTGGGTTTAAATGTGCAGCAGACAGAGAAAGGTATTTTCATTAACCAGTCCAAGTATGTGAAGGAAATATTAAAGAAATTCAAGATGGATGATTGCAAGCCAGTAGGGACTCCCATGATTTCTAGATGCAAGCTTATAAAAGAATATGACTCACTAGTAGTAGATATAACTTTGTACAAGTCTATGATTGGCAAACTTATTTATCTTACTCAGACTAGACCTGATATTTCCAATGTAGTTGGCATAGTTGGAAGATTTGCAATAGAGCCTAAACAAAGTCACCTCATGGAAGTAAAAGGGATATTTAGATACTTGCAAGGCACTATAGACTATGGTCTATGGTATCCTAATTTAGAAAATGTTGAGCTTCATGTGTACACTGATGCAGATTGGGTAGGATGTGTTGATGATAGAAAGAGTACATTAGGTGGAGTAGTGTTTCTTGGTGATAGACTTGTCACCTGGACAAGAAAGAAACAAAATTGTATTTCTCAGTCAATAGTAGAAGTGGAATATGTTACAACAACCTTGAATTGTTCTACAATTGTTCGGCTCAAGCAGATGATAAAGGATTTTGGAATTCAGATTGATTATCCTATTGTTATTCACTATGATAACACTAGCACTATCAATATGTCAAAGAACCCTGTGATGCATGCAAAAACAAAGCACATTGAGATTGTTAGGGATTTTTCTTGTGGGGTCAAACTTGGCAAGGGTATGGGCTAGATTCTTAGTTAAAAAAGGTCTCCAAGTTTGCAAGAAAAGCCTAATTGATGAGGATTGGATAAGATCCTCCTTCTGCTTTGAGCTCCATAGGACTCAGGTAGGTATTGCCTATGAAATAGGTTACTATGTTTCAAGTAAGCTTTAAATTAGTGGATTAGGTCTTCATTGTCATGCTATTATGTTCCTCAAATCTATTTCAATAAAAGATAATTTTGAAAACAACTGAGAATACCCTGTTGTAGAATATGACAAATGAAACTACAAATGTAATAACATGAACAATGGCTTAAGGATGATGAATCCTTCTTCTTTTTGTGAGAAAATCTCAAGGAAGGTTAACCTTTGATTATCTCTTCAAGGAATCAACAACTATGAACTATGTGACTTCAGGGACAGTCCTATCTATTTGGTGCATGAAGATAAAAGGAAAAATGTATGGGTAATAATAAAATTTTGTGCTTGATGACTGAAAGGTAATTGTATAACAGAAATCAGACTAGTTCTTAATCCTTTGGGTAGAAAAGTTTAGCATCAATCAATAGAGGAATTTCAAGGAAATACAGTAGTATGCCTTCCAAACTACATACAATTTAGATAGAATGCCTGACAGACTATCTTCTCAATCCTAGGTTGTTATCATCAAAATCTCAACAGATGTGTTCATTCCTTGAAATTGCACATGAGGATTTAATCCTTTCCTTGAAAGAAGCTCATGAAACAATTAGAGTAATTGCCTGACAACTAGTATGTTTTATATGCCTTACAAATAGAAACATACAAGAACAAACACAAGGCTAACAGACAATAATAGAAACTAAGATAGAAATTGTATTGTATTTCATGAAAAATGTATCAATACATACAATGAGAAGCTCTTTACTCAAAGACTTAGACCCAAAATGAGAAGTCTGCTATGAAAACTTGTACTTTTTTCATTTAGCATCAAGAGAATTGCTCATAACATAGCAACCATAGGAGCCTTCTAGAAAATAGGAATAGGAACTCGTGTGGAACCAGAGAATAGAACCCCTTAGATTACCAAAAATTGGAACCCTTCCAAAATCAAAAGTACTACCATATATACCACTAGTCACCTTAGAATCCTAAACAAGTTAGGATGCAACAAGCTACGAATGACTAGGGCAAGGGTTAGGGTTTCACCCACCAACCCAACTAAACTTAATCAACATTTACTGCACTAGGGGAAAACCAAGCAACCTCGAGAGATCAGACCCAAGATTGATATTTATTAATGGGAAATCTTTGAAAATGTACCAAAGATCATGAATTCACCATGTTTATCAATCTGATCATTCACCTGCAACATGCCTCGAGCAACACTTACTCGCTCCTTCATAGCACAAACCCCCTGCAAACCAATCACCAAGCCTCCAGGACCATACTGCAGCAGTAGACAAAATCATTTCTACCAAATGCAGCCGCTAAAACATTCAATACCAGTCCTTTGTGTCACTGAAAACACTTTAAAATACTCAAAATTGAACTGCAATGGTTAATCAAACAAATTTAAAGTGCAATCATCGATCCTATTACTTCCTGACAATTCAGGCGGTTCACAATAATCTCCGCAACAGTCACAAGCCCATTAAAAAGTCTCTGGCCATGTCAGCATTCTCCCAACCAATGAAAATTGAGCAAGTCAACATCACATAGCACATTGGATCCACTACACACAAGCCTTTTAATCGGACAGTGGGTGCATGATCTCATATGCTTTGAAGATCCCATGAGATCACACGCCAGCTGTAGATCTCACCGCACCATCATTCCTCTTGAAAGATTTAGGCCCACTGACACATCCTTGTCATCATACCCACTTGGCTAATCAAAACAAATGAAAACTCCAACACCTAGCAAACGGTCCCACTGAGAAATGTTGTTTTATTATCCACGTCGGCCAATCTAGAGCAAGCATGTCTATAAATCCCGACAACAGACCCACCATGATACCAACCATACAATTAGGCAGTGGTCGCATGATCACAAAGGGAGAGAATATTCCTTATGATCATCTGAAAACCATTGATTCAATCAAACCCTAACCTGCTGGATAACCAAACTGCCAGAAGAAACATTAACTGTCAGGGTTACTTGACCACACAACTATGGAAAACACTTAGTCATCGAATGAAAGGCACTTCACTGCCAAAATCAAGAGATCCTGTGAATACACAGTCATGTAATTACTGAAAGAAAAACTTAACCGCCCAGGAAACTAGAGACCAAGCAACCAAACATCATGAAGAATTGGGCCCCACTGGTCGCAACAGCACACATAAGAAATGCTGATGTCAAGGAAGAGAGCATGCAAGGTGTCAAAAACACCAGGGTATTCACATTAACATAAAGGTAATAAAGGAATGTGAAAACATCAAGGGTTTTATGTTTAGACAATTTTGACATCACCTGATATGAAAGAATTATCTCCAGTAGACCTTGAAACTTGAATACCTTCCTAGTTTTGACACTTTAGGACATGCAATCAAAACAAGAGCCTGATGACACATTGAAGAATATAGGGCTAAGGGTGCAAGCCATAAAACATTGTGGATCTTGTTCGCAAGTTGAAACAAGTTGCAGCAAGGTGGGACAACTTCAAGAAAACTGTGAAGACAAGACCAATTTCATAGGATTTTGCATTGATGGGAAATTGGTCCAACAGTGGCTCTATCTGAGGATGTTGAAATGTAAGTTTAAACAAGAACCACAGATCTCTAGGATGCAGACCAAAAACCACACTAAGCTAAAATAGGAAAAGAAACACATGACCTAAAAGGAAACAAACCTATATACAAGATTTACAAGAGATTTACACATGCATGAGAATCAAAAACTTAGTTGAAGAAGGGTTTCAAGAATTTCCCATGCACTGGAAACTCAAAAAATTCATCATCCAAATTCTTCAACAAGAGTCTTTCCCAAAATTTTCATGAATCATAAAAGGACCGAGCCATAATGATTCAAACTTTTTATGCTTCCCTTTATCCTCTGCTCTCACATTCCATTGAAGTACTAAATCACCTGCTTTAAATTTTTTAGTAGTTGCTCTTTTTTCAAACAGGTACTTCATCTTCTATTGCAACTTGATATTGCTCTTTTGACTTTCTCTTCTTAGTTCATCTAATTCAGTCAACTGCATAATTCTATCCTGCATTGGCTCTGAGACATCCAATTCCTCATCTTGAATAAACTAGTAAATTGGAATCAGATTGTTTATGGGTAACCTTGACTGCAAACCATACACAAGTTCAAAGGGAGACCTCCTGGTGGCTTTCTTCACTATAATCCTGTCTGCCCACAGGGCTAACCTCAACTTTGAATGCCAAGCTCTCTTATTTTTCCCAAGTGTTTTCTTCAAGATTGTGAGAATGCTTTTGTTACTAGATTCAACCTGTCCATTTAATTTAGGATGATAAGGAGGTGAATAAGATGTTATGATTCCATTTTCCTTAAAAAACTCCTTGAACTCATCTAATCTGAAACACATTGCATTATCTGTGATCAATTTCATGGGGACACCAAATCTGGTCAAAATATTGTCAAGTAAGAAATCAATCACCACTTTACTTGTTTCCCTTTTTGTAGGAATGGTCTCTTTCCATTTTGTGAAGTAGTCAGTTACAACAAGTATGTAACTGTGTCCTCCACTAGATTTCTCAGCAAACTCTCCTATGAAATCCATTCCCCACATAGCAAATGGTGCCTCAACAGTTATTGGGTTAAACAACAGTGCTCCTGAATATTTTAATTTTGAAGCAAACTTTTGACAAGCTTCACATTTCTTAACAAACTAGAATGAATCTTTAAACAATGTAGGCCAAAAATAGCCAGCCCTCAAAATCTTATGGGCATGCGTGCATGAATACATTTGGGGTGAAATTGTGACGGCAATTTGCGATGGCGGGCAAATGTTATGTGATTTTTGGCTTTTTTTTTCAATTATAACCCAACAACATCGCAATTGAGATGTTAACAGGATATAAGAAAAAAAAAAGAAAACGTTGGTCATTTCTATGTTCAATAGCACCGAGAGGGATTTTTGCAGTCGTTGGGTAATTTTTATGTTGGACGAGGAGAAGTGAAGTGTCATTTGGGTCTCATTTTCACAAGTGTGGTCGAAGATCTTGATGCTCTACGTGGATACCAAATAACTTGAGACTCAGAATGGAAAACATATTTTTAGCTTGACTGTTGGTTACCTCCGAGTTGTGATTTATCAAAGGTATGTTCCTCAAATACCCTTTAAATTTTTAATGACTGTTTATTGACAAGCAGAAGTCACGGTTTCAATACCAGTTTGCAGTGACCAGGCACATTACATATGCCTTGTCACCTTTATTCAATCCATCTTATCCACATTAACATTTTTCAAAACAAAAGAAACAAAAGAAACAAAGAAAAATGTTACATTTCCCTCACCGAGATGTGGAACCATCTATCGGTTCATAGGGAATACAAATTTTTGAGTGCCGATAGTCAGCTAGGGCACACCACGAGACCTCTGTTCCCTTATTCCTTTACTTCTTCAATGCTTAATCAAATTGACCCAAACCAGATGTAGATGAAAGATGTTAAGTTATAACACATTTTCATCCATTTAAAACTTTAAATTTGACTCTTTCGAGTCTACATAGATCTAATATACAGAGATAAGATTAAAAAAAAACCCTTTACACCATTCACAGTTTTGATTTTAAATCAACACAAGTGGCCACCTCCACAAATTTGTCCTCTCCTTGTGGTCATTAGGAGAATAGATGTTACAAATACCATATTCAAGTCCATTGTTCTTAATTGTTATCCAAATTGCCCCATTGCACAGAGAACACCCCCAGTCAAAAATGTATTTTTTCCATTTGGGCCCAACCAAGATAGAAGCACCACCCTTGCTCTTAACATGCTTTGTGAAAAAGCACTTTGCATCTTGCTAGATGCATCTTAAATTAATGTCAAGAGTGAATCCAACTACCTATAATTCTTGAAGCAAAAGAATATCAATTCATTTTTGCATCATCAGAAATCTCTTAATGACATGTTTTCTATTTGGGGATTCCAAACCCCTGACATTCCAAGATGAAATTGTAAACTCCATGTAAAACATTATAACTCTGTATCCATGGGAGCTATAAATCTCTTATAGCAACTTGGAAGTTGTTGTCTAGGGTGCTTAGATGGAAATTTTCCTATGGTTAGGCCAAGAGGCCTACCTCTCTTCTCAGTAGAGGGCTCCCTATTCTCAATAAACTATGGTTCACAGTTTACTTCTTGCTCAATTTTCTTAGTTTTCACTCTTCTTTTCTTCTTTTGTGCATTAAACACAAACAACTTAGAATCCTTGAGGGCCTCATTGATATTTGTGTTAGCCCCTTCCTCAATCTCTCCCTCTTCCAATTTCTCATCCTTGTCCTTCATAACAGATTCATCCCTTGGTCCACTCATCTAGGAGAGGCCAAAACTATGGGGAACAATGGATAGATTATTGGGAAGATGGTGATGAATCTTAGGGGGGGAGGCCAAGTAAGGGGGTAGGAATGACCACAAGAGAGAAATTACTAAGTTTCTCTTCATCTGCATAGGCTTTCTTAAGAGCACCAAGCCCATCTAGGGATGTAGTTGCATCAACCTTATTAGAACACTTCTCAACCCAACTCCCTAGATTCTCCACCATCTCCATAGCAAGATGGTCATTGATTCCAATAGTCTCACCCTCCCCTAAGGGAGTGGATGAAGTGATGGATCCCTTATGAGGTCCCTATGAAATGGAAACAGGGTCACGGTTCTTGTTCAAGCACATCCTGGGTGCAGAAACATTATTAAATTTGGGGTTAAATAGCCTCCTAATCTGCTCAAGAGTAATTTGTTAAGCATTTTGAGTTCTTTGTTTTTGTCTAGGAGATTTAGGGTCCAGTCCAAAGTTAAGGGAATTTGCATTGGGAAGGTCCTGTAATGCAGAGCTCACTTCAATAGCATAAGAGGCTGGGGGGTCACCAGTGTTATTAAAGGCTTGTTTTAAGGCATCAAGTGTAGCTTCCAACTCCTCAAAGGTCGACGGGGGTTGAATCAACTAAGAAAGTCAAGAAGAGTCATTCTCAGGTTAAGATGAGGGTAAAGACTGAGAGGTATTAGGGATTGCAGCACTAGTGCCTTTAGAGAGAGGAGGAGACTTCTTTTTAAGGAGAGGGTAGGAGAATCTCATGTGGCCTTCCCTTCGACAAAGGAAGCAGGTGTTAATACCACCAAGAATCATGATAGGGAACAATATCATCTGCCCTTCAAGGTCAAACATAATCTCTTTAGGAAGATCAAGACCTAGGTTAATTGAAACTAGAACCCTAGCATCATTGTGGGGAAGTAGGGTGTTCATTTTATCCACTCTAATAACACTTCCAATTAGTTCAAATGCTTGGGGAATCAAATTCCAAAGAAATGGTGGAAGATGGCCAACAGTGAGCCATCGAGGGCAAGAGAGGGCTATAATCTCCTCTTGAATAGAATTTGGGGACCAAGAAAATGCCCTAAAATTGCAAGAACTGACTTTCTAGAATTGCCTTCTAACCTATTTCTGACTTGTAGGGTTAGCCATAAAAAAATTTAAAATCCCTTTTTGAATCATTTGAAAATACGTAAAATGGAAACCTAGCTTTTTAGACCACACATTATGAAGCCATTCATTCAAGAAGGAATGTGATGGAAGTTTAGACACCTCTTGAGTAGAAAGAAACAAATCAATATCCTTTAATGTATTTTTTTCTGATTCAATAGCAAGCGCCATTTGGGAATTTGGCTTAACAATGATAGCTTCAGTAGGAATGGACTTACCTTTATCACCTCCATGCCGTGTGCATGGTTCTCCACTGAGTTTGTACTGGATGAAGTGCATGCCATTAAGAACCTTAACCTCATTCTCCACCACTTGCTTAAACAATTGAGCCTTGGCAAAGGAAGACAAAGGTAAGTTTTCTTGGATGGAAGGCATCGAATGCCCATTGCAGGGCATATTAGGGCCCATAAAAGGCAAAAAAACCAAGGACCCTGTCGCAATAAATGTGAATTAATTGCACTAGTACATGGGAGAGGAAGGCCTCCCACTTGGAAGGCCTCTTCAAAGAGTGTCTTGGGTTCTGGTTGTAGAGCCCAAGCCGCTAGCCTTCATTTATCAAAATTCCATACATATCTAATTCATTTATTTCGTATCAACAACACTTTTGGAATTATATGTTCTCTTCATACTTTCAGTCCTTACATCTTCAGGAACTTCATCACATAGGCCCTTAAATGCCTCTTTCCTGCCATCTATCTTGAATTTGAATTCCATTGTTTGGAGATTAAGGGAGTACTTACCAATGGACATTGTCCATTGAATGCCAAGTGTAGCATCGGTACCACCTAACTCCACAACATAGAAATCATCATTGACTATAGTCTCCAATGGTCTATTTAATTTGTGTACTTTTTTGAACAAGATGTTTGGGATCCATCCACCATCTTCACACAAAAACTTTCTAGTTCTACTGCTTGGAGCTCCATTGTGATGACTAAGGCTGAATTACTAAAGTTATGAGTAGCCCCACTATCAATTAGCACTGTTATTTTGTGTCCTTGCAACATACCTTGAACCTTAAAAGGTTCATATTTGAGAGTTCCAGTCATTGTGGCAATTGTACCACTTTTCCTTTCTTGAGGTGAAAGCTCTTTTGTTTTGAAGGTTTCTTCATCTAACTCATCTTGTTCATATAGAAATATTAAGTTTGAATTTTAAGAGTGACATTCTTTTAAGAGAGTTTTGAAAAGAAAGATCATTGTGAATTCACCATCATAATAGGATTTACGAGGAATCCTCAATGATAGTGATATCCTTAGAGAACTATACATTACATCCTTTCATTTATATCCACAGGAATTAGAACATTGACTAGCTGAGGTGGAGCTTGTGATCTCATATATATTACCTTCCATGTCAACAATAGGAATAGTGCTATCAAGTATCAAGACCAAAATAGGATACAAATTGTAATCCATACTTCTTGATTTTCACTTTTGGTTGGCTATCCACCATTTCAGTCAATATACTCTTAGCAATCTTTAGGGTCATAGTAGCTTGTAATACAATGAAGAGAAACTGAATTCCCAACAAGGGTTACTAAGTATTCTTCTTTTGTCCTTGAACACCTCACCATTCCTAGTCTTCTACAAAAACTAGTTAAGATTTTTATCAAAAGACTTTACAAAACCTAAAAGAACCTCACAACAAGAAATATTACTCCTAATATCCCAACCCAACTGATTCCCCACAAAAATATACCAACATATCCTAGCAAAATTGCAATGAAAAAACAAATGTTCAATAGTTTCAAGTTTCAACATTGTGGGACAAACATGAAGGTTGTACTAGTATCATCAAGGACAATAGCATCAACAATATTTATTAAAGTCAACAAACACCTAAAAAATGATTTCTATAATTCAAGCAACTTGGACCATTAAGTGACCAAGAATGGATTGTGAATCCTTGACAGAGAGTGAAAGTTTCCACAAGTGGTAAAGCATATCAGAAATCTTATTGGTATTTACTAGCATGTTGTAAATGCTTCTATTTTTAGCCAGCATTGAAGTCATTCGTCCATTTGATGTTGCTTGAAAATTAAAACCTGTATTAAAATTCAATTGAAAAAGAAAGTTCCAACTGTATGGGGACTTTTTAAGAAAGGAGGTGGTTTTTTTTCTAAGCTTTGGGAATCTACAGTTTAACCTGAAAATCATTCCATGTAATCAAATAGCCATTTCTAAAAAGACTACTAAGTCTTCACAACCTTTAGTAGATCAACTCTTAGTAAGAGTAACCCCATGTCTCCATGCGGCTGCTTATGCACAATTTCTGCTTAAAGTTAAACAGTCGTGTTCCCATGTAAATTTTTTATTAGAGAGAAAGGATAAATTGGAATCTTTCCCTATTTTAGTGGAGCAACAGCTTCTTAAAAATTGAAAATAGGCTTTGAAAAAAAGGGGTGCTGCAACTTATTAAGAAAAATGACATGTCTTCACCAATTTTATTCCTCTCCTTTTTATTTGCCTAAATTTTTTTTTCCAAATTTTATTTGTAAGAAATATTATTATATTATATTATTATTTAAGAGGAATGCTTAAAAATGAGTATTAGATTTTTCTATCCATGGGGCCACTAGCTCTCCAAATTGCTGCTTAAAAATGTTAAACAATAGTTGCTTGCCAAAATAAGCCAAACAACTGCATAGGGACCTACAAGACTTATTGTTAAAATTGAGTATTCACTAAATAGCTAACAAAAGTTCCATTAGTCCTAGAAGAAAAAGCTTTACCCTTCCTTGTAGATTATGTTGCCCAAGATGTATATTATTCTTCATGGTGCGATTCTTTTTGCTGGCTGACCTTTTCAAGTACTGCCAACAAACCTTTATTTTCTCTCATTTTAAAATATAAAAAGCTGTCTCTTTTCTTTTGGATGACTTCCTAGGGTAAAGTGCCAATTTTCAAATGTTGCTTGGGTTATTTATTTTGGATCCAACTTTCATAACCGTTCTCTTTTTTATATGCCGATGTCAACCTTTAAGTTGGTCATGAATCTAGAAAGAGGATACAACTAGCTTTTTCAAAAGTGAATGATTTTTCTCCTTTTTCCTATTTCATTCATAACATACACGTCCCACATCCTAATCACCATTTATCACCATTTATCAAGAGTTTACCACCTCGGACTATCTATGAGCATTTCTTAATTCAAAACATAAGACTTTGATATGCAATATGATCCAACTAAAAAGGATTATTTTTAACTTTACTAATGGTTTTTGATAATGAACAAGCCTTATGTAACAAAAATCATCAAATTTTGGATAGCACTCAATGACAAAAATATTCGCTATGATAAATTTCATATGTATATAAATTTTAGCATTTTAAGATTTTGATCAATACTGACAATGCTTTCGAAAAAATGAAATAAGTGGCCGAAAAACACTATTTATTCAAGAATGAAGTTTAAATAAAAATAGGTTTAGAGAAAGTGCATGGGTAATAGGTATACCCATTGAATTTATGCAATACAAGCCAACATAAAAATATGTTATTATGCCAATAGAATACTTTTGTTATGGTTCCATGTTTTAGGGAACAATACTTATCACTCTCAAAATTTTTGAAATACATGTGGGTGTTTTACATTATTCCAACCACCTAACAAGCATATATAATAGGTAATAAATTGTTTTTTCAACTTAACAAATATTTTCTTTTTAATTACATGAATTTAATTATTAATTATAGGATTAAATATTGAAACCTATTTACTAATATATGGTTCTATAATTTTTATTATTTTCTTCTTGGGATTTGGCAAGGCTATATATTTGTATGTGAGTTGGAACATAGCTCAATATATTTACAATTAGTTGTGGGTATGGCCACACTGGACCTCCTATGCAGGATATAGGATCATTGAATTCTCAACCAAGGATAGGGACACACTCAGCTATCATCCTTAAAAGGAAAATGGATATGCAACTCGCCATAGCAAGCAATTGTCAAAATAGCCTCGCCATGCTTCCGCACATGAACAAGGACATAGTTGTTCATCTTTCAAAGATATAAATAAGACACGCAATGATCTGCAATGCTTTGTGTCTAGGGTTATAGATAACTAGCCATAGCTGATTAGTAGGAACAGGTCTTAGAAATCTTCATTATGATCTTGGCAAGTAACAAACTCAACTATCAAAAAGTTTGGCATGGGCCACTACTTGATAGAAATCTTGGTTTTCAATCAATTTGGACCTTACCAAATACCCTCTTCTTTCTTGTATAGTAAGCATAGTTTTTCATCATTACCATCTTCATCTTTTGTAATCTTTTTTACTGTAGGTTCCCACTAATTAATACACCGGTCTCTAAGCTAGTACAAACTCGAGTGAAAAAGAACCTTCAATGCTCTACAAAATTGACTCACCTAGCCACATCAATTCATGAGGTCATACCACAGAAAAAACAACAACAGTCGCTTATTGATCTAATGCAGTTTCAATTTATTGTCTTTTGAATAATTGTTGTTACAAAGAATTCCTCCCTTCCTCTTTTTTTTTGAATGGATCGACTGATCCCCTTTTTAATAGTTTTATCAAACAGTTCTGAACCAAACTTGAAAAATTCCATAACCTTTGCCAACATACTCCTTGTCTATGCCAAAATAGGATCTTTGGAATAGGGTATGGATATCCATCAAAGCATAATGAAAGGGGGGTTTTCATGAGATATTATAGTTGGAAATTATGTTATAGACATATATGCAAAATGTAAAAGCATAGAAAAGGCACATAAATTGTTTGAGAGAATGCCTCAGAGAAACGTGGTCTCATGGACTACAACAATTGCAAGATATGCACAAGATGGATTTGTTAAAAAGGTTGTAGAAACTTTCAATCAAATACACTTGGTAGGTGTAAATCCTAATTTTGCAACCTTTGTCAGCATTCTCTCTGTCTGTGCTAAAATGGGAGCTTTGGAATAGGGTATGGACATCCATCAAAGCATAATGGAAGGGGCTTTTTAGTTAGACATTATGGTTGGAAATGCACTGGTAGACATTTATGCAAAATTTAGAAGGATAGATAAGGCACATGAATGGTTTAATAGATTGCCTCAAAAAGGTCTCATGGATTACAATGTTTGCAGGATATGCAAAAAATGGATTTGTTGAAAAGTCTTTATAAACTTTCAAACAAATGCAACTAGGAGATGTAAATCTAAATGCAACTTTATAAAGGATTAAGAAATTTTGTCAAATGTTGTAGTTGCAACTACCCTATTAGACATGTATGCAAAATGTGGAAATATAGATGAGGCACATGAACTCTTTGAACAAATTCATCTACGAAATGTGGTATCATGGAATGCCATGATTGCATGATATGTACAAAATGAATTTTTTGAAAAGGCTTTAGAAACTTTCAAGCAAATACTATTGCTAATGATTTATTCCTGCTCTATTTTGGTATTTGATGATTTTCCATGCTTAAACATTTAATGTCATTATGGTTATATGAATGTATTCTTTGCCTTAGAACACTATCATCTTCAAAATCCTATATGAAATCTATATGACTATTTCATTTCTTCAATATGCCCTATGGATGTCCCTATCTAACTATATATCTTTTAATTGCATATAATAACTAATTTATGTGCTTTTTCATGACTATGTTGTTGGCATTAAGCAGGATTGCCACTAGTGACAACACTTATTTGCATCCTGAGTGCAAATCGAGCAGGACAGTGCAAACCAAGTAGGACAGTGCAAACCGATCAGAACAGTGCAAACTGAGCAGGACAGTGCAAACCGATCAGAACAGTGCAAACTAAGCAGGACAGTGCAAACCGAGCAGGACAGTGTAAACCGAGTGACATTATGTCTACCGAGTCACAAGTATTTACCGAGTTTGAAACTTACCGAGTGGTTAGTATGAACCGAGCCTTCACTTCTACCGAGTGCATGACGATGCCGAGTAATGCAGTGGACGCCGAGTATCAGAAAGTCACCGAGTTAGTTTGCAGGAACCGTGTAACCATACTTGGGCCAACTTAGTAGCACTTATTTTTATTTGTCAAGCTGACTTTGTAATTGTAATTAATTGTTTAGACTTGTATATAAACAATGTTGTACAAATACCAAGATGTAAAAAAAAAAATGTGGAATAAAAAGGAGAGATAAAAGGTAGAAACTAGTGAATTACAAAGGGCTACTATACATAAGGAGCAGCAAAGACAAATTCATCATAGAAGGTGATCAGTACATCAGTGAATCTCATTCAGTAATCCAGTTGCAAAGTAAGAGATCTACTATTTCATCCTAACAGGTGAATCAGCTTGAAATCCTCTAACCAGGTAGACTTAACAGTCTTTGTAAAATCTCTTAACCAAGTGCATACTTCATTGTATGTTTGTAAAACCTCTAACAAGGTGGACCTAGTAGTCCTTATTGCTCCTAGCAAGGCAGATCATCATAAGTGATCAATGTAAGCCTTAACCGACCAACTTTATACTACAGTATTAAAGCTTTGTGGGTTTCATCCCCACCCCAGTTTTACTTTCTTTTGGAAGGTTTCTGGGTAACCAAATCTATGTGTCATTGTTGTGAATGCTTTTATGTTTCATGCTTTCTATATGCAAAAGGATAAAGTGAACTATATGTTAATACATCTGATATTGAAAGAAAATTTGAAGTTACTGATTCACCCCTCCCCTCTCAGTAACTTGGTTAATTCTTGAATATTTCCAACAATTGGTATCAGAGTTGTATTGGTTCTCAAGATAAAGCTTAACTAGCTTGAGCAAAGATCCAGGACAATGGAGGTATTCAAACTGAACAAGGTGATTGAAAATGAAAAGCTAGATCTGGAAATGGCCATAGCTAAACTTAAAGAAGCAAAAGAACATCTTTCCCAATCCCTAAGAAGAAGGAAGGAACTTGCAAATCAGATGAATGATCATAATTACATTGAAGAAAAGATTGAAGATCTTTTTCCCTCAGATAGCTCAGATGAAGCAAACAATGCTGTGAAAGAACTCCTAGAAAAGAATGGGTCTCTGCAGGAAGAAGTGAGAAAATTAAAAAAGAGAACAAGAACTACACTCAACAAGATTTTGTGAGATCTTAGAACAAAGAAACAAGTTGAAAGATGAATTAGATGGAAGGACCAATAAAGTCCAAAATAAAACCCTTCAGCTAGAAAACCTAATTGATCAGATCTCCCATACAAATGAGGAAATTCTGACTCTAAGATCAGAAATAGAAAGCACAAGAGAAGAACTAAGATCTGAAAAGCAAATCAATCTAAGATTGATGGATGACCTAAACACCAAAAAACAAATCAATGAAAGAATGCTGAAGAGCCAAGAAGACTTAAATCAGCTGTATGATCAAAATCTTCATAGGCAAAAAGGAAAAGCAGGACTTGGATACAAAGGAGAAGGTGAATCTTCTAAGCAAGGTACTCAAAGGAATCATAAACCTACTTGTAATCATTGTGGCAAAATAGGACATACTTCAAATAAATGTTGGAGCAATGAAAAAGAAGAATTCAATGGAAAATGCTACAACTGCAATCAGCATCATCACAAAGCAAATGAATGCAGGGAAAAACCAAGATTCAAAGGTAATTGTCACAAATGCAACAAACAAGGTCACAAGGCATCTGAGTGCAGATCCAAAAAATTCAATCCAGCAGAACAAATTATGAAAGCAATGTTTGGATGGGATTACAACACTTGGTGTAGATGTCATTACTGTGGAGAATATGGACACATTGGCATGAACTGCATAAAACATCATCTAAGGAAAAGAGATACTACCATAAGATGTTTCAAATGCACTAAACTCAGTCATATAGCCAAAAATTGCATGAATGCTAGTGAAGTTAAAGATGGAAAGAAGAATGAAGTAACTAAGATCAGGAAACAGATGAGACAACAGTGGATTCCCAAATCTACCGAGCAATCCAGTCCAAGTAATGGAATGAGTGGCTCTACCGACTCAAACTAAATTCCCAAGAAAGCACTGGAACTGTATTCTCATAGAAAAATTTCAAGCAGTTCCAGAACTGAATTAAAAGAAAGATCTAAATCGGCATACAAGATGCAATAAGATCACAGGAAGGTCGGTATCAATTTTCACCGAGCAAGGTCGGGAGCTATCAATTTTTACCGAGCGAGGTCGGAACAATATGAATTCTCAAGATCACCAAGTTGCGAAGTCTTTACCGAGCAATTAATTCATAGTGGGTGACAGTCTGTCAGAATTCATTCCCTAATTTCTACTAAGCATTAATGTCAGAGTTGTAAACAAAAGGCAAGAAATCAAACTCATTCTTCACCGCGAACTTTAGCATTTTGAGAGCAGAAAATTTTTAGAGCAATCAAGCGATTCAAATACTTTTGAAAAGAATTCTCTGTGAGCTACCATGGCATCATCCAGTGCTTCAGTGAAGAAAGGAACAGAAATGATAATCCAAGGGGAATGGAGAGCACCAGATTTCAAACTCGTGCCCGCAATTGCAGCAGCCCTAGACCCGAACGGAGCTTAATCTCAGATTCCTCCTAAGGTACTACTTGTTAACGATATTCGCAATCATTTCAATTGTGCAAGTCAAGAGATGGGAAACCTAGAGCTAGATATTGTGCATGAGGAACTGTGTGCGAATGGTGTTCTAAAACCAAAGCACAAACATCTGGAAGACAAGGGATTAGTTCACATTACACATTTACCTCGAAACTTTTAGGAGAAATGGGTTAGATACATTCTCATCCGTGTACATGAAGGTAAGATTTGGATTGAGCAACTGATAGAGATCACTAAGAAGATGATTCACCGAATCACCGGTCTTCCCATGTTAAACAAAGTTAAATCTACCAAAACCCTAGGCCGGCCGGAGCTAGAGAAGAAAACCCTAGTCGAGTGGGACCTTAGAGGCATGAAAGTAAGCAGCATTACTGATGTTGAACTAAAGTTTGGAACACACATCATTGCTCATAAAATATACAGTTCAAGTCGACAGAATAGTGTTCCTTGTGAAGCCATAGACCTAGCATACAAAGTGGTAAAGAATAATTTATCATTTGACCTTGTAGATTTACTGTTAAAATAGTTTAACAAGAACATGGAAAGCATTCAAACTTCCAAAAACAATCCATGTAAGTTTGGATCTCTACTAGTCTATTTATTTTTCTATGTTCAGAAATTCTTCCCTTCCAAAGGAAAAATAGTATGGAGAAAGGATGTGCTAATTCTTTATGAGATAAATGAATATATTTCAGAAATGGGTGAAAATTTTGAGAACATCATGGATAGTTATTTTGAGTCTTTCAAGGAGAAAATGAATGACAGCTTTTGGATTCCACAGAAGTTGGTGGAGGATTATAAGGATGATATTTGTTTCATGGTGGACTGTGACAAAGTATACATTCAATCAGCTAAACCGAGGATTGTACATGTGAAACCTCTTCCTTATGAGGTAAACATTGATGAAATAAAGAATATCATTGAAGCCCTCCTTAATCAGCCTGTTGATCCCAAAGCTCCATATTTTGGGACATATGAAGAAGCAAAAGTGAGAATTGAATTAAGTATAAAGCTTCCACAGGCAGTAAATAAAGGAAAAAAGAGGATAGCCAAAATGCAAATGCTAATCGAGGACAGAGGAGAAGACATTGAAGAAGAAGAGAAAAAGGATGAGAAAATAGAGGAACCAGAACCTGCAAAGAAGAAAGGAAAGGTATTCATCACCAAGGTACCTAAGCCTCCCACTGTCGTATTTACAAGGAGAAGTGCAAAGGGTAAGGTAGACAAAAAGGACAAAGATATAATATTCAAAAAGCCTCCTCTAACCCTTCAAGAGAAGATCAAACTTTTGAGAGAAGGATCAGGATCTGGAGTAAGTAATATAAAATCTTTAAAATATGAAACAAGATCGGAAACAGAACAAAAGGAGATTGAAGATGCTGTCATTGAAAAGATGGGACAGTGGAAATACTCTCCTGATGAAATAGCCCAACAGATTCCAGGAGCTTTATTAGATCAAATAAAAATGAGATGGGCCAATGCAAGGAAAACTGTAAAAGACATATTTGATCAAACCCTGAAACAGTTAATGCCAAGCTTGAAAAATGATGAAATAAAGAAGGCATTGAAGGAGAATGAAAATAAGATGACACTGAAGTTCAATACTTGTTTAATTCTGATTAACAATATTGAATCGGTTGTGAAGAGTGCAAATACCACATGGAAGAACATATACCATATTCACCAACCGAGTACTGAATCAGTTATAATAAAAGACATTGAAGATGACAGTGATGAATAGGAAGAAGCCACTGAGGTAGATGATACCGTGAGGATAGCGGCAGAAGTCATTGCATCACTTCCTACCTCTCCAACAAAAGTTGCTACATCTAGCCCGGAGACATCTTCAAGCATGGTTGTGACAACTTCAACATTTGTCCAATCACCTATAGCAACAACAGAAGTAACTACCATTTCTTCTACCAAGTTGCAGTCTCCTATTTCATCAAGTTTTCCAGTAGTAAGTATTCCAATTTTTGATTCTACAAGTGTAAATACTTCAAGTTCTTCAGTAGACAGTATACCATTCTTTATAGCCAGTCCTACTATGTCTACTATCACTACTACTAAGGCATTAAGTACCATAATAGATAAGCCTAAGGCTCAACCGAGTATAATATTTTTGGGTAAGAATATAGTAGAGGATATAGACCTAGATGAGGAAATAGAGATTCCAACATTGGATTTTGCAAATCTATCAGCGGATCAAATGCAAAATATAGGTGAAATCCTCCAAAGGAAAGTGAAGCAAAAGAAGCTTAAAGAGGAGAGAGACAAGGAATATAAAATCATTAAGGATGCTAAGGACATTTTGTCAGAAGCATTAGGTATTAAAGTAGACTCCTCTCAACATGTTTTGTTACAATTAGCAGAAGCGGTAAATAAGTACAATGAGGATTCATCTAGGACAGACAAGTTAGTTGAAAAAGCCGAGAAGAAATTCAACAATAAAGTGCTTGAGCACATTGCTCAGCACATAGCTATTAATCAAGTAGAATTATCTTCAGTTTTGACAAACATTGAATCTTCCTATTTGAATGTTACCTCCCTTTTGGCCAAACTATGCAATGTTGCCGAATTCACCAAGGATGTCAAGGATAAAATGAATAAAATTGATGAGGATTTGAAGATTAGCATATAGAAGCTGCAACTTGAACCAAGTTCAAACTTTTCTCATCACATGAAAATCTCATTCCTATCAAATATGCAGTCAGAACTACTGAAAGAAGACACAAGGATCCGGTCCACACTGCTAGACATTCAGAACATGATCCTTCCCATCATGAATACAATGTATAAGCACATTGAACATTCCAAAACATTAATTCATGACAATCAGTTCTCAATAGCAGATCACATGATTGCACTCTCTGCAGAAGTCCAAATTGCAATCCAAACATGCAAGATTCTGCAAGAAAATTGGGACAGAACCCTGGCACTGATAATGAAGGTACATTCTATTTTTCTATCAAACTTTGGATTCTCCCTGTAAAACACTTGTATATACACCTTTGGCATTATCGTCAAAAAGGGGGAGATATGTATAGGAGAAAAATTTAGTGCATTGAAAGGGGGAGATATTTTATAAAGCCCTATGACAAAGACAAATTTTGAAAAATCAAAATAAATCTCAGCATGGTTCATGTATATAAGTTTTGGGCAATAAGTGTTTTTGTCACTAATGCCAAAGGGGGAGATTGTTGGCATTAAGTAGGATTGCCACTAGTGACAACACTTATTTGCATCCTAAGTGCAAACCGAGCAGGACAGTGCAAACTGAGCAGGACAGTGTAAACCGATCAGAACAGTGCAAACCGAGCAGGACAGTGCAAACCGATCAGAACAGTGCAAACTGAGCAGGACAGTGCAAACCGAGCAGGATAGTGTAAACTGAGTGACATTATGTCTATCGAGTCACAAGTATTTACCAAGTTTGAAACTTACCAAGTGGTTAGTATGAACTGAGCCTTCACTTCTACCGAGTGCATGATGATGCCAAGTAATGCAGTGGACGCCGAGTATCAGAAAGTCACCGAGTTAGTTTGCAGGAACTGTGTAACCATACTTGGGCCGACTTAGTAGCACTTATGTTTATTTGTCAAGCTGACTTTGTAATTGTAATTAATTGTTTAGACTTGTATATAAACAATGTTGTACAAATACCAAGATGTAAAAAAAAAATGTGGAATAAAAAGGAGAGATAAAAGGCAGAAACTAGTGAATTACAAAGGGCTACTATACATAAGGAGCAGCAAAGACAAATTCATCATAGAAGGTGATCAGTACATCAGTGAATCTCATTCAGTAATCCAGTTGCAAAGTAAGAGATCTACTGTTTCATCCTAACAGGTGAATCAGCTTGAAATCCTCTAACCAGGTAGACTTAACAGTCTTTGTAAAATCTCTTAACCAAGTGCATACTTCATTGTATGTTTGTAAAACCTCTAACAAGGTGGACCTAGTAGTCCTTATTGCTCCTAGCAGGGTAGATCATCAGAAGTGATCAATGTAAGCCTTAATTGGCCAACTTTATACTATAGTATTAAAGCTTTGTGGGTTTCATCCTCACCCCAGTTTTACTTTCTTTTGGAAGGTTTCTGGGTAACCAAATCTATGTGTCATTGTTGTGAATGCTTTTATGTTTCATGCTTTCTATATGCAAAAGGATAAAGTGAACTATATGTTAATACATCTGATATTGAAAGAAAATTTGAAGTTACTGATTCACCCCTCCCCTCTGAGTAACTTGGTTAATTCTTGAATATTTCCAACATATGTTTGACTCATATAATTGTGATCTCTCTAGCACTATGATGTCATTTAATATGTCTTGCTAAAGCTTGTAAATTTTGTTCCTTTTTCCATGTCATGTAATATGTCTTGCCTTGTAGCTTATATGTTTTGAAATTGCTGTTAGGCCTTGTAGCTTATATGTTTTGATTGCTGGAGAGCTTCTAGAGCTAAGCAAGAAGACCATTGCACGAGTTATAGCCACACGCTCAGGTATGAAAATTGTATATTTTTTAATCTAATGTATATTTTAACTAGACTTTTAGCTTATATGTTTTGAAATTGCTTTTAGTGGCTTAATGTTGTAAGGTCTCTTGAAATAAGACCTTTAGGCAGTTGGTCAAAGTTTTACAAATAATCTTATCCACAAATTTGCCTAGAGCAATTGACTGAATGTTATAAAAGGTGGTTGGGTTAAATGTCTTAGGAATAAAGTCAAAGAAAGTATTTTTAAAATATTAAAGTATTTAACTAGGTCTAAGAAGATTTGTGTACTTTCGACAATTTCGCTTAGTTTGTGAAAGTTGTAGACCAAAGTTTTCATAGCCCGATTTTTGCTTCCTGTGAAGAACGATCATGTCAGATAATATAAGTGAAGAACAAAATAGGGAGATAATCGCTAGATTGTGGTCTAACTTGAAAAGAAAAGGTGATGGAAAATGTTATTGTCCCTGCAAAATTTGTAAGGGCTTAAACCGTAGAAGACTGCTAATCAAAATAGTTAAGAGACATTATAGGGAGAATGGTCACATTGCAGGGGGGCATGACTATCATCCACTGGTAAGTTGTTTATTATATCATTTTAACCATTTATATACATATGAAATCACTTGATGATGAGTTGATGATCATGGTTTATTTATGTTAATCAATTTTATATAGGTTGATCTCCCTAGGGAAGTACATGATATGAACCACAATAATCCAAAGAATATGGTTTTCAAAGTGGAGGAACATGGAGGTGTGAATATCCAAGGTGAAGATAATGATCCCATGGAAGATGACGATCATGCACCAAAAAACACAATTGAAGATGATGGTATAAATACATTGATCCATGACACATTTAGTCCAAGCGTATCTGATCATGATGATTATGATAGCCTCAATGTACCTCTACTTGAGAAGGCATACGAGCCCCTATACAAAGACTCCCAAACAACTCTTCTCTTTGCTATATTTTTGTTGTTGAACTTGAAGGTTATGAATGGTTTATCCAACATAACAATGTCATGTATGTTAAGGTATGTCATATATGTCTTTATAGTTAACAAATGGTGAATAATGTACCACTAATATTGTTTATATTAACAACTTATATTTTTTTCTGTAGATTGATAGGTGAGTTTTTGTTACCACCATCAAATATTCTACCTCACTCATATCAAAAATTATCTACTGTTATGAAAGATATTGGAATGGAGTATCAAGCAATACATGCTTGTCCCAATGATCATATTATATATTATAAAGAACATGAATTTGCAACACAATGCCCTGTATGTCATACGAGTAGATATCAAATAGATTGAATAACAAAAAAGGTGCCTCACAAGGTTCTTCGTTACATCCCCATTATTCCATGGATGCGACAATTATTCAGGTGTAGTAGCTTGGCACAATTTATGGATTACCATGTACGTAATAGAAGTCAAGATGACATTATTCAAATCCCTGTGGATGGTTTGGCATTTATGCACATAGAGGAAAAGTGGCAACACTTCAAAGAAGAACCTCATAATCACAGGCTTTCATTGGCAGCAGATGGTGTCAATCCATTTGGAGAGATGAGATCTGTTTACTCGGTGTGGCCTCTTTTTGTTATCAACAATAACATTCCTCCATGGATGTCAATAAAGAGGGAGCACATTATGTTGGCAATGATTGTTCCAAGTATTTTATCATTTGATAGTTATTAATTTACATGTACTTACAAATCTTGCAGTAAAATGGTCACAAAAATTATGTAATGTTACTTTTCATTCAAGTAGGTAAATATCAAGTTAAAGATATGAATGTATATATTGAGCCTCTTATCGACGAGTTGGTGGAGTTATGGAATGGTGTCACTATGTATGACGTGTCTAGACCAATAGGACAAAGACAATTTCAATTCCATGCAATACTTGCATGGACAATACATGATGCCCCAGGGCTAACACATTTTTGTGGTATGTTATAGTGAATTCAAGTTGCGCATGATAATTCTAATTATAAAAATCAACATATTTAATAATCCAATTATATCATTATCTTGTAGGTCTTCAAACAAAGGGAAAATTTGCATGTCCAGTTTGTGGTCCAAAGATGAAATCTCGTCATTCAAAAAGTTTAGGAAAGCAGGTGTTTGATGAGTGTAGACACTTCCTCCACAGGAATCATAAGTATCGAAGTATGGAAAAATATCTTTTCAATGGGAAAGAAGAGACTACATCAAAGCCACAAAGAATGACACCTCACCTATGGAAGTTGGAATATAATAGAATTAATCGTCGAGGTAATGTCGTTCCACCTAATGGTTTATGTTTATAATTTATATTTTTCTATTGTGATTTTTGTTTACTAATTATGTAATTGATGATCATGAAGGTCGTCAAGGCACTACTAAAAACCTTCCAAAGGGACTAAAAAGCTATCCTAGACAAGTTAGTAGGTTGCCCTACTATGAGCACCTACAAATTGCGCATTTGTTTGATACTATGCATATTGGAAAGAATATAACAGAGACATTGTGGAAAATATTGGATGGAAGGCATGACAAAGAAAAAATTGTCAAAATTTGTAATGACATTCATGAATCCAATCATGCACTGAAGAATTTCATTCACTCAAATAGCAATAGAGATCAGATTAATATAAGTGCCCTTCCTTGGTTATTAACGGAGCAGCAAAGTGATGCCATAAAAGAAGTCATACGAAAAATTTGATTTCCCACAGGATTTGCTGCGAACATAAGAAATCTCATATCAAAGAAAAGTGAATTTGGGCCAGGGCTCAAAATGCATGATTGGCATACTTTCATCAAGGTAAGTTATGTTCTTCTATATTTATAATATATTCATAAACTACGTGTACTGTTCATTATGTTATGTTAGAAAACAATGAAATGATTGGTTTATAATTACTGCAGTACGTGCTACCTCTATCTCTCCTAGAGTACTTCAACAATAACATCAAACAAGTGATATATGATCTTGGAAAATACATGAGGTAAGTAGTAATATCTATTCAATTTGTTGTATATATCTATTATATTCACGATTTTTTTTTCTTGCTATGTAATCTATTGTATATTATTTTGTAAAGTCTCATATTTATATATTTTTTGTGACTTGAATCTCTTAATGTAGGTTGTTGTCATCTAAAGAAATCCATAAAGAAGATATAAACTATTGGAAGAGAAGAATTCCTCATTTACTGTGTGAAATGCAAAAGTGTCTACCTCCAACTTTTTTCAATGCACAAGAACACTACCTCATACACCAAGTTGAGGAGATTGAATTGTGTGGACCTGTACACTCTAGGTCAATGTGGATGGTTGAGAGGCACTTGAAATCTTTGAAGGCTTTGGTTCGACAAAGAGCACATCCTGAGGGTTCTATGGTAGAGGGATATATGGTATACCAGACTATGGTGTACATTACTGAATATCTTCCTAAGTTTGCATCAAATATCCATGTAGATCGCATTTGGGATCTCGACCCTTTTAAAATATTTGAAGGGGAGTACTTGATGGGGAAAGGTAGATTGAGGAAAGTGAGAGGTAATAAATTATAAGATGTTATTGTAATAAATTATTTCTTAATCTTCAAAATAAACGGTTGTAAGTCTATTTTTTTTTTGTACAGTTGCTCGAGTGGGATGCACTACATTTGTATATTGCAAACAATCTTGATTGGATGATGGTATGGATTGAACGATGTCAACATTCTGGTCGCACATTAACATGGGAAGGTGTATCTTCATTGGTTAAAGAAGCTCATCGTAATGGAGATTCCAATGTTACGCAAAGGGAAATAGATTTAGCATATGGTTTAAGAGATTTTCAGGTACATACAAATTTATTAATCACCCGTATGTTTATCAACTCACGATACAATAATTTTGAAATGTTTCACATATTATTGTAGGTTAAACACTACAAGGGTATGTTCTGTAATGGTCAAAAATTTCACGTCAAAGTGTTGGATGACACGAAGAAAACTTGTGATTTTGGAATAACTGCAGTCTTTCAAGTGACTAATATTTCATCTAGAAATGACTTACATCCTCGAGAGTCTAAAAATGTATACTATGACATTTTGGATGATATACTTGAGTGTGACTTTAGTTCCTTCAAATTAGTACTCTTCATTGTCAAATGGTACAGGCTACGACTTAATCCAAATGATCCTGATAGAATTGTTATTGAACATGATAATGGATTTATAATGGTTAATACAAGGTCATTTGAGTCAGTTGGGGATGAGCCCTATGTTCTTCCAAGCCAATGTGAGTAGGTATTTTTCCATGTAAACTGGGTTGGTCATTTGTTGTTAGACATGAACCAAGAGGAAGACCGATAAAGTACAATGCGATGGAAGAAGAAGATACCGAAGAAGTAGAAGATGATGTAGATGATGATCATGATCGACAGTTATTGGATGATGTTCTTGACACAAATTTTCATGAAAAAGAAGAAGAAGATGATGATGATGATGCTGCTACTGATGATGATGATGATGAAGATGATGTTGATGTTGATGTTGATGATGATGATGTTGATGATGACGACGACGATGACGACGATGACAACGATGATGATGATGATGACAAGGATGATGATGATGATGATGATGATGATGATGATGATGATGATGACGACGACGATGATGAGGATGATGATGATGAAATTTAGAGGTATGCCATCAATCCTTAATCTATTTAATATTCAAACCATCAAACCCAACCATCAAACCCTCCTTCCTATGTGCATAAGCCTAGGGATTTACGAAAATGACCACTCCAAACACTTCCAGATCATACCAATGGATCAAACACCATTACATGGTCCTAACATGACATTCTATGCCATCAAACTCTTTATTCCTCTCATAATTGGAAGTGTGCACTTGATCTATGTATAGGAATTTTCCTTGAGTCTCTATTGGAGATTTGATGACTATGGCAACCATTATAGGGGTGTAACAACAAGAGAAAATCCAAAAAATATAGCAGCAATTGCACTACTCTAAGGCTTTGTTAGGTATTGACCTTAACATGTGCTCATAAGTTAGGTATTGACCTTAACATGAAAGTTTTATGGTCATATTTATAAGATAATGAGATCCCTAAAGATAATGTGTATGAATAAAAATTTAGAAACTTACTTCTACTAAAAAGTATCATTAATAAACTTTGGTTTCACCATACAATCCTTTTTCATTCAATAACTTATGTCCTTTGTTTGCAGCAATGAGGATACATTATTACCTAAATCGATTGGTTTTAGAAAACCTCTTTTGGAGTGTCTTTATTTCTCATTCAACATATTGTCTCTATGTATCATGATCATCAAGAAGGCTTGTGTTTCACTATCACACATTGGTGTAGATTGGCATTTCTTGCATTCTTCCTTATGTGCTATTTCTTACTATCCTCTTGTTGCTATTATAAGAATAGCTTTTCTCTTAATTGGATAGTGAATGCCTTGGGGTTGTATGCATAGGATTTCCATGTCACTTTACCATAGCCTCTTGATTGGTTCTTCTTCTCCTCAACATCACTATTTGCTCCTAGACACCCATTGTTATGCATTTTTCCTTCCTCCATTGTCAAGTTGTTCACACCATGTGAAGATTCCCCATTTCATTGGCACATGCTCAAGTGAATAAGTTCTATTAAGGCTTCACAAATCTAATGGCCTCATTAGGTATGGCACCCTTGAGATGAACAAGAGATGGGTACTTAGGCTAGGAACACCTTCAAGACACCAAATACTCTGTAATTACTTGATTTCCAAACACATACTCCAAGGTGAGTTGATGGATTAACAAGAAACACAAATTTAAGTGTTATAATGTGTACCTTTTAATGTTTTTAATTTTTATGTGATGCTTATGATGGATGTGATTATGATTATGATGTGATTATGCTCACAATAATTGAATTACATTTGCAAGAAACTGAACCCCTTTCAGGAGCATCCCGCATAGTCTCATGGATCGACATGTATAAGTCAATACACCTTATAGGAAGTCTATTTAATACACTTATCAAAAGTAAGATTGATGTCTTCTAAGATCTCTCCCATTTTTAGGTACCATCGAATAGGTATTTGTCAGAAGTGTCTTCCTCGAGTGAGGGAAATATAGGAATAGAAGAGGAAAGTGAGACATGCAGTTTATTTAGAACAAGGAGATTAACTAGAGGTCAAAGGACTAGAAGGAAATTCAATAAATGCATGAAATTTTTCCTTGCTCAAGGGGGGTCATGTTCTTATGATGATGAGATGAAAGGCAACATCGAGGTGCCCTTGAGGTACCAACATCTACAGAAACATTGGGTACCCAAGGAACTTCCTCCAATATACATTAGTTTTTGTGTTAACGAGAGGATATATTGCATAGCACCATCATCATTACATGGTTTGGGCCTATTTTCTATGGACGGCATAAAGGTGTCTTACAACAAAGTTTCTGAATTGATGGAGTATGTTGGACCATGTTACGATTACAAAAGTTGGATGCATATTGTTCAATATAAAAAAAGTATGCATAGGTATGCACTCTCGGAAAATTATATACAACAGCAAGACAATAATCAAAGTAAAAGTGTGGCTATATACATTGATGGAAGGTCAAAAGCAACAGGGAATATTGCCGGTTTTATAAGTAGTACATGACCTGGGTCAACTATAAAGCAACCCAATTGCATATTTGAGGCGCGCGAGGGAAATCGTGTATTCATCTGTGCAATAAAGTCAATATGTGCAGGGGAAGAGCTGCTTATTGATTACAATTTGAACCACATAGATACAAATGAGGCTACTATCATGGGGGTGGTACATACTATTAAACCAACTTCTAATCAATGACTCCAACATACCATTTAGTTATTAAATTTTTGGCTAACATTTTTATACTTGATCTTTGACATAGGGGCACAATATGGAGCAACCGCCCGGAGGGGATGGTGATGATATTCTCAGCTTATCTACACATGAGTAGGTAAAACTCATTGTAATTGTGCAAACTAGATAGAAGCAAAATGTTATTTTTTTAATGTTGTTTTCTTCATTATTTTGGAGTAATTTTGATAATACTAATACTATTGTTGTCATAGAGGGCTAGTGGTCAGAGAGAGGGAAAGCAACCTATAGTCCCTCAGGAGTCCCCCCTTGAGGACCCTTTTTTTATTGATTTAGCACAGACCGATGACCCGATTGGTTCCATTAAAAAGCTGCTAAAGAAAATTGGAAAAGAACTTTTACATTTGGCATCCATACAGCCTCAGACTCAGGAAATAAAAGAGAAGGGAGCTGACTTGTTGCGCACTTCTGAAAACTTAAAAGTAAGTATTAATGAAATTTTTAATTATAACAAGATTTCAATAATGGTTTTTATGTTATGCTCTTTTATGGCATTAATTAAAATATGGATGTGTTGTCTTTATAGAGTTATTTATGTAATTTTGAACCCCATTCCCATGATGAGGGTACTGCAGGTGGTTCAGGTAGATCTCATGTTCCATTCCCCACTTGTGTTTTCCACTGAATATATATAGGAATGATCATAATCATTGACAATACATGCTCGAACAATCCTTTTTTTTAATGCTCTAACAATCTTGTCCATGCTAGTCCACGCGTTCTATATTTATGCATGCTCTAATAATTTTATTCTTCAGCTCCTTTCCATGATGCTATGACAATGCCGCCTGCATCCAAGACAACCACAAATGTCTTTCCGACTGCTATGTCAGCAACACACAGCCTACAGACATCAACTGTTGCACCATCTATTGGTACACAAATCCCTCTTTTTCTCTCTTTTGTTATGTGTTTAAGTGTTATGTGTTTACGATGTAGATCCCTTGATTGTGTTTGTGCCATGGGTGCTCTGCACCAATTTATTTCCATTGAAGTATTATTTCTTGGAGGCATTTGATAATGGTTTTCATTTTTTGCAATAGGAGATGCAACAAGTCCCGATGCAACATCATTTCTTGGATGTTCACGTGTTCCTAGTATAGGAATGGTGAAGGATTGCATATTGATCGTTAGCAATGATGAAGGCATTCCCTTAAAAGTAGCCAAAGTTCCAGGTACTTTAAAGTTATTATTATTCTATAGTGATATAATAGTAATTTAGTTTTTGATCACTCTTCATCGACTAATGATCCCATGATTGTTTTGTAGGGACTGATGTTTTCTGGTGAAAACTTGGTGATGAGTGTTTGCGGATATTCAGGCCCACCCTACGTACATGGTGGAACATCATATCGTAACTAAAACCCCAAACCACTATTTTGATTTCATATCATTGCTAGAATAGTTTTCCTTTTCATCCATTTATTGAACTATATTAAAGGTAGCTTCACTTCATTTATGAGTCTAACATGTTTTTTTTTACTTAAAAGGTGGAATAACCAAGAAAAAAAATTGAAGGATGATCTTGTAGAGAGTATGACCCAGCTCTTTGGACCTTATGCATTCGAGAGAAACATGCTCCTTGAAAAAGCTAGTTTATGTTTGAAGTATATTAGGGACTAGTATAGGAAAAATTTATAGGTTAACCCCAAGCACGAGCGTCTGCCCTATGTTCCTGAGGCTGAGTGGCAGGCTCTAATTTTGGATGGAAAGTATAAAGCTGACATGAAAAAAGGAATTACACCAGTAGAGAGTAGAGCAAGGTATGTGATACTGTTGAGAATGTAATTATGTACTAATTAACCTCTATATTTATATGATCTAACATATTTCAAACTTTTCATAGATTGCCTGACACATCAAAGGAAACAAAGGCAAGACTAGAAAAGCACGGGACACACAAGCTTGGCTCTAGTGGTTTTTCAAAACTTCAAGCACGAGTTGTAAGTATTAGTAAATGAAAAATTGTATCAAATTTTTTATATATTGCAATGAATTTTTTTTTGATGAAACAATGCAAGTAAAATTCACCATACCAAGAAAAAATGTAGGGCTCAGAGTTCAATGGATGCCTCACAGAAGAGGACAAGAGAATTGGCTTCCAACAAGGCTATAGAGCCATGGCTGAATGGCTACAAGCTGAAATTAGTGCGCAAGGTTCTAATAATGATGCATCTGAGCCACAGGTAAATAAGCTAAATGGAATTTATTTCAAATTAAATACTTTACCAATTAGTCTTTTTGATGTTAAGTTCCAATATAAAGTGAGTATATATGTTTTAAGCAAACAATGATAACAATGCATAGGATATTAGAATGCAGCCTGACAATCCTTCTACACAATTTGTGCATGATGAAGGTTCGCATGATGTGCATCCTAGTGGTGGAGGTATACATTTTCTATTCAAATTTTTATATGTAATTGCAATTGGTGTTTGGATTAATGTAACATTTTGTATAGTAGTTGTAGAGGATCAAGGGGTCAATGTTCATGAGCATGTTGAGGTTGAGTCTAGACAAAATGATGTGGCCAGATCAGGTAAAGAGCACCATAGTTATGTTCTTTAAAATAATTAAATACTTGTAACAATTATAATAAAATATTTTTAATTTAACTCTTTTATTTGTTATTGCAGAGGACCCCCCTTTGCAAAAGCATAGGAATTTGAGATCATCAAGAACAGAGAACAAAACAATTGATGAGGGAGGAAATGATGATAACATTGATGCTCCTCTTAGAGCTTACATAGAAAAACAAATTAGAAAGAAAAAAAAGAAATGATTGTCATCTACATACCTTAATTGATAATGATTGAATTTTATGTCTCAATGAATTTAATTATGTGCTAATGAATGTTCATGAATTATGTGTTAATGTAGAATATTGATGAATGTTGCATGTTAATGAATCTAATATGTTAATGAATGTTATCATGTGATATTGATTGAATGTTACATTTTATTAATGGTTGAAAGAATGAATGAATGTTAGATGTTAATGGGGAATGTAGAGTGATGTTAGGGGGAGGGGGGTGGGGCCAAATGAGCTTCCACCTTCACGTGGTTGGCCTTGTTTAGTAGAGAATATTAAACTATTCTCAAAACAAAGTGAAGCTCAATAAGATACTAAATATTTCTCTATTTTGTCTAATTTATACTTTTCTTTCTATAATGTAGGTATCATTCAAAGACTCCTTACGGCAGGTATCATTCAAAGACTCCTTCAAAGGCTTGCTCAATGCTGTCATAGTATTGACTACTCCATCTTTGCAACTACTGTGTCTCTGTCCTCCATCTTGTGACTGTGATCTTGTTCAAGGTAAGATGCCCATTCTTGCCTCGACCATAATATCTTCTTGTCTTCTTGCTGTAATAACTACCTATACACTCTAAAACTTGCAAAAATTGCATTTAAAAAGTTGTCAAAATGTTGTCAAGATTGACAACTATGTTTGTCAACTTGACAACCACTATGATAATCAAAGCAAAAGAACCTACTTTGTGAGACCTAATTGAGTAGGTGGGTTTTGAGATTTTGTTATTGAAGTTATAGACCAATGGGTCAAATGATCAAGGATGATCATTAAGGGATGTATGGTGTTTTATCTTGGTATGTAGACGTTGATGGGCCTTTGTTTAACTTGATCATCAATAAGCCTTGAGTTGTTAAGTTTGAGTATCACCAATACATCAACACACTTATCATGTACAGGTTTTATAATGGATACATCTCGAACAGTATAATACTTGTCACTGTTAATATGATCTGTGTGTGTCTAAAGAAATATTCACAAAACATTCTCATTATCATAATCAGAAAGAAAAGTGACTCCACAAGATTATTTGACATCAATGACAAATTGCCAACAGTCTCCCCCTTTGGCATTAATGTCAAACCTCAAAACATTTCTGTAACAACAAAATATCAAATCAAATCTGAATCATACCCAAATTTGAAACATGGAAAATCACCAAAATTGGATCTGACTCATCTACTATCAATGTTCTTATTTTATGAAGAAATGGTAGGAAAGTGATTTATAATGTGAACACTGAATGCTATTTCTTCAAGTAACTGGCACAAGTTTATCTAGCAAATTTTACTACTTTGGTTGGTTGCTAACTCATCTTCCTTGCCTTTCCTTAATACATGTATGCTTGTGGGATGTCTTTGATAACTTAGTAACTATCAAAAAATGTTAGTAGAAAAGACCATAAATTTTACTTGGTGAATAATCTTGCAGCATATAAAATGATGGATTCTTATTACTATTGTTGGATTTGTAGATAATTTGGTGGGTAGAGGTGGATATGCAAAGGTGTACAAAGGAGTCCTACCAAATGGATAGATGATAGTAGTTAAAAGACTAGCAAAAGGAAACACTGATGAACAGAAAGAGAAAGAGTTTCTAACAGAGCTGGGTATCATTGGGCATGTGTGTCATCCCAATGCAACCTCATTAATAGGATGCTGCATTGAGAATGGGCTTCATCTCATCTTCCATTACTATGTAAATGGTAGCTTGGCTTCACTTCTTCATTGTAACTTTCTTAATTGTCTCAAAATGGTTGTAAGATGCGAACACTTTGTTACCTCCCACACTGAGAGTAATTGAAGTTTGGCCATAAAATTTGGACCTTTTTAAAGTTTGATATGGAGCAGTGATAGAGTTATACACCTTCACTCCACAAATATCCTTCTTCCCCAGCATTGTCTTGCTCTTCAGCCACTCCCACCCTTTCAATGCTTCTGATAATTCCCTAAAGTAGAAACTCTCATCTTTAAAGTGCCCCAGCCAAGGCATTGCTGCATAGCCATTTTTTTTTAAATTTTATCTTGAATCCATCACAATTACAACTCTCACCTCCATCATTATGATGGGTTCATTGTATTGGCAATGCCTAAATGCCATCACAGTTGCTTGGGTGTTCATCGCCACTGCGATGTATACACATAGAATTATGGCAAATTTGTTGTATTGGTGACGCCCAAATGTCATTGCAGTTTCAGTGGGTGTACATTGCACTTTTGATGGTTACACATAGCATTACAATGGATTTCATGCTTGTCGCATGATTGCATGCAGCTTCCCAAGTGCATGTGACCATGCGACAAGCCTCTAGCCATCGCAGTTGCTAGGGTGTTCATCGCACTTGTGACGGTTTTGAGTGTGTGGTTTCATGCTTGTTGCATGATCACATGCGGCTTCCCAAGAACATGCGACCATGTGACAAGCCTCTAGCTGTCATAGTTGCTAGGGTGTTCATCGCACTTGCGATGGATTCGAGCGTGCAGTTTCATGCTTGTCGCATGATCACATGCAGCTTCCCAAGCGCATGTGACCATGCAACAAGCCTCTAGCCATCATAGTTGCTTGGGTGTTCATCACACTTGCGATGGTTTCAGGTGTCTAGTTTCATGCTTGTCACATGATCACATGCGGCTTCCCAAGCGCATGCGACCATGCAACAAGCCTCTAGCTGTTGCAGTTGCTTGGGTGTTCATCGCAATTGTGATGTATACACATATAATTATGATGGATTTGCCATCGTAATATCAGGCAAGCGCATCATAAGTACTATGGTATTCATTTCCATTATGACGCTAATATAAGGAATTGCAACAGGGTTGATGTCACAATGAAGGGGCCGAAAAAGAAGAAAAAGCTATTAGGGAGTGGATCTATAAAGAGGAAGAGGGCAGTACGACAATTGCTACTCCTATCTCCCCTAAGCACTATGGTAAAGGCTATAAATTTTTGTAGCAAATGGGCTATCAAGGTCAAGGACCTATAAATGATAATGGACATGCCCTAGTTGAGCCTTTGAGTCATACCAATGGCCAACCCTCTAAGGATACCACAGGTCTAGGATATGGTGTGAAAGATGACCTCCCTGACTATTCTAGAAATGCTCTCATGATCAGTGATTTAGACATAGATGCAGATGAGTCACCACTGCACACTATCACTCAAATAGAAGACAGTCTCCCTTCTACTTCACTCCTTTGGGGAGAAGAACACATACCTGATGAGGACATAGCTAAAGCCTCTATGCCTAGAAGTAGACAACACAAAAATATCTTGTGGTTGGTAGAAAGAGGAGATCTCACATGTAATGACATGGGTGCCTCTACTTCTTGGCATCCTAAACCTTCTTGGTGCAAACATCCCAGTCGAAGCTCAACAATAGATTCAAATGAGTACGAATGGGACACTCTCTCAGAGGGATCTTCCACAATGGATATGGAAGTTGATGTGGTTCATACTTATAGTGCCCAACCCAATGTAGATGATGAGTCTCATGTAGGGTATGATCAGTTCAATCCGCATATTGCTTTAGTGGACCATGCTGGTCCTTCTATGTCAAATCTAGGTCTTGACACTTTTGGAGCTTGCTCTATAGCCTCAACCTCTCTCGTCACCAAAGATGACACATATTGCATAAATTCCCTTGAACCTATCACTTCGCTTCCTCTCATAAACTTAGATCTCATAGATTGGTCTGCCCAAGATCAAAGACCCGCATTGCCTTCTTTCCAAAATGACTATGAGATCGCCTGCTACCTCAATGCCATTGAACCTGTTACCTCTTCCACCAGCGAACCAACAACAAACATGACTGAATCAGATATCAAGTACCGCAGTCATAAAATCAAAAGAAAAAAGAAATGGTTGGATGGCGAAAACCACATTGTGGCTATATCCGAACCTAAAAATAGTAAAAATAAAGATGTATCTAAGGGTGAAAACCTCTTCGAAGTGCCCGAGGATGAGGTAATTAGTAGTCTGCCCATCTATTTTCAAGAAAGATCTTTGGTTCTGATTGAACCTAGGCAGCCAATCAACTTAGGGACAAAATAATCTCCTAAGATAATACATGTAGCTCAGTCCCTCTCAGCAAAGGAGACAGAACAATTTTTTGCATTCTTTCAAGAGAAAAAGATCAACTTTACATGGACATATTCTGACATGCCTGGTTTAGAGACTGAGCTTGTCATGCACCATCTCTCCATTGCTCCTGTGGTAAAACCTTTCAAGAAAAAGCTTAGAAAGATGCATCTCCATGTGGCATTACTGGTTAAGGCTGAACTCAAGAAGCTTCTAAAAGCCAACTTCATCAGAGCTATCAACTATGCTAAGTGAATTTCTAACATTGTCCCTATTTCCAAACACGACAAGTCCATTTGTGTATGCAATGATTTTAGGGACTTGAATAAAGCATGCCCTAAGGATGATTTTCCACTTCTAACATTGACATGATAGTGGACATGACGGCGGGCTACAAAATGTACTCCCTTATGGATGGCTTCTTCAGATATAATCAGATCAGAATTGCCCCTGAAGATGAAGAGAAGACAACATTCACCTATGCATGGGGTAACTTTTGTTAGAATTAGTAGTCTTTACTAAATAATGAACTCCAAAAACACCAGCATTCATTTCATTTAAAACTTTCTTTGCCTGATATTTTTCAAGACAAAACAACAAGACTCCATCTCTATTTTTCCAACACAAGTCCCCTTGTATCAATGTATATTTCTGAGCTTGCAATTTTAAGGATCTCTTTTGGTTATCTGTCATATACTCTAGGCATCTAGCATTCTTTATGAAATATACAATATCAACATAGTATGGTTGCAACTCAATACTTGTTATTGTTTTGTCTAGAACTCCTTCATTGTTAACCTGGACTAAATCCATATTTTCTTCAGTCATTAATTTTTCTAGGCCTTGTCCTCTTACCAGTAACCTCAAGCTAAGTGAGGACATCTTTAACTATTGCATGAGGGACATATGCAATAACTTTAGCACAAACTAGATAAGGCCTGAAGGATTTGACTACTTTTACTAGTGCATATGCCTATTTCTCCATCATCTCATAATTTAGTTCAACAACCTGCAAAGATTTACTAAAAAATGCAATTGGATGTTCAAAACCTTCTTCATCCTTTTGCAATAGTACAGTAGCAATAGTGTGAAATGATGCAAAAGAAAACAATGAAAAATGCTTGGTATAATTAGGAGACTTGAGCACAGGTGCTTGTTGCACCACTTCTTTAATTTTATCAAATGCACCTTGAGCTTCTGCAATCCATTGAAATTTCACATCCTTTTTCAGCAACTTGACAATGGGCTTGACAATTTCAACAAAATTTGCAATGAACCTCCTAACAAAATTGATCTTCCCTAAAAAGGATTGCACCCCTTTGAGATTTTTGGGTGCTGTAACCTTCTTAATAGCTTCAAATCTCTCTGGATCAATTCTTATTCCTTCCTTTGATATAATGTATCCTAGCAGCTTTCCTTCTTTGACTACAAAATTACACTTCTTTGGATTTAGAGACACACCATATTCTAGAGCTTTGACAAAAATCTTTTCTAGATGTGAACAATGATCATCAACCTTCTTGGAATAAGTAGTTAGGTCATCTTGGTACATAACCATAAACAAGTCTATATACTCTTTGAAAGCAACATCCATGGCTCTTTGAAAAGTTGCTCCAACATTTCTGAGACCAAATGGCATTCTGACATATACATAGGTTCCCAAAGGTGTTGTGAATGCAATTTTGAATTGTTTAGATTCTTTCACCAACACCTGGTTATACCTAGAGAAACCATCCATCATAGACAATAACTCACATCTAGTGACCTTATGCAACATTGCCTCCATATTGGGCAGTGAATAGTTGTCCTTCAATGATGCAACATTCAGATTTCTAAAGTCCACACACAATCTAATGTCACCATTCTACTTTTTGACTGGGACTAAATTAGATACCCAAGTTGAATGCCTTATAGGTTGAATTATTCTTGCATCACTCAACTTGACTAGCTCTTGCTACATCTTAGGAGCCAATAATGGGTTAATGGGCCTTTGCTTCTGTCTAAAAGGTTTGGCATCACTCTTTAGTGGGATCTCATGTTGGCAAAGGTTATCTCTGTAGGCTTTTAGATCATCATAGGACCATGTAAACACATGCTTGTACTTTCTTAACAACTTTATCAGGTTATATCTCAACTGAGGGGCTAATCCCTTCCCGATATAAACCATTTGAGGTGCATTATGTGATCCCAAATTCATTTCCTCCAGATCTTCTACATTAGCATTACTTATTTTTGACATATGATCATTCTGGCTACTATACAATGCTTTTAACTCAGTTAAGCCCTTAGGGATATGATTTGAACTCAACTGGATAATTTCATTCCCTAAAACCATATCCTTACCATCTATCTCTTCAACTAAAGCATTACAATATATTAGTTGATCTTCATAAAGGTCAAGACAATGGATAAAATTTAAGATATCAAGGTCATCTTCAAAGACTTGCCAGTTATAGACATTATTTGGGACTACTGGCCTACTCTTGATTTCAACTATTGATACTTCAAGTAAAGTTGAATCATCTTTCTTCAAAGCAACATTGGCCAAAAAATCAGCCATTATGTTCTTGGATCTTTCTACCCAACATATATTGAAGGCATCAAACATTTCAATCTGATCCCATATTACATGTTTGTACAATTTGAGTCTATCATTTTTAACAGCATATTTAGATCGAACTTGCACCACCACAAGCTCAGAATCACCAAAAACCTTTAAACATTTTATCCCATGTTTGATAGCAATATTCAATCCCAATGATAGTGCTTCATATTCAACAATATTATTTGTGCATTGAAAAGTCAATGAGAATGAATACTTAAAAGTGGTACCTGATGGAGATATGAATAGGACTCCAACGCCAGAACCTTCCTTTGAACAGGCTCCATCAAAGTACATCTGCCATAATCCATTTTACTATTTTTTTAGTTTTGCAACTAATGGATCTATCTCTTCCAGTGGTGGGATAGTCTCTTCTAATCTAAAATTCTCCATGTCAACATCCACACAACAATTTAAATGATCATCATTTATTTCAATCATATGTGGAGCTCTATTTTCTCTAGAAACCTTGACATTTTCACCATCAATATTGAAAGTTTCAAAAGAAAGATCACATTGTATACTACCTCCCATTGAAGCATTCCATTTCCTTGATAGTAACATTCCATAATGAGGTGGGATATCGACCACTAGAACACTCATTGTTAGCAACTTGTCAGGGAAGGCTGCCAATCTATAAGGAAAAGCTTTTATAGTACCAACAATAGGGACCTCTCTTGAATCCATAGACTGACATCTTCCATGAGGTGTATCTACTTTCAGACCCAAGGATTTCATTACTTCTACAAGCATAACAGTATTAGAAGCTCCTGAATCAATCATACAGTTTCTTAACAACTTTCCATTCACTATTAGGGATAGAAAGAAAGGATCAATAGTTCTTGTCACAATATTTGTAGCATTAGTGTCCAAATAAATTTGAGGGATCTCAAAGATGATCTCCCCACATTGGTTTTCAGTCGAATCACTTGCTACAGTAGCCATTCCGCTAGTCTTGGTGGAATCTTGGGCATCAGAAGGAAAAGCTCCTTTCACCCAACTCAAAGCTTTGACTTTATGCTCTTATATCATCATCATTTCTAATACGGGGACCTTGACAGTGATTTGTGACAACAATTTGCTCATGTTAATGGGAACATACTTTGAATCTATAAGATCTTGCCCAATGGCAGTGACCTCTTTATTTTCTTCATATGAGATTGAATTAGAACTATCTTGGGTCTAGATCTTCACTTCCTTTTGCATAGAAGGTAAAATATCTACAAGAGGCCTGGTTTTTACTTTGTAAGCAATAGTTGGCTTTGTGGAAGTGATATTTTTCTTCACTTTGGTCTTGTTAACAATTTATGCAACCTTTTTCTTATCTTGGGCTTGTTTTTCATCCATTTTGTTTTCTTGATGAAAATTCCAGCAGACCTACCACTTGGATTACCTACCACCCTAGTCCTTAAGTTGTAATTGCTTTTGGCCTGGGTGACCATATCTGTTGTGATTTGCGCAATTTCTTCATCAGAAGGTCTTCTCAACACTACTAGCTCATCATTTCTTAAAGTGTTGCACTAGACTACATCCAGGTGACTATCTTCTTCATCAAAAAACACTTGCTAATGATAAATTTCATTTCTAACTTGGGAACTACCAACATCTTGACCTTCATCTTTCTCTGCAGAGTCTAATTCATCATATATGTATGAAGAAGTCATACCACATCCTTGATCATCATAAGACTCCTCATTGTTATTGTCTTGATCCTCATCTGCAAAAACACTTTGAGCAATTGCACAGTGATATAGATCATGAGGTGATTGGAAAACAATACACCAGGTAACATCATCATTCATATTTACTATATTTCTATGCAAGGGGTCTGGGGTCTTATCATTTCGTTTATCCTTTTCTTCAAGGAGCACCGGCTTCCCATCTTTCCATTGAGTGTTGTACAGATAATTCTGCATTCTTGGTAACTTGTTAAAGTTGTTGAAGGATGGCCTATCAGTTCCTTGCACTCTACTATTTCTTGCTTCATTAGGCTTTAAATCTTTTATTGCTTTCAAGATTTTCTTCAAACTATCATCATCCTTGGGTTTTGTATCATACTTCCCTGGCTCCTTTCTATTTGAGATTGAAGGTTGACAATCAACTCTCCTTCCCACCTTCCCTGATATCCTTCTATTGCTTTCTATATTAATAGCTAGTTTGTAAGCTTCTGCTAGATTTCTAGGGTTCTTATCTCTCAAAAGATATCCCATTTTTGAATCAAAAGCATTTAGGTAGGTGACCAAACAAATCTTGTCATCTAATCTGATAACTTGCAACAATTTATGCACAGCCTTATGAAATCTGACATTGAACTCAACAACACCCTCATTTGAATTTTTCTTGATATTGTTAAACTCATTGAGCATGAAACCTTCATTGGTTTTATCCCCATATTGTTCTTTGAAGAAAAATTTGAACTGGTCCCAAGAACATATGCTAGCATGAGGTAGATTTCTAAACCAATCTCTAGCATCTTCAGTCAGAGATTGAACAAAAAGATTCATGATCACATCATTAGGTTCTATGTTGTAATAATCTATTACATCAATGAAACTTTTCAAATGTTCCTCACAAGTGACAACATTACTTCCAGTGAAATTTGGAAGCTTCTTCCTAATTTCATCAGGGATGGGATTTGGGTAACTAGGAATCCTAATAAAAACTAATTGCTTATGTCTCTCATGTATGGACCTTGTTTGAGATGGGACAGCACCTTGAGATGTGGATGTTTGAATATTTGGAATAGTAGAAGTCTTAGGCATACCTTAAGTTTTGGCAGTGTCCAATACATTTGCATCTTGTGCCATAGAAGTAGAAAGTGTATTGATAGGTCTAGAAGAGTACTTAAGGAAATCAATCTTTCTTTTCATTTCAGCTGTAGTGGCTTCAAGCTCTACCTTTTCTAACTCCTTTGAGAACAATTCTTGTTCCCTTTTGGTCTTTTCTAAGTTGGCCTCTAATCTTGCTACTTGATCCATGGACTTCTTTGCAAGATTCGGTTCATTTATTGAAACCCCTACAACATTTTGCTTACCTTTGTCCCTAGGATTTCTTATGTCATAAATTTGTTGGACAATAGGTTGATCTTCTACTTGTTCTATCACAAGAACCTGATTCATGGCTTCAAGATCTAACAATTATTTCTTCAATCGCTCTGCTCTGATCATAGCATGTCTAATCTTTTCCTCCTTTTCCTTGTCTCTTTTCTACCTTATTTGAATCTTCTCCTAGATCTTCCTTTCTAATTCAAAAATTTCTTCAAAAATTTCCTCAGAGTCAGGAAGGGTTGTTTTAGATGAGGATTCTTGGGTAGGGACCTCCTCTTGGTGCTCATCTGATATCTGGTGGTGTTGTGAAGAAAAAGGGATAGAACCTCGCCTATTCTTACTCTAGTTTCTAGATCTTTTGTCGTTTCCAGGGATATTTCTTCTATGAGGTTGTGCACTTCTTCCATCCTTTTCAAAAGGTGAGTAATAGTCTTCATACTGATTCAAACCCAAATCAACTACTTCCTCATATTCAGAAGTATTTCCCTCTTGATTTACTTGAATAGGGTCCTCTGTCCTTGTATTTCCTTTTTGCTTCCATGTAAAAGACATGTCATTTGTATTTCTATCCTTTCTTACTTGCCTGGATGTATTTGGGAGTCCATCTTCCAAATTTTCTTCTGGGTGATCCTTTTCCTAGGCTCTAGTACTTCTCATACTCATTATGATTTTTTTAAAAACCTCAATTACACTAGTGCAAAGATTTGTAAGAGTCGCCACCCAACTATTTGGGAATAAATATAGATACTAATGGTAACCAGCTGGTTTGTATGGGATAGGAGCCCTGGCTCAACTAAACCCTATATCTTAACAAAATATTTTTATAATTCCATAGAAGAGTCGCCAATCTATTCGAGATTCTTCTTGTGGGGTCAAACTTTACAAGGGTATGGGCTAGATTCTCAGTTAAAAAAGGTCTCCAAGTTTGCAAGAAAAGCCTAATTCATGAGGATTGGATAAGATCCTCCTTTTGCTTTGAGCTCCATAGGACTTAGGCGGGTATTGCCTATGAAATAGGTTACTATGTTTCAAGTAAGCTTTAGATTAGTGGATTATGTCTTCATTGTCATGCTATTATGTTCCTCAAATCTATTTCAATAAAAGATAATTCTGAAAATAGCTGAGAATACCCTATTGTAGAATATGACAAATGAAACTACAAATGTAATTACATGAACAATGGCATAAGGATGATGAATCCTTCTTCTTTTTGTAAGAAAAGCTCAAGGAAGGTTAACCTATGATTCTCTCTTCAAGGAATCAACAACTATGAACTATGTGACTTCAGGGATAGTCCTATCTATTTGGTGCATGAACATAGAAGGAAAAATGTATGGGTAATAATAAAATTTTGTGCTTGATGACTGAAAGGTAATTGTATAACATAAATCAGACCAGTGCTTAATTCTTTGAGTAGAAGAGTCTAGCATAAATCAACAGAGGAATTTCAAGGAAATACAGTAGTATGCCTTGCAAACTACATACAATTTAGACAGAATGCCTGACAGACTATCTTCTCAATCCTAGGTTGTTATCATCAAAATCTCAACAAATGTGTTCATTCCCTAAAATTGCACATGAGGATTTAATCCTTTCCTTGAAAGAAGCTCATGAAATAATTAGAGTAATTTCCTGACAACTAGTATATTTTATATGCCTTACAAATAGAAACATACAAGAACAAACACAAGGCTAAGAGACAATAACAGAAACTAAGACAAATTGTAATGTATTTCATGAAAAATGTATCAATACATACAATGAGAAGCTCTTTACTCAAAGACTTAGACCCAAAATGAGAAGTCTGCTATGAAAACTTGTACTTTTTGCATTCAGCATCAAGAGAATTGCTCATGATAGAGCAACCACAGGAGCCTTCTACAAAATAGGAATAGGAACCCACGTGGAACTAGAGAATAGAACCCCTTAGATTACCAAAAATTGGAACCCTTCCAAAATCAAAAGTACTACCATATATACCACTAGTCACCTTGGAATCCTAAACAAGTTAGGATGCAACAAGCTATGGATGACTAGGGAAAGGGTTAGGGTTTCACCCACCAAACCAACTAAACTTAATCAACATTTACTGCACTAGGGGAAAACCAAGCAACCTCGAGAGATCGAACCCAAGATTGATCTTTATTAATGGGAAATCTATGAAAATGTACCAAAGATCATGAATTCACCATGTTTATTATTCTAATCATTCACTTGCAACATGCCTCGAGCAACACTTACCCGCTCCTTCATGGCACAAACCCCCTGCAAACCAATCACCAAGCCTCCAGGACCATACCACAGCAGTAGACAAAATCATTTCTACCAAATGTAGCCGCTAAAACATTCAATACTAGTCCTTTGTGTCACTAAAAACCCTTTAAAATACTAAAACTTGAACTACAATGGTTAATAAAACAAATCTAAAATGCAGCTGTCAATCCTATTACTTCCTAGCAAATCGGGCGGTTCACAATAATCTCCACAATAGTCACAAGCCCATTAAAAAGTCTCCGACCATATCAACATTCTCCCAGCCAATGAAAATTGAGCAAGTCAGCATCACATAGCACATCGAATCCACTGCACATAAGCCTTTTAATCGGATGGTTGGTGCATGATCTCTTACGCTCAAAAGATCCCATGAGATCATGTGCCAGCCATAGATCTCACCGTACCATCATTCCTCTTGAAAGATTTAGGCCCACTGACATGTCCTCATCATCATACCTGCTTGACCAATCAAAACAAAAGAAAACTCCAACACCTGGAAAATGGTCCCATTGAGAAATGTTGTTTTATTATCCACATCGGCTAATCAGGAGCAAGCACGTTTGCAAAGCCTAACAACGGACCCACCATGATACCAACCATACAATTGGGTGGTGGTTGCATGATCACAAAGGGAAAGAATATTCCTTACAATCATGTGACAACCATTGATTCAATCAAACCGTGACTTGCCAAACAACCAAACTACCAGAAGATGTTGGAAACAATTGTCTGAAGGAAATTGCTACTCAAATTATGTATTGTCTTTGATGTCACACAATGTCATAGTCCGCAGTAACCAGTTACTACCAAGCTCAGTCAGTTTGCCAGACAGGAATATTAGTGCTTACCGAGTTTAGTCGGTCATCGAAGAAAAGTTAGTGTTTACCGAGTTCAGTCGGTTGTCGAAGAAAAGTTAGTGTTTACTGAGTTCACTCGGTCATCAAAGAAAAGTTAGTGTTTACTGAGTTCCCTCGGTCTCCGAAAGATTATAGAAAGTTATGGTCACCTAGCACTGTCGGCCCTTGAAGGATTTTTGCAATTAGAGTTTGCTTAATTCAGCCAACTGTTATACTAAATAATGTCGATTTGACAAATCTAAAATCATATAAATAAAAGGTCAAATGTGAAAAATAAACAAGAAATATAGCAAAAGATTTACAGAAGGAAGACAGGAAAGGTGTGTGCGAATTTGTGAAGGATGTTCAGATATCCTTAAGGTGCAGCACAATTTTATTCGATCAGGAAGGATCACACATATGCAGAACAGAGATCTGTAATCAACAAGACAGTTGCATTATTATACAGGTCATTTTTCATTGTTACCTTCTTATCATTGTAACAGTGAATTCTAAATCTCTTAACCGAGTTGGTTTAACAACCATATTGTAAATCCTCTAACAAGGTGACAATTCCATTGAATTGTTTTCAAGACCTCTTACCAGGCCACTCCTAGCAGGGTGTTTTAAATCCTCTAACAAGGTCACACCTAACAGTGTGTTTTGTAACCTTTTACCGGGTTGGCTTCTAACTAGGCATCACTTCAAAAAAGTGAAAATCAGTATCTAGATACATTGGTGGTTTTTCCCATATTGGGTTTCCACGTTAAATCTTGTGTCTCTTGTGTTCTTAATTGCTATCTTAATCATACACCAGTGCTGATGAATATCTAAAAGATAATTTTGCTAATACTTTCTGCATCTTCAAAATTACTGCAATCTATTTATCGAGTGCTAATACAGATAACATTGTTAAGATATCCTAAGGGATCTGGAAAAGAATTAATTGGGAAGTGTTTTATGGTTGACTGATTCACCCCCCCCTCTCAGTCACTTCATCCATATTCCATCAGAAGAAACATTAACCACCAAGGTTACTCGACCACATGACTGTGGAAAACACTTAGTCACCAAATGAAAGGAACTTTATCACCAAAATCATGAGATCTTGTGAATACAAAATCGCGTAATCACCGAAAGAAAAGCTTAACTACCTGGGAAACTAGAGACCAAGCAATCGGACACCATGAAGAATTGGGCCCCACCGGTCGTAGCAGCGCACATAAGAAATGCCAATGTCAGGGAAGAGAGCATGCAAGGCATCAAAAACAACTAGGGTATTCACATTAACATAAATGTAACAAAGGAATGCGAAAACATTGAGGGTTTTATGTTTAGACAATTTTGATATCACCTGATATGAAAGAATTATCTCCAGCAGACCTTGAAACTTGAATACCTTCCTGGTTTTGACACTTTAGGGCATGCGATCAAAACAGGAGCATGGTGACACATTGAAGAATATAGGGCTAAGGGCACAAGCCATAAAACATTATGGATCTTGTTTGCAAGTTGAAACAAGTTGCAGCAAGGTACGACAACTTCAAGAAAACTGCAAAGACAAGACCAATTTCATAGGATTTTGCATTGACTAGAAATTGGTCCAATAGAGATCAAGTATCACTTCCTAAGAGAGAAAGTGGTAGAGAAAGAAGTCAAGCTAGACTATGTGAGTACTAAAGATCAATTGGCAGACATATTCACAAAGCCCTTGCCAAAGGATACTTTTGAGTATCTCAGGGAGAAGTTGGGAGTAATTCCCTTCCTTGATTCTGCTTAGAAGAAAGAAGGAAAGGCATCAGTCCTCAGGGACTGATGGAATGTTGACTACTCTACCTTAGGAGTAGTACCGGTGCTTAAAATGAATGGCACCCTTTTACATTGATGTCAAAGGGGGATTAATATATAGTCATGAAAAATAGAAGTAAAAAGGAGTAGTATTCAGTTATGACAACAGTTTAGGTGAGGAAATGGAGAATGTTGAAAAATATTGCAGCAGATGGAGAACTCATCTTTGGGGAAGTTTTGAAGAGGAAATGGAGAATGCTATAAAAGAAATTTTCATTTGGGTTGGTGGTGGTTTTTCATTCCACATGTTGCCATTAATGCCAAAGGGGGAGATTGTTGGAGATTTACTAGCAGGTCAGTACTGACTGTATGTTTGTCATTGATGACAACATATGGAAAGTAGCATGTGTGGAAGTCTTATGTAGTAATATTTTAGTATATGTAGCATGGACATGATATTAGCATGATATCATGGGCATAGAGGTTAACTATTAGTACAGATAGTTATATAGTAGCTTGTGTCAGCAGTGTTCCTAATAGAGTAACAAGCAATGTTCTATGTATGGTTGTCCATACAGTGATCATGGAACCTTGCACACTTGGATATATGTTGAAGACATGTTAGTGATGCCTTTTTCATGGATACATAGTATGTTGATCAGTATAAGTGAAGTTATGCAGTTGTTATTCGCCAGTAGCAGTTTCCTGTGTTTATTCAGAAGAGCCAACAGATATTTTATTGGTTCTGGAGTTGTGCCTATCTTTTGGGTATGTTCCCTTGGAGTTAAGCTCAGAGGAGAGTTATTTATGTTCATTTAAAAGTGCATGAAGTAATTCAGCTTGAGGAGAAAGATCCAGTTGTTTTGGTAGAGCTGATAATGTGTAGCGTGCATCTACAATTATCTTATTAAACAGGTCCCATAATGTTTTGCATGCATAGTAGAGCCAACATAATGTTTATCTAAGTTTTTTATGGGTTCTCTAATATTTTCAAGATAGTTCTAATAGGTCAACTTGATTATATCATTTAGAGGATAGATATTTATAGGAAGTCATTTGTGATTGCTTGGGTGTGGTTCATAGTTGACAGAGAAGAGTAGAGCAGAGTGTGTGAAGTGTTGAGCCATCAAAAGAAGTTCTATGTGACCAAGTAAAGTATTTGTGCTATACATTGGAACTAATCCAGATAGCAAGTTAAAGCATAGTTCACCAAGATCCAGATATAGTGTGTATCTATTATTCATGAAGGTTGTAGCCTTCGCCCCTTTGAGTAGTGAGCTCTCAGATAATGTGTCATCTCCCCTAACAGGGACAATTGTAGAAGACTCCTAACAGGGTCCAACCCTTGACCAGGTCTACTATACTTAAAGCATTGTAAAGAAACTCCTAATAGGGTTAAGGATCTTCTAACAAGGATCATAATACACTAGTACAAAATATTAGTGGGTGTCAATTCCCACAGGGGTTTTTACCTATTTGGGTTTCCCCATAACCAAAATATTGGTGTTTTGTTCATGTGTTCTTTCATTGTGTTTATGCTTTATGTTTAAGTATACTTAATTGGATAAAGAATTGAATCTTGTAGATAAATAATTCACCCCCCCTACTCTCAGTTATCTCTTGGGACTATTCCTAACATAAATAAGGTTGTGGTTCAGGGAGAGACAACTTGTGATGCTATGTCTTCACATGATGAATTCTTTGAGGCATTAGCCTAGAAGAATTCATACAACTAATTCACCCCCCCTCTCAGTTGTATTGTGGACTGTTATTCCTAACAATCCTCACAAAGACAATACTAATAAGATAAGCATGTAATATTTCATACCATGCTCTTAGCACTTTTTTCAGTCCATGCAATGCTTTGTTCAATCTACATACCATGTTCATCTGATTTAGATCAGCAAAACCTTTAGGTTGTTCTATCATGTAGACTTCCTCCTCAAGAATTTCATTCAAAAATGTTGATTTCACATCCATTTGATATACATTGAATCCTTTATGTGTAGGATATACAAGTAATATTCAAACTCCTTCAAGTCTTGCTACTAGTGCAAAAGTTTCACCATAGTCAATACCTTCTTCTTGTGTGTATCTCTTGGATACAAGTCTTGTTTTGTTTCTATTTACTTCACCATTCTCATTCAACTTTTTTTCTGAAAATCCACTTAGTACCAATTAAATTTTTATCACTCAACCTCAATACCAATGTCCATGTTTTATTTTTCTCTATTTGTTCAATTTCTTCATTCATTTCCTTAATCCATTCATCATTCTCAAGGGCATCTCTAACATTCTTAGGCTCAAATTCACAAACTAAATATGTGTTGTATCTTAACTTACTTTGTGTCATCATTCTATCTTGCTTGTCTCCAATAATTTGGTTATGTGGATGGTGTCTTCTAACAAATCTCGCCAATACTTTCTCTCTTATTTTCTCATCATCCAGTTCAGGTTCATTTTCTTCCTCGGTAGCATCTTCCTAGTTCTCGGTTTGTATTTGTTGATTCTTAGTAGCATTTTCATGTCACTCGGTAGACTCATCCTATGGATTGGGTAGATAGTATGGATGCTCAATATATGTAAACCTACCATAGTCTTCTAGTTCCTTCCTTCTTTCTTCATCATTTTTCTCAGCAACCTCGTCAACTTTCACATTAGCACTTTCAATCATTTTGTTAGTAGCCTTGTTCAAACATTTGTATGTTTTTCTCATAGTAGAATATCCTAGAAATATTACTTCATCACCTTTAGAATCAAATTTACCATTTCTATCATCTTTCATAATGTAACATCTGCTTCCAAAAATTCTGAAATAGCTTACATTCGGTGTGTAGCCAAACCATAGCTCATAAGGTGTCTTATTTGTATATTTCTTCAATTGAAATTAGTTCAATGTGTATACAATAGTGCTAATAGCCTTTGTCCAATACATTTGTGCAACATCTTTCTCAATCATCATTGTTCTTGCACAATCAACTATAGATCAATTCCTTCTTTCTGTAATACCATTCTATTGTGGTTCCCTCGATACATAAACCTATCTTTTAATTCCATGCTCATTACAAAAGTTCATGAATTCATCAGAAATAAAATCACCTCCTCTATCAAATCTTAAGCATTTTAAATTTTTCCTAGTTTCCTTTTCAATTTTAGCTTTATACCACTTAAATAGTTTGAAAGATTTAGATTTCTCTTTTAAAAACATGACTTTCATCATCCTAGAGTAGTCATCAACAAATAAAATGAAATATTTTTCACCATAATAACTTTGAGTTCTCATAGGACCACATAATTTGGTGTGTACCAACTCCAAAATACCTTTAGAAGAATATTATTCTCTTTTTAAATTAGATTTAGTCATTTTCCCTTTCTGATGTTGATTGCACATGACATGGCCAGGTTTAGTTAGACTCAGTAAACCTCTAACTATTCTCTTCTTACCGGTCTTAACCATGTTATCAAAATTCACATGACACAGTCTCTTATGCCACAACCACACATCTTCATTTCTAGCCAACAAACAAGAAGTTTCAGCATTATCAAGATAAAATAGATTACCTTTAGATTGTTCACCAGTACCGACCAACTTTATGGTTTCATCATAGATCTTCACCTTTCTACTCTCAAATGCAACTTGGTGACCTGAATTATTCAATTGTGCTACACTCAATAGATTATAGTTAAGTCCTCTCACCCAATATGCATTCTCACATCTAATCTTATTATTCAACAAGATAGATCATTTTCCTTTCACTAGACAAGGTGTATCATTTCCCATTTTAACATATCCTCCATTATAGTGTTCAAGGTTTTCAAATTTGTCCTCATCACTAGTCATGTGATGTGTACAGCCACTATCAATAATACATGTATCCTTCTTGCTAACTTTAGATATAATTATTGTTTCTACATACCTTTCTTCTTCTTCTTTTGAATCATCTTTCATTTCTATGAATACCACCTCAACATCTTCATTAGTGTCAATGTCAGTATCTTTATCATCATCTCCAAAAAGGTAACATGCCTTCTTACCTTTGTCTGTGTAGTCTTGGTTGTTTCTTCTTTGATAGTAATGGTTTCCCTTGTGATCTCCGTTATCTCTTCTACCAAACTTTCCATCACCAGATCTATCATTTTCTTTATCTTCATCTTTCCTATTAGGACATCTAGTAGCTTTTAGGAATGGGAAAACTGAGAGGGGGGGGTGGTGAATCAGTGTTCACTATATTTTAACTTTTCACTTAATCTTTATGTTGAACTTAAATGCTTAAGTACTAAATTAAACATGAAATCAACACATGACACCAATATGGTTATGGGGAAACCCAAATAGGTAAAAACCCTAGTGGGAATTTGTTAGTACTTGCAAAAAATTTCATGGCTGTACCAATTTTCTTCCAGTCCCTACAGTTATTTTCGTGTCTCTAGCCTTAAACCCTAAGCAAATTTTCAAATTTATAGCCGTTGTGTGCAAAAAACCCTAAACTACCCTAGCCTTGTTCTAATTTTATGTTACTTTTTGGGGCCACTTAAAAACCTTTTAACGCATGTGCCTCATTATTTTATCACCTTGTGGGGTCAGAGATGGTAAAGTGAAGCAGGTCCACTACTACATGTACTCATTTGACAGTCACTGATTAGTTGAGATAAGATGATGTGGAGCTTGTCAGAGGGACCTATGTTAGAGAGTTTGATAAAAAATTGGCCTGTGATCACATGGAATATTCCTTCCCCATGCAATCATATGCCCACCATCTAATTAGATGCTGGAGGATTAGTGGGTCCTGTGTCAAAAGTGACTGGGTAGTCAGTAGCGAATGACATGTTGACAATTGGCACAAGCAGGCCCAGGCGGGGTCTTGAGTTTAGCAGTTCTAACAAATATGTTTAGCGGCCTGAAAAATTTTAAAGGGGGTTCACTCATTCATGAAATAAGATGGTAGTACTCTAAGTTGACTTGTGATTCAGCGAACAAGCATTCATGTAATCACTAAATAAACTGGCAGAGAGAAAAAGTGTTCTGCAAACTGGTGAAAACCTTTAGTCGCTAGTTCGCCAAATGTGACTGGGGTAAGTTCATTTTCTTTGTTCACTGAATCGCAGAGTTAAACGATGGGTTAAGATTTTATTCTATGAATAGAAAATGATTTTTCACATGTTCGCTAGGAGTAAACCTAGGGCTATCTAATGAGTTAAGTCATAAAGCCCGCGAAAGAAAAAGATCGAACGGTCGTGTTTTAAAGTTGATTTCAGTTTGATTTCTGACCACAAATTTGCTACTGGTGCCATGAAATGACCGTTTTAGTGTAAATTCAAATATTTAAATGGTTTTCTACAATAGGAAGGACTAAAATTGAATGCCTGGGCGGCTGGATTTGGTGAAATTGGTTGTTTCAATTGCTACAGTGTGGTCCAGGGAGTCTGTTGATCGATTGCAGAGAGTTTGTACAATGAAAAAGGAGGGTTTGTACATTGCAAAAATGGGTTAACTTGCTCAAGGCATGTTGCAGGGGGTTGATCAAATTGATTAGCATGGTGAATTCATGATCCTTGGTACATTTTTCAGAGATTTATCTTAAATGAGGATCAGTCTAAGATCTGTTCCGACTTGGTTGCTAGGTTTTCCTCCAAATGTAATTAATTCTTATTGATTCAGTTGGTTTGGTGGGTGGAAACCCTAACCCTAGTCATCTGAAGCTTGTTGCATCCTATTTTGGGATTCCAAGATGACTAGGGGTATATATTGTAAGATTTTGAACTTTGTTGGGGTTCCAAAACTTTTCTTTTTGGTCCTTGGTTGTTGATGATATTATACTGAACAAGGAGAGCCTAGATTCTAGGTCTGTTTCCTTAGCATTTTGTTGTCTTGATAGTGTATTGATTCTGCAAATTTTAATGAGAATACATTTGGATTCCAATCTCATATTTGTGTATGTCTTCTTATTTTGTTCTTGGGCTCATATATGTTAATTTCACAAAGTGGGTTAGCATATGGTAAACAAAGAGTATTTTGAAATTATCTTTGAGTTCCTAACAAAGTTAGGATTAAAGTCTTTGAGGTAGTTTCAGTGAGTTCATGGCTAGATAAGAATTTGATGTCCTGGTATGTGAGGGAGAGGGATAATAGGCAAAGCACTTATTCTTAATTCAAGTGTGTTTGAGTTAGGGTTTTCTGTTGATATATGTTGTTGAGTGACTCTATGCCCTGGTTAAGGCACTGGTCCATTCTCTATAAGCAGTCCATCATCATCAATCACACACACATTTAAATGACAAAATCTTTAATCAGTAAGTAAGGGGTATGAATGTATAATATTTAGTAATTCCTTTAAAGAAGTGAATCAAGGGTATACCTGCCTGAGCATTTAGGCTCAAAGTGTAGGAGGATCCTTGTTGATCCTTGTTAATTGGCCCTTTTCCTTATAGACTTTGGAGTGGTGATAGAGTCAGTGACATTAAGTTGTCAATCATAGTTTGAACCTGCAAGTAGAAAGAGAAGGTGAATTCCAACAGAATGGCGATTCTACTAGGGAAAGTCTAGAGAAACTAATACAGGACTTTTGTGTTTCTCTTGAGTAATCAGCTATTTCTTGTGAGTTTAAAGATTTCCCATTGAGGTGGGTGGTGACTCAAAGGTTTTAACTAGTTCTATAAGTTGAAAACATGGACAAAAGAAGGAATACTAGGTCCTTTGTCAAGAAGAATCCAGAGATTACTTTGGAACAGTTACCTAGGTCAGGAAAGAAAAATTGGATCAAGAGAAATGAAGAAGCTACGAGTGCTCCTATGAGAGAACAAAGTAATATTAGAAGTAGAGCACCACATATATCCTCAAGTGAAGAAGGATCACAATATAAGAGTTCAAAATTTGATAGTGGTCGCTCTGAGGACAAATTTTATGATACCCCAGAAGCAATTTTTCAAGATAAAGATCCATTACCTATAGGGTAGGATGCAAATAGGAAGAGTGGGTTTCAGGCCAAATTTTGATCCTGATGAGGATATGTTTAGAAGGTAGCCCATGGGACCAAGATGAGTCAATTTCCCATATCATAATCCTACTAATATAGAGGTGTCATCAAGCTCTGAGGATATGATGATAGATCCAAATGATTTGAATGCTCTGAGGTTGCAGTTGGTAGAACAAGATGCCATATATAAAAGATTACAAGAGGAAAGTGAGGCTGAGAAGGTGAATGCACTAATAGAGAGAGACTCCCTTCTTAGAAAAATTAAGGAGATGAAGGAGAGAAACAAGATGCTTGCTTCTGCTCCTAAAACTTTGCGGCATGATGTTTTTGGTGATCTTGATGCTTTGAGGAGTGAGCAGGAATGTTTGCTGCAAGACCATGAATTTGATGAGGAAGGCCCTATCATTAGACAGGTTCAAAGTTATATTCCTTTGCCTAAGGATAAAGATGGGCATGAGATTACCAGACCTTCCATTGTTATAAGAGAAAAAGGAAAGAAAAAGATGGTGGGAGTCCAAATAAGCAAGCCAGTAACAATACCAAAAATCCCACCACCTACTTCAAGTAAGGAAATAGAGATAGAAAGGAAAAGAAAAGAAAATGAAGAGCTAGCTGAAGAATTAGAGAGAGCTAAAATTGAGGCTTCTATTGTAGAAAAAAGAAGAAAGATCTAGTTCTTGAAGGCTTCATCAGCAAATACTTCTAGTCCATCTACTGCTGAATTAGGTATGCCATCTATGATACTACTGTTCCACTTAGTAATGCTACTACTAGTAATTCTATTCCTACTGCATCCACCAAACCAGTCATTGACCCTAATAGACAATCAAATGTAAAAATGGGTGGGAATGTAGATAAAAATGTTAATTCTAGTGGGAATACTAGTTCAAGTTTTCAAACAAGACCTATGCAATTAGAAGGCTATAGAAAAATTAGTTTTGATGGAATACCTGGCTACCCAAATGCTTTTCCAACTGATATAAGAGATAAGATACATAAATTTTCTGGTAACAATGCCATTAGTTGTGAAGAACGCCTTAGGTAATTTGTTAATGTACTGAATGATTATGAGGTTGAGCATGAGGATGTAGTTATGAAGTTATTTGTTCAGTCTTTGATGCAAGATGCTAGAGATTGGTTCAAGAGACTCCCTGACAGATGTATTGATATATGGGATTCTTTTGAGAAATGTTTCAAAGAACAATATGGTGATAGGCCTAATGCTAGCTTTATGCTTAATGAATTTAACACCATAAGAAAAAATTAGAATGAGTCTGTAGCTGAATTTAATATGAGATTTCAAAAGGGCATGCATAAGTTATTTCAAGTTATGAGGTTAGAAGACGATGTTTGTTTAACCACATACTTTAATGCATTTGATGGAAAAATGGGATACTTGTTAAAAGAAAAGGAACCAAGAACCCTTAGCGATGATTTTAGAATTGCTATCAATATTGAAAACATAATGAAGATATCAGGAAAGTTGGGTGGAAAAGGAGATGACCCAAAATTGTTTGGAGACAAAAGATACAAGAAGGAAAATGAAAGAAATGTTGGAAATAGGAAGCAAGAGGAAGATAAATTGGATAAGGTTTTGAATGCATTAAAAGATTTAAAATCACCTACTAATAGGAATAGTAATGTTCCTGCCAATGAAAAGCCTCAATTCAACAATAATTTTAGTAGGCAGAATAGATTGTAGAATTATCCCTACAACACCCAATGGAAGGATGGCAAGCCTATTGTCCCTGTTGCAAGAGGTAATAATGATAGAGTTGTCCCTGATCCTTTACAAAAATTTCTATAAATGTTATAGAGGATACACCATGGTGCATAGCATGCCAGTCCCCTCATTCTGCAGAGCATTGTGTGGTTGCACAGTCCATGTCACCATATCAAGATGATAGTAATGAAGAGTTAGATCAAGAAGAAACTCATGATGACATTGGGTGCAACATGGAAACTTCATATTTAGGATATGAAGATGATTCTGATATTAATGAAGAATCAGATGTATGCTCAAAGAGACATAGCTAGGTACTTTTCCATCAGGAGGTCTTTTATGATAATGATGACATTGATGAGAAGACATGTAACGTGATTTCTTCCTCTAAGCCAGTGAATTTGAGAAGACCTTCAATGGAAGAAATGGATAGAATCACTGTAGAAATGATTGCCCAAGTGCAAACTAGAGGCATGGTGGCAAGGGATACAAATGGGAAAGCTGGAGGAATGTTTATAAAGAATACCAACTCCAGAGAACCAGGTGAGAATAAGTCAAAAAATGATCATGTGACAAGGTTCAAAAATGTAAAAGGTAAGAGATGGGAACCTAAGGGAGTTGGAGTTGAAAGAATTTCCAGTGAAATAGGGAAGCCAATTAACACAATGGCTAAAGATGAAAAGATGAAAGTCACCAATACACCTAATATATCAGACAGACAAAAGGACACCAAAGCAATGTAGATTGAGATTCCTCCCTCTGCTCCTGTTGATATGTTGGTTGTATTGTCTCAAATAACTATTAAGGTTCCTTTGTCAGAATTATTGAAGATCCCTGAACATAAGGACAGAGCTATTGCATGGGTAGACAATGTTCATAATAATGATGTTGCATGCAATGAATCTCAAGCTATGATTTTGAAAGGATTAGAGGCTTAGGGAATGGTGTCTCAAATTCCACCTATATATTTGGATAGCTCTGTCAATGCTAGCCTTGAGCACATAGATCCATTTTTCTTGAGTGTCATTGTGAATGGAATGATATTGAGGAACTGCATGATTGATTCAGGTGCCTCAAATACTATCATGCCTTTTAAAATCATGGAGAAATTGGGCCTTAAAGTTGACACTGTTCAACGTAGAGTGCAATGGATCAGAGAGAAGTGTCAGTTATTGGTAGTATAAATGCAATGCCTTATAGACTGGTAGCTTATCTAGAGAAAGAATTAACGATGAGTGTTTTGGTGGTGGACATCCCTCCTCATTATGGGATGCTATTATCTAGAAGATTGAGTGTTGCTATGGGTGGAAGTTTACAATGTGACTTGTCCTATGCAACTTTCAAGATTGATGACTAGTTTATCAAGATTGAAAGGAATATTGACAATGAGACTACATGTTTTGTAGATACTGATATCAATGCTTTCAGGGCAGAAATCCTTATGCTTGAGAGGGAACCTATATTGCCACCCATTTTTGTTGAGGTAAATGCTAAATCTATGAAGGGTGATTTGTGGGTGATGTACTTTGATGGTGCTAGTTGCAAAGATGGAGCAAGGCAAGGTATTTTGCTCATCTCTCCTGAAGGAAATACCTACAAGTTCTCTTTCACATTAAGTTTCTTTTGTACCAATAATATACCAGAATATGAAGCATTGTTGTTAGGACTGAAATTGGCACAAAAGCATGGAGTTAAATGTATAAGGGTTGTTGGAGATTCTGAATTGGTGGTATCTCAAGTCAGGTCAGTATATGCTTCCAAGAACAAGAGGTTGAAATAGTATAGAAATGTTGTGTGGGATTTGATTGAATGTTTTGATGCCTTCAATATTGAATGGAAGGATAGGAATAATAATAAGATGGCTGATTTGTTAGCCAATATAGCAACAATCCCAATGATATTACCTTTGCTGGTATCTCTAAAGTTAAAATTCAGACTAGGCCTAGTATAAAAGACAATGTTGAAAATTGGTAGGTCTTTGAGCTGACCAGGATATTTTGAAATTTATGAGTTGTGAAGATTAGTATCATGGTCAAGAATTAGATTTTTCAGCTTTAGCTGAGACTATAGAAGGAAAAGAGGTTGTCTTGGGAAATAAAGTCATTCAACTTAAAACTAATAAGGTTCCTAAGGGACTTGTTGTTTTAGAAACTATATTTGATAACCGAGACAGAGTTCAGAAGGGTAGTAAAAAAGAAGATCATATGGATTTAGAAGAGATAAATCTTGGAACACAAGAAGCACCTAAAAAGGTGTACATTGGTAAGGACATGTCTCATAGAGTGAGAAAATCTTTGATTGAATTGTTAAGAGAATTCAAGCATGTTTTTGCATGTTCATATGATGACCTAAAGGTTTATAGAGAGGACTTATTTCAGCATGTTATTCCTTTGAAAGAAGATGCTAAGCCTTTTAGGCAGAAACAAAGGCCTATTAATCCCACTTTGGCACCTAAGATGCAAGAAGAATTAATGAAGCTAAGAGATGCTGGAATTATCAATCCTATTAGGCACTCTTCTTGGGTGTCAAATCTTATCCCTTTCAAGAAGAAGAATGGTGACATCAGACTTTGTGTGGATTTCAGAAATTTGAATATCAGCTCATTAAAGGATAACTATTGTCTGCCCAATATGGAAGCTATGTTGCAAAGAGTGACTGGGTCAGAATTAATGTCTATGATGGATGATTTCTCTAGTTACAATCAGGTAATTGTAAAAGAATTAGAACAATTCAAGACAACTTTCACTACACCTTGGGGGACATATGTTTATGTGAGAATGCCTTTTGGTCTCACAAATGCTGGTGCAAATTTTCAGAGGGCAATGGATGTTGCCTTTTTAGATTTTATAGATGATTTCCTTGTTGTTTATCAAGATGATTTAACTGCCTATTCCAAGAAGGAAGAAGACCATTGTACTCATCTAGAAAAAATATTTGTGAGGGCTTTGGAATATGGCATTTCATTAAATCCAAGGAAATGTGCTTTTGGTGTCACTGAGGGCAAGTTGGTTGGCCACTTGGTTGGCAAGCAAGGAGTTAGAATTGATCCTGAGAGAGTGGCAGCCATTGATAAGATTCAAAAACCAAAGAATATCAAAGGAATTCAATGCTTCTTTGGTAAGGTAAACTTCTTGAGGAGATTTGTAACAAATTTTGCTAAAGTTACTAGACCTATATCCAAGATGTTAATGAAAGGATCTGCTATCATTGGGAAGGTGAGCCTAATGAAGCTTTCATAAATGTCAAGTGGGCTATTAAAGATGCACCTGTGCTCAAGGCACCTAATTATAGTATTCCAATGCATATCTTTTCCTTTGCAACTTTTCATACTATTGCTGCAGTTTTGTTGCAGAAAAATAATGAGGGCTATGAGTAGCCTATTGCATTTTTCAGTAAATCTTTGTAGGCTGTTGAACTGAAATATGACATCAGTGAGAAACAAGCATATGCATTGGTCAAGGCTATAAAATATTTTAGGTGTTATTTGATGGGAGCAATTATGATCACCTTTGTACTAAGTGCAGCAATCAAAGATATCCTCTCACAGTAGGAGGTGTCTGGGAGAAGATGCAAATGGATCAATAGGATCCAAAAATTTAACATTGACATCCAAATTACCAAATTGGTTAGAGGACAAGGATTGGAAAAACTAATGGCTCAATCCAATCTTGACGCAAATTAGATAAATCAGACTGTGATTGATTATACTTGTGATATGGATGATTGTATCTGGTATCAAGATATCATCTACTACTTGAGAAATATGAAATGTCTAGTAGACATGGATGACAATAAGAGGAGGACATTGAAATTACAGGCCATCAAGTATGTAATTGTGAAATGTAAATTGCATAGAAAAAATTTAGATTGCATACTTTTGAAATGTGTTGATGAAAATCAGGCTGACAAGTTATTAAAAGAAATGCACGAGGGAGTTTGTGGTGGGCATTACATGGGTAAAACTACTACTCATAAAATCTCAAGAGGAGGATTTTGGTGGCTCACAATCTTCAAGGATGTAGAGCAGTTGGTAAGGAGATGTGATGCATGTCAAAGGTTCTCTGGTAAGCTTAAATTTTTAGGCAATGTGCCCTTAAGGCCAGTAGAAGTACAAGCTCCTTTCCAACAATGGAGAATAGATTTCATAGGGGAGATACCAAACAAGTCTAGTGGAGGACATTCTTGGATAATAGTTGCCACTTATTACTTCGCTAAGTGGGTAGAGGCTATCCCCACAAGAAATGAAACTAGTAAGGTGGTAATTTATTTTCTATTGAATAATATTGTTACAAGGTTTGGTTTCTCTGAAAGGATAGTTAGTGACAATGTGATGTGCTTCAGGTCTACTGAGTATAAAGAGTTCTGCAAAGGTCTAGGAATTCAGAGGTCAAATTCCTCACCTTATCATCCACAAGGAAATGGATAGGTAGAATCATCCAATAAGAACCTGATGAAAATCCTAAAGAGGATTCTTAAAAAGAATAAAAGAGCATGGAATTCAAAGTTTCCATTAGCTCTATGGGCTGATAGGGTAATTGTGAAGAAGGCAATTGGTTGTGCACCATTTGACCTGGTGTATGGAATACATGCAAGAATGCCTCAGAATAATTTATTGGAAATGTATAGGTTTGTTTAGTTATATGATGATGATATAGATGATGAAATCAAATTAAGAATTGAGGATCTCATCAGATTGGATGAAACTAGGAGAGAATCAGCTTCAGAGAATGTCAAATTGCAGTTACAGGTTAAAAATTTGTATGACAAGAAAACTGTTGAAAGGAGGTTTGAACTTGATGATTTGGTACTAATTTGGAATGCCAGACTGGAGGATAAAGGAAAACATGGAAAATTTGATCCACTCTGGTTAGGGCCATATCTAATTCATGAGAAATGGGGCCAAGATTCATATATTGTCAAGGAATTAAATGGTGAAGTTCAGGAACTGCTGGTTCATGGATAATTCTTGAAGAAATACTTCAATTGAAGGCATTTTATTTCCATGAACAGTAGTTAGGTCTGTACATTTTGTAAATTCTATAAATAGTTGCTTGCCCCTATTTCATTTTGTCTTGGTTGTGTAAGGTTTTTCCCTGTTGCTCTCTGTTGTTTAGTTTTGTCTTGTGGGATGGTCTACTTTAACCAGTGATCCTAGATTCTTGCCATGCTTGCAAGAGGCATGCATCCCCAGATAGAGTCACTATTAGTACCTGCAAAAAATTTCATGGCTATACCAATTTTCTTCTGGTCCCTGCAGTTATTTTCATGTCTCTGGCCTTAAACCCTAAGCAAATTTTCAAATTTATAGCTGTTGTGTGCAAAAAACCCTAAACTGCCCTGGCCTTGTTCTAATTTTATGTTACTTTTTGGGGCCACTTAAAAACCTTTTAACGCATGTGCCTTATTATGTTATCACCTTGCGGGGTCGGTGGTTAAATTTTCCTATGTTTCTACCACTGGGCATCTTAATTTTTCCTAAGTCCTTAGCACCTTATATTTCCCTAAGTCTAATGTCTCGACAACTTTAATATTTCCTGCGCCTAGCTCTCTAACACCATCTTGATCCAATGGTGGGCATAAGTTCTCATGAAGTGTGTCAGAGGTATGTGAACTTATGCCATCTATTGATCTTTCCTTAGGGCATGGTGTTTCTTTGAAGTGGGTCACATTTATATGCATAGTGGAATCGTTGTCAGAAGGTGTTGAAATGGCATTCCCTTATTGGCTAAATGAAAAGATGATATGGAAAGGTTGTCAGAATGTCCTATGAATGAAGAAAAATTGGCTTGTCTATTTGCCAGATTTTGCAACGTGGCAGTCCCTTATTCATCGAGCATCTTACATAGCAGGGTGGGGTCATGCTTTGGTTATGATGGCAAAGATTCTTGATTGATGGTTGGCATGTAAGCGCATAGAATCTTTTAGGTCTTTCAGATCACACGCCAGCCATACATTTTGCTAGGTGTTCAAGTTAGTATAAACAGTGGGTCCAAAATGACACATAGGTATAATTGGTGATTTGTGATTGGTCCACAAGGTAATATGTTGGTAGTTGTCAGTGGGACCTAGTTTCTGGCTTGTCAGAGTGTCTTGACATCTATAGAGAATCAACAATGGGCGTAAGTTCTCATGGGATGTGTCAGAGGTTTGAGATCTTATCCCAACCATCGATTCTACATTTCTTAGAGGTGGTAAAGTGAAGCGGATCCACTACTACGTGTACTCATTTGGCAGTCATTGATTGGTTGAGATAAGATGAAGTGGAGCTTGTTAGAGGGACTTGTGTCAGAGTTTTGATCAATGGTCAATGTGTGATCACATGGAATATTCCTTCCCCATGTGATCATATGCCCACCGTCTGATTATATGCTAGAGGATTAGTGGGTCCCATGTCAAAAGTGACTGGGCGGTGAGCAGCGAATGACATGTTGACAACTGGCACAAGCGGGCCCAGGCAGGGTCTTGAGTTTAGCAGTTCTGAAAAATATGTTTAGCAGCCTGACAAATTTTAAAGGGGGTTCGCTCATTCATGAAATAAGATGGCGGTACTCTAAGTTGACTAGCGATTCAGTGAATAAGCATTCACGTAATCACTGAATAAATTGGTAGAGAGAAAAAGTGTTTTGTGAACTGGCGAAACCCTTCAGTCGCTAGTTTGCCAAATGTGACCGGGGTAAATTCATTTTCTTTGTTTGCTGAATCGTAGAGTTAAATCGTGGGTTAAGATTTTAATCTGCAAATAGAAAATGCTTTGTCGTGTGTTCACTAGGAGTAAACCCAGGGCTATCTGATGAGTTAAGCCATAAAGCCCGCGAAAGAAAAAGATCGAACGGTCATGTTTTAAACTTGATTTCAGTTTGATTTTTGAATGCCAATTTGCTGCTAGCACCATGAAATGACCATTGCAATGTAAATTCAAATATTTAAATGGTTTTCTACGATAGGAAGGACTAAAATTGAAAGCCTGGGCAATTGGATTTGGTGAAATTGGTTGTGTTGATTGTTGCAGTGTGGTCCATGGAGTCTGTTGATCGATTGTAGAGAGCTTGTACAATGAAAAAGGAGGGTTTGTACCTTGCAGAAATGGGTTAACTTGCTCAAGACATGTTGCAGGGGGCTGATTAGACTGATTAGCATGGTGAATTCATGATCCTTGGTACATTTTTCAGAGATTTATCTTAAATGAGGATTAGTCTAAGATCTATTCCGACTTGGTTGCTGGGTTTTCCTCCAAATGTAATTAATTTTGATTGATTCAATTGGTTTGGTGGGTGGAAACCCTAACCCTAGTCATCCAAAGCTTGTTGCATCTTGTTTTGGGATTCCGAGATGACTAGGGGTATATATTGTAAGATTTTGAACTTTGTTGGGGTTCCAAAACTTTTCTTTTTGGTCCCTAGTTGTTGATGATATTATACTGAACAAGGAGAGCCTAGATTATGGGTCTGTTTCCTTAGCATTTTGTTGTCTTGATAGTGTATTGATTCTGCAAATTTTAATGAGAATACATTTGGATTCCAATCTCATATTTGTGTATATCTTCTTATTTTTTTCTTGGGCTCATATATGTTAATTTCACAAAGTGGGTCAGCATATGGTAAACAAAGAGTATTTTGAAATTATCTTTGAGTTCCTAACAAAGTTAGGATTAAAGTCTTTGAGGTAGTTTTAGTGAGTTCATGGCTAGATAAGAATTTGATGTCCTGGTATGTGAGGGAGAGGGATGATAGGCAAAGCAATTATTTTGAATTCAAGTGTGTTTGAGTTAGGGTTTTTTGTTGATATATGTTGTTGAGTGACTCTATGCCCTGGTTAAGGCACTGGTCCATTCTCTGGAAGTAGTCCATCATCATCAATCACACACACATTTAAATGATAAAATATTTAATCAGTAAGTAAGGGGTATGAATGTATAATATTTAGTAATTCCTTTAAAGAAGTGAATCAAGGGTATACCCACCTGAGCATTTAGGCTCAAAGTGTAGGAGAATCCTTGTTGATCCTTGTTAATTGGCCCTTTTCCTTATAGACTTTGGAGTGGTGCTAGAGTCAGTGACATTAAGTTGTCAATCATAGTTTGAACCTACAAGTAGAAAGCAAAGGTGAATTCCAACAGAATTGACACCCACTAATATTATGCACTAGTGTTTTGTGATCCTTGTTAGAAGATACTTTACCCTGTTAGGAGTAGCTTTACAATGCTTTAAGTATAGTAGACCTTGTTAAGGGTCAGACCCTATTAGGGGAGTGGACTCACTATCCTAGATCTCACTGCTCAAATGATGAAGGCTACAACCTTCCAATTTCAGATACATGATGAGAGCCAACTATAACCTATTTAATGCCCTATTCTAATCCATCTTACACACTTTCCTACTTACTTCTCCATTCCATTTCTATCCTATTTCATTCCATTTTACCATTATAACGTTGCATATAGTTTAATATAAATAAGTAGTGTTTAATATTGTTTTGGTATTAAAATATGGAAAATTCATTATTGATTGTTTTTACTAATCTTTATTATCATAGTATGTTGATGTGTGGTATAGATCTTCTTGTCACTTGGAAATCTTCCTGTCGCCTATAGATATTATTGACACTTGTTCAATATTTTAAATCATCAAATTCCTATCTATTCATTTCATGTGTCTACCGCACCTCTATACAAAAGAAGTATTAAATATGAGCTAAAGCATTGAGACAAAGGAAGCTGTAGCACATTCCAGGTAGGCCTAACCTTGTTGATTCACATCCACATAATTATCCTATAAAATGACAATTATCTTTGGGAGAAAGATATATTTCAGTTTTGCATTAATTCCTGTTATGAGTAAATTTGCAGATAGTGGTTTGGAGCATCAATCTCCTATCTTTTCTCCTTGATAATCTGCAATTATAGCAAAGAGAAACAAATCTATTTTGCAATGATTGGCCACCGTTCTTTGTATTTTATTGTAACTACTTACAACCTTTAAATAAGGTTGTACGTTAGTTACTATTTTATTTTTATTATCTATATTCTGGTCTATATCTATTGTAGCTATGTATATATAAGCAGCGTATAAGACAGAGATGATGGGGGGGGGAAGCAATATATACAATTTTCTGCAAGTTATTGTAAGGAATATTTTTGGACAACATATTGTATCAGCATGTGCTATGTTTGAATAAAGTGATACTTTGCATGATTTAAACAACATAGAAACATCATTTTCTTCTACCCACTATGCAAGCCAGGAGTAAGGGCCTGCTCCATGGTGAAACACGGTGATGTATTTCATCAGTGTGTTATTCTATTTTGTATAAGTTTCTATTTCTTGCTTAGATTATCATCACAACATATTTTTGTGTTTGTATCAGTTAGTGAATTTTAGATCAGTCATCCAGTAATTAGAATATACTATAGAAATTATTTCAACATGATTTTATCTATAGATTATTGTCATTATTATTTTTATTTCAAGAATATAGTTTTGTTTCTAATGTTTCTGTTGCTGTAATCATTCTGATTTCTTGTAGATTTAGTTTTGAGTGTTTTAGCTGCATTCATAGTCACTCAAATCACAACTATCATCCCTTGATAGCATATTGCTCGGATGCCTTTTGCAAGCTTACGCTCTCAGATTGACACATATAGACCAGCTGAATTCCATCATAAAATTGTTAATTCTTTTGTTATTATTTGCCCCAGTGTTGGCCTATCAATACACACTATATCTGCAGGTGAACTGTCACTGTGACACTGCTTGTCAAATCAGTTCCTTTGGTGTGCTGATGCTTTGACCTCTAGAAAACCTTTAATACATCTTATGCTATCTTTTCATACCTCTACTTTTCTTATCGCAACTCTTTTTCAACTTCCATGCCAAATATAATGGGTGCATCTTATATTTATATGCTCATATACAATAAACAACTAGGTCTGCCCTATAACTAATTACAAACAATGCTTCCAAATGAATTGGCTTAAGCGTGCTTAAAATTAAACATATAAACATGTCGACAGCCTAAATATAATGGGTGCATGGCCTTTACAACATTACATTAACATCACAAACCAAAATACTAACTGTCGGCTACATGCTTTGTTCTTTGCTGGCACACACTAGCTATGCAACTTCAACTGACTGTAACTTTCTCATCTTTGCATATCTGATTATGCGCTCATAGACTAAGAAAGAGTATAGTCTAACTAACTTAACTTCTAGGGTGCATACCATAATTCATCTGTACACATGTGCGCTGATGGTCTGAGTTGCAGGAACTCTGTACACTGTCCAGTCTTCAAAACTTAGCTGATTTCTAATCTTCACTTCAAGTGCGCTGACTCCAAACTACTATATGACTTTTTTTCCATAATGACAACACTAAATCAAGTCATAGGGTGGCTGCAAGAAGTTGATTCCCACTTTTGGCCAAAATGTGGAAGTGTTTTTCCAGTTTTTCAAAATTTTTGTCAATTGATGTCCAAATTTGAAGCACTTAAAGATTGAATCTTGAAAAACTTCAGTAATATCAAATTTAGTGCTCGGAATCTAGTTTTCAAATATGTAATTTTTTTTAATACCCACATGGTATAAATTGAATTTTAGTATGCATGTCTAAAAACCACTTTTTCAAAATGTATGTTTCAGGACCACACCTTATGCGTGTACGGACACCCTTTTTTGAAGCAAATGAATGTATTTTGGGGAATCCTTTTGGGAAAAGGTACCTAAAACACTGAAGATTGGTCAGGATATTTTTTTCTTATTTTTTTATTGAATATTTTTTTTAATTAATTTTTAATTGACTATAAAGTACTTTTTCAAAACTTCTGGTGTACGGACACAATAATTTGATGAGGATTTCATATTTTTTCAAAATTGTTTTTTTTATCTTCAACAGAATTGTATCTAGTTTGGTCTCATAATTTATTTTCAAAAAAACCTAAAAACAAAAAAGTTATTAACGTTTTAGTGAACCTCACTATTTTACGTTTAGGTACCACTTTCAACTAATAAATAATGCAAAAATAGTAAAATAAATCACATCACTATGAAATTTACATTTTTGAAATCAGGACAATGAGAAATTTAATGGGTTTTTTTTTTGTAAAATGATACGATCGAGAAGGCCCTCAAAAAATTATGGCAAGGCAGAAATCTGGCATTCCAATGCCTTAACCAAATTTTTGAAGGTCAAGGCATAGGCTTGGTTCTGCCAAGCCTAAACCAAACCGAATTTGAAATGAAGTTTGAGGTGGATGTGTGCTTCCCGCTCATGACTTAAGAAATGGGCACCCATTTTTTGAATTTAAAAAATAGGTGCCCATTTAAAAAAATAAAAAATTAAAGTGTTAAAATGCATTTTTTATTCAAAAAGAAAAAAAAATAGAAACGGGCACCCATTTTTTGATTCAAAAAATCGGCACCCATTTTGAATTCAAAAATGGGCACCCATTTTTTGAATCAAAAAATGGTGCATGTTTTGTATTAAAAAATGGGCACCCATTTTTTGAAATTAGGATCATGTGCCCGAACCTAAAACGGACGCCCATTTTTTGAAAACGGATGCCCGTTTCGAGTGATGTCTTTCATTTCTACAAGACTTCCATGAAATTGTCCCCCAACTTTGAACTCTTACCCCATATACATCAATATATTCAACTTTCCAACAATCTCCCCCTTTGTCATTGATGGCAACAAAGGAATATGGCCAAGTTGCTAACTGTCTTTAATTACAAAAAACTTTTGTCTTCTATACATATCTTATACATAATCTTATATTTCCCTATACATCTTATACTCCATATTCTATACACAACTCCCCCTTTGACATTAATGACAAAGGTGTACCAAAAAATTGTATTTACATACACTTACTGAGGGAAAACATCTGGATATGCAATCTTGAGGTTCTAGATCTCCTTCTTCCAAAAGGTTATCAAAGAGTTAAGTATTTGGAGATGGCTGCATAAGGCATATTGTAGCTTATCCATCTTCTCCAAGTCACTATTGGGACCATGATCATATTTTATCATTGTGGCATCTATTTCCTTGATGTTTTGATTTAGAATGTCTAGTGAGGGTGCAAGAGCATTCCTTAGCTGTGTTTGTCTTGCCCTGATCTTTGACATCTCTTTTTATGCCCTCTCAATTTTATCAATCTGTTCTTGGTAATCATTGTTGCACTTGTTCACATCTATGGATTTGTCTTTCACTACACTCTTCACTTTCTCAATCATAGCTTCAAGTTCTTTTAATTTGAAATGAGCATTGGTAAGCTTGTCTTGGTTCATGCATTCTGTAATGATTCTTCTTCCCTCATTTGCAAAATCTTTCAGAGATGCTTGTTCAATCTTGAGTGAGTTTAGATCTAGAGAAAATTTTCTCATTAACTCATTCAGTCTCTTTTCTAGATACTTCTCTTCTGCAACTTTGGATGCAGATTCTTCAAGGCTTGAAAAATTACTTTTGAACTGTGAGATGATTGTACTCACATCATCAACCAAATGAATCTTGGACACTTTCTTGTCCATAGGAAACAAACCGTTCAGTATGTTCATAGATTCCACAAGGAGAGGATTTCTCATTACTTGCTTCTCCTTTGCCTTCTCCATAGCTAGGATGCTGAAATTAATCAAGTCTTCTTCTTTCGAGGAGTCCAAACTACTTGTGTCAGGTGTCAAACTTGACAACAATGTTGAGGGAGGAGTGATGGGAGTACTATCCATCACTTCTTGTTTCACTATGACTAGTTCAACAAAAGTTTCATCTTTATGTTTAATTTCTTTTTCCTCTTCTCCTTCTTTTTCTTCTTCTTTCTTTTCTTCTTCTTTCTGGTCTTTTTCTTTCTCATCAAATATGTCTTCAATAAGAACTTCTTCTTGATGATTAGGAGGTGTATTGCTGCATAGGATTTCAGCTTCTTGTGTATTGACAAATGCTTCCTCAAACTTGTCCAAATCCTTATCAGTAGCTACCATGTCTTTGTGTGATTTTGTCATGGGCGCAGAATTGTCTACCTCTGATTGAGTTTCTACTATGGGCGCTGAGACCTGTGGACCTGTTATTGGTATATTAGAGATCTCTACTACTTTGTCTTGCTTACTAGGTGCATGAGTGATGGGTGCAGAAGGAGGTTTCATGTGTTGTTCTAAGAACACTTTCTCAAAGGTCTTCTCTATTTCCTTTGTTATCAGCTCATAGTCTTTGTTCATAATGTGTAGAGTCCTCATCTTTGTCCTTAAGTGCGGCTTCACTAAATTTAATATTAGTGCCTTTTCTTCATTAGAACATACTGGCAGACTATTGTTGGAAATTTGGCTGAGTTGGATACATAGATGTTGTCATTATGGAAACATATGTTCTACATGAAGACTGCATAGGTCAAAGAGCAAGTATGTTAGAGCACAATGCAAATTGTCTAAGTATAAGACAATGTATTTTTGCCAATGTACCTGAAGATAGTTTTGTTTAGCAATGTTGTTTGGAGTAAGTTCAATGCTTGCGCACTTGAACATAGATACTATGGTGACTATTGAAAACTCACCTGAGACTGCAAGTCAGTACGACATGTATGGAAGAAGTTATGATAGTTTTACTAAAGACAGTGTTAAGCCGACAGGACAGAATATGAAGACAGAATTGGTAAAGAGTTAAGGGATTTTTTTTTTTATCAAAATAATGTCTTAAAAATATAAAGGGATGACGTCCTAGATGTTAACCCTTGGGTAAAGATATTTTGTAATATGTAAGCTGACTGTAAGAGTTATTAATCTTAATAACTTGTATAAAGATGTAATGATGTAATGTAAAGATATATGATATGTATGTAATAGAAATAGTGAAAGAGTAGCGAAGAGATATTGAAGTGAAGTTGCAAGCAGTATAAGGTTATGTACCTTGACCTATATTTGTAATCAGTGAATATTGTATATTACTTGTTTGGGTAGTGGGCTCATCTGGTAATCATATTTTGTACTACCAACTCCTAACATGGTTGAGGCTTCTAACAAGGCCTATAGTCCCTTAATCAAGATTGAGACACTATATGCATGTAATAGACTTCTAATAGGGTCAACATCCTTAACATGATACTTTTGATTAGTGGATCTTTGTGGGTACCATCTCCACCAAGGTTTTCCCTTGGATAGGGTTTCCTCAAGAATAAATAATGTGTTATGAGTTCTTTTGTTTTATTGCTATGCATGTTGTTTATTTTTCTATATTATGCATGTATTAAGATAATTTGTTATATCCATAATTGGGCAAAAGTAAAAATTTGTAGAATACTGATTCACCCCCCCCTTCTCAGTATTTCCTATTTCTAACAACTATCTTCTAATATCTTTTCTTTGATCCTTAGATCCTCTTCATTTTCCCTTGTCTTTTGGAATTCTAAAATATCCCATACTTTATCTGGAATAGCAGTCTTCAATTCAAGAACTGTCTTCTTGAACTTGATCATATGTTTGACAATCATACTATGTATTTCTGATTTTTCAATCTCACTGTATGTTTCATAATACTTCCCTACTTGATCAATTCTTCCCTCATCAATAATTCTAGCATTCAAAACTTTAAGGCTTGGTCCGAATCCTACCTTGGGAGGTTCTTGAATGTTTTTCTTGCTCCTTGTTTCTCGTGAGGAAGGATGACTAGTGCTAGCTTCTTTCTTCCTTTTTACTATTGGCTTATACTCTAGAGGAGAGGTAAGGTAAATAGTATCTTTGGGTACAGAAGGAGTATTATCTTTGTTACCCTTCTGACTGTCATCTGATTCAGTTTTCATCTTCTTCAACTTAGGATCTTCTTGTTCTTCCTCTGCTGCTGCGCTTTTCAATTCTAAGGCAATCTTTTCATCCCTTGATTTATCAAGGTCTACTTGGGACACACCATGTATTGTCAAGATCTCAGATGTGACCTTAGCAACCTTTCTTTTAGTTACTACACTGTTAAGTTTTGCATCAACTTCTCTGGTCTTTTCTTCATATGTTCTCCACCTAGGTTCATTAGGATCTTTGGGGGCTGATAGCAATACTTACGCATATGCTTCAAGGACTTGTTCCTCTACCTCATAGCCAAGTGGATGAATCCACTTAGTTCTTGGTTCAATAGCTTCCATGCAAGTAGTATCAGTTTCAACCATAAAGCATATTGAATCCTTATATTTTTCCACAATGCTTTCCAGAATCCTGTACCTCATTTGCATCTTAGCCCTAAAGGTCTTCAATTCCAAGGTTATATAGTCTCTCAATGTGCTTTCAGTGCATGCTTTGTTAGATATCTGAGGCATGGTAGGAATGGACTTGTCCAAATACAAATCTAAAACTTTCCCAACTATATGAAGGTACATATAGATGATTAAGGACCCAAACCTAAATATCTTTGTCTTGTCATGTTTGATAGCCTTGATGTTATCAATCAACTATGCATGCAAGATCTCACACAAGTTGAATTCTCCATCTTCCTTCACAAGTCTGATGGCAGCTAGAATAGTGCCCATAGACACACTATTCACCCTGCTGGTGTGGTGAAACCTATATCCTAGTATCATAGACATCAATTTGATGTCTTCTTGGTCTATAGGCTCTATTGTCATGCTGTGCCTATCACTTATGGACTTACATGTTTGCTCAACCATCTTCCTAACATCCTTGCCCACAAGAAGGATGACACCTATCCTAGAAAGGCCTGTCATCTCATGTATCAAGTCTCCTATGATTCTTACTGGTACATCTCCAATCCAAAATAGATCATCATGGATTCTTCTTAATAAAATCTTTATCCATTCAATCTCATAGAATTCTTATGTCATAGCATACTCTACAATAGGATGATCATTCCATTTGACACATTCATCCATGAATGTTTTATCCAGTTTCAACATTGTATCCATGTCCACCCTTTACCTATCTAGTCAAACAGGTTCTTTCTTACAGTAGATGTAAGCCCTAATGTCTTCCACATGCATGAAGCCCATAGGCGTGAGGGAGAAAGCTCCCTCTAAATCATCTAGGTTTGATTTAAATGGGTGCCTCTTGAAAAAATATCTTTTCTTCTCAATGAAATCATAAACAATGGGAGTGGCCATGACTTGTTAATCGCTTTTAGCTAAATTCCAAGATAATCTGATGGCTTCCGAATCAGCACAATAAGCTAGGGTTTCTACAACTGACCAAATGCACTCCAAACATTGATAAATCAATTTCCAAGTCTTCAAAACAACTTCCAAGGCTCTTACTGCTCTTCAATCACTCTAAATTTGAATGCAATGAGTAATGAAAATAGCTTTCTGTGTACTTATAGTGAAAATTCTACCATTAATGCAAGTCGCGTAAACCGGGCTGTCACTTCAAATTTCCAACTTGAGTTTTGCTTACAATTAGCATGTGTGCTCTTGCACAAAGGTTCCATTATACTCCAAAAGCTTAAGTCCAAAGGTGCATACTTTGAGGATGAGTATACCAACCACGTAGGGGTCTAGAGCTAAATTAGCTCCCCCTATGACCTTGAGGGCCATTCATCCAGATGTAGAGGATGCATCCACTGTGGATACATCCAATACATTCTCATCAAATTTTTCCTTCTTTCCTTCTATCCAAATCAAGATCACATCTTCTAAGGCTTTCACAAACTTGACTTCTCCTTCAGGATCCAAAACTGATTCTTCAGCCTTTTTAGGACTTTCTTGACCTTGCATCCTTGATCTACAGAATCTTGAGATATGTCCAACCTTGATACAAGAGTGATAAATGACTAGGGGTCTCATATTCCTCAGCGCATTGACATGAGTCACCATTTTGCATTGTTTCACTGAGTGGCCATTATAGTTACATATCTGACATGTAACATTCTAAGAACCTCTTGCATTGGTCTAATTTTGACTTCTTTGATCATGTTGAATCTTGTTCTTCTTAATGGTCTTGCAATTCATAACTCTATGACCAAATCTATTGCATGAATAATATTAACCATTAAAAGGTCTTACCTCAGTACAATTCCTTACAATGTGTCCATGCTTGTTACATGCAAAACAAGTGCGTTCTCCAGGCTTGCACTCATTCTTAGGTGGTCCACCATTATCTTTGGATTGATCTTTGGTCTTTTCAGTATTAGTAGAGTCCTTTTGTGTATCCTTTCTTGCTCGCATATTGTCAATCTGGTTTTGTGCTTCATTATATCCAATACAACTAGTGTCTCCTTTGGCTCTTCATGCATATAATTGAGATTCTATCAAATCAAAATTGGTGTGCAATTTATCAATGTGATTCTTTGCTTCTTTCAATTCAGACTCCAATCTTTCTTTGCAATTCCTTAGATCCAAGATTTCCAAATTGGCTTCCCTTAATTCCTCATTGAGTTGAAGGTTCTCCTTGACTTGTTCATTGTAGACTTCTTGATTTTTCATCAGCTTATCATCGAACTCTTCAAGTAGTTCTTTCATAGATGCATTGTCTTCATTCAGCTTCTTGATCTTTGCTCCTATATCATTGTTAGAACATTCTTTCAGATTCCTTCTTAGCTTTTTGATAACTAATTGAACATCACTGAATTTCTCTTTTAGTTCTTCAATTTCTCTTTCAGATTTGTCTAGGTCTTCAAGAGCAGCTTCAAGATTTTTCTTCAGATGTTTTATTTCAGCTTTGTCCATGATCTCCTCAAGTGGTTAAACTTCTTTTTTGAAGACCAGAGCTCTGATACCAATTATTAGGAATGGGAACATTGAGAGGGGGGGGGGGGTGAATCAGTGTTCACTATATTTTAACTTTTCACTTAATCTTTATGTTGAACTTAAATGCTTAAGTATTGAATTAAAAATTCACATAAAAATGAAACATGAAATCAACACATGACACCAATATGGTTACAGGGAAACCCAAATAGCTAAAAACCCCGGTGGGAATTGACACCCACTAATATTCTACACTAGTGTTTTGTGATCCTTGTTAGAAGATCTTTTACTCTATTAGGAGTAGCTTTAAAATGCTTTAAGTACAATAGACCTTGTTAAGGGTTGGACCCTATTAGGAGTCTTTTACAATGATCCCTATTAGGGGAGTGGACTCACTGTCCTAGATCTCACTGCTCAAATGATGAAGGCTATAACCTTCTGATTTAAGATACACACTATATCTATAGGTGAACTGTCACTGTGACACTGCTTGTTAGATCAGTTCCTTTGGTGCGCTGATGCTTTGACCTCTAGAAAAGCTTTAATAAATCTTATGTTGTCTTCTCATACCTCTGCTTTTCTTATCATAACTCTTTTTCAACTTCCATGCTGAATACAATGGGTGCATCTTATATTTATATGCTCATATACAATAAACAACTAGATCAGCCCTATAACTAATTACAAACAATGCTTCCAAATGAATTGGCTTAAGTGTGCTTACAATTAAACATATAAACATGTCAAAAACCTAAATACAATGGGCACATGGCCTTTATAACATTACACTAACATCACAAACCAAAATACTAACTATCGGCTCCATGCTCTATTCTCTCATGGCACACACTGGCTGTGTAACTTCAACTAACTGTAACTTTCTCATCTTTGCATATCTGATTATGTAGTCATAAACTAACCAAGAGTATAGTCTAACTAAACTTCTAGGGAGCATACCATAATTCATTTGTACACATGTGCACTGATGCTTTGACTTGCAGGAACTCTATACACTGTCCAGTCTTCAACACTTAGCTAATTTATGATCTTCACTTCAAGTGCCCTAGCTCCAAACTGCTAGATGACTTTGTTGCCATAATGAAAACACTAAATCAAGTCATATACATCAGTATAGTCAACTTGCCAATAGTAGCAATATGGCCAATCTCTTTACAATTAAAAAATGATAATGGTAACTTTCCTTTATACCTTCCTTTACCATTTTGAAGTCTTCTAGCCATAAGTGCTTCAAGCTCATCAAGCTCATCTTCACTATCACTGCCACTTTCATTTCTTATGTTATGTTTACTTCTGGATTTACCAATCTTTAGGGATGACATAAATTTAAAGTCAACACTCAGTACAATACTATTATCATAGTTATTCATCTCAAAAGTAGTCAACTTACCAATTAGACTATCAAGTGTAAGAACGTTGTTTGGTGTAGATCTCATTTCATGAATAGAAGAGATTCTAATAGCATAGACAGGAGACAAGGTTCTAAGAATTTTACTCACAATAGTGTCTTCATTAATAACACCTCCTTGATTTAGTTAGAGTATTGTGTGATCTTTTCACGTTCTTTCATCTTCATATCATCAAATCTACCTCTAAGGCTTTCAGCTTTGGTCCTTAGTACATTTACATCACCTCCATGAACTAGTGCAAGTTTTTCCCACATTTCTTTTGTTGTAGTGCATGCTTTGATGTCTTAAAATTATGCATCAGATAGAGCAGAACCAATCTCTATCATTTTTATATTGTGTTCATGTCTATCTCTCAACTGACCAATTATCAAAGGTCCAATAGTCGGTTGTATGTAGCCATTGTCTAGGAGTTGAAGAGAAGATTATCCAATTCTAAATATGTGTAGCCTCATCCTACTTTTCCATGTCGAGAAGTTATCTTTGTTCAGCTTAGGCACTTCCCTTTTATACATCTTGTGATCTTTTGGTCAATTCCTTGAAACTTCCTTCCAAGCAACCAATATGCTCTGATACCAATTGTTAGATAACTAAGAGTGGGGGATCAATTGGTTAAATCAGTTATCCTATAGTCCCAAACTCTCAGATATAATTTTTCAAACTTTTTCACAAACCAATCAACTTGGTAAGATAAGATAACTATCTTTCTATTCATTTACCGAATACCAGTAATTTCCAAAATTGTCTTTAGTGATTAATCAAATATGCAATATGTAAAGTATGATACCAAAACAATCATAACAAATAACACATAACACAAAGATTTAACGTGGAAACCCTACTAAGGGAAAAACTACTTGGGACTAGTAACCAAAAATATTTCACTCTTCTGAAGTGATCTTGATTAGGAGCCAACCCTATTAAAGGTTACAATGCACATTGTAAGGTGTGACCTGGTTAGAGAATTTATCACTAATAGTTAACTTTTGACCATCATTCACTATGGGGTGAACTAATGAAATACAACTGATTGAGAACCTAATTGATGAACTTCAAGTGATTAGAGATCACTGAGCACTGAATGGATATGTAAGATAATTAAATCAGTTTTTATGTTGTCATTTATGTGAACTAGTTTTGATAGTACTTATCATGTTAGTTGCAAATATATAAACATCTGTAAAGAGGAGAGAAAAGATGAAGAATAGAGATATCTACATTGAGGAAGATGGATATGACAGATAAGGATAAAGAATACTCTTGGTAACTTATTGATGAGTCTATTACTTTATATTGTTGACTTGATTATGTTGTATTAATCTATTATGAAGTTGGAAGAAAAATGTTACAAATTAGTGTGGTTGGTTAATGAAGGATTCTAGTACACACCAAGCAGTGTAGTGTATACTAAGTGATAGTATCAATTGAGCTTATGTTCACTGACACATTTCTTTGTCAACCGAGTAAGGACAAAAGAAATAAATGATTAGTTTAGCCGATAGAAATTGATGAGATGTAAAGTATATGATTTCAAGGTGGAAGATAAAGTTTGTTACAAGATCAACAGCTAACAAAATTTGAAGAAGATCTAAAGGAAAGAAACAAAACATGTTACTGACATATCAGTCAAGGAAAGTTTAAGCGACAAAATCAACAAAGGAGATTAAGCGGCAAAATTTGATGGATGAGAATAAAATGGTTTACTTGTCTATTTAAGAGACTAGGGTTTCATTGTGAAACTTATGCCGAAGGAAGGAGATTGTAGAGATATTGCATGAACATTGCTTCATGCTTGCCTAATCAAACTGGTTGAAGAAGAACTAAACTACAACGTTAACCGAGCATTAGAGAGCTTTTATCGAGGGATAGTAAGTTATTGAATGTTGATGAACTAAATTGAAATATTGATCAGAGGATTGTATGGACTTAGAATAGATCTGAACATTTGCAAAGTCAAGTTGTATTGTAATCAGATCATCTATTGTTTTCAGTTTTAACCATTGAAATAGATAAAATCTCTTAACTGAGTGGACTTGAAAGTCTTATATGTCATTCATAGAATGTACATTTTTATCATGTCAACCCCATAGTGAATGCTAGTTGGACAATAACTGTTAGTGTTAATTCCTCTAATAAGGTCACACCTTACAGTGTGTTTTGTAACCTTTAACAAGGTTGGCTCTTCACCAAGCTCACTTTAGAAGAGTGAAAATATTTTGGGTTATCAGTACCAAGTGGTTTTTCCCTTTGCAGGGTTTCCACATTAAATCTCTTGTGTTATGTGTTTATGTTGTGATTGTTTGGATATCATACTTTACATGTTGCATATTTGATTTTGTCGGTAATCACTATGAACAATTAACTGGTAATCGATAAAGTCATAGATAGTTTAGTATTTATTATTTTACCAAGCTGCATAATTTAGCTGAATTTGTTTTTAGTGGTACATTTTTTATTTGGGACTATGGATAACTGATTCACCCCCCTCTTAATTATTTAAAAAATTGGTATCAGAGCATCTTGGTTGCTTGGAATAGAGTTTTAAGGACTTCATCATAAAGATCACAAAATGTATAAGAGGGAAGTGCCAAAGTTGAATAAGGACAACTTTACAATATGGAAAAGCTAAATGAGACTTCATATATCTGGGATTGGGAATTTTTCCCTCACCCTATTGGATAATGGCTACATTGCACCACCTATAGGACCTTTGACTCTTGATCAATTAAGAGATAGACATGAGCGTAATATTACTATGATGGAGACTATTGCTACTATATCAGATGCTGAGTTTGAAGATGTCAAAGATTGCCTTACTTCTAAGGACATGTGGGATAAACTTACTCAAGTTTATATTGGTGATGCTAATGTTAAAAGAGCCAGAGCTAAAATTTTAAGAGGAAGATTCGATGATATGAAAATGAAAGAAGGAGAAAACATTATGCAGTTCACAAACCGAATAAACAAGGTAGTTGTTGTCACTAGGGATTGTACCTGAGTATGCCTAAGTGTAGAACCTAGCAATCCCATGAAACATGGGACTATTCTCAGGTTGTGGGTAACCTATCTGAGAATAGAACTCTGGATTAAGGGCCGACTTCCCTTTGAATCAACTGAAACTAAACTAAACTTTGAAGGAAAAGGGAGAGAGAGTGCATGAAGCTAAAACTAAAACTAGGTGATTCACCAAGCTTTGATAGATCCACAAACTGAAAACAAACTCACAATATGATTCATAACATAACTTGAGCATCACAACTTCCTCCTAATCTAATTTTTTCGTTAGAAATAACCAGGTGCTAGTTGTAGATGAGAAGGGAAAATGAATTCCACAAACCCAAATACATTTAAACAGACACAGATTGAGACTTTAAGAAATAACAGTGCTTGCGAACATCAAAATGAACAAAATATCAAATAAAGGACTAAATTTTTATCACAATACATGACATCAAATCCATCAAAATAACTCACAAAGCTATAGGAAAAGAAGGACAAGTGCTATAAACTAAATTGAAGGGAGCCAAAATATAGCTTGCTTCACCAGAGCTACAAACATTCACCTCCAAGAAAGAGGGAAAGAAGAACTAACCTCAATCACACAAGTGAGAGGTATAAAAAAGGAAAACTAGGAAGAATCTGCATTCAAGCCCTCAACCTCCTAAAAATGGAAAATCTACAAATAGGCCCATAAATGCCTCCTCAACTCAAATGCCCAATTCCTGAGTTTTTAGGGGTGGTGGAAAAAGTGGGACACCTAAAATAGATGGTCAAAGGAATGACCCCACCCACTAAGTCATGCACCATTAGAAGATTCTGACAATAGCTTATAAAACACCATTGTCAGAAATTACAACATATGTGCAATGACTTTTTACACTAAAACTCTTACCCCTAAACCAAATAATGTGGATTCAATTTTTATCCCAAGTCAAACAAATGACTCTCAACCCAATTATGGGGAAATCATATTTGGTGTCTTATTACATTTATTAAATTAAATCCATCAATGTACACCCTAGGATTATAAAACCCAACCTAATGACCCATCAGAATCCTCACCATGCTTAAATTTGGATATAAAGCAAGACATAAAATAGACTAATAAATCCTCAACCCTACAAAAAAGGGGAGAAAATAATTAAATAGTCATTTAATCAAAATCCTACTGCTAGTATTGTGGATTTTTCCCACCTCAACACTTGGCAAGTTTCTAACTCCACTGGTACTCTGCATTTGATTTTTAGGCTAGATATGAAAACAACAGTCCTTTTCTTCATGGCATTGGCATTTTGAGGTAGGTTCAATTGGCACTGTGCATTTGATCTAGCTTTCATTTTGAGTATTCAAGGCATCTCTATTATTTTTATTCACTTTCACTGGCATCAAGAAGTTGAATCTCTGCATTATGAGGGAACAGCTATGTCAACGCTCTTTATCTACTGGTTCATTTTTGAGATCACTCCTCTAGATTTCAAGGGCATGGTGTTTCTGTAGCCATGTGTATTCAACCTCCTTGAAATTTAGAGGGCACCATGCTCACACATTTAATATTTTTTCAATATTTGAAAGATAGCGTAAATTGACCAAATGGCATTATAATTTTTTCACTGGATTCAATGGGATTTTGCATCACTGGTTTCATCTTTCCCCTTTGTATGAAGCTCCTATATCTACATTTATTTATTTATGCATATGCCAGCTTAGGGCATCAGTGAACCTCTGCATATTTAATTCCATTGTTGAATGATCATGTAGTCACTGAGTGTGTATTGATGAGGGCACTGTGCACTTGATCTCTGATGCATATATTAGCTTGGATCATCAGTATTGTTTTACCTTTCTTGTCAGCCCGCACACTATGTTTGTATTGTGGTGTGCTCACTATCAAAACTGCACTAGCTAGGGCACGATCCTGGCATTACTTACCTTCATTCAATCATGCCTTATGTCTGGCTCATGAGCATTAGGTATTGGATATTGTTCTCTACTATGGCTCACGAACAGCGCCAGGGGAACAAGATTGTGTGTTGATGTTTAGATGCACTACCATACCACTCACTTTCACCTATGCTTTCTGGATATGTATTGAGAAGGGCATTGCATCCTAAGGGTCCACCATCAATGCATTGTTTTTTCCTCACCATGCCAACCCGTGAGCCTCATGTTTTTGAATTTTACTACTAACTGATTTCCATTGGTACATCTTGATTAATGATTGGAAGCATTTATCTCATACTTATTGCCTATTATATGCCAGCTCATGCTTGATTTGAATGGTATTTCCTAAGCATCACTATTTTACTTTCAATCATTCTTGGTGTTGAACAGTTGTAACCCGCGAGTTGGATTCATGGGTATTTGATGTATATATTAGCTCCATCAGCTCACATGGCGGCTTGTATTCATTTCATGTACTATTTCATCATGGGATGTGGATTGTGAGCTTGGATAGGGCATCAATACAATACATGCTTGTCAGCACACTCTATTGATAGATGAATCTACTCTTTGCTTTATAGAAGCTTAGGTCTCCACAACTTGTGAGCTATGGAGCCATGCTTGGTTGTATGTTTGAAAGAAAAAAGAGAAACATTCTATGCCATATAATGTTGATCTCTACCTTATATTATCATGCCTTCTTCTGACAAGCATGGCTATAGGTTTGCAAAATATTCATGATCGGCATTGTGGATCCTAGCATATTTATTGTTCATTGCTTGGGAAGCCTAATGAGATTTTGATTGTATTGCTTTCACTATTCACTTGTTCATGGATAACCGGTGGGCACTGTTATGCTTGTTGTTCATCAAATTGGTAGCCTATTTCATTGTTCATATTTTCTCATCTTATACTCATTGCTATACTGACAATGCCAGCCTAATTTATTCTTTGCAGAGTAGATGGGTTCCACTATATTTGATGGTGTCAACTTGATATTATTTCATTATTATCTATTCCTCTATTTGTAATTTCATCCATTCATTGCTCCACTATTGAATTTATGAGAGCCTAAAACCATCCTTGTTGATTCTTAATTAATTGATGAGGGAACTGTTATGAATCTTTGTTGTAAAAATAAGGCACCATTTGCATTATTTCTGGCATTGTTTCACAATGTAAATCTATGAGGGCCTAGGAATTTGAAATAGGGCATCCCTGCATTGCTTGATTCATTTCTTGGTAGCATGATGTTGCTTGGAATATTTGTGCCCATTCATGTTTAGCATAGTTGTTTAGAATTTACATATTATTTTGTGCTGATGCCATGCCTTGATGGCTTGATCCATGTGCCCTATTTTTGGATGTATCACCCTATCACTTGCTATGCTTGATCATTCTATATGATTCTCTTTTATGGTCTTTGAATGTCCCATTAATACTACCTCATCTAGTTGCTTCTCTATTTGATCATGGGTGTTCTTGGCCTGTGATGCAACCACTACCAAGGAAATGAGGTTTTCTTGGCATCGACTGCATCATAGGTCAAGGTCATCCATCTGCACATGGAATAAACACATTAGTGAAAAATAATGGTATTTCTTTTATTTTCCCGAGCCTCTTTATGCACATGTCCTGAGCACAGCCCGTGTCATAGGTGTATGGCTAAGTGTATATATGCATCTTTGATGTTACTATGATACCAATCATTGTTTAGATCCATTGGATCTAACCCACTTCTCCTCTGTTATCTATAGGTTCAAGATCAAAGGAGCACACTAGGAACCAAGTGGAGATAGAGTCACTACTAGCCAATGTCTTGTACCCCTATATCTATGTTCATTATATATGTATAGTTGCACTCATGTATGCAATTCTGGCAATGGCTATGCTCACGGCATGTGTGAGCTCAGATAGATGTTCTTTTCAGTTCTTTACCTCTTGTACATCATGCTTAACATTGATATATGCACATGTAATCTTAGATGTAGTTCATTTCCTTTCCCTTAACATACTTTGAAAATGAAATGAACACAAATACTAAGCAAGATCACCTAATAACACAACCTAGGGTACTTGTAGCTTCATCTAGTAATTAGGTCCCAAAGATGAGTAAAATAATGGTAACATTCTGGTGACCTCAGTTAAGTGCTTTCCTACTAAGCATCCTGACTAGCTACCTTATAGATCCATTGGGCATAGAGTCATAAAGCCTCAAATTGAACTTAGCTCCCTTCAATCAACACCCTTCTCTCCAACAAAACTAAAACTGACTGCCTGGCAGACTACTCAAGCTTATTGCTAATGAAAACTAGACTGCAAACTGAGCCAAAAGAAAACTAAAAGAAACACTAAAAGCAACTTGTGCCAAGGTACTTATGAAACATAAAACATAAAATTCCTATCCTACCCTATTCTAACTAGTATCATCAAACTAGTTAAACAAATCCATTAACTTGATTGTTGAAATAGCTTCCCATTCTCCTTAGGGTATTACATTTTGCACATTTGATGCCAATAAAGAGAATATGGAATAAAAAAATATCTTGTACTGTCTGGCATATCAACCTTTGGATTTGGTGTACCAAACTACTAACCTCAATTAGATCATAGGTGTTGTCCTCCCAGGGAGTCTGATGAGGCTAAATAAGCTCCTGGTCACCAAGGAGTGGACTCTTGACATCACCCTCCATTAAATAATTAAGTATGGATGGCTTCCTTGACCGCACCTAGGCTAGATATCTGATAGGACACCCCCCTGAGAGTATAAAACTAGGCATCCATTGCTCAGTATGCACCTTACAAATATCTTCAGCATGCTAATCAGAATTTTGCCCCTCCATGATAGTCTTCCATAATATCTCTTCTTCTGCAGTTAGAGGATCATCCTCTTCATCAGTTGGAACCTCCAATAGCTCATCCAAGCTATCAAATTGCATCAGGTCCTTAACCATAACTGACCCCTCCTCATGGTCCAAGAAATAAGATTATTGAGATTCATCCACCACCTTATTGCAAATAGGCCCAGATTCTATAACTGGCACAACATTAGCCCCTTAGAATGAAAGGTTTTCCTTAGGAACATACATGTTATCATGTATTTCAGGAAGATGATGAACACAAACAAAAGCTGACCAGAAAGCATTTATCATAGAGTAAAAATATTTTTTCTATCCTAAGTTAGTAGCAACTACATCATCTTCCTTGTCACAATCAGTGAGGTTAACTAGTAAGTCTTGCACTATTTCATTTTGCTCAATATAAGAAGGCATTTCCTCGAACAAATCAGCTAGGCTCTCACCTTCTTCACTTTCTTTCTTATTCTTATCTAGCTGCTCCAATCCATCATCATGTAATAAATTTACTTGTTCTTCATGATTGTCATGAAAGAGTACACCTAAGAGACAAGAATCATTCTCTTCCTAGTGGCCTAAAATCTCATGAGGTGTAGGGGGCTCTTTAGGAATTGGCTCATAGGGCTTTATCTGTTGTAGGATGGGTTCACTCTTTCGTAGGAATTCAAACCCTTTAGGTGTCTCTTCTATAGGAATAGGATGGAGTGGCTAGGAAACTAAGATGGGATCATGAATAGTCTCTAGAAATGCATGGATGTTAGGCTTCTGTTGACTAAGATTCAGAACCGAAGGAGAAGTCCTAAAGCTTGGAATTTCAATAGAAGTGCTAATGGACTTACTAGGTAAGAAACTTGGGATTTGTACCTTGTGAGTTTCTTGTTTGGTCTGTAAAGCTTCTACATTCTCTTCAGCAACATGAGGTGTCTCCTTCTAGATCTCCTTCCTAAAAAGAGTTGGCATCTCGTAACCCGGATACATAGTCCATGAGGGTCTCCAAGACTGCATTAAGTCTTTATTGCCTTCCTCTAGTGATCTTTCTTGCATTGGGGCAATGAAAACTTCTTGATCTTATTCCCTTGGTGCTTGTGCCAACAGATTCTTAATCAATTGATCCTTCTCTACAATCTTCTTGGCAAGTGTCTCCTACTCATGATCATGAAATTCATCTTTTTCTGCTAACTCTTTTCGGAGATCCTCCTCATTCTTTGTAGCTATCAAGTAGATGGTCCTTATGAATTCTTGATGGTCCTCCAGACTCTTCTTATAAACATCCTCTTGTGTCAAGATCATATGGTTCTTCTCTTCAAAGATCTACTCATGAATTGCTATCTGGTTATGTAGTTGCCTTGAGATCTCTTCTTTTTGAGCCACCATCTCCATATACTACCTTGAGATCTCCTCCTTCCAAGACTTCACCTCTACATAGTCTTTCATGAAGGAGCTCATTTCCTCTCGAAAAACTGCCAACCAGTCATTGGAGTTTGAATTTGAAATGGGGTGGGGTTGATTCTAGGTATTGCAATGGTGTCCCTCATGGGGTGGTTCATAGAAATGCTGCATGGTTGCTTGATGCTAGGTGGGAGGGTATGATAATGCATGTTGGTAACTTGCTATTTGTGGGCCATTTTGGTTATATGTTGCTACTTGGCCAGCTTGATATGGAATGAATGCCTGGACAAGCATGGCCTTCTCATGATATGGGGGTGATAGGGAGAATACACATTATGGAATGACATGCTTACTCATCAAATGACCTGGTAAAAGATATTTTTTGAAACTTATCAGCACTTGAACTACTTAAACTAGTAGACTTCTCTAAGAGTTTCCATGGTGCTTGAAACAAACTACCTCTTAAAGGATGATTGCATTGAGGATCACACCAAAAATCCCAGTGAATAATGGGAAACAAAGTTTTCCCACCAGGCGTGCCAAAAACTATTGTCACTAGGGATTGCACCTAAGTATGGCTAAGTGTAGAACCTAGAAATCTTGTGAAACATGGGACTATTCTTAGGTTGTGGGTAACCTATCCAAGAATAGACCTCCAGATTAAGGGTCAACTTCCCTTTCAATCACCTAAAACTAAACTAAACTTTGAAGGAAAAGGGAGAGAGAGTGCATGAAGCTAAAACTAAAACTAGGTGATTCACCAAACTTTGATAGATCCACAAACTGAAAACAAACTCACAATATGATTCAGAACATAACCTGAGCATCACAACTTCCTCCTAATCTAATTTTTCCCTTAGAAATAACTGGGTGCTGGTTGTAGATTAGAAGGGAAAATGAATTCCACAAACCCAAATACATTCAAATGCACACAGATTGAGACTTTAAGAAATAACAGTGCCTTTGAACATCAAAATGAACAAAATATCAAATAAAGGACTAAAATTTTATCACAATACATGACATCAAATCCATCAAAATAACTTGCAAAGCTATAGGAAAAGAAGGACAAGTGCTATAAATTGAATTGAAGGCAGCCAAAATATAGCTTGCTTCACCAGAGCTACAAACATTCACCTCCAAGAAAGAGGGAAAGAAGAACTAACCTCAATCACACAAGTGAGAGGTATAAAAAAGGAAAACTAGGAAGAATCTGCATTCAAGCCCTCAACCTCCTAAAATTGGAAAATCTAGAAATAGGCCCATAAATGCCTCCTCAACTCGAATGCCCAATTCCTGTGCTTTTAGGGGTGGTAGAAAAAGTGGGACACCTAAAATAGATGGTCAAAGGAATGACCCCACCCACTAAGTGATGCACCATTACAAGATTCTGACAATAGCTTATAAAATGTCATTGTCATAAATTACAACAACATATGTGCAATGACTTTTTACACTAAAACTCTTACCCCTAAACCAAATAATGTGGATTTAATTTTTATCCCAAGTCAAACAAATGACTCTCAACCCAATTACGAGGAAAGCATATTTGGTGAATTATTACATTTATTAAATTAAATCCATCAATGTACACCCTAGGATTATAAAACCCAACCTAATGACCCATCAGAATCCTCACCATGCTTAAATTTGGATATAAAGCAAGACATAAAAAAGACTAATAAATCCTCAACCCTACAAAAAAGGGGAGAAAATAATTAAATAGTCATTTAATGAAAACAATGCAGCTAGCATTGTGGATTTTTCCCACCTCGACACTTGGCAAGTTTCTAATTCCACTAGTACTCTGCATTTGATTTTCAGGTTGGATATGGAAACAAAAGTCCTTTTCTTTATGGCATTGGCATTTTGAGGTAGGTTCAATTGGAACTGTGCATTTGATCTAGCTTTCATTATGAGTATTCAAGGCATCTTTGCTATTTTTATTCACTTTCACTGGCATCAAGAAGTTGAATCTCTGCATTATGAGGGCACAGCTATGTCAATGCTCTTTATCTACTGGTTCATTTTTAAGATCGCTCCTCTAGATTTCAAGGGCATGGTGTTTCTATAGCCATGTGTATTCGAACCCCTCGAAATTCAGAGGGCACCATGCTCAGACATTTAATATTGTTTCACTGTTTGAAAGATAGCGTAAATTGACCAAATGGCATTATAATTTGTTCATTGGTTTCAAAGGGATTTTTCATCATTGGTTTCATCTTTCCCCTTTGTATGAAGCCCCTATTTCCACATTTATTTATTTATGCATATGCCAGTTTAAGGCATTAGTGAATCTCTACATATTTAATTCCATTATTGAATGATCATGTAGTTGTTGAGTGTGTATTGATGAGGGCACTATGCACTTGATCTTTGATGCATATATTAGCTTGGATCATCAATATTTTTTTACCTTTCTTGTCAGTCTACACGCTGTGTTTGTGTTGTGGCGTGCTCACTGTCAAAACTGCACCAATGAGGGCATGATCTTGGTAGTAATTCCCTTCATTCAATTGTGCCTTATGTCTGGCTCATGAGCATTGGGTATTGGATATCATTCTTTTCTACGGCCCTGGAATAGTGCCAGGGGAACATGATTGTGTGTTGATGTTTAGATGCATTGCCATACCACTCACTTTCACCTATGCTTGCTAGATATGTATTGAGAAGGGCATTGCATACTAAGGGTCCATCGTCAATGCATTGTTTCTTCCTCACCATGCCAGCCTGTGAGCCTCATGTTTTTGAATTTTACTACTCACTGATTTCCATTGATACATCTTGATTAATGATTGGAAGCATTTCTTTCATACTTACTACCTGATATATGCTAGCCCATGCTTGATTTGAATGGTATTTCCTAATCATCACTATTTTACTTTGAATCATTCTTGGTGTTGAACGGTTGTAACCCACGAGCCAGATTCATGGGTAGTTGATTTATATGTTAGCTCCATCACCTCACATGGCAGCTTGTATTCATTTCATGTACTATTTCATCATGGGATGTGGATCACGAGCTTGGATAGGGCATCAATATGCTTCATGCTTGTCAGCACACTCTGCTAATATTTGCATCTACTCTTTGCTTTATAGAAGCTTAGATCTGCACAACTTGTGATCTATGGAGCCATGCTTGGTTGTATGTTTGAAAGAAAAAAGAGAAACATTCTATGCCATATAATGTTGATCTCTACCTTATATTTTCATGCCTTCTTCTAAAAAGCATGGCTACAGCTTTGCAAAATATTCATGATCGACATTGTGGATCCTAGCATATTTATTGTTCATTGCTTGGGAAGCCTGATGAGATTTTGATTGTATTTCTCTCACTATTCACTTTTTCATGGATAACCCATGGGCCCTGTTATGCTTGTTGTTCATCGAATTGGTAGCCTATTTCATTGTTGATATTTTCTCCTCTGATACTCACTACTATGCTGACAATGCCAGCTTGATTTATTCATTGCAGAGTAGATGGGTTCCACTGTATTTGATGGTATCAACTTGATATTATTTCATTGTTATCTATTCCTCTATTTGCAATTTCATCCATTCATTGCTCCACTGTTGAATTTATGAGAGCTCGAGACCATCCTTGTTGATTCTTAATTAATTGATGAGGGAACTATTATGAATCTTTTTTGTAAAAATAAGGCACCATTTGCATTATTTCTAGCATTGTTTCACAATGTAAATCTCTAAGGGCCTAGGAATTTGAAACAGGGCATCCCTGCATTGCTTGCTGGCATTATGTTTCTTGGAATATTGGTGCCCATTCATGTTTAGCATAGTTATTCAAAATTTACATATTATTTTGTGTTGATGCCGTGCCTTGATGGCTTGATCCATGTGCCCTATTTTTGGATGTATCACCCTATCACCTGTTGTGCTTGATCATGCTTTATGATTCTCTTTTATGGTCTTTGAATGTCCCACTAAGACTACCTCATCTAGTTGCTTCTCCATTTGATCATGGGTGTTCTTGGCCTATGATGCAACCACTACCAAGGAAATGAGGTTTTCTTGGCATCGACTGCATCATAGGTCAAGGTCATTCATCTGCACATGGAACAAACACATTAGTGAAAAACAATGGTATTTATTTTATTTTCCCGAGCCTCTTTATGTACATGCCCTGAGCACAACCCATGTCAGAAGTGTATGGCTAAGTGTATATATGCATCTTTGACGTTACTATGATACCAAGCATTGTTTAGATCCATTGGATCTAACCCACTTCTCCTCTCTTATTTGCAGGTTCAGGATCATAGGAGCACATCAGGAACCAAGTGGAGATAGACTCACTACCAGGAAATGTCTAGTACCCCTATATCTATGCTCATTATATATGTATATTTTCACTCATGTATGCAATTCTAGCAATGGCTATGCTCATGACATGTGTGAGCTTAGATAGCTATTCTTTTCAGTTCTTTCCCTCTTGTACATCATGCTTAACATTGATATATGCACATGTAATCTTAGATGCATTTCATTTCCTCTCCCTTCACGTACTTTGCAAATGAAATGAACACAAATATTAAGCAAGATCACCTAATAACACAACCTAGGGTACTTATAGCTTCATCTAGTAATTAGGTCCCAAAGATGAGTAAAATAATGGTAACAGTAGTCAATGCTATCAGAGGATCCAGTGGAGTTATTGAAGAAGATACAGTGGTAAGAAAAATCTTGAGAACCTTGTTGCCTATTTATGCAATCAAAATATCTGCAATACATGAAATGAGTTCTACACCTAACAGTACTCTCACTCTTGACAATCTGATCGGTAAGCTAACAACTTTTGTATTGGATAAATTTAATAATAGTGTTGTATCATCTGTTGAATCTACTTTCATGACCTCTTTGAAGATTGGTAAGTCTAGTAGTAGAAGTAATAATGATGATAATGATAGTAATTCTAATGATGAGCTTGATGAGCTTGAAGCTCTTATGGGTAGGAGATTACCTAAAGGTAAAGGTAGATATAGAGGTAAATTACCTTTAGCATGTTTTAACTGCAAAGAAGTTGGTCATATTGCTGCTAGATGTCCAAACAAGAAAGAGGATGATAGAAAGATAGACCGATATGGTGAAGGAAGCTATGAGAGAATGGGCAACAAAAGTTATCGACACTACAATAGAGATAACCGAGACAATAATGATAAAGGCAAAAAGGTATGCTACATTGCTGAAGAGAATGATAGTGATTCTTATACATATGATGATATAGAAGTAGTATTTGTTGCGATGAAGGATGACTTTGAGGAAGAAGAAAGGTATGTAGAGACAACACTCATTTCTAAGGTTAATAAAAATGATACATGGATTATTGATAGTGGTTGTACACATCACATGACTGGTGATGAAGAAAATTTTGATCATCTTGAGCAATATAATGGAGGATCTATAAAAATGGGTAATGATACACCCTATATGGTTAGTGGAAAAGGATCTTTATTTATTAATGATAAAATAAGATGTGATAATGCTTATTGGGTAGAAGGAATAAATTATAATCTACTAAGTGTGGTAGAACTTAAAAATTCAGGTCACTAAGTAGCTTTTGAGAGAAAGAAGGTAAAGATATTTGATGATGGAGAAAATCTTGTTGGAACAGGAGCACAAACGAAAGGTAACTTGTTTTATCTTGACAACGTTGAGTCTTATTGTTTAATGATGAAAGATGAGGATGCATGGTTGGGTATAAAAGGTTATGCCATGTAAACTTTGATAACATGATCAAGATAACTAAAAATAAAAAGGTTAGAGGTCTACCTAGCCTAGCTAAGCCAGATCATGTAATGTGTCATCAATGTCAGAAAGGTAAGATGACAAAATCTAGTTTTAAGAGAAAAGATTACTCAACAAAGAGAATTTTGGAGCTAGTTCACATCGACCTATGCGGTCCCATGAGAACACATAGCTATTATGGATATAGATATTTTATTTTGTTTGTTGATGATTACACTAGATTGATGACTGTAATGTTCTTAAAAGAAAAATCAGAAGCATTTAAGATGTTTAAATGGTATAAAGAAAAAGTAGAAAAGGAAACTGAGAATGAATTGAAATGCTTAAGATCTGACAGAGGTGGTGAATTTATTTCTGATGAATTTACTAAGTATTGTAATGAGCATGGTATTAAAAGATAGGTTTAAGCACCGAGGACACCTCAACAAAATGGGATTGCTAAAAGGAGGAATAGATCAATTATAGATTGTGAAAGGACACTGATGATAGAAAAGAATGTGGCTCAGACATACTAGAGAAAAGTAGTCAATACAACTATTTATGTTTTGAACCAAGTACAATTGAAGGACACAAAAAAAATACCCTACGAGTTATGGTTTGGTCACAAACCGACTGTAAGTTACTTTAGAATTTTTGGTAGAAAATGTTTTATTCTGAAAGATGAAAGAAATGGAAAGTTTGAATCTAAAGGGGATGAAGGGATATTTCTTGGATATTCCACTAAAAGTAAAGCTTATAAGTGTCTAAATAAAGTTACTAATAAAATGATTGAAATTACTAATGTCAAGGTTGATGAATTTGATACTAAGAATAGTGAAGAAAGCACTAGGGAACCAAAAGATTATAGTAGATTCACTTACATTGAACATCTAGAGAACCTACCAAACCCACAGACTGTGTCAACCGAGCATCAGGAAAACAATACTGAGGAACAACAAAGAGAAATCAATGATTAGGAAGGAGCTACCGAGTAAGTGAATGATCTTGAAAAGGATGAACAACAAAGAAGAGATCATGTGTTAGCAAGATTTTTTAGAAGACATCATCCTAAGAACCAAATCATTAGCGACAAGCAAGCTAGCATGTAGACAAGAATTAAATCAAGATAAGGTACATGCTTAGTTTGTGAATTTGAACTGGAAAATGTTAAAGTTGCATTGGAGAATGAAGAATGGGTAAATGCAATGAATGAAGAGATAGAACAAATAGAGAAAAACAAGACATGGACCTTAGTACCTAGACCTAAAGATAAGAATGTTATCGGTACTAAATGGATTTTCATGAACAAGCTAAATGAAAATGGAGAAGTTACAAGGAATAAAGCTAGACTAGTTTGCAAGGGGTATGCACAGGAGGAAGGAATAGATTATGATGAAAATTTTGCACCTATTGTTAGACTAGAAGGAGTTCATATGTTACTAGCCTATGCAGCACATAAGAAGTTTAAATTTTATCAAATGGACGTTAAATCTGCATTTTTGAATGGGATACTAGAAGAGGAGGTCTACATAGAATAGCTATAAGGGTTTGTTGATCTAGACAAGAAAGATATGGTATGTAGACTACATTAAGCTTTATATGGTTTAAAGCAAGCACCTAGAGCTTGGTATGAAAGGTTGCATACTTATTTGTTAAGTATTGGTTTTACTAAAACTAGTGAGAACAATAATTTGTTTGGAATAACAGTCCATAATACAACTGAGAGAGGGGGGTGAATCAGTTGTATGATAGAATATTAAACTTTATACTTTTAATCTTATCAATATCAGATCCAATGAACATAATGAATGCCAACACAATAACATAGAATTTTGGTTTCAGGGAAACCTTGTTAAAGGTAAAAACCCTGGTGGGAATTAGCACTCACAAATAATGTACTGAGAGTATAGTAATCCTTGTTAGAAGATCTAGCCTAGTTAGGAGCTTATTGAAACATTACAGTACATAGTCCTTGTTAGAGGATAGACCCTATTAGGAGTCAAGAACAATAGAGGGCTCACTACCCAAAGAAGGTTAAATCCACCTTTTGAACTCACTAGTTCACAACAAGTGTATATGAAGAAATACACAATCTTTTGAACTTTTTGCCAACAATTATCTTTTCTTGATCAGTTCTAATGAAGTCCACCAATAATCCTCTGATCTACATATAGCAAGAAAAAGCTCCCAACTTTCTCAACCTCCTTATATCACATATATTCCATCCATGTCTTTTCCAAAGAAAAGACCTTTCATTTATACCTTATTACGTTTTACCAAGATTAGGTCAGCCCATAAGGCTTTCCTAATTACAAAAAATTACATAAGCCCTTGCTAAGATACACATGATATCTAAAACAAGTTCACAATGATTACATTACAACAATTAAGAACCGACATCCTTGATTTATGCTTGCCAAACAAGACACATGCTTCATTTCTTGAGTTAGCTTTAGAATAAGCCATCACCAGAGCACATGCCATAGATGACATCACCAATCATTCCATACCATGAACTGACCAATGAACATCCATCAATACCTCTTCCATCATCCTTCAAGTTCACATAACTTGAATCCCATCCCTCTGAAATCTATATCAAAAACTTAGAGACTAACTCTATCAATTCTCACTGTCACAGTCCAGTGACCAGTCTTTACCAAAACAGCTATAACTTTCTTAATATGCAACACTTAATGATGCAATCATAGATATAAGATCACAACAGCCCCTTGAGTTCTCATCTGACTTCGCAGCATCTGAAACATTTGTATACAAGTTGTACACTGTGATTAGCATTCTGGTTCCTTCATAGAAGCATATGTTGACATCAGTGACACAACACAAATGACAATAATATGAGTGCCCATTCAGTAGCGTAGTGATTAAAAATATTACATGTCTCAATCACCACCCATGTATTAGCAATATCCAACAATCTCCCCCTTTGGCATTGATGTCAACATATGGGAAAATCTTATCCCAAAGTTGTATCAACCCAAAAGTCCTTCAACTGAATAATCTCCCCAAATAGTGAGGATTTTCTCATAGCAACACTCCCCCTTTGAAAACAATGGCAAAGGGTGCCATGAGGCTTCATCTGCCTTCACATATAAACTCTCTTCTATGATCACTCCCCCTAAGGAGTAGATCCCGACATCCAGTCCAAAAAAAAAAGGATAAGGCTCTGAACACTTCTGAACTAATGCTTCTCTACATCATTTAGTTCTGACTAGGAGGGACCTGAATCCCTAGCATACCTCTGAGATATTCAAAGGTATCTTTTGGTAGTGGCTTTGTGAAGATGCCCACAATCTACTCTTTTGTACTAATATATTCTAATTTGATTTCTTTTTGTGCCATCTTGTCTCTCAAGAAGTGATACTTGATAGAAATATGTTTAGTTTTGGAATGCATCACTGCATTCTTTGACATGTTTACTGTACTAGTGTTGTCACAATGAATAACCACATGCTCTTCAAAATTTATTCCAATGTCTATCAACATTTGTTTCATCCAAATAATCTAAGTGCAGTTTATAGCAGCAACAACATACTCTGATTCAATACTAGACTGTGCTATACAATCTTGTTTCTTTCTTAGCCAAGAAACCAACATTTTGCCAAGGAAAAATGCACCACCACTGGTACTTTTTATGTCATCAATATTTCCTACCCACTCAGCATCAATATAAGCATGAAGTTCAAAGCTATCATTCCTTTCATACCATAAACCATAGTCTATAGTTCCTTTGAGATATCTCAGTATGCTTTTCACAACAGCCAGATGTGTCTCTTTAGGTTTTGCCTAATATCTAGCCACAATTCCAACAACATTAGCAATATCTGGTCTGGTATGAGTTAGATATTGTAGCCTTCCAACCATTGATCTATAGAAAGTTTGAAAAACACATTTTGATTCATCATCAATTGTTAGCTTGTTGCCAGTTACCATAGGTGTTCCTACTAGTTTACAATCTTCCATTCCAAATTTCTTGAGCAATTATTTGAGTTACTTGGTTTGAGAAATGAAAATACCATTCTCATTCTAAGTTATTTGTAGTCCAAGAAATAATTTGATTTCACCTATCATGGACATCTCAAATTCACTTTCCATTTCTTTAGCAAACTTATTACATAGATCATCATTACCTCCAAAGATAATGTCATCCACAAATACTTCTACCATTAGGATTCCATCTTTAGTGGTTCTTAAATACAAATTACTATCTGCATTACCTTTTTTGAATCCAAGTCTAAGTAGATACTTGTCCAACCTTGCATACCAAGCCATAGGAGCTTTCTTCAACTGTTAGAAAGTAAAGTCCACCAAGATAATTGAGAAGGGGGGGGATGAATCAGTTATTAGATAATTATTACTTTTATCAACTTCAACAACATTTAACCATGTAAGAAATATAATTACCAACCATAGAAAGATATTCATACATAATAACATAATGACACAAGATATGTTGACTAGGGATCATCTTGATCAAAGAGTAAACCCCGGTGGGAATGATGCCCACAAAAGATGCACTAATATAAATATTCCTTGTGAAAGTATGGACTTTGTTAGGAGTCTTACAAAATACATTCAGTACATATGAATCCCACTTAGGAGATTTTGAATCCTTGTTAAAAGATTCTAACCCTGTTAAGAGTTATGGAAGACAGAATGACCCACTGCCCATACAACTTCAATGGCAAGATCATTGAACACACTATCCAACTGATCTCAAGATTATTCAATAGAATAATAGCAAATATGTTAGCTCCTTCACTGTGCCAAACCACACTCACTGCTACACCAAATCTCAAATTCAAATCTTTGTACTTCGCATGTCTTCCTTCACAATTTCACTTTCACAACTGCATTAGTTCTTTTCTTCACTTCATGCATACATTCACATTCCACCATATTACAACCATAAAAAATATTACAACAAGGAAAAAAATTTCTTCCTTTATACCACACTGAAATAATTACAAATGAGTCAGCACACAATTACAAAATAAAAGTTTCCACACGCTACATCAAAATTACATAAAACTGTCCGCTTCCAAATATAATAATTCTCCGCTTGTGTGACATCAAAGTTTGTGCTATCATCCACATCATTATCAATGTGTCTCTATATTCCCTTTAACTTTGCAAAACTAGATTCCATCCCGATTAGGAGATATCATCCAATTTTCACAAACCACTACTCAAGAACATTGCCTGAATATTGCTTCCACCAAAATGCTCATAACTTCCATGAATAAATAAATTGCTATTTATGCTCTTAACCATCAACATATAACATATCAAAGAGTATATCATCAACATCATATAGCTCCAACTGCAATATCCCACATGCGATAAACCAAACACTATCTGCTTCTCTGCAAGTCTCTAGAAGATCACTATGTTGACATCAATGACAATCATAGTCATGAATGCAACAAAAATTGCTACAGAATGACTTCCAAGTATTCATTCCTAACAATCTCCCCTATTGGCATTAATGGAAACATAGATGAAAAACATCCAATGTTCCAAAAATCCAATACTGCAACACTGTTGCATCAATCAAATCTCGCTTCATTTTCCTATTCAGTTCTCTTCAACAGATGGTATAAATGGTTTTTCATGTACACTTCTCCCCCATTGACATCAATGATAGAAGTTTCATCATTATATCATCAATAAATCCAATGTCAAAAGACACTATTTATAAAATACATTCACTAGAGTCCTCATGAATCAGCTCAGATACACATACTCCCCCATAGAGGAAGTACCAACATCTAGTCCAGAAGAAAGATAAGGCTCATATACCACTGGATGAATGCAACCAATTACATCACTTCTCAAAAGTAGGCTGGAGCATAACCCCAAGCATACCTCTCAGATACTCAAATGTATCCTTAAGAAAAGGCTTTGTAAATATATCTGCTATCTACTCCTTTGTGCTTATGTACTCCAGTTTGACTTCTTTCTTAGCAAATTTCTCTCTTACAACATGATACTTGATCTTTATATGCTTTGTCTTAGAATGTAATATAGGATTCTTAGACATACTAACTGTGCTGGTGTTGTCACAATGTATGACAACAGGCTCAACAAACTTTATTCCAATATCTTTTAGCATTTGCTTCATCTAAATTATCTGGTTACAATTGTTTGCTACTACTACATATTCTATTTCTATTCTATTCTATGAGATATAATTTTGCTTCTTTCTTAGCCAAGAAACCAATCTTCCTCCAAGGAAAAATGCTCCACCACTGGTGTTTTTCTTATCATCAACACTGCCTCCCCAATCAACATCTGTATATGCACATAGAGTAAAATCATCAAAATTTTCATACCACAATCCATAGGCCATTGTGCCTCTTAAATATCTCAATATCCTCTTTACTGCTGCATAATGTGATTCTCTAAGATCAACTTGAAATCTTGCTACAATTCCAAATAAATGTGCTATATCAGGTCTTGTATGTGTTAAGTACTGCAGTCCTCCAATCATGGATCTGTATTTCTTCTATTCAACTGTTAGTGTTTCATCTATGCTAGATAATTTATGTCTAGTTACCATAGGTGTTCCAACTAGTTTACAATTCTCCATTCCAAATCTTTTCAACAAGTCATTCAAGTACTTTGTCTGACTTACAAAAATACCATCACTATTTTGTGTTATTTGTAATCCCAAAAAGTATTTCATCTTACTAGTCATACTCATTTCAAATTTAGTCTTCATTTCATTAGCAAATTTGTCACTAGCTTCATCTTCTCCTCCAAAAATAATGTCATCAACAAAAATAACTACAACCAACAAACCATTATCAATTTCTTTTGTGTACAAATTGCTATTAGTTGTTCCATTTGCAAATCCCAATTTTAACAAATACTTGTCCAATCTGGCATACCAAGTTCTAGGTGCTTGCTTTAGTCCATATAATGCTTTCTTCAGTTTACATACCATGTCTCCTTTTTGAGTCAAAGGAAAACCTTCAGGCTACTCAATATAGACTTCTTCTTCCAATTCACCATTCAGAAATGCGAACTTCACATCCATTTGATATAATTTGAATTTCTTAAAAGATGCATAGGACAAAAACATTCTTACTGTTTCAATTCTTGCTACTAGTGCAAAAGTTTCTTCATAGTCAATTCCTTCTTGCTGTTAGTATCCCTTACATACCAATCTTGCTTTGTTTCTTACTACTTCTCCTTGTTTATTCATCTTGTTTCTGAATACCCATTTAGTTCCTATAACATTCTTATCTTTAGGTCTAGGGACCAATTCCCATGTCTTATTCTTTTCAATGTCATCTAGTTCATCTTTCATAGCATTAACCCAATGTTCATCTCCACAAGCTTCACTAGTAGATTTAGGTTCAATTTGAGAAATCAAACACAACTATTCTTGTAACTTATTTTGAGTTAGAACTCCTCTTTTAATGCTTCCAATAATTTTCTCAATAGGATGATTTCTTGATAAATTCTTGTTAGGTGTCACTATCTTAGATCTTACTTTATGTGTCGGTTCTTCACTGACTTCACTATGGCTTTCATTCACCAAATCACTGTCAGTCTCATAGAATAGTTTAGTAGTTTCAGTGTTAGGCTTAGGATGAGTTTCTTCATCAAATTCATAATCAAGCATTCTTTCCTAAATTTTGAACTTTTCATCAACTTTAACATTTGCTCTCTCAACAATGGTCTTAATCAAAGAATATCCAAGAAAAATACCTTCATCACTTCTAGGATCAAATTTTCCAATATCATCATCTCTCTTTATATAACATTTACTTCCAAAAATTCTAAAATACTTAACTGAGGGTGCATGTCCAAACCATAATTCATAGGGTGTCTTGTCTATGTCTACTCTAATTTGTACTTTGTTCATTGTATACACCGCTGTGTTCACTACTTCTCTCCAGAATTTCTTTGCCAAATCATTCTCAAATCGCATCGCTCTTGCTGCTTCAATCACTGATTTGTTTCTTCTTTCTACAATATCATTATGTTTAGGTGTTCTAGGGGCTGAAAATGGTCTCTTAATGCCCATTCACTTCACAAAAGGTGTTAAACTCTCTAGAAGTAAATTCTCCACCTCTATCATATCTCAAACATTTAATCTTCATTCCAGATTCATTCTCAACTTTATTATTAATGATCTTAAACTTATCAAATGCTTCAAACTTTTCTTTAAGAAATGCAATCCACATCATTCTTGTAAAATCATCAACAAGAATCATAAAATACCTTTGTCCATAGAATCCTCTAGTCCTGGTAGGACCACTTAGATCTGTATGAACAATTTCCAAATTCTCTTCTGATGTAAACTTCTTACTGGGAAATGAACTTCTCTTCTGCTTAGCCATCACACATTCTTTGCAAATGATGTTAGTAGGCTTCATAATTTTAGGAAAATCCCTTACAGCAAGTGTAGTACTCACTTTCATAATGTTATCAAAATTTATGTGACAAAACCTTTTGTACCATAACCAACTATCATCAATCTTAGTAATCAAACATGTCATCTCAGTAGGATTCAACTGAAACACATTACCTCTGGTTCTAGATCCATTTCCAATCAGATTTCCATCTTTATCCTTTATCACACAAGTTTTCTCAGTAAACCAAACTTGATATCCCTTATCAACTAACTATCCAACACTCAAAAGATTATGTTTCAAACCATCCATAAATTAAATATCATCAGTATTAGTCTTTCCATCAAGAGTAATAGATCCTATACCTTTAATCAAACAAGGTGCATTGTTTCCAACTCTCACAACTCCTCCATCATAATTGTTAAACTTTATGAACTTTTTCATATCTCTAGTCATATGATGTGAAAAACCACTATCTATAATCCAATCATCTTTCTTTTCAACTTGCGAAACTAAGGCTCTTTTTTCCTTAACATCAGTTTCAGGATTCTCTTTTTTAATTGCTAGAAATCCTATGTCATCATTATTCTCAGTATCACTTTCACTTAGAGTTCTTTCTATACTAGTTTCAAGATCTTCATCATTAGCATAATAGCATTCCTTAGATCTTCTAGGCTTGAAATTGTTTCTGTACTTCTTAACTCTCTTAGGACATTTAGATGCAAAATGACAATATTCTTGACAAGTCCAACATTTAAAGATTTTCTTACTGTCTGGTTCTCTCTTCACAAGCAAGGCAATACCTTCTTCAATCTTTATGTCTCCTTCATTTCTAGATCTGTTGCCACCAGCATAATCTCCACTCACATTGATGCTTCTTGAAAAAGTAGGGCGAACACTAAGAGCATTGAATGTTGTCTCCATTCTAGGCAAGTCTCCTGATAACCTCAGGTTCATTTCTGCTACTTCCAATCTTCCAAGAAGAGTCTCTCTTGTAAAGTTCAAAGTACTAGGTATAACTTGTTGAATCATCTATGTTGTCTACTTAAATGCAAGAGTCAATATCCTCTGAATTTTCCATATCACTTCATTATCTGTCTTTGTTCCTCCACAAGATTATATCCCTGCAAAATTTTTTGACATTCTACCAATATAGCTTCTAACAGAATCATCTTCCATCATTCTTATATCTTCAAATGCACATATCCAATTATGTGATCTAACTTTCTTTGCATGTTCATCACCTTCAAAGTTAGAGTGTAAAGCTTTCCAAATTTCATAAGATTTCTTCAAACATTTTACCTGAATGTACTCATTTTCTGGAAGGGCTCTCAAAAGTGCTTCTCTTGCAAGTATGTTACACATGAATAGATCTCTCTCATTGCTAGAACACGTCTCAAGATTTTCCTCTTCAATGATGGTCTTATCATTCTTTGTAATCAACCAATAAACTAGTCCTAAACATAGTAGATGTGTCTTCATCTTCTCTTTCTAGCTATCAAAATTTACTGCATCAAACTTAGGGCTTTCTTTCCTAAAATTTGACATGGATCTCCTTAAGCTGCTAAACTTCTCTTTCAAGGACCTGTTGCTCTGATACCAATTGTTAGAAAGTAAAGTCCACCAAGATAACTGAGAGCGGGGGGTGAATAAGTTATCAGATAATTATAAATTTTATCAACTTCAATAGCATTTAACCATGTAAGCAATATAATTACCAACCATAGAAAGATATTCATACACAATAACACAATGACACAAGATATGTTGACTAGGGAACCTCTTGATCAAAGAGTAAACCCCGGTGGGAATGATGCCCACAAAAGATGCACTAATATGAATATTCCTTGTGAAAGGATGGACTTTGTTAGGAGTCTTATGAAATACATTCATTACATATGAATCCTAATTAGGATATTTTGAATCCTTATTAAAAGATTGTAACGCTGTTAAGAGTTATGGAAGACAAAAGGACCCACTGCCCAAATAGCTTCAATGGCAAGATTATTGAACACACTGTCCAACTGATCTCAAGATTATTCAATAGAATAATAGAAAATATGTTACCTCCTTCACTGTGCCAAACTGCACTCATTGCTATGTTAGAAATAGGGAATACTAAGAGGGCAGGGGTGAATCATTATTCTACAAACTTTTACTTTTGCCCAATTATGAATATAACAAATAATCTTAATGCATGCATAAGATAGAAAGCTAAACAATGTGCATAGCAGTAAAAAAAAGAACTCATAACACATTATTTGTTCTCAAAGAAACCCTGGTGGGGATGGTACCCACAAAGATCCACTAATCAAAAGTATCATGTTAAGGATGTTGACCCTATTAGGAGTCTATTACAAGCATATAGTGTCTCTGTCCTGATTAAGGGACTATAGGCCTTGTTAGAAGCCTCAACCCTTTTAGGAGTTGGTAGTACAAAATGTGATTACCAGATGAGCCCACTACCCAAATAAGTAATGTATAATATTCACTGATTACAAAAGTAGGTCAAGGTACATAACCTTATATTCATATTCTATCCTATCAGCTTGACATTGTCTTCAGAAAAACTGTCATAACTCCTTCCGTACATGTCATACTAACTTGCACTTTGAGGTGAGTCTTCAATAGTCACCTTAGAGTCTATTTTCAAGTGTGCAAGTACTAAACTTACTTCAATCGACATCGCCAATCAAAACTATCTGTTGGTTCACTAGCAAAAACACATTGTCTCATACTTAGACAATTTGCATTGTCCTCTAACATACTAGCTCTCTGACTTGTGCGATCTTCATGTAGATCATATGTTTCCATAATGATAACATCTATGTAACCAACTCAGCCAAATTGTCAACAATCTCCCCCTTTATCATTGGTGGCAACATATGAGAAAATTGGCTAAGTCTTAAACTCAAAAACTTCAAAATTGTGGCCATAGTATAAAATATATATATACTATCCTTATAACTCCAAAAATCTTATCTCTTATATAGTAATCCCCCTAAAATTATCAATCCTTATCAATTTTCTACTATATATCTCTCCCCCTTTGACAACAATGATAAAATAAAGGTAAGGAGGGTTACAAAATTGTGTTCAAAAAGTTTTACCTTGATTCAATACTGCAAAGCCGGTAGGCTTGCAACACAATCTACAAAATCAATCTTTATTGCCTCTAACTCTTTCTCCCATGATTTCTTAATTGAATCTACCACACTAAGTAGTGCACATAATCCATAAGATGCTATCTCACATACTTGGAGATTCTCAAAGCTAAACTTTTGAAAAGATGTCTTAGCTGAAAGACATTCTTCCAATTTCCCTTCAATAATACTTAACTTCATAGAAGTGTGCTCTCTTAAAAGAGTGAATCTTTTCATTTTCCTATCCTTTTCATCTTGCAAAATTCTAATCTCATCATATATCTTACGAATTTTCTTCTCAACATAAAATACCTTCACATTGGGGCTTGAAAGAAGGTTTATTTCATTCTAAATTTTTGCTTCCTTCATCTTCATCTTCTAATCTTCTTTTGATACCAAGTTCTCTAATTTTGTACACTAAATGTACAAGGATTTACCTCTTTCCAAATTCTTCCTCAAGTCCTTTATACAGATATCAATATTATTGATATCATTCCTAATATTCTGGCTAATGTTCAAAAGTGTTTTGGCCTCATAAGCTGCTTGAGCTTTCACTTTTGCTATATTAGATAAATTTGTGAATTCACTGTCAAAATTGTTCATCACTTTTTTTGCTTTCTCCAGAGGGTCAGCTTCTGCAATTTGTGTATTTACAACACCTTGTAACTTCTCAGTAAGATATTTTAGACATCCTTCAAGAATTTTTACTTTCTTGTTCTTTCCAATGATCTTGTTCAAGGATGTGATCAATTCTATCTTATCATCATCATCTACTTCCTTTCCCAAATCTTCATTCATAGATCCAATCTGATTCTTCTTTCCAGTCTCATGAGTAAGACTAATTTCTTCTTTAGTGGGAATAGGTGCTTGCATCTCTATCACTTTGGGTTCTTCAATGATGGTTTGAGTATGCTCTTCTCCTTTAGTTCTATCCGGTTCTTCAAAAGCGAAATTGTCAACAATGTTTTCCAAATTCTTGAATACATTATCATCAATATCCAAGGTGATCTTAGTTCCTTCAACATTCATAGCTTCATCCTCAATGTTTATGGCTAGTGGAGAGGGAATGTCCTCTTGTTTTGCTTCACCTACTTTCTCTCCTACAATTGATGGTTCTCCAGCATTCTCTATCATAACCTTGATGATTGCTTGCTTTGTTTCTACATTAACTTCCTCATATTTTCCTCCCACAATTTAAATAGTTCTCCTTTTTGTCCTTAAATGGGTGTTTAGAGCCTTCATGATCTGCTTAAGATGTTCATCATCTTTCACATCACAAATTTTCCTCACAATATTTTCTCTAATAGATGTGTCTTCCTTTGATGCTCTCTTCTTCCTATTCACAAGTTTCTTGTATAAATCATTAGGTATCTTACCCTAAATTTTGTTAAAATTTTTATCAAGTAGAATCATATGTTTTACCACTGCATTTTCTAGATTTAATCTTTCTGTATAATCATAGAGGTCATAATATTTATTCATCTTTGTGAAATCTCCATCTTGAATAATCTGCTCATTAACCTTTTCAATTCTAGGTTTCCAGGTTTTCTTCTTAACAGAAGTGTCATCATCTTTGATTTCTGCACTTTTCCTTGGAACTAGTGGCACCAATGTTTTCTACCTCTTACCTGGTCCAATAGTAATTTCTTTTACTCTTTTTCTAGGTGTGGAGGAGGTTGACCTAGTGGGTTTTCTTGTTTCTTGATCCTTCTTTGATTCTTCCACTTTCACCTTGACTTGTGTTTCTCCTTGCTGTACAACAATTGATGATAAAGGTGGTACAGACAAAATTTCTTTCTGTCCAATTTCTCTAATTGCTGTTGTTGTCTACTTGGCTACCAAGAATTCTTTCTCTATCATCCTTGTATCTTTTAGTATTCTCTTAATTGTATTCTCAACTCTTTTCTTTGATTGTTTCTCTTCAAGTATAGCCTTTGTGGAGTTGAAATTCTCCTCAGATGTTCCAAACCTATTACTATGAGTATCCACTTTGTACTTAAGTAGCTTGCTCACATACTCTTCTATCTCAATCTCAGATATTTCATAGCCAAGAGGGTCTATGAACTCTACTCTAGGTTCTATTGCTTCAATGTAAGTAAAGTCAGTATCAACCATGAAACATATCTCATTTTTATACTTCTCCACAAGAGACATTGGGATCCTTGATTTGCTTGTCACTAAATTCTAAAATGTCTTAATTACCAACACTGCACTCTCATTCACTTTATCAATAACATGCCTCATATACACTTTGTTAATCTTTTCCATTGTATTTTGGACATCATTCCAGTCATTTCCAATGGTGTAAGGAAATCTTCTCAATAAATGAAAATATATATAAGTGATTAAGGATGAGAATCTAAACTGTGAATACTTAGTCTTCTTAATCTTCTCCAAATTATCAAATAGTTGAATTCTCAGAATCTCACACATATCAACTTGTACTTTATCAACACACATCAGATAAGTTGCATGTATCATTCCATCTGCCATGCCATCCTCTCTTGAGTTAGCACAAAACTTAGTTGTTAGGATCTTGCACAAGTATCTGACATCATCTTGTTGAATCTTACTAATCATAATTCCTCTACCATTATAGGATGTATTTGTGTTGTCAATGACTATTTTCCTCATGTTCTTCTCATTTAAAGGAATGGCTCTAGTTTTAGATAGTCCAGTAACTTCATGAATCAAATCAGTTGTGATATCTATCACTCTATCTTCTAACCAAAACTTCCCATTATGAATTCTGCTTATGATTATCTTAGTACATTCTTCATTATCAAATTCATACTGTAATGCATACTTAATAATCTCATTATCTTTCAAATGTTCAAATCCTTCTCTCAATGACATCTCCTGATTGTAGATCTTCTGATTCCTTAGTGAAATTGTTGGCAATTTGGCAGAAATAAGTACATAGATGTTGTCATTATGGAAACATATGATCCACATGAAGATCACACAGGTCAGAGAGCAAGTATGGTAGAGCGCATTGCAATTTGTCTAAGTGTAAGACAATGTTTTCACCAATGCACTAGGATATAGTTTTTGTTTGCAATGTTGATAGGAGTAAGTTCAGTTCTTGTGCACTTGAACATAGACTCTATGATGACTAATGATGACACATTTTAGATTGAAAGTCAATATGACATGTACGGAATTAGTTATGATAGTTTTACCAAAGACAATGTGAAGCTGACAAGATAGAATATGAAGGTAGAATTGGTAAAGAGTTAAGGGATTATTTTGTTTATCAAAATAATGACTTAATAATATAAAGGGATGAAATCCTAGATGTTAACTCTTGGATAAAGATATATGGAAGCTGACCATGTAAAGTTATTAGCCTTAATAATGTTAGAAAGTAAAGATCCCCAAGATAACTAAGAGGGGGGGGGGTGAATCAGTTATCTAATAATTTAACCATTCAACTACTTTAAACAATATAATCAATGTACTAATCAACCATAGAAAGATAACCATACACAATTGCACAATAACACAAGATATGTTAACTAGGGAACCTCTTGAAAAGAACCCCGATGGGAATGATGCCCACAAAATGATGCACTAATATGAAAGTTCCTTGCTAGAGGATGGACCCTGTTAAGAGTCTTATGAAATATATTCAGTACATATAAATCCCTATTAGGAGATTTTGAATCCCTGTTAAAAGATTCTAACCCGGTTAAGAGTTTATGGAAGATAGAAGGACCCATTGCCCAAACAGCTTCAAGGCAAGATCTCTGAACCCACTGTCCAAAAGATCTTAGAATTATTCAATAGAATAATATGAAATATATTACCTCCTTCACACTATGCCAAAACCGCACTCTCTACTACACAAGATCACAATTCCAGATCTCTGTACTCACAAGTCTTCCTTCATCACTGAATTAGCTCTTTTCTTCACTTCATGCATATATTCGCATCTCAACCTTTTTGTACATATTGAAACAAGGAAAACATTCCTTCTTATATACCAAACTCAAATAATTACAAATGAGTCGGTCCTCAATTACAAAATAATAAATTCTACACGCTCCACACAAAATTTCACATAAAACTGTCGGCTTCCAGATACTGTAACTTTCTCCAAACATATCTTCAAAGTTTGCACTATGAACCATGTCATCATTAATGAGTCTCCAAAATCCCTTTAACTACACAAAATTAGATTCCATCCCAGCTAAGAGATATCCTCCGATTTTCAAAAATCACTTCACAGAAACATTGTCTAAACGCTATTTTCACCAAAATGCTCATAACTCTCATAAATGAATGAATTTCTTTTTGCATTATTAACCATAGGTTAATAACACACCAAAGAACATACCATCAACTATGCAAAAGCCAATCTACAATACAACATGTGTGCAAAACAAAACTGTACCTACTTTCCTGCTAATATCCAGAATATCATTATGTTGACATCAATGACAATCCAAGTCATGAATGCAACAACAACTGCTACAAAATGACTCCCAAAATACTTTGCATTCATTCCTAACAATCTCCCCCATTGGAATTGATGGAAACATAGATGAAAAACATCCAATGTTCCAAAAATCCAATACTACAACATCAATGCAAAATATCAAATTAAATCTTGCTTCGTTTTCCTATTCAGCTCTCTCATACAATCCACAATGTTTTTCATGTATATCTCTCCCCCATTGACATCAATGATAGAAATTCCATCACTAAGTCAACAAAAACTTAATGTTAAAAGACACTTTTCAAAAAAATACAATAACAAGAGTCCTCATGACTCAGCTCATAAACTCCCCCATAGAGGAAGTTCCATCATCCAATCCAGAAGAAAGATAGGGCTCATATACCACTAGACGGATGCAATCATCTGCATCAATTCTCAAAAATAGGTTGGGGCATAACCCCAAGCATATGTCTCAGATACACAAATGTATTCTTAGATAAAGGTTTTGGAAATATATCTGCTATATGTTCCTTTGTGCTTATGTACTCCAATCTTACTTCTTTTTCTACAACTTTCTCTCTTACAACATGATACTTGATCTCAATATGTTTAGTCTTAGAATTTAAAACAAAATTTTTTGACATACTCACTGTACTGGTGTTATCACAATGTATAACAATAGGCTCATCAAACTTTATTCCAATATCCTTCAACATCTACTTCATCCAAATAATCTGATTACAATTATTTGCTGTTGCAACATATTCTGCTTCTATTGTACTTTGTGAAGTACAATTTTGATTCTTACTTAACCAAGGGACCAATTTTCTTCCAAGAAAAAAGGCTCCACCACTGGTGCTTTTCTTGTCATCAACGCTACCTCCCCAATCTGCATCAGTATAGGCACATAAAGTAAAATCATTAGAATTTTCATACCATAATCCATAATCCATTGTTCCTTTCAGATATCTTAGTATCCTCTTTACTGCTACATAATGTGATTCTCTAGGTTCTACTTGAAATCTTGATTCAATCCCAACTGAATGTGCTATATCAGGTCTTGTATGTGTCAAGTACTGCAATTCGACAATCATAGATTTATACATTTTCTGCTCAACTGCTGGTGTCTCATCTTTGCTAGATAACTTATGTCCAGTTACCATAGGTGTTCCAACATGTTTAGAATTTTTCATTCCAAATCTTTTCAATAATTCATTCAAATACTTAGTCTGACTTACAAATATACCTTCCTTGCTTTGTGTTATCTGTAATCCCAAAAAATATTTCATTTCTCCAATCATGCTCATCTCAAATTCAGTCTTCATTTCATCTGTAAATTTGTCACTAGCTTCATCTTCTCCTCCAAAGATAATATCATCAACAAATATAACTATAACCAACAAACCATTCTCAATTTCTTTTGTGTATAAGTTACTATCTGTTGTTCCTTTTATAAATCCCAATTTCAATAAATACTTATCCAATCTTGCATACCAGGTTCTAGGTGCTTGTTTTAATCCATATAAAGATTTTTTTAACTTACATACCATATCTCCCTCTTGTGTCAAAGGAAAACCTTCAGGCTGCTCAATGTAGACTTCTTCTTCCAATTCACCATAAAAAAATGTTGATTTCACATCCATCTGATACACTTTGAATTTCTTGTAAGCTACATATGCTAGAAACATTCTCACTGATTCAAGTCTAGCCATAGGTGCAAAAGTTTCTTCATAGTCAATTCATTCTTCTTGTGAATATCCTTTACATACCAATCTTGCTTTGTTTCTTATCACTTCTCCTTGTTCATTCATATTGTTTCTAAATACCCACTTTGTTCCAATCACATTCTTGTCTTCAGGTCTAGGGACCAATTCCCATGTCTTATTTTTTTCAATTTGCTCCAGTTCTTCTTTCATAGCATTAATCCAATGTTCATCTTCACAAGCTTCATTAGTAGTATTAGGTTTAATTTCAGAAATCAAACATAAATGTACCTTATTTCGAGTCAAAACTCCTCTATCTAAACTTCCAATAACTTGCTCAACAGGGTGATGTCTTGAAGTATACCTATTAGGTGTCATAGTTACTGATCTTGTTCCAATTGTAGATTCTTCTCTTCTTTCTTCTCTATTTTCTTCTTTGTTTTCTTCTCTATTTTCTTCTTTTGTTTTCTTCTCTATTTTCTTCAGTATGAATTTCTTTCAGCAAATCACTGTTAGTTTCAAAAAATAATTCTACATTTTCAATGTTAGGCTGAGGTTGTGCTTCTCCATCAGATTCATAATCAAGCATTCTTTCCTGAAATTTAAACTTCTCATCAACTTTTACATTTGCACTTTCAACAATAGTCTTAGTTCTTTTGTTATAACATCTATATGCTTTGCTTTTTAAAGAATATCCAAGAAACATTCCTTCATCACTTCTAGGATCAAATTCTCCTATATCATCATCTCTCTTTATATAACATTTACTTCCAAAAATTCTAAAATACTTAACTGAGGGTGCATGTCCAAACCATAATTCATAAGGTGTCTTCTTTGTATCTGCTCTGATTTGTACCTTTTTCATAGTGTATACTGTTGTGTTCACTGCTTCTCTCCAAAAAGTCTTAGCCAAATCATTTTCAAACAACATAGCTCTTGCTGCTTCAGTTATTGACCTGTTCCTTCTTTCTGCAATACCATTTTGTTCTAGTGTTCTAGGGGCTGAAAGTTGTCTCTTAATACTATTCATTTCACAAAAGGTGTTAAACTCTCTAGATGTAAATTCACCACCTCTATCAGATCTTAGACACTTAATCTTCATTCCAGATTCATTCTCAATTTTGCTTTTCATGATCTTAAATTTATCAAATGCTTCATATTTTTCTTTCACAAATGCAATCCACATCATCGTTGTAAAATCATCAACAAGAATCATAAAATAACTTTCTCCATAGAATCCTCTAGTCCTCGTAGGACCACTCAAGTCTGTATGAACAATCTCCAGCTTCTCTGGTGATGTGAACTTCTTTTTGGGAAATGAACTCCTTTTCTTCTTTTCCATCATACATTCTTTGCAAATCATGTTAGTAGGTTTCATAATTCTAGGTAAATCTCTTACCACAAGTGTAGTGCTCACCTTGACAATATTATCAAAGTTTATATGACAAAACCTTTTATGCCATAACCAACTGTCATCAATCCTAGTTATCAAACATGTCATCTCAGTAGGATTCAACTGAAATACATTACCTTTGGTTTTGGATCCTTTTCCAATCAGATTTCCATCTTTATCTTTTATCACACAAGTTTTCTTAGTAAACCAAACTTGATAACCCTTATCAGCCAATTATCCAATGCTTAGTAGATTATGTCTCAATCCATCAACAAAGTAAACATCATTAGTGTTAGTCTTTCCATCAAGAGTAATAGATCCTATACCCTTAATCAAACAAGGTGCATTGTTACCAATCCTAACAATTCCTCCATCATAATTATCTAACTTAACAAACTTTATTTTATCTCCAGTCATATGATGTGAACAACCACTATCTATAATCCAATCAGATTTCTTTTCAACTTGTGAAACTAATGCTTTTTCTTCCTTTTTATCAGATTCAGAACTTTCTTCTTTAATTGCTACAAATCCTATTTCCTCAAAGTTATCATTATCACTGTCACTTAAATGTCTTTCAATTCCTACTTCAAGATCTTCATCATTTGCATAATAACATTCTTTAGATCTCCTAGGTTTAAAGTTGCTTCTATACTTCTTAACTCTTTTAGGACATTTAGATGCAAAATGACCATATTCTTGACAAGTCCAACATTTAAAGATTTTCTTACCATCTAGTTGTCTTTTTACAAGTAATGCAATACCTTCTTCAATCTTCTTATCTTCCTCAAATTTAGATATGCTACTACTGGCATAATCTACATTCACACTGTGTGCTATAAATGTGTCACACTTCTATGAATCATTACATTCAAGAACACTCAAGAATGAGGTCTCAAAAATCAATCCATAGCTCCCTAGGCATGGAGTGCAAGGGTTTTAAGAATGCTCTCAGCTAGAGCTATTTAGCCTATAACCTTGGTAGTAAACCATGCAATGGGAGATTCAATGAAGACAAGGGCAAGAATGCCAATATCCTCAAGAATCAAGAATGAAAATGCAATGCAATGCTATGCTATAAATGGAAATGCAAGCTAAGCTATGAAAGGAAATATGCAAGTGTTACAACCCAAGCTAATTAATCTATGTGAGCTAATCTAGAGCATAGAAATGAAGCTAATCTAAGAAAGCATAAATATGAAGCTAAGCTAAGAATGCAAGAATGAGATGTAGATGCAAGAATGAGATGTACATGCTAAGAATGCTCCAAATCTTCAAAAGCTCCAAATGTACCTAGAAAACCTGTAGCATAACAATAGCATAAAAAGTTGGGGATCTAGAATGAAGAAGAGAGATCTTCTTTTATAGGAAATAAGGAGAAATGGACCATGGAGATTAAGAGGCAAAAGATTTAATCAACGGTGGAGCTTGAAAGAGGAGAAATCCATGTGCACACATATCCTCCAATGAGAAAATAAGAGTTGACTTTTGTGTCCATATGAGACAAAAAGTGATTTTTCCCTTTTTATAAAATAAGAATAATGCTTTATTTGTGCAACTTAGGATAAGAGGAAAAGTGGGGGATTTTTATTTATTAAAAGGGGAGGAAATATTCCTTTTAATAAATAAAAACTTAGGATAAGATGGTTAGCCCATAGAAAATAATCGAATAAATGATAGAACTAGGATTTGATCAAGGAATAAGCAATTGATGATTTAACAAAAGGGGCTAATAGTCTAGATGACCATTTTTAGGTGTATACATTTGCCCCTCTTTGACTAATGTGTGATCGATCTGGGAGCACATGTAGTCAAAGAATGAAGTTGAAATGTGAGATCGATTTGGGATCACAAAGCAACTCAGATCAGCCAAAAAGGCAAGCAGATAGCCAAGAAGGCAAGCAAATAGCGATCTGACTCCAAAGAATGAAGTGCAGAGAGATAGAAAATCCTGCATGGTCAGCCTGGTAGTGACAGCACTGAACACTTAGGAAAGAGATAGCCAATAAGATATGATGTGTCTGCCCCCTTGGGATCAAAAGCGAAATCCAGGTAGAGGGAAAGCAGAAGCAAGAGCAACATGATCAAATCACTAGAAATCATAATCAAAGAAAGAGAATAGAATAACCATCAAGCAGTGAAGATATGCCCCACACATGGGACCCAGGGCACGAACCAAGCGGTCCCTCAACCCAAAAACACCACGGAGGGGAAGAATTTGAACTTGGGATTTGAAAGTGAATGAAAGACTAGAAGTTTGAAAGAGATGGGGATGAAGAGGTGAAGAATGCCCCAATGAAGATCAAAGGATCAGGCCTCAAAAGGTCAGCCAACTGCATGAAAGAGGGGGAAAAGGTGATTTGGAATAATCAAGGTGAACTCAGATTTTGGTTTCGATCCCGAAATGAAAGGAAAATGATGTGATATGAAAGACAAGAAGCGAAAGACATGATCAGGAAGAAGCGAAAGGTGAGCGCAGTTGATTAACAAGTCCACGTAAGATGAAAAGGAGAGCTCTCTCCATATGCAAGATGCAAAACTAAACTAACATGAACTTAAGAATGCAAGCTACATGAAAAGTGGTTTACTTGCAAGGTCACAAAGCCAATAGACATCTAATATTCATCATTGAGTGTTATTGGTAGCATCGCAAGATCATACAATACACACTAGCATAACTATGTGAATATGAATATGATCTTTATCAGATAGGAATGTGGAAATCTCACCTAGGCATCAAAGACATGTAGGTCAAGATGACTAGCACAGTGAGATTACCTAAATTTAATATAGCAAGATTATACTCGCATCGAGACACAAGGAAAGTCAAGATGGCTACAAGTATGCACTTGCACAAAAATAGTCAAGGATAATACCCTGTCAATCCACAGTGTCAAGTAAGACCAGCATAAATTCTCATGACAGTTAGGATCAACAAAATATACCCACAAGTAGAAAAAGCAATAAAACATGTTCTCATACCCTCAGTCTTCTAGCTATGCATCATCGAAAACTTCTCAGGGAGAGACCACTCAACAAAGAAATCATCATAGATAGCATGCAAAGAAATAAATTCAAACAAATCTCAGCAAGTCAAGTGCATGTGTGTAGGTCATAGAGTCAAACTTTGAGTATTGCATCTGCAAATGAGAAATATCGCATCATAGTAGACTGCAGGTAGGACATCTGATAAGTGTTGAGAAACACTCGACGCAAGGGTAGTGTTGAAAAACACCATTGGGGTGGTGTTGAAAAACACCATTGGAACCAAGTTGCCCAAGAAACCTAGATGCACAAAGAGACCCAAGATAAGCTTAAAGTAACATATGCCCCCTAGACTAAGACAAGAATCAATTCCAGGCTAGGAGAGCCAAAGCGAGAAGTGGAGCGAAAGAGTGCCACGCAAGACTGATAGACATAGGTGCAGAGGGTCTCAAGCAGCACCTGTTTCCAGGTTTTCACCACTTGATAGATTTTTTCAGGACTTTTTTATAATTATTTTGTATTTTTGCTACCAAGGCGCCTGTTTCCAAGTTTTCACCAAGGCACTTTTTCTTTTTTTTTTGAATTTTTTGAATTTTTTGATTTTTTTGGTGAGACATCAAAGCGCCTATTGCTAGGTTTTCACTAGGATGCTCATTTTTTAGTACTTTATATGCTTTTTAGGTTTTTTTCAGCATCATATATGATTTTTTTTGTAATTTTTTCAGGATCATAAAGTATATACAAGGAATGCCCCAGACAGGAACGGGCATTAAAGATCTGCTTCCTTTGATGTAGAGAACTGATAGGCCCCAGGCCCAAATGCTACAGCTGTGATGATAGGAGGTCTCAACCAGTTCAACCAATAATAACTAGCCCTAAGCAATGTCTGAGTTAGTGGAGGATCATTAGAATGTGATCCACATATGCCATCGTGGATTTCAGCTAGTACTTTTTCTGACTCCTCTATTTCTAGACACCTAAGGAGAGTTCCATCTAGACCCTTCCTATACAAGCCACCAGAGATAAAGGCAAAGTGTAAGGGATGGCGAAAAGAATGGCGCGGAGGAGTATGAGGTGGAAGACATGAAAAGATGGTAGGATTGTAAGATTTGGAAGCAGGATAGCGTAATTCATCCACCAGGAACTTGAAGCGAGATTTATGCTTTTTCATTTGTAAGATGGATATCAAAGTAACCAAGGTATTAGCAACTCTTTTCTCAGCTTTAGGAATGGGCTGAAGTATAACAGTTATGAGATCATGCTTGAAGTAATGCACCATTTGTTTGTAGAGAATCAGCTTCTCATCTTTTATTTTGGAGTCATTATTTTTAAGAAAATTTTTATCTTTACTTTTCTTAGGTTTGGATACCACCACAATGTGGTTTTCACCATCCAACCATTGCTCTTTTCTTTTGACTTGATGACTGTGATGCTTGATTTCTGATTCAATCTTTTTTGTTGCTAGTTCGCTGGTGGAAGAAGTAACAGGTGTTGATGCGAGATGAAATGGAGTGACTGGTTCAATAGAATTTATGTGAGGGATGTCATCTCTGGTAACAAGAGAGGTTGAGCCTATAGGGTAGGCTCCAAAAGTAGCTAGATCTAGATTCGTCATAGGAGGACCAACGTAGTCCACTAAGGCAATACGGGGAACAAACTCATCAGATCCAACACAAGACCCATCAACCACGTCGGGATGGTTACTACAAGAATGAACCATATCAACATCCATATCATCAGTAGATATACATTTTTCTCCCCAAAGAAAAGTAGTAGAAGGAAGATCATCTCCCATGTGAGCCATAGTGTGTAGTGGTGACTCATCTGTATCTGTGTCTGAATTACTGAGCATGGGAGTATTTCTAGAATCTTCTCTATAGATCCATTCTTGAATAGCTTGTTCTTCTCTTTCTTCTTCTAAAGGAACGGATGAAGGAATGAAAGTATAAAAGATCACCATAGCAGAAGTGGAAGGCTTCATTGTATCAGAAGGTTTCCCATATGACCTAGGAGAAACAGGTATAGAAGCAAATGAATCTAGCGTATATTCACCCATACCAAGGCTCATCATCTTAAGTGATTTCTCAGCAGCAACTAGAGACGTACTAGGATCAAAAGAAGGTTCATTATGAGGAACAAATTTTTCAGCAGCAGCCAGAGCATTAATAGCAATAGTATGGTCTCCAGGAATCACAACTTTAGTGCCATTGTATGGAAATTTGACGCACTGATGAAAAGTGGAAGGAACAGCCTGCATGTCATGGATCCAAGGACGACCCAAAAGAATGTTATATGCGAGTGGGATGTCCAATACTTGGAAGCTAATATATTTTGTGATAGGACCCACTCAGACAGGCAGTGTGACAAGACCTTTGGAAGATCTTTCCTCTTCATCGTAAGCTTTTATAGTAATCTTCTTCTTGGAATCCACAACAAATTCTGACAAACCCAACTGTTGTATGACATTGAAAGAAACAATATTTAACCCTGCACCATTGTCTATCAGGACTCGGCGGACTCGGGTGTTGTAGACTAGAACTTCAATGTGTAAAGCCAAATTATGAGGGTGAGCAATAGATATGTCATCTTCTGCAGAAAAGGAGAGAGATAGTGGAGATGAAATGTGGTTGACCATAGCCTGAAATTGATCTGGATCAATGTCTTTGGGGACATGTGCTGTATGCAAAGCTTTCTCAAGGATTTCTCTATGCGAAGGGGATAACTGAAGCAACTCAAAAATGGATATTTGGGCTGGCATCTTTTGCAAATGTTGGACAAGATCATAGCTAGGGGTGGCTGAAGGAGCCACATGTTTGGAAGGCAAAGCTTGCTTGGGATCTTGTGCAGTTTTAAGGACAATCTTGGCTTGCCCCCTAGTAATAGCATTCACTGTCTCACTTTGGGAAGATGAACTACCACGTGTTTGCAAGACCAATTTTGGCTTACCATGATTGGCTTTATTATCATCTTGAGATCTTACCATAAGAACACTCTCAACAGGCTCTACCATGTTGATCATAGGTGTATTAGAAGGATACGTGTAATTGATCTTAGCATCATGATTCTTCTTACGTGTTTGAGAGGTTTCCCCCTTATCATGCTTAGGTAGAGGATCTTTGAAAGCTGTGTGATCAGAATTTTTAGTTAAGCCATCAGTGGAGATTGTGCCGTTCTCAATAAGATCCTGAATATCATCCTTAAGCCTAAAACAATTGTTTGTTGGATGTCCCTTATTTCTATGATAATGGCAGTAATGATCCTCTCTCCACCAATTAGGCTTATTTATCGGATCCCAGTTACCAAGTTTATCAGGAAGCGTAAGATATCCATTGTCAACCAAAGTCTTAAGGATCACATCGTAAGGTTCTGCCAACTTGGTATAGACTCACTTTCGAAATGACTTCTTAGGCTTATCTGCATATTGAGGTTTAGGAACATTGTGAGTGTTGCTAGCTTCTTGTTGTTTTTCTGCATAGATAGCATTGGAGAGATTGAAAGCAGGCTCTTTAACTTTAGGAGCATCAACAACCCCATCATTAACAACATACTTGTTCTTATTCCAAGGTTTGTTCTTGTCTTTACCATTTCCTTTAGCATCTTTATTAATAACAATATCCCCTTTTCTTATAGCTACATCCTCAATCCGATATGCACTTTCAACCATGTCATGGAAGGAGGAGAATAGGTATTTCCTTAGATCATAAAATAGCTCAGGCACAAGTGTGTTGATGAAAATGTCAATCTTTTCTCTTTCAGGTAGCTGACGAGGATATCAAGAATATAATGACCTCCAACGTTGTAAGTAAGTTGCAAATGGCTCACCTTGATGTTGTCTTAGATTATCAAGATCTATCACAATGACAGGTTGTTGGATGTTGTAAGAGTACTGCTGGGTAAATCGCTGAGCTAACTTATCAAAAGTCTTAAGAGGTGGTGTCAATTTCGCAAACCATTCCAAAGCTTGGCCTCTTAAGCTTCGAGGGAATAAGCGTAGAAGATATGTGTCTTCATGAAGAAATTCCATACTAAGAGCATAAAAATGATGCACATGGTCATGAGGGTCACCATTTCCATCATACTTGTCATATTTAGGAACCTCAATATCCTTAGGAAATGGGACCATGTATAGATCTTTATCAAAAGGAAGAGCACAAATTGATTCTACAAAAGAGACCTTTGGAGGCTCTCTTTCTAATGCCATTTGGGTAAGGCATTGATTTGTCCGACGTAGTTCTTCCTGAAGGACTTCCAATTCAGTTGGTACTCTTTGTTGGACAATTTGTCTAACATCATAGCCAGGAGGAAGCTTGTATCCTCTAGAAGTCATATATTGAAAATATTGATCACCATTACGCTCTAAAAGCTTATGCATCATTCGTTGGAAATCCACATCTTGTTCACATCTCATAAGATCCTCACTAGAAATCTCATCATTAGCCTCTGCCTCATGTTGAGAGGGAGGAGGTCTAGGAGGTGAAGAAGGCATAGCAAAAGTGGACCTTGGAGGAGATCTTGGTGGCGTGTTGTTGTCATTGTTGCCATTGTTAAAAAGAGGTCTATGCTCATGATTACTAGTCTCAGGTTGCTCATGAAATGTCCCTCTATAAGCCATGCACCTAGTAGCATCCATCCTTTGTTGATTGTGTTCTTTGTCTAAGCGCGCTTGATTATCCTTACGCTCAAAGTGTTCTTGCAAGAGTTGAAACTTTTCTTGTTCAGTCAAAGTGAGTGAGACACTATCTGTGTTTTTGGGGGTCTTGAATGCGGAAAAGAGGAAACCTCCTTTATACCATGGTGTAGCCTTAGAATTCTTAGATTGGTCAGAACTAGAACTATTGTTGCTAATGGGTGCTTTTGAACGTCTAGTTGGAGAAGGTAACTATGTATAATTGAACGGAGGATGACTCTCCTGCTCAAATTGAGACCGAGTTGTAACCGGCATGAAAAGAGATGTTGGTTGACTAATAGAATGAGAAAAAGTTTCTTAGATTTGAGATAAGCAAAGCTAATAAAGATCACTTGTCAAAGTAGAACAATAGAGAGATGGCTCGTCAAAAGTCCTCAAGCACTTACAGCAATCAATTGACTAAAGCCGAGCAACAAGAAAGAAGCTCAATAAGCAAGTAGCTAGAGAGGTAACCGTGATGCGACAAGTGATCAAGAGTAGCATTTGTTAAGCTCAAATCCAATAGTTTTAGCTCATTTGTTTCAAGTAAGAACAGAAAAGGACACTCTACAGCAGGTTAAAGTGCAAGTTTAGCAACTCTGAATTGTAGCAATGACAGGACAGTAGAAATGATTCAGGATTCTTGGTTGAGGGTATGCAAGGATACTTCAATATCATATGACTCTTGACCAGTGAACGTGAAAAACTTAGTTTTGAAGCGCTTGGACCAAATTTGTAGATTGAACAGTGCAATTTCTTAATTTGACAAGCAGTAGCAATAGATAAAAGACAGGTTTGCAAACAGTATGGGATCAAACATGTCATAGAAAACTTGAAACAAGGGAAAAAGCAACCTTGCCAAGACAAACACTTGTGATATCAAAATAGAGAACCTTATGAATGCTACCATTTGTTCGAATGTTGAGAATGTTTACACTGGTATAGCACAATCGAAGACAATTCAAGCAATTACTACCTAGAAGGACAAGGCTCATTACTTAGCAACTTGGCCCACAACTTGATGCTCCCTTGCCTCACACCAAGTGGTTGCCCACAACAAATATTGGCGTTGTCATGGAAGTGTCAAAAACACAACCAAAGGAACACATATGGTGAGTGTCTTGGGGTGATTCGGGTAAGTCCACTTGGATCAATCCTTGCACCAAGAAGCTAAGCGGCTAAAATAGGGTGGCCTCTATCTAATGGTTCATAGTAAGGATTTTCATTCATAGCACCCCTCTTGCTCCTCATAAAGGACTAGGACCTCGCGGCCTCAAGAGTACCTTAAGCATTCTTGCTTAATGCTTTCCTCATGGTCACAATCCCACAAGTTACTCACATCAAGCGAAGATAAGTACTATGTCTACCAAGGTTTTGTGTCCTTGATAGCCTTGAGATTATAGTGAGTTGGAATCACTCACCACCAAGGAAAATGATGACAAGGTTGTCCCCACTTGGGTCGTTCCTCTTGATTGCTCAAGAGCAGGCCCGCTAAAGGATCCTAAGCTAAACAAAGAGTGGATTAATTCTTGAGGTTCAAGGTTTTTGATTTACCACAAGGGTGAAGAGCATACTCCCCTATCTCAAAAACTTCTCCCAAACACACCAAACAAGATCCAATTACCCCCTTGCTTTCAAAATCCCAAGATGGGTCAAGATTTCTGTTTCACCACAAGGGTGAAGAGCATACTCTCCTACCACCTCAAAATTTCTACAACAAGGTATTAAGTGCCTAATGAAACAACTAGTAAATGCCGCACTTAATAAAGAAAGCAATTAAACAAGCACTTGATTTGGTTTTTATGCTTAGGGCAGCCCTGCAAAAACCATTAGTAGCCCTCTTTGACATGCGATTTTAGCAAATTTCAAGCAAGAAGCACCTACAACCACAACTTGTTAGACCAACAAGAGTTAGGAGAATCAAAATCCAAAATCTAACAATGATTAGTACATGAAAAAAATTAGATAATGTGCAAAAATAACTGATCAAATGATAAAATCTGAAAATGAAACCATCATGGTTGGATTGGGCTCGGAAAGACCTTTCCAACGATATATCACACTTAAAATTTTGATACCATTTGCAAAATTTTAAAAAAAATGAGCACCCGTTTAAAGTTGCATAATAACATTCTTTAAATCTCCTAGGTTTAAAGTTGCTTCTATACTTCTTAACTCTTTTAGGACATTTAGATGCAAAAGGACCATATTCTTGACAAGTCCAACATTTAAAGATTTTCTTACCATCTAGTTGTCTTTTTACAAGTAATGCAATACCTTCTTCAATCTTCTTATCTTTTTCAGATTTAGATATGCTACTATTGGCATAATCTACATTCACACTATGTGCTATAAATGTGTCACACTTCTATGAATCATTACATTCAAGAACACTCAAGAATGAGGTCTCAAAAATCGATCCATAGCTCCCTAGGCATGGAGTGCAAGGGTTTTAAGAATGCTCTCAGCTAGAGCTATTTAGCCTATAACCTTGGTAGTAAACCATGCAATGGGAGATTCAATGAAGACAAGGGCAAGAATGCCAATATCCTCAAGAATCAAGAATGAAAATGCAATGCAATGCTATGCTAGAAATGGAAATGCAAGCTAAGCTATGAAAAGAAATATGCAAGTGTTACAACCCAAGCTAATTAATCTATGTGAGCTAATCTAGAGCATAGAAATGAAGCTAATCTAAGAAAGCATAAATATGAAGCTAAGCTAAGAATTCAAGAATGAGATGTAGATGCAAGAATGAGATGTACATGCTAAGAATGCTCCAAATCTTCAAAAGCTCCAAATGTACTTAGAAAACCTGTAGCATAACAATAGCATAAAAAGTTGGGGATCTAGAATGAAGAAGAGAGCTCTTCTTTTATAGGAAATAAGGAGAAATGGACCATGGAGATTAAGAGGCAAAAGATTTAATCAACGGTGGAGCTAGAAAGAGGAGAAATCCATGTGCACACATATCCTCCAATGAGAAAATAAGAGTTGACTTTTGTGTCCATATGAGACAAAAAGTGCTTTTTCCCTTTTTATAAAATAAGAATAATGCTTTATTTGTGCAACTTAGGATAAGAGGAAAAGTGGGGGATTTTTATTTATTAAAAGGGGAGGAAATATTCCTTTTAATAAATAAAGACTTAGGATAAGATGGTTAGCCCATAGAAAATAATCAAATAAATGATAGAACTAGGATTTGATCAAGGAATAAGCAATTGATGATTTAACAAAAGGGGCTAATAGTCTAGATGACCATTTTTAGGTGTATACACACACTAGTACTTCTTGTAGGTCTAAAGTTAAGAGCACTGAAAGTTGTTTCCATTCTAGGTAGCTCTCCTAATAATCTCATGTTCATCTCTGCTATTTCTAATCTTCCAAGAAGAGTCTCTCTTGAAAAGTTCCATGTACAAGGTATCACTTGTTCAACCATCTGTGTTGTCTCCTTGAATACTAGTGTCAAAGTTCTCAAAATTTTCCATATCACTTCATTCTCTATCTTATCACCTCCACAAGACTTTATTCCTATTACAATCTCAGACATCCTACCAATATAGCTTCTAATAGATTCATCTTCCATCATTCTGATATCTTCAAATGCACAAATCCAAATCTAACCTTCTTTGCATGTTCATCACCTTCAAAAGTAGAATGTAAAGCTTTCCAAATTGCATGAGATGTTTTCAAACATCTTACCTGACTATATTCATTCTCTGGTAGTGCTGACAAAAGTGCTTCTCTTGCAAGTATGTTACACATGAATAGATCTAGTTCATCTTTAGTTCCTGCCTCTAGATTGTCTTCCTCAATGATAGTCTTCTCATTCTTTGTAATCAACCAATAACTTGGTCCTAAACACAATAGATAAGTCTTCATCTTTTCTTTCTAGCTATCAAAAATTACTCCATCAAACTTAGGGCTTTCTTTTCTAAAATTCACCATGGATCTCCTTAAGTTGTTAAACTTTTCTTTCAAGGACCTACTGCTTTGATACCAATTGTTAGAAAGTAAAGAACCCCAAGATAACTGAGAGGGGGGGGGGGTGAATCAATTATCTGATAATTTAACCATTCAACTAATTTAAACAATATAATCAATGTACTAATCAACCATAGAAAGATAACCATACATAATTGCACAATAACACAAGATATGTTGACTAGGGAACCTCTTGAAAAGAGTAAACCCCGGTGGGAATGATGCCCACAAAATGATGCACTAATATGAAAGTTCTTTGTTAGAGGATGGACCTTGTTAGGAGTCTTATGAAATACATTTAGTACATATAAATCCCTGTTAGGAGATTTTGAATCCCTGTTAAAAGATTCTAACCCAATTAAGAGTTTATGGAAGACAGAAGGACCCACTGCCCAAATAGCTTCAAGGCAAGATCTCTGAACCCACTGTCCAAAAGGTCTTAGAATTATTCAATAGAATAATATGAAATATATTACCTCCTTCACACTATGCCAAAACCACACTCTCTGCTACACAAGATCACAATTCCAGATCTCTGTACTCACAAGTCTTCCTTCATCACTGAATTAGCTCTTTTCTTCACTTCATGCATATATTCGCATCTCAACCTTTTTTATAAATATTGAAACATGGAAAACATTCCTTCTTATATACCAAACTCAAATAATTACAAATGAGTCGGTCCTCAATTACAAAATAATAAATTCTATATGCTACACACAAAATTTCACATAAAACTGTCGGCTTCCAGATACTGTAACTTTCTCCAAACATATCTTCAAAGTTTGCACTATGAACCACATCATCATTAATGAGTCTTCAACATCCCTCTAACTACACAAAATTAGATGCCATCCTAGCTAAGAGATATCCTCTGATTTCTGAAAATCGCTTCACAGAAACATTGTCTAAACGTTGCTTTCACCAAAATGCTCATAACTCTCATAAATGAATGAATTTCTTTTTGTGCTATTAACCATAGGTTAATAACACACCAAAGAACATACCATCAACTGTGTAAAAGCCAATCTACAATACAGCATGTGTGCAAAAAAAAACTATACCTACTTTCCTATTGATATCCAGAATATCATTGTGTTGACATCAATGACAATCCAAGTCATGAATGCAACAACAACTACTACAGAATGACTGCCAAAATACTTTGCATTCATTCCTAACAAATAACTTGTATATATGTAATTGTAAATTGTAAGGAAGGATATAGATAATAGAATGTCGTGATATGAATGTAAGAGCAGCGAAAAGACATTGATGTAAGTAGCATAAAGTTATGTACCTAAATCCATTTTTGTAATCAGTATACATTGTACATTACTTGTTTGGGTAGTGGGCTCATCTGATAATTAGATTTTGTATTGACAACTCATAACAGGGTTGAGGCTTCTAACAAGGCCTATAATCCCTTAATCAGGACCGATACACTATATGCTTGTAATAGACTCCTAATAGGGTCAACATCCTTAACATGAGACTTTTGATTAGTGGATCTTTGTGGGTACCATCCCCACCACGGTTTTCCCTTGGCCAGGGTTTCCTCTAGAAAATGTCATGTGTTATGAGTTATTTATTTCTATTGCTATGCATATTGTTTAGCTTCTTATGTTATGCATGTGTAAAGATAATCTATTATATCCATAATTTGGAAAAAGATAAAGTTTTTAGAATACTTATTCACCCCCCCCTCTCAATATTTCCTATTTCTAACAATTGGTATTAGAGCTTAGTTACTTAGAGAAGAATCATTCAAGGAAACCTTGGCAACTTGAGTAAGATCTCTATGGATATGGATCAACTACAGAAGAATCTTGAAGAAGCTCTTGAATACATTGATATGCTTACTGATGAAAGAAACACTCTGAAAGGAAATATGATGATGCAAAGAACCTTATTGAAAAACTGAAAAACAAGGTAGAAGATCTGAAATCTGAAAAAGTATCTGAAATTCTTATTGAAGATTGTGATGACAATTTAGAAAAAGAAAATGTGATCCTTAAGCATGAACTGAAGATAGAAAATCTGAAGCTTAGTTTGAAAGATGGAAATGACAAAAATGAAGCAAATATGAGATCGAAGAATGAAAGGTTGAAGATTGAGAATGAAGAATTAAAATCTAAACTTGGCAAAGTAACATCTGAATTTGAGAAAGTAAATTTGCAGCATGTAGAACTTGAGAAATACAACAAGATTGTGAAAGGTGAATTGACTCAATCCAAACAACAACTTGAAAGGCTATATTCAAATAGTGAGAAGATCAATGAACAAGTATCTTATGGAAAACCATCTTATGATAAGATTGGACTTGGATTTAATATATTCAGAACAAATGATGAAAGCAAGGAACCAGATCTGAAAGAATTTGAAAGAATAGATGAGAAGAAGTCAGATGAGATCAACAAATCTAAAGACACACCTAAAGGAGAAGAACCACCTAAAGAAGAAGAATCACCTAACCAAGGGGAATCACCCAAAGGTATGCAAAGAGAATTCAAAGGTAGATGTTTTGGTTATAATACTATTGGTCATATGAAGAGAGATTGCACAGGTAAACAATTTAAACCTCTTAATGGTTATTGTTATAATTGTCATGGTTTTGGACATAGAGCTATTGAATGTAGAAGACCTAAAGTTATTGAGAATAATTATGGTAGTAGAATGTTTAGGAATACTAACAATGTAAATAAGAGACCTACTGAAGATATGAACAGAAGAAATGGAGTAGTATGTTATAGATGCAACAAGATTGGACACATTGCTAGAAACTGCAGATCAAAAATCAATCAGCAAGGACCAAGATATGGGAACAATGGAATTGTTTGTTAGATATGTAGCAAGATTGGACATACAACAAGGTTTTTCAAAATGAACAATGGAGTTTTTCATCCTAACCCTAACCCTAGAAATCATGCAAGAAGAAATGAAGATGCAAGTAACAGATAGAAAGGTTGTTGTAGTAATGTAGATGAAGTGAAGTTTCTTAAAGGCACAAATCAAGGAGACAGATTCAACATTGACGATAATTGGAAAGGTGAAGTATCAAGTGGTAAGAATGAATCCTTACCTGACCTAACTCAAAGTACTTAATTTATGTAAATAGTAGTAGATTAGGAACTTAGAATTAGTGTAGAAGTATATTTTCAATGAATTAAGTCTTGCGTAGTTAATGTAAGGTAGTTTATGATGTACTAATGCTATGGTTAAGAGCACAAAATAAAATATTATGTTTTGTGAGATCGCAAGAAGTTTTAAGTTTTGCAGGATAGCAGAAATAACTTTTTGGAAAGAAGCGGCAAAATAATTGAATGCGATGTCAGATCTAAGTGAGATTGAAGTAATAAAAGGTTATGATCAAAGTTATTTGATCATCAAAGAGAATTGAAGTGTTTAGGAGAGAAAAGAACAGAGATTGGAAGCATTTTGTAGTGATTTGGTGAAAGATTTGAGCGTCAAATCTTTGAAAGCCCTAAGATCGCAAATTTGACGTATTTATCTTGGCAGATCTTTGAATCGGTATAAGGAATTTAAAGTAGTCATGGATGTATCCCTAATTCGCAATGTCAGAGATAAGAATAGACCTAGATTGAAGAGGGAACTAGTAGAACCCTTGGAAGAAGATGATCCTAGGTTAGCATTATCATCTGTACCAGACAGAGTTTTGCATTTGGAAAATGTAAGGAGTTATCTTGGATGCAAGTTAGAAACCCTCAGTGATAGTGATTTTACAAATGAATATCAAAAGATTTACAACCATGATATGTCATTGAAACAAGGATATGAACATTTGAAAGATAATGAGATTGTTAAGTATGCTTTGATGTATGAGTTTGATAATGAAGAATGCACTAAGATTATTTTGAGCAGAATTCATAATGGGAAGTTTTGGCTAGAGGATAGAGTGATAGACATTACAGCTGACTTGATTCATGAAGTCACAGGTTTATCTTAAGTTGGTGCTATTCCTTTAAATGAGAAAAATATGAGAAAAATAGTCATGGACAACACAGGTTCATCCTACAATGGTAGAGGAATTATGATTAGCAAAATCAAACAAGATGATGTGAAATACCTATGCAAGATCATAACCACTAAGTTTTGTGCAAATTCTAGAGAAGATATGGAAGCTAGAATGGTACATATTGCCTATTTAATGTGTGTTGACAAGGTGCTAGTTTATATGTGTGAAATTATGAGAATTCAATTGTTTGAAAACTTGGAAAAGATTAAGAAATCTAAGTATGCACAATTTAGATTTTCATCCTTAATCACATACATGTTTTTCCACTCATTGAGAAGATTTTTGTACACCATTGCAAATGATTCAAATGATGGACAAACTACTATGGAAAGGATAAATAAAGTATATTTGAGACATGTTATTAACAAAGTAGATGAGAGTGTTATGTTAGTAATGAAGACATTTCAGAACATGGTAACTAGGAGATCAAGAATTCCACAGTCACTTGTGAAGAAGTATAGAAATGATATATGTTTCATGGTTGACACTAACTTTACCTATATTGAAGTAGTGGAACCTAGAATTGAGTTCATAGACCCTCTTGGCTATGAGATATCTAAGGCAGAAATAGAAGAATATGTTGGCAGATTACTTAAGTGTAAATTGGACACTCAGTGCAGCAGATTTGGAACTTTTGAAGACAACATCAACTCTGCAAAAGCTATAACTGAAGAGAAGAAATCTAAGAAAAGAGTTGACAACACTATCAAAAGAATACTAAAAGATTCAGGAATTTTAGAACAAGAATTCTTAATAGCAAAATAGACAGTAGCAGCAATCAAGGATATTGGATAGAAAGAAGTCTTGATTGTACCACCCTTGTCATCTAGTACAATACAACAAGAACATACATAAGTCAAGGTGAAAGTAGAGGAACTAGAAAGGGAACAAGTAACAACTAGATCCACTTCCTCCACAGCTAGCAAGAGAATGAAAGAAATTGCTACTAGACCAGGAAAGAGACAGAAGACTTTAGTTCAACCAGTACCAAGAGAAATTGTAGAAGTAAAGGATGATGACACTACAGTTAAGAAGAAGACATGGAAACTGAGAGTTGAGAGAGTGAATGAAGAAATCATACAAGATGGAAATTTCACTAAAATGAACAAGTACTATAAACTTTATGATTATTCAGAAAGACTAAATTTGGAGAATGCTATTGTAAAGAATATGATTTTGGCAGACAAGAAATTTGATTCTATTCAAGGTCAAATACCTGATGAGTTGTATACCAAACTTGTAAATAGAAAGCAGAGAGCAATTGAAGAAGACACTAATATCACAAAGAATCTTGTGAAGAAGCTTTGTGATGTGAGAGATGATGAACACTTGAAGTAGATATTGAAGGCTTTAAGCACCCATTTGAGAACCAAAAGGAGAACCATTCTGATTATGAGAGGTAGATATGAAGAAGTTAATTCAGATACAGAGTGAGCAATAATCAAGGTCATGGCAAAAAATGTTAGAGAGCCATCAGTTGCAGCAGAGCAAGCAATTGAAGATGAACAAGAGGATATTCCCTCTCCTTCAGCTATTAACATTGAAGATGAAACTATGAATGTAGAAGGTACTAAGGTCACCTTGGATACTGATGACCCGGATAGAACTAAAGAAGCAGAGAAAACTTGATCTTTCAGTGAAGAACCTAAGGAGATTGAGATTCAAGCACCCATTCCTACCATAGAAGACATCATTCTTACTCCTGAGACTAGAAAGAAGAAAGAAATTGGATCTTTGTTTGAAGATTTAGGAAAGGAAGTTGATGATGATGATCAGTTGGAACTAATCACTTCTTTGAATAAAATCATTGGCAAGAACAAGAAAGTGAAGAATCTTGAAGGGAGTTTGAAGGACCTTACTGAGAAGTTACAAAGCATTGTAACTACACAAATCACAGGGGTAGACCCTTTGGAGAAAGCTAAGAAGGTAATGAGTACTTTTGACAATGAATTCACTAACCTATTTGATATTGCAAAAGTGAGAGCTCAAGTAGCTTATGAAGCTGAAATGCTTTTGAACATCAGTTAGAATATTAGGAATGATATTAGCAATCTTGATATTTGTATCAAGAACTTGAGGAAACATTTGGAGACAGGAAAATCATTGTACATACAATGTACAAAACCACAGATTTTGATAGCAAAAGAGGAATAGAAGATCAAGTTGAAGGAAGCTGAGATTCAGAATGAATGTAACCTTCTCTCTAGACCTAATGTGAAGGTATGTGATGCTGAAAAGAATGTTTGGAAGCTTTATGATAAAATAAGAATATTGCAAGATGAGAGGAACAAAAAAAAGAGGAGACTCACTCTTTTGAAAGAACACATCTCTATGAAGTTGAGCATCATTGAAGAGTAGTTAGAAGAATGTCTTATAGCTAACACATCCTTTCAGAAATTCAAATTTGAAAACCTTCAAGCATGTCAAATAGTAGCTTATGGACTAAGCACATTACTCAATGTGGCAGATTCCATCAAGAAATCATGGGAGGAGGAGATAGAAGCTATGAAAGCTGATTTTGTAGATTGTGTTGCAAGCCTATCGGCTTTGCAATAAGAAAATGAAGGTATAATCTTGTAGATTGTGTTGCAAGCCTATCGGCTTTGCCACAATTTTGATACAATTTTTGAGATTTTGACTTGTACACTTAGCCAATTTTCTCATATGTTGCCACCAATGACAAAGGGGGAGATTGTTGGAAATTTGGCTAAAGTGAGTACATAGATGTTGTCATTATGGCAACATGTGATCTACATGAAGATCACACAGGTCAGAGAGCAAGTATGGCAGAGCACATTGCAATTTTTCTAAGTGTAAGACAGTGTTTTCACCAATGCACCATGATATAGCTTTTGTTTGCGATGTTGAATAGAGTAAGTTTAGTGCTTGTGCACTTGAATATACACTCTATGATGACTAATGATAACCCATCTTAGAGCCCAAGTCAGTACGGCATGAACGGAACTAGTTATGAAAATTTTACTGAAGACAATGTGAAGTCGACAAGACAGAATATGAAGACAGAATTGGGAAAGAGTTAAGGGATTATTTTGTTTATCAAAATAATGACTTAATAATATAAAGGGATGACATCCTAGATGTCAACTCTTGGTTGAAGATATATGGAAGCCGACCATGTAAAGTTATTAGCCTTAATAACTTGTATATATGTAATTGTAAATTGTAAGGAAGGATATAGATAATAGAATGTGGTGATGCGAATGTAAGAGCAGTGAAAAGAAATTGATGTAAGAAGCATAAGGTTGTTAGAAAGTAAAGATCCCCAAGATAACTAAGAGGGGGGGGGTGAATCAGTTATTAGATAATTTATCCATTCAACAGCTTTAAACAATATAATCAATGTACTAATCAACCATAGAAAGATAATCATACACAATTGCACAATAACGCAAGATATGTTAACTAGGGAACCTCTTGAAAAGAGTAAACCCCGGTGGGAATGATGCCCAAAAAATGATGCACTAATATGAAAGTTCCTTGTTAGAGGATGGACCCTGTTAGGAGTCTTATGAAATACATTCAGTACATATAAATCCCTGTTAGGAGATTTTGAATCCCTGTTAAAAGATTCTAACCCGGTTAAGAGTTTATGGAAGACAAAAGGACCCACTGCCCAAACAGCTTCAAAGCAAGATCTTTGAACCCGCTATCCAAAAGATCTTAGAATTATTCACCAGAATAATATGAAATATATTACCTCCTTCACACTATGCCAAAACTACACTCTCTGCTACACAAGATCACAATTCCAAATCTTTGTACTCACAAGTCTTCCTTCATCACTGAATTAGCTCTTTTCTTCACTTCATGCATATATTCGCATCTCACTCTTCATAGTACACATTACAATAAGGAAAAAATTCCTTCTTATATACCAAACTCAAATAATTACAAATGAGTCAGTCCTCAATTACAAAATAATAAATTATACACGCTACACACAGAATTCACATAAAACTGTTGGCTTCCAGTTACTGTAACTTTCTCCAAACATATCCTCAAATTTTGCACTATGAACCACATCATCATTAATGAGTCTCCAACATCCCTTTAATTGCAAAAAATCAGATTCCATCCCAGCTAAGAGATATCCACCGATTTCCGAAGATCGCTACACAGAAACACTATCTAAACACTACTTTCACCAAAATGCTCATAACTCTTACAAATGAATGAATTTATTTTTCTGCTATTAACCATAGGTTAATAACACACCAAAGAACATACCATCAACTCTGCAAAAGCCAATCTACAATACAACATGTGCGCAAAACAAAACTGTACCTACTTTCCTGCTAATATCCAGAATATCACTGTGTTGACATCAATGACAATCCAAGTCATGAATACAACAACAAATGCTACAAAATGACTTCCAAAACACTTTGCATTCTTTTGTAACAATCTCCCTCATTGGCATTGATGGCAACATAGATGAAAAACATGCAATGTTCCAAAAATCCAATATTGCAACATCACTGCAAAATATCAAATCAAATCTTGCTTCATTTTCCTATTCAGCTCTCTCATACAATCCACAATGTTTTTCATGTATATCTCTCCCCCATTGACATCAATGATAGAAATTCCATCACTAACTCAACAACAACTTAATGTCAAAAGACACTTTTTAGAAAAATACAATAACAAGAGTCCTCATGACTCAGCTCATAAACTCCCCCATAGAGGAAGTTCCAACATCCAATCCAGAAGAAAGATAGGGCTCATATACCACTGGACGAATGCAATCATCTACCTCAATTCTCAAAAATAGGTTGGGGCATAACCCCAAGCATACCTCTTAGATACACAAATGTATCCTTAGGTAAAGGCTTTGTAAATATATCTGCTATCTGCTCCTTTGTACTTATGTACTCCAATCTTACTTCTTTTTCTGCAACTTTTTCTCTTACAACATGATACTTCATCTCAATATGTTTAGTCTTAGAATGTAAAACAGGATTTTTTGACATACTCACTATATTGGTGTTATCACAATGTATAACAATAGGCTCATCAAACTTTATTCCAATATCCTTCAACATCTGCTTCATCCAAATAATCTGATTACAATTATTTGCTGTTGCAACATATTCTACTTCTGTTGTGCTTTGTGAAGTACATTTCTACTTCTTACTTAGCCAAGAGACCAATTTTCCTCCAAGAAAAAAGGCTCCACCACTCGTGCTTTTCTTGTCATCAACGCTACCTCCCCAATCATATCTCCTTCTTGTGTCAAAGGAAAACCTTCAGGCTGCTCAATGTAGACTTCTTCTTCCAATTCACCATTTAAAAATGCTGACTTTACATCCATCTGATACACTCTGAATTTCTTGTAAGTTGCATATGCTAGAAACATTTTCATTGCTTCAAGTCTAGCCACAGGTGCAAAATTTTCTTCATATTCACTTCCTTCTTGTTGTGAATATCCTTTACATACCAATCTTATTTTATTTCTTATCACTTCTCCTTGTTCATTCATCTTGTTTCTGAATACCCACTTTGTTCCAATCACATTCTTGTCTTTAGGTCTAGGGACCAATTCCCATGTCTTGTTTTTTTTAATCTGCTCTAGTTCAATTAGGTGTCATAGTTACTAATCTTGTTCTGACTGTAGATTCTTCTCTGCTTTCTTCTCTATTTTCTTCTCTATTTTCTTCTCTGTCTTCTTCATTATGACTTTCATTCAGCAAATCACTGTTAGTTTCAAAAAATAATTTTGCATTTTCAATGTTAGACTAATTTTGTGCTTCTCCATTAGATTCATAATCAAGCATTCTTTCCTAAATTTTAAACTTCTCATCGACTTTTACATTTTCACTTTCAACAACAGTCTTAGTTCTTTTGTTATAACATCTATATGCTTTTCTTTTTAAAGAATATCCAAGAAATATTCCTTCATCACTTCTAGGATCAAACTTTCCTATAACATCATCTCTCTTTATATAACATTTACTTCCAAAAATTCTAAAATACTTAACTGAGGGTGTATGTCCAAACCATAATTCATAAGGTGTCTTGTTTGTGTCTGCTCTGATTTGTACTCTATTCATAGTGTCTACTGTTGTGTTCACTACTTCTCTCCAAAAAGTTTTAGCCAAATCATTTTCAAACAACATAGCTCTTGCTGCTTCAGTTATTGACCTGTTCCTTCTTTCTGCAATACCATTTTGTTCTAGTGTTCTAGGGGTTGAAAGTTGTCTCTTAATACTATTCATTTCACAAAAGGTGTTAAACTCTCTAGATGTAAATTCACCACTTCTATCAGATCTTAGACACTTAATCTTCATTCCAGATTCATTCTCAATTTTGCTTTTCATGATCTTAAATTTATCAAATGCTTCAGATTTTTCTTTCAAAAATGCAATCCACATCATTCTTGTAAAATCATCAACAAGAATCATAAAATACCTTTCACCATAGAATCCTCTAGTCCTAGTAGGACCACTCAAGTCTGTATGAACAATCTCCAACTTCTTTGCCGATGTGAACTTATTGGGAAATGAACTCCTTTTCTGCTTTGCCATCATACATTCTTAGCAAATCATGTTAGTAGGTTTCATAATTCTAGGTAAATCTCTTACAACATGTGTAGTGCTCACCTTGTCAATTTTATCAAAGTTTATATGACAAAACCTTTTATGCCATAACCAACTGTCATCAATCCTAGTTATCAAACATGTCATCTCAGTAGGATTCAACTAAAATACATTACCTCTAGTTCTGGATCCTTTTCTAATCAGATTTCCATCTTTATCTTTTATCACACAAGTTTTCTTAGAAAACCAAACTTGATAACCGTTATCAGCCAATTGTCCAACGCTTAGTAGATTATGTCTTAGTCCATCAACAAAGTAAATATCATCAGTGTTAGTCTTTCCATCAAGAGTAATAGATCCTATACCCTTAATCAAACAAGGTGCATTGTTACCAACCCTAACAATTCCTCCACCATAATTATCTAACTTAACAAACTTTCTTTTATCTCCAGTCATATGATGTGAACAACCACTATCTATAATCCAATCATATTTCTTTTCAACTTGTGAAACTAATGCTTTTTCTTCGCTTTTATCAGATTCAGAAGTTTCTTCTTTAATTGCTACAAATCCTATTTCCTCAAAGTTATCATTATCACTGTCGCTTGAATGTTTTTCAATTCCTAAAACAAAATGTTCATCATTTGCATAATAACATTCTTTAGATCTCCTAGGTTTAAAGTTGCTTCTATACTTCTTAACTCTTTTAGGACATTTAGATGCAAAATGACCATATTCTTGACAAGTCCAACATTTAAATATTTTCTTACCATCTGGTTCTCTTTTTACAAGTAATGCAATACCTTCTTTAATCTTCTTATCTTCCTCAGATCTGCTACTGCTAACAGAATCTCCATTCACACTAGTACTTCTTGTAGGTCTAATGCTAAGAGCACTGAATGCTATTTCCATTCTAGGTAGCTCTCCTAATAATCTCAAGTTCATCTCTGTTATTTCTAATCTTCCAAGAAGAGTCTCTCTTGAAAAGTTTGATGTACAAGGTATCACTTGTTCAATCATCTGCATTGTCTGCTTGAATACTGGTGTTAAAGTTCTCAGAATTTTCCATATCACTTCATTCTCTATCTTATCACCTCCACAAGACTTTATTCCTGTCACAATCTCAGACATCCTACCAATATAACTTCTAATAGATTTAGCTTCCATCATTCTGATATCTTCAAATGCACAAATCCAATTATGTAATCTAGCCTTCTTTGCATGTTCATCACCTTCAAAAGTAGAATGTAAAGCTTTCCAAATTGCATGAGATGTTTTCAAACATCTTACCTGACTATATTCATTCTCGGGTAGTGCTGATAAAAGTGCTTCTCTTGCAAGTATGTTACACATGAATAGATCTAGTTCATCTTTAGTTCCTGCCTCTAGATTTTCTTCCTCAATGATAGTCTTCTCATTCTTTGTAATCAACCAATAACTTGGTCCTAAACACAATAGATGTGTCTTCATCTTTTCTTTCTAGCTATCAAAATTTACTCCATCAGACTTAGGGCTTTCTTTTCTAAAATTTGCCATGGATCTCCTGAAGTTGTTAAACTTTTCTTTCAAGGACCTGCCGCTCTAATACCAATTGTTAGAAAGTAAAGATCCCCAAGATAACTGAGAGGGGGGGGGGTGAATCAGTTATCAAATAATTTATCCATTCAATATCTTTAAACAATATAATCAATGTACTAATCAACCATAGAAAGATAATCATACACAATTGCACAATAACACAAGATATGTTAACTAGGGAACTTCTTGAAAAGAGTAAACCCCGGTGGGAATGCTGCCCATAGAATGATGCACTAATATGAAAGTTCCTTGTTAGAGGATGGACCCTGTTAGGAGTCTTATGAAATACATTTAGTACATATAAATCCCTATTAGGAGATTTTGAATCCCTGTTAAAAGAATCTAACCCGGTTAAGAGTTTATTGAAGACAGAAGGACCCACTGCCCAAATAGCTTCAAGGCAAGATCTCTGAACCCACTATCCAAAAGATCTTAGAATTATTCACTAGAATAATATGAAATATATTACCTCCTTCACACTATGCCAAAACTGCACTCTCTGCTACACAAGATCACAATTCTAGATCTTTGTACTCACAAGTCTTCCTTCATCACTGAATTAGCTCTTTTCTTCACTTCATGCATATATTCGCATCTCACTCTTCATAGTACACATTAAAATAAGGAAAAAATTCCTTCTTATATACCAAACTCAAATAATTACAAATGAGTCAGTCCTCAATTACAAAATAATAAATTCTACACGCTACACACAAAATTCACGTAAAATTGTTGGCTTCCAGTTACTGTAACTTTCTCCAAACATATCCTCGAAGTTTGTGCTATTAACCACATCATCATTAATGAGTCTCCAAGATTCCTTGAACTGTGCAAAATCAGATTCCATCCCAGCTGATAGATATCCTCTGATTTCCGAACATTGCTACACAGAAACACTGTCTAAACACTGCTTTCACCAAAATGCACATAACTCTTACAAATGAATGAATTTCTTTTTGCGCTATTAACCATAGGTTAATAACACACCAAGGAACATACCATCAACTATGTAGAAGCCAATTTTCAATACAACATGTGTGCAAAACAAAACTATACCTACTTTCCTACTAATATCCAGAATATCACTGTGTTGACATCAATGACAATCCAAGTCATGAATGCAACAACTGCTACAGAATGACTGTCAAAACACTTTGCATTCATTCCTAACAAATTTTATGTACCTAAATCCATTTTTGTAATCAGTATACATTTTACATTACTTGTTTGGGTAGTGGGCTCATCTGGTAATCAGATTTTGTATTGACAACTCCTAACAGGGTTGAGGCTTCTAACAAGGCCTCTAGTCCCTTAATCAAGACTGATACACTATATGCTTGTAATAGACTCCTAATAGAGTCAACATCCTTAATAGGATACTTTTGATTAGTGGATCTTTGTGGGTACCATCCCCACCGGGGTTTTCCCTTGGCCAGGGTTTCCTTGATAACATATCATGTGTTATGAGTTCTTTATTTCTATTGCTATGCATATTGTTTAGCTTCTTATGTTATGCATGTGTAAAGATAATATGTTATATCCATAATTGGGAAAAAGATAAAGTTTTTAGAATACTGATTCACCCCCCCCCTCTCAGTATTCCCTATTTCTAATAGAAATCACTATCACTGATAGTCTCTATTTTGCATCCAAGATAACTTCTGACATTCTCTAGATGTAAAACTCTGTATGTTACATATGTTAAAGCTAACCTAGGATCATCTTCCAGGGGTTCTACTAGTTCCCTTTTCATCTTAGGTCTATTCTTATCTCTAACATTATGAATCAAAGAAATATCCATGATTACTTCTAACTTCTTTTACCGATTAAAGATCTACCAAGTAAAATACCTTGATTTCATGATTTTAGGGCTTGCATAGATTCGACACACAAATTCTTCACCAAATTCTTGCAAAATGCTTCCAATAATTACTCTTTGATCTCCTTAAAACTTTTATTCACTTTGATGATGAAATAATACCTATCATGACCTTTTATTACTTCAATCTCACTTACATATAACATCGCATTCAATTCTTTTGCCGCTTCTTTCCAAAAAACTAATTCTGTTAACCTGCAAAACTTAAAACTTCTTGGAATCTCACAAAACATAATATTTTTCTTTGCGCTCTTAACCATAGCATTAGAACATCATATAATACCTTGCATTAACTGTGCAATTCTTAATTCATCATATATCTACTTCTACACTAATCTAAGTTCCTATTCTACTACAATTTTCATAAATTAAGTGCTTTGAGATAGGTCAGGTAAGGATTCATTCTTACCACTTGATACTTCACCTTTCTGATTACCTTCAATGTAGAATATGTCTCCTTGATCTATAATTTTAACAAACTTCACTTCATCTGAATTACTACAGCATCCTTTCTGTCTATTACTTGCATCTTCATTTCTTCTTTCATGATTTCTAGGGTTAAGATTAGGATGAAAAACTCCATTGTTCATTCTACAAACCCTTGTTGTATGTCCAATCTTGTTGCATATCTAACAAACAATTCCATTGTTTCCATCTTGATCGAGGCTAATTGATCTGTGATCTGCAATTTCTAGCAATGTGTTCAACCTTGTTGCATCTATAACATATTACTCCATTTCTTCTGTTCATATCTTCAGTAGGTTTCTTATCTACATGGTTAGTATTCCTAAACATTCTACTATTATTTTTATTCTCAAAAAATTTAGGTTTTCTTCATTCAATAGCTCTATGTCCAAAACCATGACAATTATAACAATAACCATTACGGGGTTTGAATTGCTTACCTGTGCAATCTCTCTTCATATGACAAATAGTATTACAAGTAAAACATCTTCCTTTGAATTCTCTTTGCATTCCTTTAGATGATTGCTCTTGCTTAGGTGGTTCTTCCTTCTTAGGTTTATCTTCAGATTTGTTAGTCTCATCAGACTTCTTCTCATCTGTGCTTTCAGATATTTTTAGATCTGGTTCCTTGCTTTCTTCATCTTCTTTAAAAGTGTTGAATCCAAGACCAGTTTTATCATAGAATAGTTTCTGAGAAGATATTTGTTCATCAATCTTCTCACTAGTTGAATATAGCATTTCAATTTGTTGTTTGGATTGAGTCAGTTCACCTTTCACAATTGTATTGTATTTCTCAAATTTAGCATACTGCAAATTGACTTTCTCAAGTTCAGATGTTACTTTACTAAGTTTAGATTTTAGTCCTTCATTTTCAGTCTTTAGACTTTCATTCTCAGATTTCAGATTTTCTTCATTCTTTCCATTTTCATCTTTCAAACTTAGCTTCAGATTTTCTATCTTTATTTCATGCTTAAGGATCTCATTTTCTTTTTCTAAATTGTCATCACAATCTTCAATAAGAACTTCAGATTCCTTTTTAGATTTCAGATCTTCCAACTTGTTTTTCAGTTTCTCAATGATGTTCTTTACATCATCATATTTTCTTTTTAGAGTGTCTCTTTCATCAGTAAGCATATCAATTTGTTCAAGAGCTTCTTCAAGATTCTTCTGTAGTTGATCCATATCCATAGAGATCTTACTCAAGCTACTAGGCATTCCTTGAATGATTCTTTTTCGAGTAACTAAGCTCTAATACCAATTGTTAGAAATAGGGAATACTGAGAGGGGGGGTGAATCAGTATCCTACAAACTTTTACTTTTTCCCAATTATGGATATAACAAATAATCTTAATGCATGCATAACATAGAAAGCTAAACAATGTGCATAGCAGTAAAACAAAAGAACTCATAACACATTATTTGTTCTCGAGGAAACCTTGGCCAAGGGAAAACCCCGGTGGGGATGGTACCCACAAAGATCCACTAATCAAAAGTATCATGTTAAGGATGTTGACCCTGTTAGGAGTCTATTACAAGCATATAGTGTCTCAGTCCTGATTAAGGGATTATAGGCCTTGTTAGAAGCCTCAACCGTGTTAGGAGTTGGCAGTACAAAATGTGATTGCCAGATGAGCCCACTACCCAAATAAGTAATGTACAATATTCACTGATTACATAACCTTATACTTCTTGCATCAATATCTCTTCACTGCTCTTTCACTATCGCTATTACATATACATCATATTTCGCATTATATCACTATATCCTTCTTACAATTTACAATTACATTTATACAAGTTATTAAGGCTAATAAATTTTTAGGTTAGTTTCCATATTATAAAATAACTTTACCCAAGTTTTAACATCTAGGATGTCATCACTTTATATTGTTAAGTCATTATTTTGATAAACAAAATAATCCCTTAACTCTTTATCAATTATGTCTTCATATTCTGTCCTATCGGCTTGACACTGTCTTTAGAAAAACTATCATAACTCCTTCCGTACAAGCCATACTAACTTGTGCTCTGAGGTGAGTCTTCAATAGTCACCATAGAGTCTATGTTCAAGTACGCAAGCACTAAACTTACTCCAATCAACATCGCCAATCAAAACTATCTGCTAGTTCACTGGCAAAAATACACTGTCTCATACTTAGACAATTTGCATTACGCTTTGACATACTAGCTCTCTGACCTGTGTGATCTTCATGTAGATCATATATTTCCATAATGACAACATCTATGTAACCAACTCAGCCAAATTTCTAATATGCTACACCAGATCTCAAATTCAAATCTATGTACTTCGCATGTCTTCCTTCACAATTTAATTGTCACAACTGCATTAGCTCTTTTCTTCACTTCATGCATACATTCACATTCCACCATATTAAAACCTTACAACATATTACAAAAACTAAAAACATTCCTTCCTTTATACCACACTCAAATAATTACAAATGATTCGGCACACAATTACAAAATAAAAGTTTCCACATGCTACATCAAAATTACACAAAACTGTCAGCTTCCAAATACAATAATTCTCCACTCGTGTGACCTCAAAGTTTGCACTATCATCCACATCACTATCAATGTGTCTCTAACTTTCCTTTAACTGTACAAAACTAGATTCCATCCCAATTAGGAGATATCATCCGATTTTCACAAACCGCTACTCAGGAACACTGCCTGAATACTGCTTCCACCAAAATGCTCATAACTTCCATGAATAAATGAATTGTCTACTTCTCTATAAGTCTCCAGAAGATCACTATGTTGACATCAATGACAATCATAGTCATGAATGCAACAACAACTGCTACAAAATGACTACCAAGCATTCATTCCTAACATCAACCCATACAGGGCTTTCTTCAATTTCCACACCATGCCTTTGTCTTCGCATAGAGGAAATCCATCTGGTTGTTCTATGCATACTTCTTCTTCAAGATCTCCATTTAGAAATGAAAATTTAACATCCATCTGATACACTTTTAAGTTTTTATGTGCAACATAAGATACGAATAATCTTACTACCTCTATTCTAGCAATAGGAGCGTATGTTTCTTCAAAGTCTATGCCTTCTTATTGTGAGTATCCCTTACACACTAGTCTTATTTTGTTCCTTACAAATGTTCCTTCTTCATCCATTTTGTTTCTAAAGACCCATTTTGTTCCTATAACCTTTTTTTTTTTAGGTCTTGGAACCAATTCCCAAGTATTATTTTTCTTTATCTTATCCAATTCTTCTTTCATGGAATTTATCCAAGATTCATCTTTAAAGGCTTCATCTGTAGTTTTTGGCTCAACTTGAGAATCAAACAAATCTCTCCTCTAACTTTAGATCTAGTTAGCACTCCCTAACTGGTATTGCCAATAATTTGATTTTCAGGATGGTTGTTTTTTACATACCTTGGAGTTTTAGGAGCCTCAGTAGTCTTGCTTATAACAACATCACAAGCCTCTTTTTCACTTTCTTCCTCAACAAGTTCTTCTTCTATAGTAGTAGTGGTTTCTTTTATCTCTAACATCTGACTATTGTCATACATTCTTTCTTGTATTTGAAATTTATCATCTATTCTTACATTGTTACTTTCAACCATCTTCCTCAATCTCAGATTGAAACATTTATATGCCTTTCTTTTAATAGAGTAACCAGGGAAGATACCTTCATCACTTCTAGCATCAAATTTCCCTATCTCATCATCCCTTTTGATATAACATTTGCTACCAAAAATTTTGAAATATTTTACAGTAGGAGTATGATCAAACCATAATTCATAGGGAGTCTTACTTGTACCTTCTCTGATTTGAATTATGTTTAATGTGTACACTGTTGTTCCAACAGCCTCTCTCCAATGTACATGAGATATGTTTCCTTCAATCAGCATTATCCTTGCAGCATCAAGTATAGTCCTGTTTCTTTGCTCTACTATCCCATTCTATTGTGGAGTCCTAGGAGTAGATGTTTGTCTTTTTATCCCATGCTCTTCATAGTATGAATTAATTAAATCTGATGTAAACTCTCCACCTCTTTCTAATCTTAAAAACTTTATTTTCAGTCTTGATTCATTCTCAACTTTTTCTTTAAACAAATTGAATTTATCAAATGCTTCTGATTTTTCTCTCAAATAAGTAACCCACATCATTCTAGAAAAGTCATCAACAAAGAGTATAAAATACCTTTCACCATAGTATGACTTTGTTCTTGTAGGCCCACATAGATCTGTATGTACTAGATCCAACTTCCCTTTTGATGTAAATGTTTTTCTTTTATGACTGCTTCTAGTTTGCTTTCCCATGACACATTCTCTGCATATAGTGTTAGAAGGTTTCACAATCTTCGATAGATCTCTTACTGCATTAGCCATACTTGCCTTCACAATGTTATCAAAATTAACATGACAAAATCTTCTATGTCATAACCAACTATCATCTACCTTTACAACAAAACAAGAGGCTCTAGATGTGTTTAGTTCAAAGACATTACCTCTAGATTTTGAACCAGTAGCAATCAGTTTTCCTTCCTTTCTTTTGATGAAGCATTTACCATTAACAAAACTTAACTGAAAGTCTTTATCCATTAATTTTCTGACACTCAACAAATTATGTTTCAATCCTTCAACAAGTAGCACATTGTCTGTATTAGTCTTTCCATCAAGAGTGATGGATCCTACTCCTATGATGGATTTTAGGAGATTGTCCCCAAACCTTACAACACCTCCATCATAATTTACTAATTTAACAAACTTGTTCTTATCACTAGTCATGTGATGAGAACATCCACTGTCAATCATCCATTCAATTTTCTTGTCAACATGAGATACTAAGGATTTTTCCTCATGAACTGGTTCATCTTTAATAGCAACAAATCCAATCTCTTCATTGTCTAAATCATCATCATCAAAGATTCCTCCACTATCATAATAACATTCTTTGTCTCTTCTAATCTTTGCATAATCAAGTTTGTACTTAGGAACTCTTGTAGGACATCTAGATGCAAAATGACATATCTTATTGCATGAAAAAAATTTCAAAGGTAATTTGCCTTCAAATTTTCCCTTACCTCTTTTTTCTCTTCTAGCAATTAGTGCAACAAGTTCCTCCATCTTTCTTTCTTCTTCCATTATCTTCTCCCATTCTTTAACATACTCACCAAGCTCTTCTTTTAGGTCTTCTTTGCTTGTGCTTGGAAGTGCAGATACTTGCTTGTGTGCGGATGCCCTAAATGAAGATTCAACTTTAGGTGCAGCTTCTCCTAATTCTACATCTTTGAAGGTAGTTAAATTTGCAATCAACATATCTCTGCTAAAGTTTGGAGTCAGGGGTATAGTTTCCTGAATAGACATTGCCTTGAACTTGTAAGCAAGAGTTAGGGATCTAAGAATCTTTGCAATGACTTCATCTTCATCATAAGTACCTCCACAATTTCTGATTCCAACTACAACTTCTATAACCCTTTGAACATAGGCCCTAATGCTTTCATCTTCATTCATTTGCAGCTTCTCCATCTTTGTTTTCCAATTTTGCAATTTTACTTGTTTGGTATACTTGTCTCCTTCATAAACTGCCTCTAGTCTATTCCAAATTTCATGTGCCGAATCTAGATCTTTAATTTTAGTAAACTCACCCTCAGATAGTGCGTTGATCAATGCTTCTCTTGTGACCATGTTGCATGAAAATAACATCTTTTCATCGTCAGTAGCTGACCCCAAGTCATTCTCAACCTTCAAAGATTCCTTCTTCTTCACAATCATCTAGCAGTCTATGGCCAAACATAGCAAATGTGTTCGCATCTTGTTTTTCCAACTATCAAATTTTTCTGGATCAAACTTAGAACTATCCTTCCTATAGAATGCCATTTTCAAAGATCACCTCAAGCTATTAAGCTTTCTCTCTAAGGACCACAAGCTCTGATACAAATTTTTTGGAATAATAGTCCACAATATTACAACTGAGAGGGGGGGGTGAATCAGTTGCATGATAGAATATTAAACTTTATACTTTTAATCTTATCTATATCAAATCCAATGAACATAATGAATGCCAACACAATAACATGGAATTTTGGTTTTGGGGAAACCCTGTTAAAGGTAAAAATCTTAGTGGGAATTAGCACCCATAAATAATGTACTGAGAATATAGTAATCCTTGTTAGAAGATATAGCCTTGTTAGGAGCTTATTAAAATATTAAACTACATAGTCTTTTTTAGAGGACAAACCCTATTAGAAGTCAAGAACAAAAGAGGGATCACTGCCCAACGAAGGTTAAATCCACCTTCAGAACTCACTAGTTCGCAACAGGTGTATATAAAGAAATACACAATCTTTTAAACTATTTGCCAGCAAATGTCTTTGCTTGATCAGTTCCAATAAAGTCCACCAGTAATCCTCCTTATATCACATATATTCCATCCATGTCTTTTCTAAAGAAAAGACCTTTCATTTATACCTTATTACATTTTACCAAGATCAGGTCAGCCCATAAGGCTTTCCTAATTACAAACAATTACATAAGCCCTTGCTAAGATACACACGGTATCTAAAACAAGTTTACAATGATTAAATTACAATAATTAAGGAACGACATCCTTATTTATGCTTGCCAAACAAGACACACACTTCATTCCCTGAGTTGGCTTCAGAATAAGCCATCGCTAGATCACATGCCATAGATGATGTCACCAATAATTCTATACCTTGCACTAACCAATGAACATCTGTTAGTACCTCTTCCATCATCCTTCAATTTCGCATACCTTGAATCCAATCCCTCTGAAATCTATATCAAAAACTCAGAGACTAACTCTGTCAATTCTCACTGTCACATTCTAGTGAACACTCTTTACCAAAATAGTTGTAACTTTCTTAATATGCAACACTTAATGATGCAATCATAGATATAAGATCATAACAGCCCCTTGAGTTCTCATCTAACTTCACAGCATCTGAAACATATGTACACAAGTTGTACATTATGATTACCAGTTTGGTTCCTTCATAGAAGCATATGTTGACATCAGTGACAAAACACAAATGACAATAGTATGAGTGCCCATTCAGTAACATAGTGATTAAACATATTACATGTCTCAATCACCACCCATGCATTAGCATTATCCAACACAATTTGTATATGAAAGGTGAGTTTGATGACACTTTTAATTGCTGAAATATTTGTGGATGATATTATTTTTGGAGAACAACTATAGGAGAAGTAAGTAAAATTGGAATATGTTACATCAAAAGAGAAATTTGCTAACATATTTACCCAGCCTCTACCGAAGGAAACTTTTGAATACTTGAGGACTAGACTTGGGGTCCGTCCCCTGTCTACTAGTCACTAATGTGATCTGGAGGTTGCATCAGCCTAATGTTATCAAAAGATCATTCATGTTGATGCAGCATAGTTCACACTTTGGACTCTGTCTAAGGTTGTGGAAGATATTAAGATTTTAGAACACAGATTTGCATATTGGTATACTGAGATACAGGGATACAATGTATAGGAACTGGACAATAGAGAGTTACTTGGCTAATACATAGCTATATGTTTTTTGTGTTACTTTGGAATCGTTGTCAAAGGGAGAGAAGTTAATGAAATATCAGACTGTTGTCAAAGGGATTATCAGAAAAGGAGAAAAGTTAAAGAAGAGCTTAAAAGAGAGATAAACTGAAGAAATTACGGAGAGATAATCTGAGAGTTGATATAGATCAAATCTACAGAAGATAGTCTTCACATGTAATGCATTCATGTAACATAGTGATTAAACATATTAAGCTAGGGAGAGCTTAGGACATTTCTTACATAGTTGTAGAATACATGTTTGGTATGTGTATGGTATATTTCATATTGTTTGAGTTTCCATCAATGCCAAAGGGAGAGATTGATGAACTAAAACTAATTGAGAACCTAATTGATGAACTTCAAGTGATAAGAGATCACTGAGAACTGAATGGATATGTAAGTGATTAAATCAATTTTTATCTTGTCATTGATGTCAACTAGTTTTGACAGTACTTATCATGTTAGTTGCAAATATCTAAACATCTGTAAAGAGGAGAGAAAATATTAAGAACAAAGATATCTACATTAAGGAAGATGGATATGATAGATAAGGATAAATAATAGTGTTGCAGGAGCACCTACTCTAGACTCAACAAACAATGACCTTAAGAGTCCTAAGCACATCTAGTTTAGTTTAGATATATTAGTCAGGCACCTAGACCAAGTTGTAAGGCCTAGTTCCAGGATTGGCACAACTATAAGCCCCTGGTTAACTATGGTCAAAAGTGGTCAATGGTCTAAGAATCATAGGATTTTAGTCATTTTAATTTTTTTAATGTTTTAGATCCATGTTGGATCACTAGATTAGGAATAGACCAAGTTTGGTCTCCTAGAAAGAAAAAGTTGCAAAAGGGTTGAAAAAGTTGCTTAGCAACTTTAACAACTTCTTGCCAAAAGATGTAATCATGCCCCCAATGGTCAAATGGTTTAAATTTCAGTTGTAACCAATGGGGGAATCCTTCAATAATCCCTTTCAGGTGGGTGGAAGGTAAGATATGTAATTTGGCATTTGAATCAATAAGAAAACAAACCATTTCTTTGTAATTCTCGAGAATAGTGCCCTAGTACGGATGGGTATAGACCAATGTGCATGAATCTTTGAGATCAAAATTTTTCTCATCCAATCTACTTTCATCTGCAATTGGATTCATGTTATAATTCATCCTAGTTTGGAAGATATCAGGGTTTCTTGTGTGCTTGCCTAGATTGAAGGTCTCCAGCAGGCTTTCCGATAGGGTTTGATATTTTGATCCAATTCCACCATGGGAATCTGATGCCCCTTAGTGAAATTAGACCTTTGTTTATGAAATTTCTAAATATGTAGGTTAGAGGTGGATTTTTTTAGGGAATTGGTTTTTCCACAAAGCCCTAGGTGTACATCTCTATGTTTGCACCAATCTGTGACTTAGGACAGTCACTATAACTTTTGGTTGGGGATTCATCAAGACTCCAAAACTTGGATTTTGTGTTCTTTCATATATCCACACATGCCTCTATACTTATTTTGTGCATTGGCTTAGGAGAAAGAGCACTTTTAGTGCATTTGGAGACCTAATTAGGCCTATTAGCCCAGTCTAACTTTGTAACATCAGTGACTTTTGCTTGTCTCCACTCCTTGGTGCTTGGATATGTTTTATAAAACCAAAAAGGGTATTATAATCCCTAACCAATTTAATATCTCATTTGGAATCATTTTGACTTATGTTCCAATTTCCTTCTAGGAAGGGCTACAAGCCAAATCCTTGGTTTGTGAAGCAACTTAGTGCTATGGGTTGCTTGTAAATGAAAGAACCATTGGAACTAAAGGAATAGGAACTAAATAGGCTATATTAGTGATTTTAGGCCACCCCTAGTCTTATAAGCCATTCCATGGGGTTTGGTTGTCTTTTGAGTTAAGGAGACCTCTTAGTGAGTTCTCAATTATTGGTGCTTGGGACTTGGCATAGCCTATTTATTAGGTTGCCTTGGGTGTTAGGGTTATTATAACCATTTCCCCTAGTCATTACCATACTTTTGATAAGTATTGGGTGCTTGGATACCCATTTGGGTAGTTAAGACCTTGAAACTCACCAATTGTTCACTATTTGAAGGCTTCTACTACCTCTCTTTGCATCAAGTGGTATCAGAGCTATGTCTGCTCTTGAGGATGAAGAGATCCCTACAAGGGTCACAAATAGTGAGTTAGAAAAGATGGTGAGAGAGAAAAGGGCTGCAAACATAGCCTTAACTAAGAGTCTTCAAGAACTTGAGAAGAAGCTTGACAAGAACAAAGAAGATTGGTCTAAAAATGAAGAGGGGAGTGAAGAAGAGGAGGATGATCTTGACCAACACATCCCTATAGACCAAAGGCCTTTCATAGATGCCTTGAAATCCATGGGGAGGAGAACCATGGAGGAGAAGATGGATTTTTCGTTCTTCAATGGCAAGATGAATGCAAATTTAGCCTTGGATTGGATAGAGGCTTTGACAACATTTTTTGAATGTGAGGACATCCCTAAAAAGTAGAGGGTAAAGGTGGCAAGATCCAAGTTAAAGGGAGCAGCCCTAACTTGGTGGAACTTCATCCAAATAGAGAGGGTGAAGAGTGGAAAGAACATGATCAATTCATGGAACAAGATGATAGCATTGATTAGGGAGACATATGTGCCTAAGGATTATGGGGTACAACTCCATAGAAGGAAGCAAAGTTTGAAACAAAAAGACATGGATGTAGGCTCATACACTGAGGAGTTCCTAAAATTATGTATGAAGACCAGTATGGCAGAAGATGAGGAAGAAAAACTAGCAAGATACATGAATGGCTTGAAGGTATCCATTCAAGTTGAACTAAGCCTACACTGCCCTACCATAGTCAATAAGTGCTACCAAATGGCACTCAAGGTAGAGGAAAAATAGAAAAGAAAAAAGGATTTTGGAAAAGGGAAGAGTAATGATAATGGGAAGAATTTTAGAGGCAAAGGAAACTCTTGGAACAAGGGACAAAATAGTGGCAGTAGCAGTAGGACCCTTGACCAAGGAGACAAAGAAAATAGTGACTCTACTTCAAGAAGAAACTATAGAGGAAGGAGGCCCTTCAATAGGGGAAGGAAAAACTCAGGAAGAGGTAATGGACCATTGAAATGTTTCTATTGCAATCAAATGGGACATCATGTAGGAAGATGCCCTAAGAAGAGGAACAACAATAACCAAGGTGAGAGGAGAGCACAACTTGTCCAAGAAGATAAACAAGAAGACAATGTTGATGCTAGAGACTTGGAACTAGAGGAAGGAGTATGCTTGATGATGAGGTAGGTCTTCCTTCAAGTACCACAAACCCAAGAACCTCCACAAAGGAAGAATCTCTTCAGGACAAAGATAAAATGTCATGGAAAGGTATGAAATCTAATTATAGATTCTAGTTCAACTGAAAATCTTGTATCTTGTGAAATGGTTCAAAAGTTAAAACTCCCTAAGAAGCCACACCCTTTCCCCTATCATGTTTCATGGTTAACAAAAGGCCAAAAAAATCTAGTAATAGAACAAGCATGGATAGAGTTCTCAATAGCAGATTTTAGGGACAAAATTCTTTGTGATGTGGTTGAGATGGATGCCTCACACACCCTTCTAGGCAAGCCTTGGCAATTTGATGTAGATGCCATACACCATTGTAGGAAGAACACCTACTACATCACTAAGGATGGGAAGACCTTTACTATGAAGCCCCTACTAGATAACAAATCTGAAAAAGAACCCACTATGATTATCATGGGAGAGAAAGAGATGTTAAAAACCTTGAAGGAACCTAATGTTTAAGCCTTTTTCCTAATCTCCAAGCTGAAGGATAACATTAGCTCTAATCAAAAAGTGCCCATACCAAATGAAGCAATGAAACTACTGCAAAAGGATAAAGATGTCACTATTAGTGACCTACCCACTAGCCTCCCTCCCATTAGGGATATCAGTCATCAAATTGACCTCATACTAGGCTCACCCCTGCCTACTAAGGCACCATACAAAAGGACACCCTTGCAGCATGTAGATATTGCAAAATAGGTCACTAAATTGTTGGAAAGAGGACTCATTCAAAAGAGTCTCAGTCCATGTGTAGTACCATTAGTCTTGGCCCCTAAAAAGGATGGAAAATGGAGGTTACGCACTGACAGCAAGGCCCTAAACAAAATCACCATAAGGTATAGATTCCCCATGCCAAGGATTGAGGATCTATTGGATCAACTAGGAGGTGCTTGCTACTTCACCAAGATAGACTTAAAGTCTAGATACCATCAAATCAAAATCAAACCAGGAGATGAATGGAAAACAACATTCAAGACTACTGAAGGTTTGTTTGAATGGTTAGTAATTCCCTTTGGCTTAAGCAATGCCCCTAGCACTTTTAGGAGGCTTATGAATGAGATATTCATTGATTTTATTGGAAAATTTGTTGTTGTTTACCTTGATGACATACTAATATTCAGTCATAGAAAGGAAGACCATCTTGATCATGTGGAACAGGTACTAAGAAGACTCCATCAACACAAGTTGGTAATCAACTTGGAAAAGTGCATGTTTATGAGGAAGGAACTTGTGTTCCTAGGATTTGTGATGTCACAAGGTACCCTCAAGATGGACCCTGAGAAGGTAGAAGCAATCATTAATTGGCCTCCACCAAAGAATTAAGGTGATGTAAGAAGCTTCCATGGTCTTGCAACCTTCTATAGGAAGTTTATCAAAAATTTCAGTCATGTGTGTGCACCAATGCTTGAAACTATTAAAGGTGGAAAGAAGACTAAGTTTGTGTGGACAAAGGAAGCTAATGATGCATTCCAATACTTGAAGAATAGAGTCTCCCAATACCCTATCTTGGTCCTCCCTAATTTTAACAAAGTCTTCACTATGGAGATAGATGCAAGCAATTTGGTTATAGGTGCAGTCCTAAGCCAAGAAGGCAAGGCAGTTGCTTTCTTCTCAGAGATATTGAATGAAGCTAAAAGAAAGTACTCTACATATGACCTGGAGTTCTATGCCATGGTCCAAGCCCTCAACAAATGGCAGAACTATTTGATACCAAAATATTTTGTAGTATACACTAATAACCATGCATTAGTTTTCTTAAATTCTCAAGAGAAACTCTCTGTCAGACATCTGAAATGGGTAGAGCAGTTGCAAGCCTATACATTCAACATCAGTCATAAAAGGGTGTAGCAAACAAAGTTGATGATGCCCTTAGCAAAAGGATTGGTCTGATTGAAGAAGTTCAATTACAAAGTGATAGAATTGATTCCCTCAAACACTTGTACCTAGATGACCCTAATTTTGCAGAGATATATCAGATTTGCACAAAGATGGTTGGCAGATACCACATTGAATTTTTTGAATATCTGATTCAGAATGGACTCCTATTCAAGGGAGCACAACTATGTATACCAAAGTGCTCAATGAGGACAAACATAATAAGAGAGAAGCATTGTGGTGGCCTAGGAAGTCACTTTGGCATTGATAAGACATTAGACATGGTGAAGAGGAGCTATTTTTGGCCTAAGTTGAACAATGATGTCAAGAAGTTCATAGAGACTTGCACAATCTGCCAGCAAGCTAAAGGAATGACAACAAATCAAGGGCTTTACCAACCCTTACCAATCCCTTCAAGACCTTGGGAGTCCATCTCAATGGATTTTGTAATGGGACTACCTAAGACCAAGCAAGGATTTGATAGTGTTTTTGTCATAGTGGATAGGTTCATCAAAATGGTTCATTTTGTACCATGCAAAAGCACAAATGATGCATCTCACATAGCCAATCTCTTCTTCAAAGAAGTAGTCAGAATTCATGGCTTACCTCAGACAATTGTATCTGACAAGGATGTAAAGTTCCAAGGAAATTTTTGGAGGACACTCTTTAAGAAGTTGGGAACAAACCTCACCTATAGCTCTTCCTATCACCCACAAATAGATGGGTAGACTAAGGTAGTAAATAGATCCCTAGGAAATCTCCTAAGATGCCTAACCAAGCAATATTCTCAGAGTTGGGATACACTCCTGCCCCAAGCAAAGTTTGCATTCAATGACTTTATAAATGGGTCAACCAGTAAGACCCCATTCCAAGCAGTATATGGCCTTCATCCCCAAGGACCATTGGACCTGATTGAACTTCCATTTGACTTCAAAGTTAGTGCTAAGGGCCAAGAACTGGCAGAGCTCATCACAAAGGTGCGGTGGGAGGTAAAAGAAGCATAAAAAAGGTCAAGTTTGAAATATAAGGAAAGTGTTGATAAAAGAAGAAGAGAGGTCCATTTCAAAGTGGGAGACAAGGTTTGGGCATTCCTAAGGAAAGAGAGACTACCTAAGGGTAGATACTCAAAACTAAAAATGAAGAAAGTAGGTTCATGCAGCATACTTAATAAAATAGGTGAGAATGCCTATGAAATCTCTCTTCCTCCAACCTTGCAAATCTCTCCACTATTCAATGTGGAAGACCTCACACCATACAAAGCTACAACAGGTTCAATGAATGAGAAAGGTGAAGAAACAAACATCCAAGATGATGACTATGTCACAAATCTTCCGCAAAGTAAACTAGTGGAGTTAGAAGAAATTTTGGACATAAAGCTATTTAGGAAGACCTGTTACAAGTAGTGGTTTCCATTGCACCAAAAGATTGACCTGTTAATGCTCGATACAACCACTAGACTTATAGAACACATGAGGCTTTGAAACCATGTCACAAATCCAAAAGGGATATGTTGGAGGTTAGTCCAACAATCCCCCCCTTAGCATCACCCGAGGGGATTCGAACCTGTGGCAAAGCTCCGATACCACTTGTTACAAGTAGTGGTTGTTGTTGCACCAAAAGATTGACCTGTTAATGCCTGATACAACCACTAGACTTATACAACATAGGAGGCTATTAAACCATGTCACAAATACCAGAGGCATACATTGGTGGTTAGTCCAACAAGACCAAAACTAAGAAGTACAAGCAGTACTTAGTCAAATGGAAGAGACTCCCCCACATAGATGCTACTTGGCTGACAAAAGATCAAATCAAACAACATGGGACTTTGGTGGACCAGTTATCCTCAAGTAGGGACTTGAGTTTTAAAACTCAATGGGAGTATGGTGTAGGAGCACCTACTCTATACTCAATAAACAATGACCTTAAGAGTCATAAGCACATCTAGTTTAGTCTAGATATATTAGTTAGGCACCAAGACCAAGTTGTAAGGCCTAGTTCCAGGATTGGCACAACTATAAGCCCCTAGTTAACTATGATAAAAAATGGTCAATAGTCTTAGAATCATAGGATTTTAGTCATTTTCATGTTTTTAATGTTCTAGATCCATGTTGGATCACTAGATTAGGAATAGACCAAGTTTGGTCTCCTATAAAGCAAAAGTTGCAAAAAGGTTGTAAAAGTTGCTTAGCAACTTTAACAACTTCTTGCCAAAAGATGTAATCATGCCCCCAATGGTCAGATGGTTTAAATTTTAGTTTTAACTGATGGGGGAAGCCTTCAATAAGCCCTTTTAGGTGGGTGGAAGGTAAGATATGTAATTTGGCATTTGAATCAATAAGAAAACAAACCATTTCTCTGCAATTCTTAGGAACATTGCCCTAGTATGGATGGGTATAGACTAGTGTGGATGAATCTTTGAGATTATAAGTTTGATCATCCAATCTACTTTCATCTGCAATTGGATTCATGTTATAATTCATCTTAGTTTGGAAGATATCAGGGTTTCTTGTGTGCTTGCCTAGATTGAAGGTCTCCAACAAGATTTCTGATAGGGTTTGATCTTTTGACCCAATTCCACCATGGGAATGTGATGCCCCTTGGTGTAATTAGACCTTTTTTTATGAACTTTCTAAATATTTAGGTTAGAGGTGGAGTTTTGCAGGGAGTTGATTTTTCCACAAAGCCCTAGGTGTACATCTCTAAGTGTGCACTAATCAGTGACTTAGGACAGTCACTATAACTTTTGGTTGGGGATTCATCAAGACTCCAAAACTTGGATTTTGTGTTCTTTTGTATATCCACACATGCCTCTATACTTATTTTGTGCATTGGCTTAGGAGAAAGAGCACTTTTAGTGCATTTGGAGACCTAATTAGGCCTATTAGCCAAGTCTAACTTTGTAACATCAGTGACTTCTTCTTGTCTCCACTCCTTGGTGCTTGGATATGTTTTATAAACCCCAAAAGGGTATCAGAATCCCTAACCAATTCAATATCTCATTTGGGAGTATTTCGACTTATGTTCCAATTTCCTTCTAGGAAGGGCTATAAGCCAAATCCTTGGTTTGTGAAGCAACTTAGTGCTATGGGTTGCTTGTAAATGAAAGAACCATTGGAACTAAAGGAATAGGACAAAAATAGGCTAGATTAGTGATTGTAGGCCACCCCTAGTCTTATAAGCCATTTCATGGGGTTTGGTTGTCTTTTGAGTTAAGGAGACCTCTTAGTGAGTTCTCAAATGTTGGTGCTTGGGACTTGGCATAGCCTAGTGATTAGGTTGCCTTGGGTGTTTGGGTTGTGATAACCATTTCCACTAGTCCTTACCATATTTGTGATAAGTATTGGGTGCTTGGATCCCCATTTGGGTAGTTAAGACCTTGAAACTCACCAATTGTTCACTATTTGAAGGCTTCTACTACCCCTCTTTGCATCAAATACTCTTGGTAACTTATTGATGAGTCTATGACTTCACATTGTTGACTTGATTATGTTTCATTAATCTATTATGAAGTTGGAAGTAAAATGTTACAAAGAAGTGTTGTTGATTAATGAAGCATTCCAGTATACATCGAGCAAGTGTAGTGTATACCAAGTGATAGTATCAACCAAGCTTGTGTTCACCAACACATTCTTTGTCAACCAAGTAAGGACAAAAGAACTAAATGATTATTTTAGCCAACATAAATTGATGAGCTGTAAAGTGTATGATTTTTAGGTGGAAGATAGAGTTTGTTATGATATCAATGACTAATAAAATTTAAAGAAGATCTAAAGGATAGAAACAAAACGTGTTACTGACACATCAATCGAGGAAATTTTAAGTGGCAAAATCTGATGGATTAGAAGAAAATGATTTAATTGTATATTTAAGAGACTAGGGTTTCATTGTGAAACTTATGCTAGAGGAAGGAGACTACAGAGATATCGCATGAACATTGCTTCATGCTTTCCTGATCAAACTGGTTGAAGAAGAACCAAACTGCAGAGTTAACCGAGCATCAGAGAGCTTTTATCGAGGGATAGTAAGTTATTGAATGTTGATGATCTGAATAGAAATATTGATCAGAGGATTCTATGGACTTAGAATAGATCTGAACATCCGCAAAGTCAACTTGTATTGTAATCAGATCATCTACTATTTTCATTTTAACAATTGAAACAGATAAAATCTCTTAACCGAGTGGACTTGAAAGTCTTATGTGTCATTCATAGAATGTACATTGTTATCCTATCAATCCCATAGTGAATGATGGTTGGATGATAACTGTTAGTGTTAAATCCTCTAACAAGGTCACACCTTACAGTGTGTTTTTTAACCTTTAACAGGGTTGGCTCTTCACCGAGCTCACTTTAGAAGAGTGAAAATATTTTGGGTTACCGATCTGAGGTAGTTTTTCCCTTTGCAGGGTTTCCACATTAAATCTCTTGTGTTATGTGTTTATGTTGTGATTGTTTGGTTATCATACTTTACTTGTTGCATATTTAATTTGGTCGGTAATCACTATGAGCAATTAACTGGTAATCGGTAAAGTCACAGACAGTTTAGTATTTATTATTTTACTGAGCTGCAAAATTTATCTGAATTTGTTTTTAGTGGTACATTTTGTATTTGGGACTGTGGATAACTGATTCACCCCCCTCTCAATTATTCTATCATCAACAAGAAAACATTTAACATTCTTTGAATATCATATGGAGATATAGAAGACTGTTAAGTCCACTCGGTTAAGAGATTTTGTTGTAACAATGGTTAAACTAATACAGTAGTGATCTCATTCAAATACAACTCAATTTGCTAGTATCTAGATCTATGCTAAGTAAAAATAATTCATCTGATCAATAATCAATTCACTTGATCATATCCTCCATCTTACTTCATTGGGTGTATATATCTCTAACACTTGATTGTGTCTGTAGTTTAGCTCAGTTTTGTCTATAACCAATTTGATTAGGTATGCATGAAAAATGTCTTCATGCAAAATATTTTGTAGTCTCTATTCATCTGGCATAATTCAGCAATGAATCTCATGTCTCTTAAGTAGATGTGTAAACCATATTCATATCAGCTATTATATTTTTCCTCTTAATATCCATTGTCCATTTTTCCACTTCAAACTTCCTCGGTAGATGTGTCAATGACACGTTTCATTCTCTTCCCTTTGATCATCTCTGAATTTTGTCAGCTATAGATCTTATAAGAAAGTGCATCTCTTACCTTGGAATCATAAGCAATTTCTAGCTCATCAATTTTAATTGGTTGTTATAATCATTTAATGTTTTCATCCATACTTGGTTAATATTGAATGCATTTGTGATAACTAACTTGGTTATTACTGTCACTCGGTATACACAAGACTGACTTGGTGTATACAAAAATCTTTGATTACCAACTACATTAACTTGTTCAATTCTAATTTATTGTTTATAATAGAATAATGCAACATGGTCAAGTCAACAATATAATACCATAGACTCATCAATAAGTTACCCAATGTATACCTTATCCTTATCTATCATATCCATCTTGTCCTTATGTAGATATCTCATTTCTTCACCATTTCTTCCTTCTACAAATGTTCAGATGTTTGTAACTATCATGATAAGTATAGCCAAAACTAGTTGACATCAATGAAAACATATTGACTAATTTAATCATCTTACATATCACTTTAATAGCTCGGTAATCTCTAATCATTGTCTCTTTAGTTCATCAAGTTATTCAATCAGTTGTAGGTCATCAAAGGAAACCTGTAAAGGATTCACCTTGGCATTGTTTGATATTGTAGAGATCAAGCATGGTGATAGCATGTTGGATATTGTACGAGTATTGTTGAATAAATCTTTGTACTAGTTGGTCAAAATATTTGAGAGGAGGAGATAGTTTAGTGAACCACTCCATAGGTTGACCACTAAGACTCCTAGGAAAGAGTCTTATAAGAAAATTGGGTTCATACAAGAATTTCATTCTTAGTGTGCAAAACTCCCTAACATGATCATGAGGATCTCTGCTTCCATCATACTTATCATACTTAGGAAATTAAACTTTTCAAGGAAAAGGAAGCATGTATAGATCTTTTTCAAAAAGAAATGAGCATATAGCCTCAAGAAAAAAGGATGTTCTTGGTTGTTCCTTTTCCTTTTCCAAATGTAGCATTTTTTTCATCATCTCTTCCGTATGTTTCTTCATGATTTCAATTTCAAATGGTTCCTATTTCTTTATTAGATTGTCAATGTCAAAGTTTTGAGGAAGCTTGACTCCTTGTGAAGCCAAATTCAAGAATAATTGATCTTTGTTTTGACTCAATGTTAACTTCATAAGTCTTTACAAGCATTAAGCTTGTTGAAATTTTATGATATATTCCTCAGTTATTTCATTATCCAAATCACCACCTTATCAACCATGTGATCCAGGTTTGGTATGTTGAGAGTCATGTTTAGAGTTGTGATGATCTTGGTTTTCTTTTCTAAAATTCTTGTGACCTAATTGATTTAGAAAGTCCCGAATCCTCTTATTTCATTCTTCCATGATTGGAGTGTAAGAAACACTATGTTCCAACCTAGGAGAGGATATAGTAGATTCACTAGAGATATTAGAAAAGGGTTTGAAACCCTAAGGAATATGATATTTAGGTAATTTGTCAAAGGTATCTTTGAGTTTCTTTCCTTCACAAATCTGAGATCTAGTTGTGACCAACATGAAAAAAGATAATCAAAAGCCAAATAGGATGACCTAGGATGACTTGCTTTTCAAGCTAGGTAAGTAAAAGTGTTCACTTGTCCAAAGTGTAAAAAGTATAAAAGAGATATCAAAGATAACTTGCCAAAAATTTTCCAAGAAACGGGTAGATTCCTATGGATGATGCTTGTAAACAAGTAAGGATATGATAGAGCATCCAAGAGAGGTGATCAAATAGATGATGGACAAGTGAACATTCTACTAGCCAAGAGATCAAAGTAATCTTTTCTAGCTAGAGGCAATTCCTAACATGATGAAATATACCAAATAACAAGATAAGAAAAGGATCACAGTAGAGAAGCAATGTTGACAATGTTTGAGCTTAGTCTAAAATTTTGGTTCAAAGAATTGCAAATTTGATTGACAAGTTGGGAGCATTTCCTAGACAAGGTTTGTTTTGAAAGCAAGTAGTGTAAGCAAGAAATCATCTTCAAACAATCCAACAATGGACAAAGAAACCTTGTGGATACAAGAATATGTGAAGTATTTCAAGGTTTAATAAGGTGTCAATTTTATCAAGTGTATGTTCCACAAATATTTTCACAAGTCTTAGCACATTACAGCACATCAAGAAAAACTACCTAAGGTCAAGAGGGAAGTGTTTCAACCTTTTCCCACAACTTGATACTCCTTCACCTCACACAAAGTGATGTTGAATTTTTCATGGATTTGCATCTAAGGGAGTACATATGGTGAGTATCTTGAGGTAATCTAGGTAAAGACCACTTGGATCAATCCTTGCACAAAGGAAATCACAGGGCCAAAAGGATGGCCTCTAAGTCCTAAGGTGTTTAGTAAGAATATGTGTTCATGACTACCCCTTGTAGTTTTGCAAGGTAAATTAAAGCCTACATCCCTACAAGCACCCAAAATGCATAGTCTCACAAGAAATATTTATACCACTCGGCCCTACAAAAAGTGAATGTACTCCCCTTGTAGTCTTGTAAACAAGATTTAGACCAAGAAGGCCCTACAAGTGCCCAATCAAGTGTAGTCTTTCTTAGCAAGATTTAGGAAACTAGGCCCTACACATGAAGAAGAATTAGAAGTAGAAAATAACCAAGTCTTCACTCTCTTTAGATTGAAGGAATATTTTGATTATCGTGGAATGGAGCAACCAGGTTTCACTAGTACATTTTACACCATTTTTTGATGCACTATTGGTCAAAGTTTCTACCCAACTCAGTCAAATGGTCGACCAATAGGTTCATCGCTATTATTGGCATGAAAATATTGACCCATTACTAAACCCATCAAATGATCGATTCCTCTATTGGTCGAAAATGAGGGCAACCTAGGCTGAAGATAACATTGGTAAGTGTTTGTGTATTGGTCGATCTTTCGACCAATATGGGTCGAAAACTTTGGTCGCTTCGACCAGGATGCCAAACTCGTGACGGTCATATTTTGACCAAATTTGGTCAAAAATAGTTAGGGGCTCCGACCAGGATGCCAAACCCATGATGCCACATTTTGACACATAATGGTCAATTTTAGGCCAAACTTTCGACGCAGGTGGGTCGACATTTTGATGAAAAGTGGATTGTTTAAAAAAAAATTGAAGATAAATATCTAGACTAATCACCAATGGCATCCTAATCAGTGATTAGTCTAGATATTTATCTTTAGGTGTCCACACTCATTCGGATGCTTGTTGCCAGCAGGTCCCTGCTCGTTCTATTTTCCAGACTGCTTTGGGCTCTAACAATCCATCTGCTCTGCTCTGCGTGAAACTGTGGGTTTTTTCATTTTGTTTGAACTATTTGACCAGTGATCTGTGAATTGGTAGAGCTTCCTCTTAGACACCCATAACTCTTCAAATCTATTGGTGTGAAGCCCCCAAAGGATATTCTACTCTATGGGCCTCCTGGTTCTGGGAAAACCTTAATTGCTAGGGCAATGGCAAATGAAACTGGTGCCTTCTTTTTCTATATCAATGGACCTAACATCATGTCAAAGTTGGTTGGAGAAAGTGAAAGAAATCTTCAGAAGGCTTTTGAGGAGGCTGAGAAGAATGCCCCATCCATTATATTTATTGATGAAATTGATTCTATAGCTCCCAAGAGGGAAAAAACCCACGGTGAAGTTGAGAGGAGAATTATTTCTCAACTTCTTACGCTTGTGGATGGACTTAAATTGCGTGCCCATGTTATTGTTATGGGAGAAACTAACTGACCAAATAGTATTGATCCAGCACTCAGAAGGTTTGGAAGGTTCGACAGGGAGATTGATATTGGGGTTTCAGATGAAGTGGGTAGGTTGGAAGTGCTTCACATCCATACAAATAATATGAAGCTCTCTGATGATGTATGTATATTGGGGCCTTATTTTTTGTACTTCTATATCTAATGTTAAACAGTTCTTGGATTTTGAAAGCATTTATTAATCTTTATCTTTCTTGATGGAGTATATATTTATCTTTAGTTTTCTTGTTACAAGTTGATCTTGAAAAGATTGCTAAGGATACCCATGGATATGTTGGAGCAAATCTTGCTACTTTGTGTATTGAGGCTGCACTTCAGTACATTAGGGAAAATATGGATGTTATAGACTTATAAGATGAGATAATAGATGTTGAGATTCTAAACTCCATGGTTGTTAGTAATGAGCACTTCTAGACTACTTTGGGCTCTAGCAATCGATCTGCTAAAGCCATTTCTAACAAATGTCAGGCCAATTTCATCAGTGTGAAGGGCCCTGAATTGTTAACAATGTGGTTTAGAGAGAGCGAGGCTAATGTGAGGAAAATTTTTGATAAAGCTAGAGGATTAGCTCCTTGTGTCCTATTTTTTGATGAGCTTGATTCTGTTGCTACATAGGTGTGTTGATTTTTTATGAGTGAAGTTCAAGTTGAGGACAGTGAATATATTTGAGTAGGAATTTTGTTTGAACTATTTGAGATAGGCTCTCTGACTAGTGATGCATAACTAGTTTGCATGTTTGCAGTGTGGAAGCAGTGTTGGGGATGCTAGTGGTGCCGCAAACAGAGTCCTTAACCAGTTGTTGACGGAGATGGATGGTACGATAGCCAAGAAAATAGTTTTCATTATTGGTGCTACAAACAGACCTGATATATATTACATACAACTTTTAAAATTATAAATATATAAATCTATAAAATATACATATATAACATAAAAGGAAGTGTTGATGCATAATGACAAATAAAATAAGGAAAGCATCTACTCTCTTGATTTGTAAAATTTTCTCTGCCTTTGCTTTTTCTTGTGTTGCCACCCTCATTCTTGCAGCTAATATAAAACAATTAAATGAATGATGGTGAAATTGAGAGAAATTTTGGGTAAATAAACTAAACAAATATAGAACAAAAATATGAACAAAGTTGAGGATAATGAGTTGGGTTTTCTTAAATAAATGAATACCATCAACCCATTTACAAAATGAAAAAGTATATGCTAGCAATCTCCAACAATATCATGGTAAAAGGGACATTTAGTATTGGATGTAAAAGACTTGCCTACATTTATTTCATTCATTTCTTTCTTGACATGCACATCAGCCTCTATATCCACAATAAGTGTTTAAACTATCTCATATCCGTAGTTTGACATAGCCTGTAAGCATATAAATGAACGATTGAATCATACTGCATTCAAATTTCATTTTGTTTGATATTTAAGAGATATTTTACAATAATCAATTGACAATACAAATCAATAAATAAATGAAACTGATATGAATATATCAACCTTTTCAAGTTCTTCAATAGCTTTAGCAATCTCATTCTTTTGCTCAAAGATATCATCCAGATTCATCTTTGGAACACTAGAATGAATAACTGTAAATCGTACATGGAAACAAGGTAGTTTATAAGAGAAAAGATATTATATGATAATACAAATCACATTAATCTAAAAGACTACTACACCATTTTGAAGATCATATCAATCAAATTAATTTGAATCCTCACAAGGCAAACATAACATTCAGGCATCCTAAAATAATGGATGCAAATTCACAAACTAATTTTCTAAAATCAGCATTTCATCATATAAGAGGAACTACCAATATTAATATATTATCTCAAAAATAGATGCAAATTCACAAATTAATTTTCTTGATTCAACATTTCATCATATAAGAAGAACTATCGCAAACTTTTTGTGACGTTATCAAGCATGCCACTTGACTCCAAATGTTTCCTGAAAGCTTCCTTCTTGGATTGATTTGCCTTCCATATAAGGATGACAAGCATTATCATAGAGCCTAAATGTCCAGTTCTTATCATTGAATTCATGCATACAATCATTTACAATTGCAGCACTAAAACAACTGGTTTTTTTAGCACATAAGGACTATTTTCTTAAGTAAATCCTAAGGGGACAACAAGTAAATTTATTCACATGGGTGTATTAGGCTATTAGCTATAGAATATCTATACTACTTATAGATCCAACTAATATCTGATTTAACACTTCACCTACTCAAAAACACAAACCAATGAAATAATCCACATTAGGCTAAGAGAGGTTAATGCATTCAATACAAGAATACTTACACAAAATGAAGTTGAATCATGCCAGACAATGACAATGAGAAGATGACTATTGGCCCTTCTAGTTTTTTATTTGATAGTTTCTTAACAATGACACATTCAAAATGCACTTATGAGCAAAGACCTAGAACGAATGAAATTGATTAAATAATGAAGGTGTGTTAGTTTGAGCTTCACTTGGTTTTGAGAATACTTTAATATTCTCTACTTAACAAGGCCAACCACATGAAGGTGGAAGTTCATCTGGCCTCACTCCCCCTCCCCCTAACATCAATCTAAATTCCCCATTAACATCTAATTACACACTTCATTCATCCATTTATGAACTATAACATTCAATCAATACAATCACATAACATTCATTAATATGCAACACTAATCAAGAATTCATTAACACATAACAATATTCATTAACATGACATATAATTCAATATTAATACACAACATTCATAGATAATTACTTAAAACAACGTTCTTTTATTATCCAACAAAGTTAATCAAACAAGTTTTATCAAAGAGCATATTTAAGAAATCATTTCTTTTTTAAGTTTTTTTAGATTTCTTATTTAGGTAAAGGCTGACAGGAGCATCAATATTATCTTCCTCCTCTTGTGGTTGTGATCTCAAATTATGATGCTTCCTCATGTCTCGAGGAGGACGACGCTGCTGCACTAAAGGGGGGTCTACTATAATAACAAGTAAATGAGTTAAATTAGCATAATTTTTTTTACTGTTACATGTATTTCATTAACCAGTAGAACATAACATGCATTTTTCTTTACCTGACAATGCCACATCATCATGTACAATAACATTTTGATCTTCCGCCACCTCAACATGCTCTAAAATATTCAAAAAAAGGTTACACGACCAATTGCAATTAAAGATGTTAAATTCTATTAATAATTACGTAATTTATTTCCAATAGCAAATTAATACCTCCAACACTATGATACACATCATGGCCTTTGTCACGCCCAGGTTCTGTGGTAGGATTTGAAGGTTGTAGTGAAATGTCATGCACATTGTTATCATGAAATAGTCAATTTATGTTTGAAATTTACTATTCAATTTGATTTACTTTTCATTTGACCAATTTACCTATGTCTCATCTAGTGCAACAAATTCTTTGTTATGGTTTTGGGATTCTTGGCATAGGTGTGCAGCCACAACTACATAGCCTTTCTTCAAGGCTATTCTCTTGTCTTCATCTGTGGGCTCTACATTGAATTCTGTGCCCTATATTTTTTGTTTGATATCGTCACTTTTACATGTATGATTTGATTAAACAAAATTTTTTGCAACCTTATATATAAAAATTTGATATGAAATTCCAATTTTGCTACTTACAAGTCGAGAGTGAAGTTTCATATAGCCACAAGAGCCAAGTTTGTGTTGGCCAACCTTTGTTAATCTCACTTGTGTGGCTTTTGATGTGTCTTGCAATCTATGAAAAGTTTGAAACATGTTAGATTATATATTTACAAAGATTAATAATTAGTGCATGATTACATTCTACTTAATACTATCATGACATACCTTCTTTTGTTGTCTTCGGGTTGAATTCCACTACCCTTTAGCCTTTTCTCTTTTACATCTTCCATTATTTCATTCCACTCCATTGGTGGAATCATAGGAGGACGCTCATACTTTGGGTTGTCCTTTAGAGCCCTTCTATATTGGTCCCTCACAGTCTTTATATGTTTGGTTGCTCTTGTAAGAATCATGCCTCTGTCAAAACTTTTAATTCCAAAGAGGTCCTCTAAAGATTTAATGAGCTGATTTTTAAGTCAACATCCTAATCATTCCACCTTTTTTGAAAAAACAAAATTGTTAGATATCATACTTTAATATAGTACAATAAATGGAAGATAAGAAAAATATTGTACGAATATTATGAAGCTATGTACCTCTTACGTATGGTGGGCCCAAATAGCTTCAATGTCATTTCAAAAACATGATCATAAAAAAGATCATTTCCTACAAAATGGGATTATCAATCCAAAATGAGTTATGTATAAGTAAACTACAATTACACTATAAATAATAACAATTTTAGAGCACCTAGAAGATTTGGTACTTTTAACAGAACCATATTGTTCTTGTTCATCAACAATGTCCCCGCAAATGAACCAGTACTAGTAACATGGGCTGATCCAGGAAATGGTTGATCTTCACTAGTACTAGTCTGATCTGTTCTTGTACCAGGTGTAGGTGTATCTATTAGTACGCAAAATAGGTCCATATAGTGTATAAAATTCACACAAGAAAAATAATCAATTCAGGATTAGTACATAACAAAATATAGAAAAATAAGGTTTTACTAGTTGTAGATGGTACATAGGAAGATGTCTGCAAGCACCTTGTTGCAAACAATACAGTCGTCAAATATGGAATGTTAACCGAAGGAGGTGTCTACACTTCATCATGAGCTATAGAATACATTATTAGCAAAGACATTTGCAATGAATAAAGATTAAATGGAGTGCGAAAAGAATCCCAAACATAAGTTGAGTCAATAATGCATACAAAGGTTAAATCAATGGTTAAAGGTTTAAGGATTATTTACATGAAGGTTGTGCGACGCTACAACCCTCACCATGTTGACAATGTTTCACACGTGTCAAATTTTTTTGTAAGAATAACACATCATATTTTAGATCATGATCCATAAGATAGTATAAAATATAAACATATATTGAACTTTAATTATTGCTTAAGATTAATTACTTCTTACATCAATAGAATTGACTCTACGTGTCAATTCTTCTTTGAGTTCCTTTGACTGCTCAGTTTCATTTGCTTCCATTAGAAGGTTAATAATTTCATTACCATATTTATTTTTTATTTGAGTAGCCATGAATACATGCTTAGATTTAGATTCTATGACATCTCTAAATGTCACATCGACTTCAAATCGAAATAGATATGCTGCCTCGATCTTTTGCTTTTCTCTATCAATAAGTATCAAGTTGTGACATCAATATCAATAAAATTATATCAAAATAACTCCAAAGCCATAAAGAAAAGAACATAATAATATGACATTTGTTTCTATATAATTTGTAGAATGACACTAATTAAGGTTTACCTTTGTTGAAGATAGTGTACTGTGAGGAACATCCCCTCTTGTATCTTGAGGTGGAATATCCATGTTGCCTTGTGACAAAGATTAGTAATTCTTAGAAATCAGAAGTGATTGGAGTCAATATTAATTGGAGGCAATTGGTTTAAATGTTATACTTACCAGTCCCATGATAGGGAATTTTTTTGTAACTACGTGATTCAAATTGTAATCTATTAGATGCTCTTCCCCTGCAAAAATTGATTTTATCGCACATAAAAATACACGATTTCCCTCGCGTGCCTCAAATATACAATTCAACCACTTATTAGTTGACACAGGTTGAGAACTATTTATAAAACTTACAATATTCCCTGTTGCTTTTTGCCTCCATTAATATACATAGTGAGGCTTTTAGTTTGATCATTTTCTTTGCATTGTATATAATTTGCTGACAATGCATACCTACGCATACTTTTTTTATATTGCACAATCCGAATCTAATTATTGTAATTGTAACAAGGTCCTGCATACTCCATCAATTCAACAACTTGATTATAACTGACCTTTATGCCATCCAAGGAAAATAAGCCCAAACCATGTAATGAAGATGGAGCTATGCAATATATCCTTTCATTAACAGAAAAATCAGTATTAAGTGGAGGTAGTTCCTTGGGTACCCATTCTTTTTGAAAATGTGTGTACCTTAAGGGAACCTTCATGTCACCTTTGGTCTCATTATCATAAGAACATGACCCCCCCTTAGCAAGGAAAAATTGCATTTATTTATCAAATTTTCTTCTAATCTTTTGACCTCTAGTTGATCTCCCTATTTTAGACCTACTAGATGTCTCACTTTTGTCTTCTATTCCCGCATTTTCCTCACTTGAGGAAGATAGATTAGACAAATATCTATTTGGTGATACCTGTAATCCATCAAATGAGAGACATAGTAGGATCTATATATTTTTCTAACTAAAGATAAGGAGACCAAATTATAAATTATACCTGTCGATCCATGTCAAAGGCATTAAATTTTTTGCATATGTAAATCATTTATCTTAAGTTAGCTAAAAATTACATGATATGTAAGCTACAAATTACATAGAAGACAAAATTTACATGATAAAAAATATACTCCATGACTATAGAGTTCAACACATAATAACTTAATTCAAATTTCTATGAATAAATCAATACCTCATACGTGGCATTTATCATACCTTGACATACATTTCATTGATCATGTTATTCATCATCCTCCTCATCCATGTCATCATCATGACTATCATCATCATCATCATCATCATCATCATCATGACTACTGTCATCATCATCATCACCATCATCATGACTATCATCATCATGACCATCATCTTCATGACCATCATCAACATCACCAGAATCATCATCATTTTCTTCTTCTTCTTCTTCTTCTTCATTGTGTAATAGTCATCCGTGATCATCATTTACTTTGTCTTCTGATTCTTTAATATCTTCTTCTTCCATCACATTATACTGTACCATCCTTCTTCTTGGATCATGTCTAACAACAAATGACCAACCCGGTTTATGTGGAATGACAAAGTAAAACACTTGCTCACATTGGCTTGGAAGAACATAGGGCTCATCTCCAACTGGCTCAAATGACCTTGTATTAATCATTCTAAATCCACTATCATTTTCAATAACAGTCCTATCAGGATTATTTTGATTCAACCATAGCTTGTACCATTTGACGACAAATAGAACTAATTTGAATGAATTAAAGTTGCACTCAAGTATATAATCCAAAATGCCATAGTATCAATTTTCAGATTGTTGAGGATGTATGTCATTTCTAGATGAAGTATTAGTGACCTTGAAGACTGCACTTATCCTAGAATCACAAGTTTTCTTCATGTCATCTAACTTTTTTATGTGAAATTTATGACCATGGTAGTACATAGCTTTGTGGTGTTTGAATCTGCAATTATTCAAACATGTCAAGATTATTTGCATCGATATGTGAGTTGATATTAAACTTATGGGTCACGGTTAGTAAATTTATACGTACCTTTCTACCTCTTAAACCATATGCTAGATCAAGTACCATTGGTGTAACATGGGGATCTCCATTACGATGACATTCTTTAACCAATGATGCAACACCATCTCATGTTAATGAGCGACCATTTTCTTGAGATTGTTGAATCCATACCGTCATCCAATCAAGATTGTTTGCAATATACAAATGTAGTGCATCCCACTCATGACCAACTATAAAGAAAATAAATAGACCACTTAGAAATAACTTATATTGAAGATCTATAAAAATCAATAAACTACAATAACATCATATAATTACCTTTCACTTTCCTCAATCTACCTTTCCCCATCAAGTACTCCCCTTCAAATTTGTTAATAGAGTTGGGATCCCAAATGCGATCTACATAGATATTTGCTGCAAACTTGGGAAGATATTCACTAATATACACCATGGTCTAGTATACCATATATCCCTCCACCATAGAACCCTCAGGATGTTCTCTTTGTTGAACCAAGCCCTTCATAAATTTCAAGTGTCTCTCAACCATCCACATTGACCTAGTTTGTACAAGTCCACACAATTCAACCTCCTCAACTAGATGCATGAGGTAGTGTTCTTGAGTATTGAAAAAAGTTGGAGGTAGACACTTTTTCATTTCACACATAAGCTGGGGAATTTTTCTCTTCCAATATTTTATATCTTTTTTATCAATTTTTTTAGATGATAACCACCTGAAAGAGATTCAACTCGCAAAAATATATAAACAAGATTTTAGATAAAAATATACAATAAATTACATAAAAATTAAAGCAAGCCATAAATATAATAACACTTCTAACCTCATGAATTCTCCAAGATTGTATATAACTTGTTTAACACTATTGTCAAACTGGTCTAGCAGGGATAGAGGTAGGACATACTGCAATGATTAAAAAATGATCTAAAGTACATGCAATTTTACAAATATATCGTAAATAGAGAACATGACTTACCTTGACAAAGGTATGCCAATCATGTGTTTTCAACCCTAGCCCAAAATCACCTTTCTTTGATACAAGACTGCTTATATTTGCAACAAATCCTGTTGGAAATTTTGTTTTTTTTATGACTTATTTTAATGCATCACTTTGCTACTCAGTTATTAACCAAGAAAGGGCACTCATGCTTATGCGGTCTCCATTGCTATTTGATTCAGTGAAATTTTTCAATGCATAATTGGATTTATGAATGTCATTAAAAATTTTGGCCATTTTTTCTTTGTCACGTCTTCCATCCAATATTTTTATAGTGTCTTTGTTACATTCTTTCCAATATGCATAGGATCAAACAAATGCACGATTGAGAGATCCTTGTAGTATGACAACCTACTAAATTGACTAGGATAACTTTTTATTCCTCTAGGAAGTTAGTCATTGATGCCTTGAGGACCTTCACGAGCATCAATAACATCATTAGTAAATAAAAGGCAATATCAAAATCTAAATTTCAAACAAAAATTATTAGATGGAGTGACATTAGCTCGGCTATTTAGCCTATCGTATTCCAACTTCCATAGATGAGGTGTCATTCTTCGTGGCCTTGATGTCGTCTCTTTTTTCCCATTAAAAAGATGTTTTTCGATATTTTGATACTTATGATTATTGTGAAGAAAGTGCCTAAACTCATTGAACACTTTCTTTCCTAAACTTCTTGAATGACGAGATTTCATCTTCGAACCACAAACTGGACATGTGAATTTACCCTTTGTCTGAAGACTTAAAGGATATCTTACAATTAGATCATGTACAATTATCATGCACAACTTAAACATACAACAATAATGTGTAAGCACTATAACATACCAAAAATACATGACCTTAACATGAATATATAACATACTGCAAAAATGAGTTAGCCCAGGGGCATCATGTATTGTCTATACAAGCATTGCATGGAATTGAAATTTTCTTTGTCTTATTAGTCTAGAGATGTCATACATAGTGATCCCATTCCATAAAATCAACAACTCGTCAATAAGGGGTTTAATATACACATTCATATCTTTAACTTGGTACTTACCTAATTGAATGAACAAAAAAATTACATAATTATTATGACCATCTTAATGTGGTGTTTATAAATTAATTTACATAACTATTAAATGAAAAAATACCTAGTACAATCATTGACAACATTAGGTGCTCCCTCTTTATGGACATCCAAGGAGGAATGTTATTGTTAATAATAAAAATAGACCACACTAAGTAAGTAGATATCATATCTCCAAATAGATTGACACCGTCCACTACCACTAAAATCTTGAGATTACGAGGCTCTTCTTTAAAGTGTGGCCATGTTGTTTCTATGTCTTTAAATGTAGAACCATCCATAGGCATTCACATAATGTCATCTTGACTTCTATTGTGTGCATGGTAATTCATAAATTGTGCCAAGCTAGTGCACCTAAATAATCGTTGAAGATGTGGAATAAGAGGAATGTACTGAAGACTCTTGTGAGGCACCTTTTTTGTTATTTGATCTTACCGATATCTACTAGTATGACAAACAAGGCATTCTATTGCAAATTCATGTTGTTTATGATATAGAATGTGATCATTGGGACATGCATGTATTTTCTAATACTGCATTCTAATTTGATTCATAATGGTAGATAATTCTTGGTACGAATGAGGCAAAATGTTTGATGGTGGTAAGAAAAACTCACCTATCAACCTACAACAATAAATATGAATTGTTAATATAATGAATCGTAATGGTATGCTAACATTGAAGATGACAAAAATGGCATACCTTAGCATACGTGACATTGCTACATTGGATAAACCATTCATAACCTTGAAGTTCACCAACAACACTATAGCAGAAAAAAGAGTTGTTTGGGAGCCTTGGTATAGGGGCTCCTATGCCTTCTCAATTATAGCTATATCAAGACCATCTTCATCATCATTATCAAATGCGCTAGTACCATCATCATGATCATCTTGATCAGCTACGCCAATACCATCTTCTTCAATCATGTCCTCTGGCACATTATTAGCTATACCAATACCATCATATTCAATTGTGTTCTCTACCACAGGATCATCTTCTTCCATGGGAGCGTTATCGTCAGCTTGGATATTTACACCTCCATGTTCCTCCAATTGGAAATCCACATTTACCAATCGATGAAAATCATGCCCCCCTTCAATGTGAGCATATTGCCTACAATGACTTTGGGTTGTTTTGATTAGAATTCTTTGATTCTTTAAGCCCTTACACTTTTTGCAAGAAGAATAACATTTTTCAACGTCTTTTCTTTGGAACTGAGACCACAATCTAGCAAGTGTCTCATTATTTTGTTCTGGGTTCATATTGCCAAGTGTGGAATTTCTTCACAGGCTATAAATATATAAAATGTAAACATACAAACATTAATAGTATCTTGTATATAATATAAAAATATATATATATTATAAGATTATACAAGATTTACAAATACACACACAAATCATGCTCACTAGACCACAAAATATTGAAAACGATAAGTATTTTGGGAGTTATTCTTATTTTGGGAGTTACACAAATCTCCTCACTAGACTACTGGATTAGAGATTATAGAGAATATATTCTGGAGTTGTACAATCACATTGTCTAGTCTATACAGATATAAAATATATTTTTGCAAAAGAAACTTGCAATTGAAGATAATAACACATCAAAATTTGGCATTGTAGTGGAGGTGATTCTATACCTAGTACAAATTATTTCCTCTAAAGCTTCTAGATGGCCTTTCTCTGGGAGCTGCATTAAGGTATTCAATTGAGCATTAATGCATTAATGCCCATCTATATCTAGGTTTGCATCACACATGCTTAAGGAAAAAGTTCCTAATACAACTAAAGAGAGTAATTAATATGGAAATTGAATCAAATGTAAGCAACATATGACATTAATTTTCAAAGACAGTGACAATTTAAAAGAATTGGAAAAATACAGTGTACAAGCAATGATAGTGTGCCATGGGAAGTCACAATAAGTATGAACCCATAGAGGATTTTCATTGTTTCCTAAAAGATCATTTTCAAAGTGAAGTTTAGCTACATAGAGGTGAAGCCATTACATATAAAAGGTAAGAGAACCTCAAAGTCTCTGACATATAATGCTATTATGTCAAAAGTGTTGGAGCTCAAAAATCCAAGTTGCATTTTTGACTCCATATTTCTAAAATTTTCTCTAAGTTTTAGATCAGTGCTTTAAAAGTTTTCAAAAGATCCTTGTCTTCAGGTGCACGAATAAAGGAGTCTGTTGAGTTTCATGATGCGTCACTTAGATAGGGTGTTCATCACTTATCATTTGACATATGTAATAGGCTTGAGGTCCTAACTTTCAGATCTGGTAAGTTTTTTGAAGTGGCCTTTTGGAGGCGTTCCCTAAAATCTGCATAATGTGTGTTTCCTAATTTTTACTAAGAAGCCCACTTTGAGGAAGTGCATTTATTGCCCTGTCATTGGTCATAACATGCAGGTTGTTGCATCATGTTGTAGTCATGAGAGAGAGTGTTCACACCAATTTTCAGGGTCCCATGTGCCTATTTGACCTATTTGCCAAAGCCATTTCATTTGCAATTTATTAAGTTTTGCTAGAAGTGCATTGTTCAATTTCCTGAGTGGCTTACTTCGGGGTCTTGCCATTTGCACCCGGTTCAATGTCAAATATAATTGATGGTTGTTTCATAATGTAGACATGGAATTAATGCTCCTTGATAAGTTTTGGATCATGACCAATCCGTTTAACCCATTTGCTCATTCAGTTCCAGATGCAACTTCTACTGTTTCACTGTCTTTCAATTCAGGATGTTCTAAGTGGCTGACTTTGAAGTTTATTTCTGGATAATCATTTTATCATCCCAGAAATCTGATTATAGACTTGTTTTCTATGTGTGAGAGAGATCAATCATCCAAGGTTTTAAACCATGAGAGTTCCATTTGATCGGATTGCAAGGTCAGACAAAAAGTGTTTTATGCTGATGAAAAGTGCGGATAGCATAAACTCACAAAGTAACCATTTTCCGAAATTCATATCTTTTTGTTATCTGATTATTTTCAGACGGGGGTTTGTTCCTTGTTTTCCTTGTACATGAATCTTCTTCTAGATTTAGTGGCTCACCCTCAGCTCATATTTTGATATTTTTAATCTATCTCTTTCTGAGGCAGTTTACAGTGATTATTTTGCATTTGCCGAACAAGCCAAAATAGGCCATTTTACAAAGGAAGTACTAAAAATTTGTGAGTTTTTCAAAATCTGGAGATGACCCAGTTCATTTTTTAAATTATCATAAACTTTTTTAAATTTTCAAGGCTCCAGGATTCCTAGTTTATGCGCAGTCGAATTACTCCATTTTCTTCCACATGTAATTAAAAAATATGCTGTCTATCTTTGCGCTGCTAGTGATTTCTTTTTTGCTTGGCGTATGCATGGTTTTGTTGTTGCCAAGAATGTTTTCTTTTTGTTGATATGCCCGAATGGATTTGTGCACGTGTGTATTTCCCTTTATTCCTGGCACTCATCTTCTGGGGTTGCATGTGACTTCCATGTATCTTTAGTTGCAAATACCAAATAGAGGCTGCAAGTTTTTTGCAATGGTGTTGCATACACCATTTTATATGGTTTACTTTGTAAAGAATAGGTGCACTATTCAAAGGCTGCACACATATTACCCAAGCCAGGCACACCATGAGGTATACGCACCAAAGAATGAAGCACACCAAATGAGGAATGTTGCATATTTTCTCTCACGTACATCACACACCATAATGGTGTTGTGTATTTCTCCATGCAGCACACATCATGCAAACAATACCATTGGTGCACATAGATATGTCCAGCCAATGAACAAAGTAAACAATGATGCAGGCATTCTGCTAGGAGCTGAATGCACACCCCTTTCCTTGCTGGCACGTGCCTCCTTTGGTGCTGCTTGCAGACCAGATTAAACACCAAACAAAATGCATGTGCCAGGTAAGAGGTGTTGTCCACGTTTTTATATGTAGTGGTTGTTTTGAAAGATAGGGAGCAGCACACACAAGTGAATGGAGAGGAAGGCTTGCGTAAGCCTCTATTAAGTTGCTGCATACATGTTTGAGGGGCATGTACATGCAGAAGGAAGGAGAAATGGCAACGTTTTCATTGCCAAAATATGATTGATATACCAGAAGTAAGAAAAGACTCAAATGTAAGCATCTGGGAGTGAGTTGGGAAGACAAAAGTGGACTGTGCATTGAGGATATTTTATCCCACATTGACAATGTTGCATAATAATGAGATATTTAAAAGAAATACCACTCAAGTATGTGGTAAAGAGGAAAGAGAGAGAGGGCTTTGTGTGTGGAGATGGTTGGATATGGTGGGCCTAGTTGGGCATGGAAGCCAAGTTATTTTTTGACAGGAAATATTACATTGTAAAAATAGCTTTATGGAAATATTACATTGTAAAAATAGCTTTATCCCACATTGATGCTGCAAAGGAAGAATAAAGAGTTTATAAGGAAAATCACATACAATAAAGATTGAAGAAGCATGAGAAGGTTATGCACGCGTAGGAGCCTAGGACTTGCCTCAAAAATCGTGCCCAATGGTAGCGATGATAGTTGTTTTTGGCAGGGCCTGCATGAGTGACTTTGTAGATGACATGGAGGATTAGCTTGCAAATTGAGTGCGGATCCCAAGGGAGATGATCCGATGGTGGTCGCATGATCACAAGGATCAAATTCAGCCCTTGCGATCATGCGACAAGGCAACACGTGGTAGCTTCGATGAGGTGGCAAGAATGTACAGGTGGGTGTCCAGTCAGAGACACGAGCCAACCAGAGAGCACCAAGTGGCACAGGTGAAATGTAGAGGTCCAACTGGCAATGAGGCGGTCTACCGGACCAATCAAATTGTCCCACGTGGCACATGTGGGACCCACCAGATTTAAATCTATGTGCAGAATTTTAAAACAAATTGATGAAGTTTAAACTTTGCATAAATTCAAAATTTAAGTATGTCATGGAACAGGAATTTGAAAATGGTGCCGAAGGTTGAATTTTTACTCAAATATATAAGTGTAGCATATCGTTGGAAATGTCATGAAATGACAGATTGAATGGCAGGGGTTAGAATCAGCTTTGGACAAGTGGGAAAGAGCAGTAAGTGCTTTTGTCTCTGGGGCTAATTTTGGTGGGAAAGGAAGTTGTTTGCAGAATTGTCTTGCTGGAAGTAACAGGTGTCACAACAGAAATATATTTTAGGTCTTTTTCTAGAGGGATATATGGAAAATCTTCTCATTATTGTAAGGGTTCCTAATTTTCTGTAAATTTTCTCAGAATTGGTCCTAAGTGCTCTGTGAGCTAGGTAGAGGATGTAGTTTTAGTCTTCTGTTCAGTTTCAGAACACCGACTGATGACTTTGCTCTCAGTCTAAGATACAGTAGACTATATTAGGCCAAGTTTTCATAATAGCATGTATCGTTGGTTCAGTAAAATATCTAGAAAGTTGCATTTTAAAGCATTTTGTATACATGATATTAGTATAACATTTGAATAAAATTCAGGGTTTATATCTCTCCTATGTGTGTTCTTTGTTCGAATTCTGTGTTGATATTCTTCAGGTTTGATCTAGGATCAAATTAAATAAGCTTTAAATATAACACTGATTCTCTGAGGTTTGCACAAGGATACCAATAAGTAGTGTGAATTTAGGAGTCCTTTGATAAAATCCACCACAGGATGATTATTATTTTTAAGGGATAAGGATAATCAAAGTTCAATATATTTTGTTTATGTATCATATTTTTGCAGTGAGGGTGTGACCCAATGGATAAGGCACTGGCCAGTAGTGAAGCTAGTTTATAGAACTCAATTCTTGATAGGGTTCTATTGTACTCCACAATTTGATATAAATATGTCAAAATCTTTGAAGTTTTTATGACCTACCTATTTTACCTCATCTTATGGTAATGGAGAATCAATGAATGAGTGGTTCTCATTTAGTGTTTTCTTACCATCTATCTATTATATTTAAATCCAGTAAGTGATTAGTGGAATAAGTTGTGTTTTACTGGATTAGGAGCACCCTCCTTGGTTTTGCAAAGCTAGAAGTGCAGAGGGTAGTCTTGTCCCTATAGTTCGTCCAGTCATCTTAGAATTCAATATTTGGATCTAACCCATCCTTAAAATCTATAGATGTACTGGTTGCTTATAAAAGCATAAAGTCTGGTTTGAGGAACCAACAAAAAGGACAACAAAGTGTAGTTTTTAGAACAATGGAACAACCATCTCTCTTAAAAAGAACAACCATCATGTTATAGAGTTATTGAATATGGCCATTATCATGAGATCATGGGGAAAAACACATCTATCTACTATTAATGAACAATTTCTTCTATAGAGGCAATTTTGAATTCTATGCTCATGTGAAAAGGAAATGTCACTCAGTTTGAAGTCCTAATAGAATAAATACAATAAGAAGACATTGACGTATCATTCCTTATATCAAAACCAATCACAATAAGAAGATGGAACAACCATAAGGTACAAGCATGTGCAAGTCATTGTAATCATTGGAGATATGTTAAAGGTTAAGTACAATAGTAGAGCACAACCATGATACAATTAATGAAAGTGCCATAAAACACCATGATATTTATAATCAATCATAGAGAAAAGAAACAGTGACACAAATGATTTGTATTTTAGTGCCACCAAATACTTTCCAAATAGTCATCAATGTATTAAAGCATTCCAAAGTATAGGATAGCAAGGTGCTTCAATACATAGCTGCAATGATCAAAATAGTATTTTACAATATCATGAAGTAAACAAATGCAATGTTTCAAAATAAGGCAAACTAAAACAACAAATGACAAGCATTGTCATTAAACACAACATAAAAGGCATCTTTGACATTGAGCCCTCAAATAACAGGTTTGATGTTTTCATGTTTTAAAAGATAACAAGGTTTATATTTTCATCATAAATACATGAAGACAAGCACAAAGGATCACAATAAGTAATGTCTAATATAGAGAAACATAATGACTATCAACATCAAAGTGGTGGTGTAGGAACTCAAACATCATCTAAAGATAATTTTTCATGTTCTCTTTCCTCTGCACTTTTACAGGATATTGAACGTGAAAGAAAAAAAAGTGAGAACCCCAAGGCAATGGATGAGGATGATAGTGATGAGGTAGCTGAAATAAAGGCTGCTCATTTTGAGGAGTCAATAAAATATGCTTGAAGAAGTGTCAGTGATGCTGATATTCGGAAGTATCAAGCCTTTTCACAAACACTACAGCAATCTTGAGGCTTTGGTTCTGAATTTCAATTTCTAGATAGACCTAATGGTGCTTCTGCGGGTGCTTTAGATGTATTTGCTACAAAAAATAATAAAAATGAAGATGACTTATACAGGTTGCACATCCACATCCACACCTGATATAAAATTTATTATTATAAAGTCTTTTTATGGAAATCTGTTTTACATTAGTCTATATTATTCTGAAGCCTTGTTATAGAAATCTATTTTATATTAATCCTCAGAATTAGTTAGCAAATCTTCTTCTTTCTTTCTAAATTCATGAATGATTCTATTTTCCTGCAGTAAATAGCATACGTAACAGATAAACATGAAATCAGCAACAAATATCTACCTCTAAATAAAACTCCAAATGAATGAATAAAAGAAGAAACTGATAATGTTGATTGGGTATCCAGTAAATTAAATAGTTTAATCATGCAAACAGATGTGGATGTGGATGTGCAACCTTATGCTTTTACTACTAAGTCTTTGTTTGTCAGGCATATTGATTATAAGTACTTGAGGTATCAAGTTATTGATATGTCCCTGGTATTTTCATGCATTTAATCTTATAAAATCATCAATTCTTAAGCATTAAGCATAGTAATAGGTCAATCTTCATTTAATTGAAAAAATGAAACACCAATGAAGAAAATAACGAGCAACAAATAATACATATTATTAACATAGGTTGAAGCCAATCTCATCCTTTGATTATAAGAAGGATTTCCAAGCTCCTATTTGAAAACAATAGATATTATTGAAATAAGCGGAAGCCAATCTCATCCTTTCTCTTGTGATCTTATATCACAGGATTTCAAAGCTCCTATTTGAGAATAATAGACATTATAGACACATAAGTTGAAGCTAGTTCTTCCTTGCTCTTGTGATCTTATATCAAGGATTTCCTAAGCTACTTTATTCAAATTGGATAGTATTATCACTTGATATTCATTCCTTCTCAATAAAATAAAGTGTATTGCTAGATACCTAGTGACAAAATTCACCCTCTCCTAGTTTTAGATTGAGGCCAAGCAATGCTAGGCTTTCAGCGAGAAAAGGTTTAGTATCCATATGGCATTCAGCAACCACACTCTGCTCAAATCCATTTTTCTCATCCTTCAATGTTACCAAATACATATTTGTACTCTTCACATAGTGACAGTAATAAACTTTAAAAGGAAATAACATAGAGTGAGAAGCCACATGCTTGATGGAGGAGGGAGCCAAGAGTTTTGCTCCCTCTACTATAACCAAATAAATAAACATCATTGTAATAGGGAGGAGTGAAAATCTCAAAGAGCATTCACGGATTCTCCTTATTTTCAATGCTCAATCAAGTTTTTACTATTTAAATATGTCAACAAACTGGCATAATAGAAAACCCTAAAGAAGAATAATACAAAATAGAGAATGTAGAAAGCCTTCAAGTTGAGAAATGTGCAAATATTGTAGAGAAACCCTTGACCATAACATTATATAATGGAACCCTCATCGAGCCATGAAAAGAATAGGTAAATGACATAAAAATGTGATATATTATCTTGTGTTCTCCTTCAGAAGAACAGAGCCTAGGGAAAATCATGACGCATACCTAGCAACAAGCCCAAATTTTTAAAAAAGAGTCTCAGAGATCTTCTAATTAGAAATCTTCTAATTTGCATTTCCAGACAAACCCTAGGATGAAGCTGATGACGTTCAACCAGATGAAGCAACGAGCCCAGATTTGTAAAAAAGAGTTTCAGAGATCTTTGAATTTGCATTTTGCACGCTATAATTCCCTTGAAAAAATTCACCGTGGTAATAATGAATGAGAAATGAAACCTTTTTTTTTTAAGTTATGACCGTGTTCGTCAAAATTTTGACTCACACAGTATTGGTCAAAATTTTGACTAACACAGGCATAACTTTTAAAATAAAAATAAAAATTCCTTCTATAATCCAACCAACCAAAACTTTTTTATTTCATGGTCAAAAATTTTGGTAGAAAAACTAGGTAAAATGTAGTAGTGTTTTCTTGTTCCCCACTGGTCATTCCCAAAAGATTGCTCTCTTGGCAGGCCCTCTAAAGGTAAATGCAAGAAAGTAAACAAATAGCTAGTAGAGGTCTAGATTTATGATTTTCCATGAGGAAAAGAGCATACTCTCCTACTCCATAGTGTCTCCCAAACACATTAAGCACATGTTCATTTACCCAAGACTACTTGCAAGTGATCAACTAAGTAGGTCAAGATTTCTAATTTTTCAAAAGGAAAAGAGCATACTCTCCTACTACTCAACTAACCACAAGACAAGAAGCCTTCTAGCTAAGTTAGGTGCCTATAAAACCAAATGTAAGAAAACACAATGTTGATTTGTATCTCCAAAGAAACCTACAAGACAAATAGCATTAGTAGTTTCAAGATTGAGTCTTTGAAAAGCATCCTCCATCACAAAGAATTAGTAGTGATGAAGATATTGATCTCTTTGGCAAGCCAATCCTACAAAACCACAAGTTAGGGCATAAAAATTATGCAAAATGAAAGCAATAGCCTTGCAAAATTACTTGTTAGTTGCTGTTAGAAAAACAAAAAAATTGAAAATGCAAGAAAAATAAAGCAATCTCAGCTTAAAACTCAAACTATGACAAAATTAAATCTGGATGACATTTAATTGGTCTGTCATAAAATTGTATGATATACTATAAAGAATCCAGATGATATTTCAGGTCAAGACAATATACCATGGAGTAATATAATGATATTTCTCTATAAAGCACACAATATTTCTCAAAAAGATAGAATGATATTCCAAAAACTAGGAAATTTTGCCTAGTAGTATATTGGAATGTTGCCCAGGTATAGTATGAAGTGTCATATGATTCTTTAGCCTGTAAAAACAAAGTGACGAACCTATGACAATAAAGAATAAAAAATACAAGAAATGGAGCTAAAAAAGAATGTCTAGCCCCATAGTGGGTGCCAAAAATGTGTGATCAAAAGTTTGACACACTTCTATGAATCATTACACTTGAGAGAATCCATGGAAGATGAGATCTCAAGAAGTGTCTCATAGCTTCCTAGTTGAAGAGAGTTTAATCCTTCTCATGATGCTCATTGATGAGGCATATTAATGTCTCAATGTTGACATTGTTGGCAATTTGGCTAATGTGGATGCATAGATGTTGTCATTATGGCAACATATGATCTCTATTGAGAGTGTAGAATCTGGAATGCAAGTATGCAAAGTTGAAGGAAGAAATTGTCTAAGTATGGATACAGTGATCCTGACAGAGCACCCGATGAAGATTTAGTTGGTGACGTCCACTGGAGCAATATTTTTGTTTGCATAGTTAACTAAAGCTTCTATAGAGTATGAGGATATCCCATCTCAGTGCGCATAAAGTTTGGAGCAGTACAGACAAAGTTATTCAAAGTTTATCGAAGACAGTTTTGCAGACAGAATACTTTTGGAGACAGTATTAGCGAAAGAGTTAAGGGATTATTTTTTCTTGTCAAAATAATGACTTAACATTATGAAGGGATAACATCCTAGATGTTTACTCTTGGATAAAGATTTTGGATGCTGACCATGTAAAGTTATTAGCTTTAATAACTCATATATTAGGCATACTTGAAATGTAATGAAATAGAGAAGGGATATGTAAAAAGAAAGAAAAGATAACTTGCGATAGTTGTATATTGTAATAGCAGCAAAGGCTATTGATGCGAAGTTGTAAGCAGTACCATATTACAGTCAGAAACATTTTGTATTACCTGTTTGGGCAGTGAGCTCAGCTGGTGATCAAGTTTTGTAATCTAACTCCTAACAGGGTTAAGGCTTCTAACAAGGCCTAAAGTCCTTTAACCAAGACAGATCTACTATATATTGTAAATTGACTCCTAACAGGGTCCAATATCCCTAACAAGATACTTTTGATTAGTGATCTTTGTGGGTACCATCCCCACTGGGGTTTTCCCTTGGCCAGGGTTTCCTCGAGAACATATGATGTGTTATGAGTTCTTTCTATTTACTGCTATGTTTGTTAATCAACTTGATAATCTTTGTATGCACTAAAGTAATTTATTGTATCCATAAGTGGGCAAAAGAAAAAGTTTGTGAAATACTGATTCACCCCCCCCTCTCAGTATTTCCTATTTCTAACAGACATAGTTTTTATAATTTGGACATACTCTTTATGCTTTGTTAAGACATTTCTAAACATTTGTAGTAAATATCTTATGAACTTATGCCAAAGTCAGTTGAAACTTAAGAACTAAGCCATGATGATACTAGATGAAAATATGGTAGATATGGATGTAACAAGTGACTCGCTATGGACAGCAATTTTTAAAGCCAAAGAAAAAGCTGAGCAAAAAGCATTTCTAAATCTATCTAAAAAGAGACAAAATTTCAAAGGTAAAGGTATTTTTATTAATGATGACACAAGAATGAAGTCAAAGAACACTGATATATTAGTTACTGAGGTAATTGATATCACCGAGCAAAAGGAAGAAATAAGTGTTTCATAGGATGCACTAGATCCAGTAGAGATCTAACTAAAGAAGAAAAATGATGACGATGTACTCATTGAGGACATCTTTAATGATGATCCTGATAAAAAGGATGATGAGGATGTGAATATTGCACCTAATTGTGTGTGTGAATTTTGTACCTAGCTGTAGATACAACACCTCAGTAAAATATTAGAGGTTAGCAAAAATCAAAATCATGCAATGAAATGGAAACTAAACTAACCAGGTGATTTACTGCCTTCTAGTAGGTGCAAGTATGATATTCTCAGATTAGACCAAGACTAGTGACATTGATGAAACCTAAACGAAGGATTTGAATGCAGAATATGGATGCAAATTAATCTATAATTTTGTATTTTCTATGCAATTGGATGAAAAACTGGATATGAAACTAATCTAGATGAAATTGATATGATATGCAATTAATATAAGAATGATATGCTAAATGATATGAATGCTCAAAAACAATGAAAATCTCACAATAGCTTAGATTCACAAAAGATGGATTCTTTGATCACCAATTCGGTAGTGTGAGGATGCAATTTCATGGATTCTTTTAGAAGAGCTGAAGCCTTGATTTTATAGAAATCTAGGGCTTTGGAGGTGCATGGGAAAAGTCATAAATCACTCTTGATGAACTCAAGTTGATTTTTGAGTCAACAAGGAATCAGAGATAATTAACTCACATAATCATGCAAAATCATGCAAGAACAACTTTTTAACTCAAATCAAAAGTTTAGATCAGCTTTGAACTCAAAATAGATGTTGAGTTTCCAAAAGATAACAACTTGAATTGATTTTCTGATTTTAAGTTTAATTGCTATTTGAATGTGCACAATTAATTATGAATTAATTAAATAAATAATGTGATTTATCTTCAACTTAACTTATTTTTGAATTAAAAATAATTGATTTATGGGTTAATCAATTATTAAATCAAACTTTTATTCAAAAACTATATCATTAAATATGACAACTGACATTAATTAATTAAATAGGAATTTAATCAATTAGTCATGAGATTTTTGATTTATTGTCAGAATTAAATAATACAATTTAGGAATAGATGTAATTAAATTCAATTAAATAATTAAGTGGAAGAATTAAATCTAATTAATTAAATATTTAGAATATTCAATTAATTAAACTTTAGGATAAATAGGATTTATCACCAAATAATCATTAAATTAAAAATAATTAAGATAAATAGGAATATTGCTAGGAATATTCCCCGATGCAGAATTTGAGATAATCAATTAAGATTTGATGATGTTCAGATGTGCCTTAGGTTAGGACTTTGATGTTGATTTCATTTGATTTGTAGATGTAGGAGGTTAATGAACCTATAGCCCATTTTTTAGGTATTACATTTTGCCCCTCTTCGAATTACTGTGCAAAGCACAATAGTTCAAAGATAGTTTGTGTATGATAAAGATGTTTGAGATTGAAACTAATTTGAAAGATGAACCGATTCTAAGACAGAAACCGATTGAAAGATTTGAAGATGTTAGGTCTTGAATGACCAAAGAGAATGTTAACTATAACAACAATGAACCGCTGATTATGAAAAAGTGAGAAAACACCTGATTCTGAACCTTATGATTGCGAAGAAGTGAGTGACCAATTCCAGACCCGATTTTCAATAAGAATCACATTGGTATCACATCTGAACCCTTCAGTTACGAAGAACCAAGGAAATGACACTAATGAACCAATGGTTATGAAAAGCTGATATAGTTTACAAGATTAAGAGAATACCAGATTGATATGGATCTTGATGAATCTAATATGCCCCAAGCGATGATAGATTTGCCCCAAGCGATAAGGACTTTAGATGAATCAGCAACCAAATGTGGTTGTTGTCTTGATTATTGAAAGAAAGATTTTATTGAAAAAATTAGATTTATAGACTTGAATGATGTGCAATATCATGCCCCCTTCGGGATTAAAATTGAAATCTAACAAGAAAAGTTAGCGTTGTGTAGTTTAGAAGCATGCTAATTGATTTGAGAAGTGGTTATACACATTCAAGAACGCGTTCTGCATCATTTGAAAGTCCTAAAGACTAAGTTTGACTAGGTTTGACCATGAGTTGACCATAGTTGACCCAGTTAAAATTTTGAGAGTTTGATGTAACATAATCAATTAAGTTGAATTCTAGATTTCTGTGATGATTGAAGGTCGATTATGCAAGCAATAGACCGTCCTGGGTCTGAAAAGTTTAAATCATGATTTTGACATAGTAAACAATCTCAGATTTTGATTTTGATCCCGAAAATGGGTTCAGAATGTTGAAATTAGCCAGGGGTGCAATTTTCGTGAAAAACAGAGCACTTTTGAAAATTCTGTCAAAAGCTATATAAAGGTCGGAAGGGTCATTTTCATTTCATTATTCACTGTTGACTTTTGAAACCTTATGGAGCCCTCTGAGCAAGAAAATGGCAAAAATGACCTATGTCTTCTCACTGATTTTAATGTAGTCAGAGGCATTAGAGACCTTGACAGTATGGATATCCAGTAGGTGGACCTCTGTGCCTCTTTGAAAATTCAATTTTTCCTTGTTTGTAGCATTTTTAGCTTGTTTTTGTACATTTTCAGCTTTTCATTTCTCGTATGCATGGAAACTTGTACGAATCTCCTCTGGGACTCGTATGAATTTTCAAATGTAGCTAGGTTGTCGTATCAATACCCCCCAAGGCACCTATTTCTAGGTTTTCACCAAGGCACTTTTTCTTTTTCTCATTTTTTTGTATTTTTCATTTTTTTAATTTTTTTGTACTTTTGATATTTTCAATTTTTTTTTGTACTTTTGATATTTTTTTATTTTTTGTGAATCATCAAGGCACCTATTGCTAGGTTTTCACCAAGATGTTCATTTTTTCAAGATTTTTTCAGATTTTTAAGATTTTTTCAAGACATTTTACCATATGTTGAATGCCTTAGGCGTAGAATTTCTTCAAATGGAGAACATTGATTGGTTCTCATATCTGTTCTCCTTTAGTTGTTGAGATTTGATAGGCTCCAGAGCCAAAATTATTAGTGATAACAAAGGGACCCAACCAGTTGGGTTCAAACTTCCCCTTGCGTTCTTGATGTGATTGATTTTTAGGATTCTCTCTCAAGACTAGATCGCCAACCCGAAATTCTCCGTGTCTGACTTTCTTATTGTAGCCTCTAGACATTCTTTTCTAATACACTTTGAGATGATCATACACTTCTTTTCTGAGCTCATCTAGTAGTTAAAGTTCTTACAATCTAGACACTCTGTAGTCATCATCAGTTACTAGACCATGCATTCTGATTCTTGGTGATGGGATTTCAACCTCAATAGGCAATAGCACTTCAGACCCATAAACTAAAGTGAAAGGGTAGCCCCGGTGGGAATTCTAATACTTATTCAGTGGGCCCAAAGAGCTGGATTGATCATGAGATGCCAATCTCTTCCTATCTTATTAACTGTACGATGCAAGATTTTCAATAGATTCTTATTAGAAGCCTCTGCTTGTCCATTCCCTTCAGGATAGTAGATAGATCACCAATGTTGTGTAATCTTGAATTTGACACATCGATCATCTAAGTCTTTATTCTTGAATTGTCCACCATTATCTATGACTATGGAGTGATGGATCCCATATCTGCATATGATATAGTTCAAGATGAACATAGATATTTGTTTCCCAATTGCTTGTGTTAAGGGAACCGCTTCTACTCATTTTGTAAAATAGTCTGTAGCCGTGATTATATGGGTATGTCCATTAGAAGAATGAGGATGTATGGTTCCTATAAAATCAAATGCCCATTAGTGAAAAGGCCATTGTGTAGTAAAGGGAATTAGATCTTTCCCTGGAGCATGAATTAAGTTACCATGTACTTGGCACTTTTGACAGTTCTTAGCAAACTTGATTGCATCTTTCTCCATTTCGGGCCACTAGTACCCAACCCTAATAAGCTTTTGAGCTAGTGTTAAACTATTCAAGTGTGACCCACATATACCCTCATGGACTTCCTCAAGTGCACATTGAGACTCTTCCCATTCTAAATATCTAAGTACCATACCATCTAGACCTCGTTTGTATAGATTGTTACCAATGATGACATGCCGGGATGCATTGCGGATAAGGTATCATTTCTCATGGTGATTGAAGATTTTGGGAATGATTTGGTCTTGGAGATAGGAGAAAAGGTTTTTGTATCGAGATGAATCATGACCAACAACAATGTAGATCATGCGGGTTTCAGGGGAATCATATGCAGGATAAGATAGTGCTTCCACCAGGAACTCATAGCGTAGCTCATGTTCAAGCTACTGTAATAGAGTAGATAGCATTGCCATTCCATCGATAGCCTTGTTCTCTATTCTAGGAATTTTCTCAAATGTGATAGATATGAAATATTTCTTTAGATCATCTACCATTCTTTTGTATGGAATGAGCTTTTCATCTTTAGTTTGGTACACATCATTGACTTGATGGATAACAAGTTGGGAGTCTCCATGAATGTGTAACTCTGTCACTCTCCACTCAATTGCTATTTTCATGCCATTAAGAAGGGCTTCATATTCAACAATATTGTTTGTGCAAGGAAACTTTAATCTGAATGCTTTAAGGATTGAGTATCCTTGAGGAGTGATGAACAATATGCCTGCTCTTGATCCATTCTGTGTATAGGAGCCATCAAAGAAAAACTACCATTCTCTACAAGAAAGATTCATGATAGAGGAATCTGGGAATTCCATTTGCATTGGAGTATCATCAAACATAGGTGCATCTACCAATTGATCAGCAATAACTTTGCCTTTAATAGCTTGTCTTTCAACATATTCAATGTCAAATTCACTTAAGAGCATGACCCATTTGGCTAATCTACCTGTGAGGGTAGCTTTTCTTAGTAGGTACTTGAGTGGATCAATATTAGCTACCAAATGAGTGGTATGGGCTAACATATAATGTCTCAATTTTTATGATGCAAATATCATAGCTAGACAAGATTTTTCAATCATTGAATAGTTCTTCTCATATGCAACCAAAGTTCTATTGATATAATATATAGCTCTTTCCTTTTTATTCTCATCATGTTGTGCTAGCAATGCCCCCAGTGATGTATCTATTGCAGAGACATACAGGATCATCAGCTTCCCTTGAATAGGAGGCATCAAGATAGGAGGATTTGATAGATATTTCTTGATATGGTTAAAGTTGTTCTCGCATTCTTCATTCCATGCAAAAGTCACACCTTTATGTAAAATTCTTGTAAAAGGTTTTGAGATATCCGCAAGCTGTGATATGAAACACCTGAGAGATTGTACTCTCCCTTGTAATGTTCTCATTTGACTAATATTCTTCAGGGGTTGCATCGCCATTATAGCCTTTACTTTAGCTAGATCAACTTCAATGTCCTTCTTTGAAACTATGTATGCTAAGAGTTTTCCACAAGTGACAACAAAAGCACACTTCTTAGGATTTAGTTTGAGACTAAATTTTTCCATTCTGTCTAGTATCTTGCTCAAGTCATTTAGATGTTCAGCTCTCATCATAGATTTTTCTAAAGTATCATCAACATAATCCTCCATAGTTCGATGCATCATGTCATGAAAAATAGACGTCATAGCTCTCTGATATGTAGCACTAGCATTTTTAAGCCCAAATGACATGACATTCCAGCAAAAGGTACCCCATGCACATGTGAAAGTAGTTTTCTCTTGATCCTCTAGAGAAATTTTTATTTAATTATATCCAGAGAAATGGTTCATTAAAGAATACATCTCAAAAGCCACAATCATGTCCACTATCATGTCAATGTTAGGTAGTGGAAAATCATCCTCAGGGCATGCTTTGTTCACATCTCTAAAGTTTTTGCACACTCCGATTGATTTATCTGGTTTAGAAATAGGTACAATATTTTAGATCCATTCAGCATAGTTAATAACACGGATGAATCCAGCTTTTAGTAATTTCTCTAATTCAGCTTTGACCAAGAGTGCAACATAAGGATGCATCTTTCTTAATTTTTGTTTAACCAATTTTACTCCAGGAGCAATAGATAAACGGTGCATTATAAGATCAGGATCCAACCCTGGCAAATTTGAATATTTCCATGCAAATTTTTTCTTTTTCTCTATTAGGAATGTAGTAAATTTTTGCTTTTCTTCTTCTGATAATGATTGTGCTACATGGATCAACTGTGGTTCCTCTAATGTTCCCAAGTTGATGGATTGAGTGGGCTCAATTAGAATTGGAGATCTATCTTGTAAATGACTCAGAAGGACATCAAATATCTCATTCTTAGGTGCCTCAGAGAGGTTTTCACCTTTGGATACATCTTTTATTTTTACTTTTGTAGGTTCTGAGACTACCACAAAGTGGTTTTCACCCTCAGACTCCTTTTCTTTTTATTCTTATTCTTATTCCTTTGACTAAGATACTTGATGTCTAACTCTGTCATGCTGACGCTCAGTTCACTAATGGAAGTACTCATAGGCTCAACTACATTTAGGTAGCAAGCAAGGGCATAGTCATTTGGGAAGGTATAAATACCTTGGCTTGGATTTGTGGAAGTTTGGTCAAGAAGGTCAGGATATTGGATAGTCAAAGTGGGAAAAGATTGGGAGATAGTGTTTATGGATATGGATCTATCATCATTGGTCCTAACCCGATGCTTGAGTTCAAAGGTGATATTACAACTCAAAACATTCAATTCATGAATAAGCTCAATGTCATTGTGGGAGTCCTCTTCAGGCATCGGTGGATCAGACTTGTTAAGTTCATTATTTCACTCTAGACTCACGTTGGGTTTAGATACATATTGGTGAATAACATCAATATGTTTCTCTGTAATAAGTTCATCTTCTTCTAGAATGGCTCCCCATTCATAGTCATTGGATTCCTCATCTATACCTCTAGGAAATTTAAGAACATGAGTAAAGTCAGGGAAAATACCCCAAGAAGGGTTACCCTCAGATTTTGATTTGAATTCATACTCATGGGAATCTATTTCAGAATTACTGGAATGCTCCAAGTGCTCAGCTATAGTGATAGACCTATCTTCCCTTTTTTCTATTTGATTACCTTAGAGATTAGATGGTTCTTATGTTGCAACTATCTTTTGTTCCATAGTAGGTTCTTATGTTTCTACTACATTGATTCTCTTCATGGGATCATCTTCAGCATCAAGGAGGTCTTTTATTTCCTTAGGAAAATGCTCATAAGGAATGAGCTCCTCAGTAGTGTTAGAATCATCACTATCAAATTATTTTGTTTCTTCTTTCTCAAGAAGAGCTTCTCCTAGCTTGATTTTCTCAATGACATGAGGGGAATTCTTGCTAAGATAGAAAGGCTTCTTCTTGTACCCTAGACCTATTGTATTCTTGTTTACTCAACCATGATGATCAAGAGGTGATAGAAGACCTTTACCTTGTAGTCCTAGAGGTCCTTTTCCTATATATCCCATCTTTGTAATGAATCTGTCCCCTAGACCATATGACTTAGAAGGAACCTTTGATATCTTAGAGTCATGTTGAATGATTGATCAATTTGAAATTTAGATTCATCTTTGTAGATCCATGCAAGCAAAACTTCATCCTCTTCAAATTCTTGTTTAGATACTTGTTCTGCAACAAAATTTCTTTTATATGCTTCAAGAGGTTCTTTAGATTCCGGTTTGGACTGTTTTAGAGTTTTCACATAAGACTTAGGTGAGATAGGGAGAGATGTCAAAGATAAGACTGGCTCTATAGTGTATTCTCCCATACCTTTTTCTTTGATTGTGACCTCTTTAGCAATGTCTTCCATTTTGGATGTTGAAGCAATGTCTGACTATTTAGTGGAAGATTCTCTATTATTAGGAACAAGTTTATCAGCGCTTTCCTTCAATGCATTGCAAATTATAGACACATCAGCTGGAATGGTTACCTCTACTCCTTCCTAAGGAAATTTCAAGCATTGATGGTATGTAGAAGGAATAGCTTTCATTTCATGTATCCATGGTCTCCCTAGAAGGATGTTGTAAGCCAAAGGTATATCAAGAACTTGACATGTAGCATCTCTGATGACAGGACCTATTCTGATAGGCAAGACAATTGTTCCTTTGGAGGATCTTTCTTCTTCATCATATGCCTTTCTAGTTATTTTCTTTCTAGGATCAATAGCCATTTCTGAAAATCTCAATTATGTGATCAAGTTATAAGAACAAATATTCAGACCAGCACCCCCATTTATCAACACACATTTGACACGACAGTTTTGGATTAAGACTTCTATACGTAAGGGCTAGTTATGCAGATGACTCAAGGAGTTATCATCTTCCTCTGAAAAGGAAATATACTGTGGAGACATAAGATGACCAACCATAGTCTGGAACCTATCTAAATCAAGGTTATCAGGAACATTGGATCTGAGCAAAGCTTTGTCTAGAATGGCTCTATGAGTGGGAGATATCCGAAGCAACTCAAACATGGAGTTTTTTGCATTAGTATGCTAGAGTTGTTGAACAATACTATATGATGTAGGCCTTGTGTCTTTAGGATTTGAAGATTTAGATGTAGCCTTCTATTTAGAAGTGGAAGACAGATTGAAAGGCACCTTAGGGACATTGGATGAATCTAGGATTTGTCCTTGCAGATGTGCCTGAGTTTGTGATCGAGTAATTGCATTAGCTGATTGATTTTCTCTATCTCTTCTTACAATTGTTATGACATTGCATTGCTCAGATAGGCTTGGTTCAACCATATTGATAATAGCATTGTTTCCAGAATAAGCATAAATGACCTTAGCACCCACATTAGGCTAAGAAGATGATTCTCCTTGACCATGTTTTGGAAATGGCTCTGTGAATGGTGTGTGATCATTATTTCTCTTATGATTACCAATCGTGATTTCTCCACTATGAATTTTGTCTTGAATGGTATGTTTCAAGTGCAAGAAGTTACTAGTTTTATGACCCTTACTACGATGAAAGTCATAGAATTCATTCTCCTTCCACCATTTTGGTTTAGGTTCAAAATCAAATTGTTGGATCTCAGGCAAAGAGATTATGTTATTAGCCAATAGAGTTTTCATAGCTGATTCCAAAGATCTCCAAGAGGAGTGAACTTTCATTTATTATCAGCAGGCCAAGGCTTGTACTCTTTAGTCTTTTGAGATGATTCGGGTACCTTTTGTTCTGAGGCTTTGATGGCTTGGGTACCGACAGTTAGATTGAAAGCTAGTGCCTTAGATGGAGCATGGATAGTATCAACAACACCATCTGTGATGATGCCTTTATTCTTATTCCAATTTTTGTTCTTGTCCTTAGAACTAGATTCATTCTTGTCCTTTTGAAGTGTGATGTCTCCTTTCACATGTACTTTTTCAATTTTGATCGCATTGTCTACCATCTTATCAAAAGATGTATGATTTTGCATTTATAAAGGGTACTTGATTTCTGGAACAAGATTATTGATGAAGATTTCCAGTTTCTCAGTTTCTAGAATAGGTCTAGCATATAGAGAGAGTTTCTTTCTCCATCATTTGAGGAATGTCAAAAATGGTTCTCCTGGATATTGTTTGAGATTGCAGATGTCGATCATGGTGACCAAATGTTGAATTTTATAGGACTATTGCTGATAGAACAATTTGATTAACTCCTAAAAGGTTTTGATAGTTGGAGGCATCCTAGAGAACTAACGAATGGCTACTCCTCCTAGAGATCGAGGAAAGAGATGCATTACATAGGTTGGTTCGAGCATGAACTCCATAGATTGAGTACAAAATTCTCTAACATGATCTTGAGGGTTAGATTTTCCATCATACTTATCATATTTAGGCATTTCCACTCTCTTAGGGAATGGCAGCATCTACAAGTCTTTATCAAATGGAAAAGGGCATAGGGCCTCCATGGAGAACTCCTTAGGTTCCTTTTCTTTCTCAAGTTTGTTAAGTTTGACTTGCATGGCATGCATCTATTTCATCATAGCCATGATAGGAGTTTCTTCCTCATGCATAATGATATCTTCAACATTAAAGTTGGGAGGAAGTTTAGCTCCTTGATGAGCTAACTCTAGAAAGTATGTTTCTCTATCTTCCTTCAAGAAATACCTCATCATTTTCTTGAATTCATCATCATTTTGATATCGAGCAATTTTAGAAGGTGTGGGTTCTTGATCCATACCATGTTGAGAGTGAGCTCTTTGAGATCCATGGTTTTTCACTCCATGAAACATGTTGTTATGAGAACTACTAGGGATAGATTGATGTGGGGTTGTCTGATAGCTTCCGTGAATTGAAATAGGAGGCGTTGGTGGATTACCTAGGCAGATCGATGTAGGAGGGGTGACATAACCACCTTTCAAGAAAAGATTTCCAAGAGCATCTTCCCCAAATTTGGTTGTGTCATAAGGTTGATGAATTATTTGAGCAAGCACAGAAGATGTCTCTGAAGAGATTTTTGGTTCCTCTCTCTATTTTCGGGATGAAGCTCTAGTTTCCACCATTAACCTTAGGTGAAGCAAGAAAGCAAGATGAAGACAACTGAGAAATGACTTGATTCAAGAAGATTGAATGACGCAACCTTGTCAAGATTGGTTTGATTAAAGATTGGATTGGATGTAAATGAAAGATATTGTGCCCTGGATGTATGGGTAGACACCCAAAAGATAGAAGACACGAGTTTGCAACACTTAGCCATTTTAAAGATTGATTGAAGATTGATAATTATGACAAGGTTTTTGACACAAGATGGAAAAGACCCAAATCGATAAAACAAAAGGCTAGATTAGACTCAAAAGGCCAATTTGGGAAAATGATCAGATTCTTTCTAGTTTTTGCTCTGTTCCTGACACAATGATTTGTTTGACAAATTCTAGAAATAGGCTATAAAAGCTGGGTCTCTGACAGTTTTGACAACTTTCTAGCAATTTTTCAAAATTTCTCAAATGACTTTCTACAGGCTCATACGACAATGGGTATGCTCTGAAACGACAATCGATAAAACTCGTACAACAATTGCAAAGCTCGTACAATAGTTGATAGCAGGATTTTGACTCTTTTTTTATTTGACTGGCAGCAAAACTCATATGACACTATATTATTAGGAATGAATGCAAAGTGTTTTGGCAGTCATTCTGTAGCAGTTGTTGTTGCATTCATGACTTGGATTGTCATTGATGTCAACACAGTGATATTCTGGATATTAGCAGGAAAGCAAGTACAGTTTTGTTTTGTGCACATGTTGTATTGTAGATTGGCTTTTGCACAGTTGATGGTATGTTCTTTGGTGTGTTATTAACCTATGGTTAATAGCGCAAAAAGAAATTCATTCATTTGTAAGATTTATGAGCATTTTGGTGAAAGCAGTGTTTAGACAATGTTTCTGTGTAGCGATGTTCAGAAATCGGAGGATATCTCTTAGCTGGGATGGAATCTAATTTTGTGCAGTTAAAGGGATGTTGGAGACTCATTAATTATGATGTGGTTCATAGTGAAAACTTTGAGGACATGTTTGGAGAAAGTTATAGTAACTGGAAGCCGACATTTTTATGTGAATTCTATGTGTAGCATGTAGAATTTATTATTTTGTAATTGAGGACCGACTCATTTGTAATTATTTGAGTTTGGTATATAAGAAGGAATTTTTTCCTTATTGTAATGTGTACTATGAAGATTTTGATGCGAATATATGCATGAAGTGAAGAAAAGAGCTAATTCAGTGATGAAGGAAGACTTGTGAGTACAGAGATCTGGAATTGTGATCTTGTGTAGCAGAGAGTGCAGTTTTGGCACAATGTGAAGGAGGTAATATATTTCATATTATTCTATTGAATAATTCTAAGATCTTTTGGATAGTGGGTTCAGAGATCTTGCCTTGAAGCTATTTGGGTAGTGGGTCCTTCTGTCTTCCATAAACTCTTAACCGAGTTAGAATCTTTTAACAGGGATTCAAAATCTCCTAACAGGGATTTATATGTACTGAATGTATTTCATAAGACTCCTAACAGGGTCCATCCTCTAACAAGGAACTTTCATATCAGTGCATCATTTTTTGGGCATCATTCCCACCGGGGTTTACTCTTTTCAAGAGGTTCCCTAGTTAACATATCTTGTGTTATTGTGCAATTGTGTATGATTATCTTTCTATGGTTGATCAGTACATTGATTATATTGTTTAAAGCTGTTGAATGGATAAATTATTTGATAACTGATTCACCCCCCCCCCCTCTCAGTTATCTTGGGGATCTTTACTTTCTAACAATTGGTATCAGAGCGGTAGGTCCTTGAAAGAAAACTTTAACAACTTAAGGAGATCCATGGCGAATTTCAAAAAAGAAAGCCCTAAGTTTGATGGAGTAAATTTTGACAGCTAGAAAGAAAAGATGAAGACACATCTATTATGTTTAGGACCAAGTTATTGGTTGATTACAAAGAATGAGAAGACTATCATTGAGGAAGACAATCTAGAGGCAGGAACTAAAGATGAACTAGATCTATTCATGTGTAACATACTTGCAAGAGAAGCACTTTTGTCAGCACTACCAGAGAATGAATATAGTCAGGTAAGATGTTTGAAAACATCTCATGCAATTTGGAAAGCTTTACATTCTACTTTTGAAGGTGATGAACATGCAAAGAAGGCTAGATTACATAATTGGATTTGTGCATTTGAAGATATCAGAATGATGGAAGATGAATCTATTAGAAGTTACATTGGTAGGATGTCTGAGATTGTGACAGTAATAAAGTCTTGTGGAGGTGATAAGCCAGAGAATGAAGTGATATGGAAAATTCTGAGAACTTTGACACCAGTATTCAAGCAAACAACGCAGATGATTGAACAAGTGATACCTTGTACATCAAACTTTTCAAGAGAAACTCTTCTTGGAAGATTAGAAACAACAGAGATGAACTTGAGATTATCAGGAAAGCTACCTAGAATGGAAACAACATTCAGTGCTCTTAGCATTAGACCTACAAGAAGTACTAGTGTGAATGGAGATTATGCCAGTAGTAGTAGATCTGAGGAAGATAAGAAGATTGAAGAAGGTATTGCATTACTTGTAAAAAAAGAACCAGATGGTAAGAAAATCTTTAAATGTTGGACTTGTCAAGAATATGGTCATTTTGCATCTAAATGTCCTAAAAGAGTTAAGAAGTATAGAAGCAACTTTAAACCTAGGAGATCTAAAGAATGTTATTATGCAAATGATGAAGATTTTGAAGCAAGAATTGAAAAACATTTAAGTGATAGTGATAATGATAACTTTGAGGAAATAGGATTTGTAGCAATTAAAGAAGAAAGTTTTGAATCTGATAAAAGGGAAGAAAAATCATTAGTTTCACAAGTTGAAAAGAAATCTGATTGGATTATAGACAGTGGTTGTTCACATCATATGACTGGAGACAAAAGAAAGTTTGTTAAGTTAGATAATTATGATGGAGGAATTGTAAGGGTTGGTAACAATGCACCTTATTTGATTAAGGGTATAGGATCTATTACTCTTGATGGAAAGACTAACATTGATGATGTTTACTTTGTTGGTGGACTAAGACATAATCTACTAAGTGTTGGACAATTGGCTGATAAGGGTTATCAAGTTTGGTTTTCTGAGAAAACTTGTGTGATAAAAGATAAAGATGGAAATCTGATTGGAAAAGGATCCAGAACCAGAGGTAATGTATTTCAGTTGAATCCTACTGAGATGACATGTTTGATAACTAGGATTGATGACAGTTGGTTATGGCATAAAAGGTTTTGTCATATAAACTTTGATAATATTGTCAAGGTGAGCACTACACATGCAGTAAGAGATTTACCTAGACTTATGAAACCTACTAACATGATTTGAAAAGAATGTATGATGGCAAAGCAAAAAAGGAGTTCATTTCCCAATAAGAAGTTCACATCGGCAGAGAAGTTGGAGATTGTTCATACAGACTTGAGTGGTCCTACTAGGACTAGAGGATTCTATGGTGAAAGGTATTTTATGATTCTTGTTGATGATTTTACAAGAATGATGTGGATTGCATTTCTGAAAGAAAAATCTGAAGCATTTGATACAAACAAGACACTTTATGAATTATGGTTTGGACACACACCCTCAGTTAAGTATTTTAGAATTTTTGGAAGTAAATGTTATATAAAGAGAGATGATGATATAGGAAAGTTTGATCCTAGAAGTGATGAAGGAATATTTCTTGGATATTCTTTAAAAAGCAAAGCATATAGATGTTATAACAAAAGAACTAAGACTATTGTTGAAAGTGCAAATGTAAAAGTTGATGAGAAGTTTAAAATTCAGGAAAGAATGCTTGATTATGAAACTGATGGAGAAGCACAACCTCAGCCTAACATTGAAAATGCAGAATTATATTTTGAAACTAACAGTGATTTGCTGAATGAAAGTCATGCTGAAGATGATAGAGAAGAAAAGAGACAAGAAAACAAAGAAGAAAGTAGAGAAGAATCTACAGTCGGAACAAGATCAGTAACTATGACACCTAACAGGTATACTTCAAGACATCACCCTATTGAGCAAGTTATTGGAAGTTTAGATAGAGGATTTTTGACTCAGAATAAGGTACATTTATGTTTGATTTCTCAAATTTAACCTAAGACTACTAATGAAGCTTGTGAAGATGAACATTGGATCAATGCTATGAAAGAAGAACTAGAGCAGATTGAAAAAAGAAAGACATGGGAATTGGTCCCTAGACCTAAAGACAAGAATGTGATTGGAATAAAGTGGGTATTCAGAAACAAGATGAATGAACAAGGAGAAGTGATAAGAAACAAAGCAAGATTGGTATGTAAAGGATATTCACAACAAGAAGGAATTGACTATGAAGAAACTTTTGCACTTGTGGCTAGACTTGAAGCAGTGAGAATGTTTCTAGCATATGCAACTTACAAGAAATTTAGAGTGTATTAGATGGATGTGAAGTCAACATTTTTGAATGGTGAATTGGAAGAAGTCTACATTGAGCAGCCTGAAGGTTTTCCTTTGACACAAGAAGGAGATATGGTATGTAAGTTAAAGAAAGCTTTATATGGATTAAAACAAGCACCTAGAACCTGGTATGCAAGATTGGATAAGTATTTATTGAAATTGGGATTTATAAAAGGAATAGAAGATAGTAACTTATACACAAAAGAAATTGAGAATGGTTTGTTGGTTATAGTTATATTTGTTGATGATATTATCTTTGGAGGAGAAGATGAAGCTAGTGACAAATTTGCAGATGAAATGAAGACTGAATTTGAGATGAGCATGATTGGAGAAATGAAACATTTTTTGGGATTACAGATAACACAAAGCAAGGAAGGTATATTTGTAAGTCAGACCAAGTATTTAAATGAATTATTGAAAATATTTGGAATGGAAGATTCTAAACCTGTTGGAACACCTATGGTAACCGGACATAAGTTATCTAGCAAAGATGAGACACCAGCAATTGAGAAAAAAAAGTACAGATCTATGATTGGAGGATTGTAGTACTTGACACATACAAGACCTGATATAGCACATTCAGTGGGGATTGTAGCAAGATTTCAAGCAGAACCTAGAGAATCATATTATGCAGCAGTAAAGAGGATACTGAGATATCTGAAAGGAACAATGGATTATGGATTATGGTATGAGAATTCTGATGATTTTACTTTATGTGCCTATACTGATGCAGATTGGGGAGGTAGCGTTGATGACAAGAAAAGCACCAGTGGTGGAGCCTTTTTTCTTGGAGGCAAATTGGTGTCTTGGCTAAGTAAGAAGTAGAATTGTACTTCACAAAGCACAGCAGAAGCAGAATATGTTGCAGCAGCAAATAATTGTAATCAGATTATTTGGATGAAGCAGATGTTGAAAGATATTGGAATAAAGTTTGATGAGCCTGTTGTTATACATTGTGATAACACTAGTACAGTGAGTATGTCAAAAAATCCTATTTTACATTCTAAGACTAAACATATTGAGATCAAGTATCATGTTGTAAGAGAGAAAGTTGCAGAAAAAGAAGTAAGATCGGAGTACATAAGTACAAAGGAGCAGATAGTAGATATATTTACAAAGCCTTTACCTAAGGATACATTTGTGTATCTGAGAGGTATGCTTGGGGTTATGCCCCAACCTATTTTTGAGAATTGATGCAAATGATTACATCCATCGAGTGGTATATGAGCCCTATCTTTCTTCTGGATTGGATGTTGGAACTTCCTCTATGGGGGAGTTTATGAGCTGAGTCATGAGGACTCATGTTATTGTATTCTTTTGAAAAGTGTCTTTTGACATTAAGTTTTTGTTGACTTAGTGATAGAATTTATGTCATTGATGTCAATGGGGGAGAGATATACATGAAAAACATTGTAGATTGTATGAGAGAGCTGAATAGGAAAACAAAGCAAGATTTGATTTGATATTTTGTAGTGATGTTGCAGTATTGGATTTTCGGAACATTGGATGTTTTTCATCTATGTTGCCATCAATTCCAATTGGGGAGATTGTTAGGAATGAATGAAAAGTGTTTTGGCAATCATTCTATAGTAGTTGTTGTTGCATTCATGACTTGGATTGTCATTGATGTCAACACAGTGATATTCTGGATATTAGCAGGAAAGTAGGTACAGTTTTGTTTTGCACACATGTTGTATTGAAGATTGGCTTTTGTGTAGTTGATGGTATGTTCTTTTGTGTGTTATTAACCTATGGTTAACAGAAAAAAATAAAAATTCATTCATTTGTAAGAGTTATGAGCATTTTGGTGAAAGCAGTATTTAGACAGTGTTTCTGTGAAGCAATGTTCGAAAATCGGAGGATATCTCTTAGCTGGGATGGAATCTGATTTTGTGCAGTTAAAGGGATGTTGGAGACTCATTAATGATGGCATGGTTCATAGCACAAACTTCGAGGACATGTTTGGAGAAAGTTACAGTAACTGGAAGCTGACAGTTTTATGTGAATTCTATGTGTAGCGTGTAGAATTTATTATTTTGTAAGTGAGGACCGACTCATTTGTAATTATTTGAGTTTGGTATATAAGAAGGAATGTTTTCCTTATTGTAATGTGTACTATGAAGATTGTGATGTGAATATATGCATAAAGTGAAGAAAAGAGCTAATTCAGTGATGAAGGAAGACTTGTGTGTACAGAGATTTGGAATTGTGATCTTGTGTAGCAGAGAGTGTAGTTTTGGCACAATGTGAAGGAGGTAATATATTTCATATTATTCTATTGAATAATTCTAAGATCTTTTAGATAGTGGGTTCAGAGATCTTGCCTTGAAGCTGTTTGGGCAGTGGGTCCTTCTGTCTTCCATAAACTCTTAACCGGGTTAGAATCTTTTTAACAGGGATTCAAAATCTCCTAACAGGGATTTATATGTACTGAATGTATTTCATAAGACTCCTAACAGGGTCCATCCTCTAACAAGGAACTTTCATATTAGTGCATCATTTTGTGGGCATCATTCCCACCACGGTTTACTCTTTTCAAGAGGTTCCCTAGTTAACATATCTTGTGTTATTGTGCAATTATGTATGATTATCTTTCTATGGTTGATCAGTACATTGATTATATTGTTTAAAGCTGTTGAATGGATAAATTATCAGATAACTGATTCACCCCCCCCCCTCTCAGTTATCTTGGGGATCTTTCCTTTCTAACATATATAATCTATCATACGACAATACAGGGGTTCTAAAACAACAATAGCCAAAAATCGTACGACTTTCTAACTTTGTGGGATGACTTTTGACTCTAGAAAGGATTTTTGCTTCTAATTTTGCAAATTTTAGGTTTTTAGTTTCAGATTGTTCATAAAATTATTTATCCAGATTTGAAGATTGTTCCAGATCAATTCATTCTTAGTAACCAGATAGATAAATAGGCATGCAAAACAATAAGCAAGTGATTCCAAGTACGTCTGAAAATAATGAACAGAGGACAAAGAAACCCTGCACATGAACAATCAAGTGACTGAATGTGCTAATCCCTAGGAGTGCTAATTGTCTATGTTCCAAAAAGTTTTTCAATAACCCACATATTCCTAGAAAATGAAAATTTTGGCCTCACTAGGGTTTGTAGTAATGGTTTGACTCTGCAACTTTTGTGATCTCAAGAGGGTGAACTCCAATCCAGGTGCACTAGGGTTTTGACACAGTCTAAGAATTTAATACATCAGGAGCTGCTAGGGAGATCTAACAGCCCAACAAGAGATCACACCCATGAAGATTTCCTCCACAAGGACATTTATATACCAGTTCTCACTACCACGGTGAAAATGGCTATTACTGCTTGAGGTTCCATCCACGTGGTTGACCCAATTAAGGGAATGTCCACTATAGTTAACCCTCTCTAAAGGTGACTCACAAAAGATACCACAAGGGGACTAGATCAGATTCAAGGATCTGGGTTTTTGGTAGTATCCAAAAATGAAGTAGAGCATAATCCCCTAGCCTCTTCACCTCACCAAGACAAAGCAGACAGATTAATCTGACATGCTAAGACTGAAACTATCTTGCCAAGATCTGTGATGTCAACAACTCGTGATCTATCAACCTCTCTGGAGAGAGAATGTATGAATCAAAAGTTGAAAACTACAAACCCAGTAGAATGCAAGACAATTCTAGTATCATCCCTACCTACAAGGGGATCCTTCGTCAAGAATAGCTTCGCATGCGTGAACAAGTGAATGAAGCCCACTCTCTCTTGATCATCCACAAATAGCATTCATAGGGCCTATTTACTATGTGTAATAGATATGTAGAAAGCAAATCTATTTTCATTTTTATAGCCCAAAATGAAGTCTGTGATATGAAAGCAATAAAACTCACACAAGCTTGACACATGAGAGTTCGTTTTAAATCCAAATTGAAATGTTATCAGCTTGAAAAGAATACCTGAATTCCTCGCAATGTGCTTAGTATATTTTTACCTATTTTTAGCAATTCTCACACTTTTCCCACTCAGAATCAGCACATACCAATCAGAAATAGAAAATCTCAATTTTTAGGGTTAGTTGTCAGTCCAAATCTAAAAATCAAATTTGGAAAACTGCCAGAAAATGTGAAACGACAATTGAATTCTGGTGTCAAAACTTGTACGATAGTGGGTTACCTCCCGTACGATAGTCTAGAAACTTGTACGACAGTGGGTGTCTTCTCATACAACAATCAAGCTACCAAATGATAATATGCAGCTTCTGATACAAGCCTCGATCAAATCAACTATTGTACGACAGTGGGTACTTCCTAGTACGAGTTTTTGACAAAACTCATACAATAAATGTACGGACAGAAAATAAAGATCACAGTTTTAAGCAAAAAATGATAAGAAATTGATAGAATTGAAATGGAAACCTGTTTCAAGGCCCCACGGTGGGTGCCAGAAATGTGTGTGTGAATTTTGTACCTAGCTGTAGACACAACACCTCAGTAAAACATTAGAGGTTAGCAAAAATCAAAATCATGCAATGAAATGGAAACTAAACTAACTAGGTGATTTATTGCCTTCTAGTAGGTGTGAGTATGATATTCTCAGATTAGACCGAGACCAGTGACATTGACGACACCTAAACAAAGGATTTGAATGCAGAATATGGATGCAAATTAATCTATATTTTTGTATTTTCCATGCAATTGCAAAAAAATTGGATATGAAACTAATCTAGATGAAACTGATATGATATGCAATTAATTTAAGAATGATATGCTAAATGATATGAATGCTCAAAAACAATGAAAATCTCACAACAGCTTGGACTCGCAAAAGATGGATGCTTCGATCACCAATTCGGCAGTGTGAGGATGCAATTTCATGGATTCTTTTAGAAGAGTTGAAGCCTTGATTTTATAGAAATCCAGGGCTTTGGAGGTGCATGGGAAAAGTCATAAATCACTCTTGATGAACTCAGGTTGATTTTTGAGTCAACAAGGAATCAAAGATAATTAACTCACATAATCATGCAAAATCATGCAAGAACAACTTTTTAACTCAAATCAAAAGTTTAGATCAGCTTTGAACTCAAAACAGATGTTGAGTTTCCAAAAGATAACAACTTGAATTGATTTTCTGATTTTAAGTTAACTGCTCTTTGAATGTGCACAATTAATTAAATAAATAAAGTGATTTATCTTTAACTTAACTGATTTTTGCATGAAAAATAGCTGATTTATGGGTTAATCAATTATTAAATCAAAATTTTATTTGAAAACTATATCATTAAATATGACAAATAACATTAATTAATTAAATAGGAATTCAATCAATTAGTCATGAGATTTTTGATTTATTGTCAGAATTAAATAATACAATTTAGGAATAGATGTAATTAAATTCAATTAAATAATTAAGTGGCAGAATTAAATCTAATTAATTAAATATTTAGAATATTCAATTAATTAAACTTTAGGATAAATAGGATTTATCGCCAAATAATCATTAAATTAAAAATAATTAAGATAAATAGGAATATTGCTAGGAACATTCCCCGATGCAGAATTTGAGATAATCAATTAAGATTCGATGATGTTCAGATGTGCCTTAGGTTAGGACTTTGATGTTGATTTCATTCGATTTGTAGATGTAGGAGGTTAATGAACCTATAGCCCATTTTTGGGGTATTACACTAATCAAGATGAAGCACAAGTCACTAAATTTGCATTCACATCATTACTGGGTGAACTTCATGTACTTACCAAAGCAGTAGAAATCATTTCACAAGTACAACCCAATGGCTCAGACCCTGAGCACACTAAAGACACTACAGGGGCACAAGAAACTGAGAAACCTACAGAGACAGATGAGCCTAACAAAATAGAGACATAGTCCACTGAGACTAAAGAACAAGCCCAGACAAAGGATCCCAAGGTGATCCCACTTAACACCACAACTAAGACTCTCACACAAGCAATCGAGACAACAACTAAAGAGGAGCAGATATAGGAAGAAAGTGGATCAACAGGGAAGGGTACTCCGAAGACTGGAGACAAGCTTATTGAGAAGAAATCACCACTAGAGAAGAAGAATAAAAAGAAAGGAAAAGGACCAGTCACCCTAGATGAAGTGATAATTATTCATGAGTGTGACCCGAGGACCCTAAGCCCCGAAGAACTAAGCAAATATGGGGAATTATGTTCAAGAAAGGCAGCTCAAGAGAAGTTGAAGCAAGAACACAAATAAAAAGAAATACTAACAGATGTGTGGCATATCTTACAATAGGTAGTACCTGAGGTGAATATTGATGAGGATACTCCTATCATAGATCAACTTATTACACTTGCCGAGAAGATCAATGCCCCAGACACTGATGCAGATAAATGAATTAAAGAAAGGGTAGAATCAAGAATAAAAGATAAACTGGTAGAGAAAATAAGCCAAGAAGTGGCAATTTGAAAGGTCAAATTATCTGAGGAAATCACTGAGATCAAATCTCTCACCCAGCTAGATTGTCAATTTCTACTAAAGCTTTGTACTATAGAAATCTTCACTATTGATGTCAGTGAAAATATAAAAGGACTGGAAGTAGAAATCAAGCTTAGTACAACTACAACTATAATCAAGCCAAATGCTTTTTCAAAGCACATTCACTGAGTTAGGTACTCAAGTAGTTGATATCAGATTTGAAGAAACAAGAAGAGCGCATCACTGATTAGGTCACTGAATTACAAACAGAACTCTTGCCATACCTAAAAAATTTTGAGGCACACATTGTCAAAGTAGAACAACTCATTGCAACACCTAAAATTTTAGTGTTAGATAACATCTTTGACATGCATGCACAAGTCAGTCTTGAGCATATTTCTCTCACCAACTTGAAAGAGGAATGGGAAAACCTCTTGGCATCAATAAAGAAAACCCACCAACATATTTTTGATAAAATGTGAGTATACTTTACTTTTTGTATTTTGGCATTACTATCAAAAAGGGGGAAAGCAATGTATAAGTCATTATGCCAAATATATATCTAGATGCTAAGTATACTACATATTACTGGGAGCATGCACTAAGGAGGAGTAAAGTAAATAGAATTTTTTGATATGTATATATGGCGGAGATATAAGGTATTTATTGATTAAGATTGAACAACAGTGTTGCAGTATTGGATTTTTGGAACATTGGATTTTTTTCATCTATGTTGCCATCAATGCCAATGGGGGAGATTTTTAGGAATGAATTCTTGGTAGTCATTCTGTAGCATTTGTTGTTGCATTCATGACTATGATTGTCATTGATGTCAACACAGTGATCTTCTAGAGACTAGCAGAGAAGCAAACAGTGTTTTAATTAGCGCACGTGGGATATTACAATTGGTGATATGTGATGTTGAGGTTATACTCTTTGATATGTTATATGTCTATGGTTAAGAGCACAAATATTAATTAATTCATTCATGAAAGTTATGAGCATTTTGGTGGAAGCAATATTCAGACAGTGTTCCTGAGTAGCGGTTTTTGGAAATCAAATGATATCTCCTAATCGGGATGGAATCTGGTTTTGCAAAGTTAAAGGAAAGTTTGAGACACATTGATAGTGATGTGGTTGATAGTGCAAACTTTGAGGTCACATGCGTGAAGATTTATTGTACTTGGAAGCTGACAGTTTTGTGTAATTTTGATGTAGCGTGTGGAAACTTTTATTTTGTAATTGTGTGCCAACTCATTTGTAATTATTTGAGTATGGTATAAAGGAAGGAATTGTTTTCCTTGTTGTAATGTGGAATTAATGTAAGTATGGTATGATTGAATGTGAATGTATGCATGAAGTGAAGAAAAGAGCCAATGAAGTTGTGAAAGCGAAATTGTGAAGGAAGACATGCGAAGTACAGAGCTCTTAAAGTGAGATCTGGTGTAGCAGTGAGTGCGGTTTGGCACAGTGAGGAGGTAAAATATTTCATATTATTCTACTGAATAATCTTAAGGTCATTTAGACAGTGTGTTCAGTGATCTTACCCTAAAGTTGTTTGGGCAGTGGGTCCTTCTGTCTTCCATAACTCTTAACAGGGTTAGAATCTTTTAACAGGGATTCAAGATCTCCTAGCAGGGATTTATATGTACTAAATGTATTTCATAAGACTCCTAACAGAGTCCATCCTTTCACAAGGAATATTCATATTAGTGCATCTTTTGTGGGCATCATTCCCACTGGGGTTTACTCTTTGATCAAGAGGTTCCCTAGTCAACATATCTTGTGTTATTGTGTCATTGTGTATGAATATCCTTCTATGGTTGGTAATTATATTGCTTACATGGTTAAATGTTGTTGAAGTTGATAAAAGTGATAATTATTTGATAACTATTTCACCCCCCCCCCTCTTAGTTATCTTGGTGGACTTTACTTTCTAACAATTGGTATCAGAGCAATAGGTCCTTGAAAGGAAAGTTTAACAGCTTAAGGAGATCCATGGTGAATTTTAGGAAAGAAAGCCCTAAGTTTGATGGAGTAAATTTTGATAGTTGGAAAGAGAAGATGAAGACACATCTACTGTATTTAGGACCAGGTTATTGGTTGATTACAAAGAATAATAAGACTATCATTGAAGAAGACAATCTTGAAACAAGTTCTAAAGATGAGGTAGATCTATTCATGTGTAACATACTTGCAAGAGAAGCACTTTTGATAGCACTTCTAGAAAATGAGTACAGTCAGGTAAAATGTCTGAAAAAATCTCATGATATTTGGAAAGCTTTACATTCTACTTTTGAAGGTGATGAACATGCAAAGAAAACTAGGTTACATAATTGGATATGTGCATTTGAAGATATAAGAATGATGGAAGATGAATCTGTTAGAAGCTATATTGACAGAATGTCAGAAATTGTTGCAAGGATAAAATCTTATGGAGGAGAAAAGATAGGAAATGAAGTGATATGGAAAATTCTGAGGACATTGACTCCTGTATTTAAGTAGACAACACAAATGATTGAACAAGTTATACCTTGTATAGAAAACTTTACAAGAGAAACTCTTCTTGGAAGATTGGAAGCAACAGAGATGAACCTGAGGTTATTAGGAGACTTACCTAGAATGGAGACAACATTTAGTGCTCTTAGTATTCATCCTACTTTGTCAAGAAGTACCAGTGTGAGAGGAGATTATGCCAGTAGTAGTAGATCTAGAAATGAAGAAGACAGAAAGATTAAAGAAGGTATTGCCTTGCTTGTGAAGAGAGAACCAGATGGTAAGAAAATTTGTAAATGTTGGACTTGTCAAGAATATGGTCATTTTGCATCTAAATGTCCTAAGAGAGTTAAAAAGTACAGAAATAATTTCAAGCCTAGAAGATCTAAGGAATGTTATTATGCTAATGATGAAGATCTTGAAGCTAGTATAGAAAGAACTTTGAGTGAAAGTGATACTGGGAATAATGATGAAATAGGATTTGTAGCAATTAAAGAAGAGAATCCTAAATCTAATGTTAAGGAAGAAAAAGCCCTAGTTTCCCAAGTTGAAAAGAAAGTTGATTGGATCATAGATAGTGGTTGTTCACATCATATGACTGGAGACATGAAGAAGTTCATAAAGTTTAACAATTATGATGGAGGAATTGTTAGAGTTGGTAACAATGCACCTTGTTTGATTAAAGGTATAGGATCTATTACTCTTGATGGAAAGACTAATACTGATGATGTTTACTTTGTGGATGGACTGAAACATAATCTTTTGAGTGTTGGACAGTTAGTTGATAAGGGATATCAAGTTTGGTTTACTGAGAAAAATTGTGTGATAAAGGATAAAGATGGAAATCTGATTGGAACTAGATCTAGAACCAGAGGTAATATATTTTAGTTGAATCCTACTAAGATGACATGTTTGATTACTAAGATTGATGACAATTGGTTATGGCATAGAAGGTTTTGTCATATAAACTTTGATAATATTGTGAAAGTGAGTACGACACTTGCAGTAAGGGATTTGCCTAAAATTATGAAGCCTACTAACATGATTTGCAAAGAATGTGTGATGGCTAAGTAGAAGAGAAGTTCATTTCCTAGTAAGAAGTTCACATCCGTAGAGAAGTTGGAGATAGTTCATATAGACTTGAGCGGTCCTACCAGGACTAGAGGATTTTATGGAGAAAGGTATTTTATGATTCTTGTTGATGATTTTACAAGAATGATGTGGATTGCATTTCTTAAAGAAAAATCTGAAGCATTTGATAAATTTAAGATCATTAAGAATAAAGTTGAGAATGAATCTGGAATGAAGATTAAATGTTTGAGATTTGATAGAGGTGGAGAATTTACTTCTAGAGAGTTTAACACCTTTTGTGAAGTGAATGGTATTAAGAGATAGTTTTCAGCCCCTAGAACACCTGAACAAAATGGTATTGCAGAAAGAAGAAATAGATCAATGATTGAAGCAATAAGAGCTATGTTATTTGAGAATGATTTAGCGAAGACATTCTGGAGAGAAGCAATGAATACAGCAGTATATACAATGAACAGAGTACAAATCAAAGCAGACATAGACAAGACACCTTATGAATTATGGTTTGGACATGCACCCTCAGTTAAGTATTTTAGAATTTTTGGAAGCAAATGTTATATAAAGAGAGATGATGATATTGGAAACTTTGATCCTAGAAGTGATGAAGGTATTTTTCTTGGATATTCTTTGAAGAGAAAAGCATATAGATGTTATAATAAGAGAACTAAAACTATTGTTGAGAGTGCAAATGTTAAAGTTGATGAAAAATTCAAAATTTAGGAAAGAATGCTTGATTATGAATTTGATGAAGAAGCTCATCCTCAGCCTAACACTAAAGCTACTAAATTATTCTATGAGACTGACAATTAATTGTTGAATGAGAGTCATGCTGAAGAAACCAGAGAGGAATCTGGAGAAGAATCTATAGTTGAAACAAGATTTGTGACCATGACACTGAATAAGTATATATCAAGACATCATCCTATTGAAAAAGTTATTGGAAGTTTGGACAGAGGAGTTCTGACTCAAAATAAGGTACATTTATGTTTGATTTCTCAAATTGAACCTAAATCTACTAGTGAAGCTTGTGAAGATGAAGATTGGATTAATGCTATGAAAGAAGAACTAGATCAGATTGAAAAGAACAAGACATGGGAATTGGTCCCTAGACCTAAAGACAAGAATGTGATTGGAACTAAATGGGTATTTAGAAACAAGATGAATGAACAAGGAGAAGTAGTAAGAAACAAAGCAAGATTAGTATGTAAGGGATACTCACAGCAAGAAGGAATTGACTATGAAGAAACTTTTGCACTTGTGGCAAGAATTGAAGCAGTAAGAAAGTTTTTTGCTTATGCAGCTTTTAAGAAATTTAAAGTGTATCAGATGGATGTGAAGTCTGCATTTCTAAATGGTGAATTGGAAGAAGAATTCTAAATTGAGCAGCCTAAAGGTTTTCCTTTGACTCAAGAAGGAGACATGGTATGTAAACTGAAGAAAGCATTATATGGACTAAAGCAAGCACCTATAACTTGGTATGCAAGACTAGATAACTATTTGTTAAAGTTGGGATTTACAAAAGGAATAGCTAATAGCAATCTGTACACAAAAGAAATTGAAAATGGTTTGTTGGTTATAGTTATTTTTGTTGATGACATTATCTTTGGAGGAGCAGATAAAGCTAGTAATAAATTTGCTAATGAAATGAAGATAGAATTTGAAATGAGTATGATTGGTGAGATGAAATATTTTTTGGGATTATAGATAACACAGAACAATGATGCTATATTTTTAAGTTAGACAAAGTACTTGAATGATTTTCTAAAAGGATTTGAAATGGAGAACTGTAAACCAGTTGGAACACCTATGGTTATAGGACATAAACTATCTAGCAAAGATGAAACACCAGTAGTTGAGCAAAAGAAATATAGATCTATGATTGGAGGATTGTAGTACTTGACACACACAAGACTTGATATAGCACATTCAGTTGGAATGGTAGCAAGATTTCAAGCCGAACCTAGAGAATCACATTATGCAGTAGTAAAGAGGATATTGAGATATTTAAGAGGCACAATGGACTATTGATTGTGGTATGAAAAATTTGATGATTTTACCCTATGTGCATATACAAATGCTGATTGGGGAGGTAGTGTTGATGATAAGAAAAGCACCAGTGGTGGAGCCTTTTTTCTTGGAAGAAGATTGGTTTCTAGCAAGAAGTAGAATTGTATCTCACAGAGTACAGCAGAAGCAAAGTATGTAGCAACAACAAACAATTGTAACCAGATAATTTGGATGAAGCAAATGCTGAAGGATATTGGAATTAAGTTTGTTGAGCCTGTTGTCATACATTGGGACAACACCAGTACAGTTAGTATGTCTAAGAATCATGTTTTACATTCTAAGAAAAAACATATAGAGATCAAGTATCATGTTGTAAGAGAGAAAGTTGCTAAGAAAAAAGTAAGACTGGAGTACATAAGCACAAAGGAATAGATAGCAGACATATTTACTAAGCCTTTGCCTAAGGATACATTTGAGTATCTAAGAGGTATGCTTGGGGTTATGCCTCAACCTACTTTTGAGTAATGATGCAATTGGTTGCATCCGTCTAGTGGCATATGAGCCCTATATTTCTTCTGGATTGGATGTTGGTACTTCCTCTATGGGGGAGTATGTGTATCTGAGCCGAGTCATGAGGACTCTTGTGAATGTATTTTCTGAATAGTGTCTTTTGACATTGAGTTGTTTTTGACATAGTGATGAAATTTTTGTCATTGATGTCAATGGGGGAGAAGTGTACATGAAAAACCCTATGTACCATCTGTTGGAGAGAACTAAATAGGAAAATGAAGCAAAATTTATTGATGAAGATTGAACAATAGTGTTGCAGTATTGGATTTTTGGAACATTGCATGTTTTTCATCTATGTTGCCATCAATGCTAATGGGGGAGATTGTTAGGAATGAATTCTTGGTAGTCATTTGGTAGCAGTTGTTGTTGCATTCATGACTATGATTGTCATTGATGTCAACACAGTGATCTTCTGGAGACTAGCAGAGAAGCAGACAGTGTTTTGATTAGTGTACGTGGGATATTGTAGTTGGTGATATGTGATGTTGAGGTTATACTCTTTGATATGTTATATGTCTATGGTTAAGATCACAGATAGTAATTCATTCATTCATGAAAGTTATGAGCATTTAGGTTGAAGCAGTATTCAGACAGTGTTCTTGAGTAGTGGTTTTTGGAAATAAGATGATATCTCCTAATCAGGATGGAATCTAGTTTTGCACAGTTAAAGGGAAGTTTGAGACACATTGATAGTGATGTGGTTGCTAGTGCAAACTTTGAGGTCACATGAGTGAAGAGTTATTGTACTTGGAAGCTGACAGTTTTGTGTAATTTTGATGTAGTGTGTGGAAACTTTTATTTTGTAATTGTGTGCCAACTCATTTGTAATTATTTGAGTGTGGTATAAAGGAAGGAATGTTTTTCCTTTTTTTAATGTGGAAGTAATGTAATCATGGTATGATTGAATGTGAATGTATGCATGAAGTGAAGAAAAGAGCCAATGAAGTTGTGAAAGTGAAATTGTGAAGGAAGACATGCGAACTACAGAGATCTGAAAGTGAGATTTGGTGTAGTAGTGAGTACGGTTTGGCACAGTGAGGAGGTAAAATATTTCATATTATTCTACTGAATAATCTTAAGGTCATTTAGACAGTGTGTTCAGTGATATTACCCTGAAGCTGTTTGGGCAGTGGGTCCTTCTGTCTTCCATAATTCTTAACAGGGTTAGAATCTTTTAACAGGGATTCAAGATCTCTTAATAGGGATTTATATGTACTGAATGTATTTCATAAGACTCCTAATAGAGTCCATCCTTTTACAAGGCATATTCATATTAGTGCATCTTTTGTGGACATCATTCCCACTGGGGTTTACTCTTTGATCAAGGGGTTCCCTAGTCAACATATCATGTGTTATTGTGTCATTGTGTATGAATATCCTTCTATGGTTGGTAATTATATTGCTTACATGGTTAAATGATATTGAAGTTGATAAAAGTGATAATTATATAATAACTTATTCACCCCCCCCTCTCAATTATCTTGGTGGACTTTACTTTCTAACAATATATATAGAAAATTTTGTCTATATACATTCAGAGTTTTGATACTAATGCCAAAGGGGGAGATTGTTATCTCTATTGAGAATTCAAGGTTGTCATTAGTATCAAAGGCTATGAAAAGATGTTGGTCAGTCAACTACATTAAGTAGGTCAGTAACCAGAAGCAAGGCAGACTAGTCGATAAAGCATATACACCAAAGCACTACATAGTTTACCGAGTAATGACTTCACTGACACCGAGAGACAATAAACATCAACAATTAGTATACACCAAGCAATTTATACAGTGTTTACTGATGATCACAGAAAATGGCATAGTAATCAGTAAAGGCACATTCTTCTATGCAAATGGTTACAATAGATCATAAAATAGTTTACCAAGATCAAGGAACATTTATTTTCATGATATTCATTAAATGCAATGTATATCTTTTGTAATAGTTGATCTAGGTCATTTTTGTACACCGTAGATCTTAGCGTTATGACTATGTTGTGTAACCTAATTTTGTTAAAGAGGCAAAAGAAGATCACTATATAAATGTATGTTTGCATCATTTTGGTGTGAACTAATATAAGAACTAAGATATGAATCATGAAGCACTTGAAGCAATTTCCTAACTTCAAGTCTATCAGTTATCAAGAGCAGAATAGATTACCGAGGATATCAGATTAAGCAGAATCAGAAAAGGTTACTGAGCAGTTCAGAGAAGAGATTCATCACAGAAAAGGTGAAATAGCTTTAGAACTTATAGATTTGTATCAGACAATTGAGTTTTCAATTAGCAGATAAATTGCCTATTGCTTTCTAACAATTGTAATAGAGTTTTGGATAAAAATCTCTTAGCAAAGTAGACTTAACAGTCTTATGTAAATCTCTTAACTGGGTGCACACTTCAGTAGTTTTGTTTAAATCCTATAACTAGGTAGATCTAGCTGATCTAACATGTTACTCCTAATAGGGTAAGATCACCAGAAGTGATCAAAACTTGTAGCCCTAATAGGCAAACCTTTTCTATCTGCAGTAGTGAAGAATTTATGGGTGTCATCCCCACTGCATTTTTTACCTTCTAACAAGGGTTTCTATGTTACCAAAATACTTGTGTTATGTGATTTCTATTTGATTTGATTTTGTTTACTTTTAGCAATTAAATGAATGATTGATACATGCAATTAGATACAAGCTATCTTGGTCGGTTATCACTATTTTCAGTTATTGATCAGAAAGGTTTACAAGTAAAAGTTTTTGAAGGCACTAATTCACCCCTCTCCTCTGAGTACCTATCTCTCCTAATTCCAAAAAGAAGATTATCTGGTGTGCCATCACTGATTATGTCTCTAAACTAATCCAAAAGGTGTTGTACTTCCTTTGGCAAAGTGGGATGTTGTGACTTGGTCTCCTCCTTGGGTTTAATGACTATGGCTAGTCCAACTCCTTCCTCATCCTTGAGTTTATGCAAGAACTCCTTCCCACTCATCAGAAGTATATTAGTATCCTATGTAGTTGTAGTTCCTTCCTCCATAAGTGACTGTATTTTATAGGTAACCCCATCTTTCTTAAAGGTGTACATGTTCTTCTTTCCATGGTAGACTGCATCCCAGTCATATTGCCATGGTTTTCCTAATATAAAATGGAAAGCATCCATTAGTAGGATGTCACATAACATTTTGTCTTGGTATCCTCCAATCATAAACTCCACCCACACGTGTTCATTCACTAGGACATTTTTCCCCTTGTTTATCTAGGTAACCTTGTAAGGATGAGTATGAGGTATCCTAACAAGCTTCAATTTTTGGACTGCCTCCTCTAAGATAATGTTATTAGTTGAACCTAAATCAATGATAACCTTGCACACTTTTCCAATAATCTTATAGTTGATCCTAAAGAGAGCCCTCCTTTTTGTAGGTTCTTCTTTGACTAGTTCCTTGAGCAGAACCTTCCTAAACATGAGGTTCTCACCATGTTTAGAATCTAGACTAACCTCTGGTGACTTAACACTACTCACCTCCTCTTGTGCATAGGCTATCTTTTTCTCCCCTTGTGAACTTGAAGCTTTGTCAGGGAACCTATAGGCATGGTGGCCTAGTTGACCATAGTTGTAACACTTCATGCTTGCAAAGCATGAACCTCTACTAAAGATGCTTGATCTGTCTCTTCCACCACATTGAAAACCTCTTCCTCTACTATAATTACCACTTCCACTTGTCTCATTGTTTTGTTCAACCAACTTAGAATCTCCTTGGCTCCTTGGATCATTACTCCTACCACCATATCCACCCCTATGTCCTCTAGAGTCTCTTCCTCTTCCTCTCTCCCTAGGATTAGAGTCTTTCTTCTTATTTTTATCTTCCACTTTAAGTGCTAATTGGAAGCACTTGTGAACTATATTAGGAGTCCACAAAATAATCTCCTCTTGGATGCTCCATCTTAGACCACCTAAATATCTAGCCACTCTGATACTCTCTTATTCTTGGACCTTAGACCTTAAGCAAAGTTTTTGAAATTCCTCGGTGTAAGAGGCCGCATCCATTTCCTTTTGTCTGAGACTTTCCCTTTTCTTATGCATTTGGATCTCATGATCCTCTTGTAGATAGTTATCTTTAATATTTGTTACCATATCCCTCCAACTGGATATTATTTTCCCCTCTCTTTCCCTCTCTTCTTGAAGGAACTTCCACCATGTTAGAGTTGGTCCCCTTAGTCTTGCCTTGGAAACCTTTACCTTTTGTGCCTCTGTGACACCTTCACACTCAAAATAATTCTCCATCCCTTCAATCCATTCCATGACTAACTCTGAGTTCATCTTTCCTATGAACATGGGTATCCCCTCAAGTGCCTTGCCTCACAATGCCTTAATGGCTTTAATGAAGGGTTCCTCTTGCATCGGAGGGTCTAGTTCTAGTATATAGTCATCCTCATCCACTAATTTTCCTTTATCATCATCAACTTCTAATTTCTCTTTCATTTTATCAATTGCCTCTACAACTTCTTCAAGTTTATCCTTCAGAGCTTCCATGATTTCTTCAACGATCCTATTTCCCTCCTTTTTCTCAACCACTTCCCTTGTCAATTCAGCATTGGTCACCATGGTGGATTCTCCCACTAATGTACTTCCACCTTCTGACATACACTATGCCTTACCCCAAATCTTTAATTGGCTCCGATACCAATTTGATAGGGAGATCTCTTCACTAGTCCTAATTCACCTAGGACTTGGTTTAGGTCTTTCTCTTGTCCTAGTTAGTGAAATTCTTAGAACCTATTCAATGAGGGATTACTGATAATCACCTCCCACTCCACTAGACCTCTTTATCAAGCTAAAGATCCAATACCTTCCCCATAACCCTTGCATGACCTCATCCCTTGAAGTTCACCAACTACTAACCAACTGGTTCTTTCAATGTTGTTTTTGGATAGAAGATTGTTCTTGGTCAATTTTGTATGGATTTGAAGTGACTAAGTCTTCAACTTCTCCCATTCCTTAATCGATCTCTTCAAAATAGGCCTAAAGCCCTATTAGGCCTTACTAGGTCTTGAAACCTTCTTTTTGGAGTATAACTCCAAAGATTCTCATACAAGTTGCAAAACTAAGTTGATATATGGACACCCTTTTCAGATTTATTAAGGATTTTCTAGTTCTTGGATCGTCGGTGTGTTCATACAGTACTTCCTATGACCATGCCTACTTTTTAGGCCTAATTGGCCTATTCTGGCTCACAGTGAAGATTTGGCTTCTACACCCTCTAGCGGATTGTTTATGGTGTCTCCTTCTTAGGATTGATTCCTTGACACATATCCTTCACTTCTTTGTTCTTGATTTGACCCTTTCAATTCCCAAGCCTTCTATCCTTTGTTGATCACAGTCAAGCTCTCCTAGCCAAGCATCCATTAGCTCGCCTAGGGATTGATCCCCAAAATAGTTCCCCTATAAATATGATCACAACACTCCATATATATTATATATACACTATGCTCTAGCATATTCCAAAGGTTCATATAGTTCTCTCCATGGAATCTCATGCTAGAGCCATTTGATTTCTCTCAACTCTCGATGAACCAGTGAACTGGTCTCAGAGGAGACTTTTAAAAACAAGAAAAATAAACTAACCTAGCTATTAAATAAAACCACACAAAAGAACTATATACAATGTAGTATTAACACATGCAAAGATAGGCTCAGGTTCAATCCATAAGATTGGAGTAACCAAGCTCTTAACACTGTCACAATTTTGCAGAGCACACCATTGCTTAATTTACTAAAAACAAAAACTTACAAAACATGCCAACCTTGATTCTTGGTCAGAAAATCCCTTAAGTAGTATAGGGGAACTGAGCTAACTAGTTAGGAAGACCCCTAACTACCTCTAGCCTTTGAAAAGACATTTGACACAATGTTGTCATGACAACTTTGCAAAATTACAAAGTGGTCATTAACAACTTGTACATTTCTTATAAAAACTTTGTCTAAGTCATTCCACTGAGTCTTAAATGACCTCAAAGGTTTATATAACACTCCTAAGACCATTTCTCATGTTATTTCTTCATTTTATATAGTCAACTTTAGTCTTTGACCAAATGGCATGGTAGCTTGGCAACTAGACTAAACATCCTAAGAATCCACAAGTCTAGAAAAGTCATTGTTAGGACTTCTACCAACCTTCCTAGAACTAGTTAATCTCCTCACACACACACTATGAACTCTTCATATTCCTTATTAGAAAATGACTTGGCTAAGGTCACTACAAGCCAAAAATAGTAAGCTAGGGTAGGCAAAGTCCCTAGGTGCTCCTGCACCAACGACTACTCATGAAGCACGGGTCAATGAGTTTGAACAATAAATTACCTAGTTGAATCCTAATAGCAATATCACAAATTGACTTGTTGTCAAAAATATCTCATACTTATCAATTGATGAGCTTAAGGAGATTTATAATGAATGGTTCATAAGGCACAACACTTGCTAAATATTTTGGAAATGGGGTTCCAAGAAAAGTGACACAACCTTGGAGGAAACTCCATGTTTAAGCATGCTTGAGCTAGAGTAGTAATAGGATGGGTGGCCTCTCAAGAATCTTGATGCTTTTCCTTTGTGAGGATTGTCTATATGTAATGAGTGCTAAGTGTTCCATTCATTCTCAGGAGAGTTGGGCTCTTGTGAACTGATACTCATGAAACATTGGTCAATGTGTTTGACTCAAAAACTACACGGTTGAATCCTGGTAACAATATCACGATTTGACTTGTTGTGGAAATGATCTCCTACTTATTAATTGATGAGATTAAATGACTTTCCAATGAATGGTTCATAAGGCATAAGACTCATTGAAGGTTTTACAAATTTGGTTGCAAGCAAAGTGGGATTAACCTTGGATGAAACTCTATCATTAAGCATGCTTGAGTTGGACTAATACTAGGATAGGTGACCTCCTAGGAAGTCTCGATGCTTAAAATTTGTGAGAATTAGCTAGATGCAATGAATACTTGTGTGTGTGAATTTTTTACTTAGCTGTAGACACAACACTTCAGTAAAACATTAGAGGTTAGCAAAAATCAAAATCGTGCAAGTAATTGAAACTAAACTAACCAAGTGATTTACTGCCTTCTAGTAGGTGTGAGTATGATATTCTTAGATTAGATCGAGACCAGTGACAATGCAACACCTAAATGAAGGATTTAAAATGATGAAGATGGATATGAAATGAATGCAGATTTAATCTATGTTTTTGTATTTTCTATGCAATTAGATGAAAAACTGGATATGAAACTAGTCTAGATGAAATTGATATGATATACAATTGATCTAAAAATGATATGCTAAATGATATGAATTCTCAAAAAAAAATGAAAATCTCACAACAGCCTGGATTCGCAAAATATGGATTCTTCAGTCACAAATTTGCCAATGTGAGGATGCAATTTTGTGGATCCTTTTTAGAAGAGCTGAAGCCTTGATTTTATAGAAATCTAGGGCTATGAGGATGCATGAGAAAAGTCATAAATCACTCTTGATGAACTCAAGTTGATTTTTGAGTCAACAAGAAATCAGAATCAAATCAACTCACAAAATCATGCAAATCATGCAAAAACAACTTTTTAACTCAAATCAAAAGTTTAGATCAACTTTGAACTCAAAATAGATGTTGAGTTTCCAAAAGATAACAACTTGAATTGATTTTCTAATTTAAAGTTTAATTGCTCTTTCAAATGTGCATAGATAATTATGAATTATTTAAATAAATAAAGTGATTTATCTTCAACTTAACTGATTTTTGAATTAAAACAATTGATTTATGGGTTAATCAATTATTAAATCAAACTTTATTCAAAAACTATACCATTAAATTTGACAACTGACTTTAATTAATAAAATAAGAATTTAATCAATTAGTCATAAGATTTTTGATTTCTTGTCCAAATTAAATAATAAAATTTAGGAATAGATATAATTAAATTCAATTAAATAATTAAGTGGCAGTATAAAAATCTAATTAATTAAATATTCAGAATATTCAATTAATCAAACTTTAGGATAAATTAGCTTTATCACCAAATAATCATAAAATTAAAGATAATTAGGATAAATAGGAATATTGCTAGGAATATACTCTGATGCAAAATTTAGGATAATCAATTAGGATTCGATGATGTTTAGATGTGCCTTAGGTTAGGACTTTTGTATCAATTTCATTCGATTTGATGATATAGGAGATTAATGAACTTATAGCCCATTTTTGGGATATTACATTTTGCCCCTCTTTGAATTACTTTGCGAAGCGCAGTGGTTCAAAGACAGTCTGTGTATGATATGAAACTAATGTTTGAGATTTGATTTGAAAGATGAACCGATTCTGAGATAGAAACCGATTGAAAGATTAGAAGATGTTATGTCCTAAATGACCAAAGATAATGTTAACTATAACAGCAATGAACTGGTGATTACGAAAACGTGTCAAAACACCTGATTCTGAACCTTATGATTACGAAGAAGTGAGTGACCGATTCCAAACCTGATCATCAATAAGAATCACATTGGTATCACATCTGAACCCTTCAGTTATGAAGAACCAAGGAAATAACACTAATGAACCGATGGTTACAAAAAGCTGATCCAATTTACAAGATTAGGAGAATACTAGATTGATATGGATCTTGATGAATCTAATATGCCCCAAGCGATGATAGATTTTCACCAAGTGATGAGGACTTTTGATGAGTCAGCAACTAGACATGGTTGTTGTCTTGATTACTGAGGAAAGATTGATTACAGATTTAGATTTACAAACTTGAATGATGTGCAATACCATGCCCCCTTCAGGATTAATATTGAAATCTAATAAGAAAAGTCAGCGTTGAATGGTTTAGAAGCATGTTAATTGATTTGAGAAGTGGTTGTACACATCTAGGAACGCGATCTGCATCATTTGGAGGTCTTGGAGACCAAGTTTGACTAGGTTAAACCATGAGTTGACCATAGTTGACCAAGATGAAATTTTGATATTTTGATGTAAGATAATCAGTTAAGTTGAATTCTAGATTTTTGTGATGATTAGAAGGTCGATTATGCAAGTAGTCGCCTATCCTGGGTCCAATAATTTTAAATCATGATTTTGACATAGAAAACGATCTCAGATTTTGATTTTGATCCCGAAAATGGGTTAATAACGTTGAAATTAGCCAGGGGTACAATTTTTGCAAAAAATGGGGCACTTTTGAAAATTAGGTCAAAAGTTATATAAAGGTCAGAGGGGTCATTTTCCATTCATTATTCCCATTTGACTTTTTGAGACCTTGTGGAGCCCTCTGAGCAAGAAAATGGCCGAAATGAAGGTACATGTCAATTCACATCGATTTGAGCACAGTCAAAGACACTAGAGACCTTGATAGTATGGACATCCGGTAGGTGGACCTTTGTGCCTCTCTGAAAATTCAATTTTTTCTTGTTTGTAGCATTTTTAGCATAGTTTTCGTACGTTTTTAATTTTGAATTTTTGCATGCATGAAAGCTCGTACGACTGTCCTCTGTGACTCATACAACTTTTCAAATCTAGTTAGGTTGTTGTATTATTATTCCCCAAGACTTGTATGAGAGGGACCCAAGAGTCGTACGACATTTTGTCAGGTCCCTCATAACTCGTACGAGGAGATATACAGTGTCGTATCATCATTCTTTGTCGTATGGTAACTAGTTAAAACTTGTATGAGTTTTGATGCCAGTTTGCTTTGTCGTTTGAAAAATAGTGAGCTTAAAACTCCATTTTAGGTCAAAATTTTTTATTTTTTGATTCCTTACGCTGATTACTAAGCATTTAATGTATCATCTAAAGTAGTGATATGTTCAATTTATGTACTTATAGCCTATTTTTCAATCGAATTATTGATAGGGTCCCCTATTTTTATGTTGTGTAGGTCATATATCTCGATGTCCATGTGCGCATTTCTCATCCTACGACCCAGAGATTGTGTGTTTCACTGCCAAACCCCATGAGGGTTCATCTTGCTTCGTGCGGATTTGAGTATCTAATTCAGTTACCTAAGATTAGGGTAAACCATGGACTGTTGACTGCCTCGATAGATAGATTTCATTTTGAGACCCAGACTTTCCACTTGCCGACTGGGGAGATCACTATCACACCAGAGGATGTTTACTGCATATTGTGCATTCCCTTCCATGTTGGTCAGCGTCTAGAGTATGTGAGTTCAGGGAACTCTGGTTTACTGGCATTCAGACATCTTTTCAGAGATGATACATAGCTGACAGGTTCTATTTCATGGGAGACTTTGGTACAGTGCCATGGTTAGACTCACAGATTAGAGTGCATTATTGCTGGGATGATAGGAGGCATCATTATGTCCGACTGTCAATAGAATGGTCTATTGATGGGTTGGGCCCCAATGGTGGTACATTTGATGGCAACTCCCTCTAAGTTAGCCTGGGGTCAGTGTTTATTAGCCCATGTGTTCTCTAAGATGCACAAGGTAGTGTATCAGGAGAGCAAGTCTTTTGCTGCTGGTGCTTTAGTTCTATAGATCTGGGCATGGGAGCATATCCCAGTTTTGAGACCAATGTGTCAGTCACAGCGATAGCCATAGGAGCCGGTGATTTATACTTATTCTGGATATGTTACACAGGTTTGTATGGGCCATGTAGATTACTGAAGGCAGTGCCTTGATGACATGACATTTGTACGATGGAGGCCTTATGTAGATATTGAGATTTGGCCCACTGCACGAGAGTAGTTCAGTTTCTTCTTCTAGAGCTGTATATTGATTGGGCATTCTACCACTATTCTGGAGCACTCCTTGATTACTAGAGTGTGGAGACAGTATGGACGAGTGCAGGATGCACCTCAGGATTATGCCACTTATGCTCAAATAGTCCATGAGATCGGACTTTGATGGATTGTGAGGCTTTCTTATGCCTTGTGTTCATAGGAGTATAATGGTATTGTTAGCAGGGACTTGGACTACAAGCCATAGGTAGTCAATGCTGGAGTGACAAATGATTATATTGCATGGCTCACAGACTTCTCGATCTACAGGTTCTCTGATCCTACAAATTTGATACCTTCCATGGAGGAGGCTATGGATGTTACTGGGGCTCTGATGAGATAGGGTCTGAGACCCGTACAGGTTCCAATTTTGCACCCCATACCTCTGAGACCTAGAGCGATGGCTCCTCTTCAGAGACCAGTAGGACAAATGAGCCCCAGTTGTCCCACTAGTTCTACAGCAGGTAGGCCTATAGGTTCATAGAGATAGACTAGGGGAGAGAGTAGTACTTTAGGTAGTGTTGGTACTGCTGAGGAGGTACTTGCAGCAGAGCAGTGTGTAGGTGGTCATGGTCCTGATCCATCATAGGGTGATACTACTTTTGATTTAGGTGCTGAGGTGAGACGTCATAAGGTGCAGAGAGTAGAGACCACAGAGTAGCCAGCCATAGATACTGAGATGCCAGCAGTCGATGTTGATCTGAGTGTTCCAATGAATCCACAAGAGACTATCAGATGGCTTAGATTATAGGTTAAGGACCTAAAGGTACGTAGTGCTCGCTTGGAGAGATTTCTGGAGGTAGATAGACAACGTGCTAAGCTTCGTGAGGATGTTCATAGATTACAAATAGAGGTGACACACCAAGCCTCACGAGCTACCTATTATGTTTTTGCTTACTATGATGTTGTTCCAATTTCTTAGAGTTCCTACATACTCTTAGTATATGATAGCATCAGAGGGAGCTAGGGCACCTAGAGCCAAGGCAATACCAGACGCACCACCTCCACCTCCACCAGATGTAGAGGATCAAGCAGATAGTTGATCTATCATGATATGTTCTGATATTTTTGCTCTTTTGATTTTGATACTATTCTAACTTCTGATAGCTCACATGAGCTCATTCTTTTGTACACTATGCCAGTAGTGCACCCCTGACTAGTTCGAGTTTTATGATATATATATGAGATCAAGATTTTGGTTATGACTTCATTTGTACTTGTCATGTTTTGATTTATGATGATATCATGTGATGTAAATACTATTAGTAGTGTAGAATGTATGTATGGATTTATGCAATGCAATGATTTCTTTCACATGTATGGATGTTATGCAAATGTACTTGATTATGGAAAGATGTATGTATGATTTTGATTATGCACATGTATGCAATGTATATCAACAAATGGAATGATTATGTAATGAAATGCAATGATACACATGATATGTTTTGCAGGTATTGATGAAGGCAAGTACTCAGTCTTATGTCAAAAAGGATGTCTAACCTAGGATAGTGACTGCTTGTGGTTCGATGAAGAGACCTTCATGTTAGGTTTCAGCTCTTGTTAGATTTGAAGATGTGATTGAAGAATCATTTAAGGTTTATCCAACCATTATGAGATCATGCAAACATGCAAAATGAAAAATGACATGCAAAATGATATGCAACTTAAGACCTAGGACCTAGACACTGATCATGTGTCAGTCATTTGTCATCATTGAATTTTTAGGTAACCGGATAAATCAATACAATGTCCACTAGCTATGAAACCATAGACATGAATATCGATTTTATTTTCATAATGTCGGATTAGATATAAGTACCAAGACACAAATGCTAGGATGACCTGAATATCATGTCCATTTTGATATAGCAATTTGTATAAGCATCAAAACATAGATGTTGTGATGACCTGAATATGCCTTGCATTCAAACACATCAAATAGTCAAGAGATCATTCTAAATCCAATGTGAATTACGCGTACTGACCCTTTATCATTCACATCCTTAGGCAAGATCGTGTTTCACAGTAGGAGAAATAACTCACTTAAAAAGACAATAGTTAGATCAAACTTCTTTGAATTTTTCAGGTATCAATGGTCGAGGTACTCATGGACATCCAATTCAAGATGGAGGCTCTTACAAACAGACACCATTTCAATCCAAAATTTCCAAAGTTGTTAGATTTTCACATACAAGCAGAAGACAAAGAAAAGATTATGCCCCCATTCATCACTCTGTAAATCCTGTAAAGGACATCATCGAAGAGCTCAAAGGACACAATATGCAAAAATATCAATGCGAATCAGTAAGCATATAAGGAGATAAAAGCATGTAAAAAGCATAGATTGTTTTTAGTTTGTGTTTGATTGCGTTGTTGTAGATGCAAAATCCTTTCTGGAGAGGAGACTGACTGAATGACTCAAATGAAGCTTCAATGGACTCTAACTGGATATGACATGTCTAAAGTATACTAGAGACCATAGGATATGACATTGATTTCCCCCAAGTGTTAAGCATTGATAGGATACAAATGCTTGAGTTGATTGGTGTACAAACTGACTTTGTTGAAAATAGGAATGCAGAAATAAACTAGGAGATATGTACAAACTAAAGTAGGACTGAAAGCTGAAAAAGACCGAGATTGTGCTGATAGATGGAGCATTTTGAACAAGTGGTGCCTATTTGCCAGGTTTTCACCATCTTGGTAGAGATTCTATTTTTGCTACCAAGGTGCTTGTTTCCAGGTTTTCACCAAGGCACTTTTTCTTTTTCTCATTTTTTTGTATTTTTCACTTTTTCCAATCTTTTTGTGAATCACCAAGGTGCCTATGGCTAGATTTTCACCAAGATGTTCATTTTTTCAGGACTTCTTCATATTTTTAAGATTTTTTCAGGACGTTTTACCATACACTGAATGCCTTAGGCATATAATTTCTTGAGATGGAGAATGTTGATTAGTTCTCAGATCTGTTCTCCTTCAGTCATTGAGAGTTGATAGGCTCCAGAGCCAAAAGTAGCAGTGATAACAAAGGGACCCAACTAGTTGGGTTCAAACTTCCCCTTGCATTCTCGATGTAATTGATTTTTAGGATTCTCTCTCAAGACTAGATCGCTAACCTGAAATTCTCTGTGTCTGACTTTCTTGTTGTCGCCTCTAGACATTCTTTTCTAATACACTTTGAGATGATCATACACTGCTTTTCTATGCTCATCTAGTAGTTCAAGTTATTGCAACCTAAACACTCTATAGTCATCATCAGTTACTAGACCATGCATTTTGATTCTTAATGATGGGATTTCAACCTCAATAGGTAGTACCGCTTCAGACCCATAAACTAAAGTGAAAGGTGTAGCCCCAGTGGGCATTTTGATACTTGTTCTATAGGTCCAGAGAGATGGATTGATCATGAGATGCCAGTCTCTTCCTGTTTTATTAACTGTACGGTGCAATATTTTCAATAGATTCTTGTTAGAAGCCTCCTTTTGTCTATTCCCTTGAGGATAGTAGATAGATGACCAATGTTGTGTAATCTTGAATTTGGCACATAGATCATCTAAGTCTCTATTCTTGAATTGTCCACCATTATATGTGGCTATAGAGTGTGGAATACCATACCGACATATGATGTAGTTCAAAATGAACATAGAAATTTTCTTGTCGGTTGCTTGAGTCAGGGGGACTGCTTCTACCCATTTTGTAAAATAGTTTGTAGCTGTTATTATATGGGTATGTCCATTAGAAGAATGAGGATGTATGGATCCTATAAGATCAAATGCCCATTGGTGAAAATGCCATTGTGTAGTAAAGGGAATTAGATCTTTCCTTGAAGCATGAATTAAGTTGCCATGTATCTGACACTTTTGACAATTCTTAGCAAACTTGATTGCATCTTTCTTCATTTCAGGCCAATAGTACCCAGTCCTAATAATCTTTCGAGCTAGCGTTAAACTATTCAAGTGTGACCCACATATACCTTCGTGGACTTCCTTGAGTGCACATTGAGATTCTTCCCATTCTAAACATCTAAGTAGTGTACCATCTAGACCTCATTTGTATAGATCATTACCAATGATGATATATTGGGAGGCATTACGGATGAGGTATCTTTTTTTGTGGTGATTGAAGGTATCATGAATGATTTGATCTTGGAGATAGGATAATAGGTTTTTGTATCGAGATGAATCATGACCAACAACAATGCAAATCATGCAGGTTTTAGGGGAATCATATGCAGGATAAGATAGTGCTTCCACCAGGAACTCATAGCGTAGCTCATGTTTAGGCTACTATAATAGAGTAGATAGCATTGTCATTGCATCGACAACCCTGTTCTTTGTTCTAGGATTTTCTCAAATGTGATAGATATGAAATATTTCTTTACATCATCTACCATTCTTTTGTATCGAATGAGCTTTTCATCTTTCGTTTGGTACACATCATTGACTTGATGGATAACAAGTTGGGAGTCCCCATGAATGTGTAACTCAGTCACTCTCCACTCAATTTCTAGTTTCATTCCATTAAGAAGGGCTTCGTATTCAGAAATATTATTTGTGCAAGGGAATTTTAATCTGAATGCTTTGGGTATTGAGTACCCTTGAGGAGTGATAAATAATATGCCTGCTCCAGATGCATTTTGCGTATAATAGCCATCAAAGAACAATTGTCATTCTCTAGAAGAAAGATTCATGATAGAGGAATCTAGGAATTCCATTAGCATTGGTGTATTATCAAACATAGGTGCATTTGCCAATTGATCAGCAATAACTTGACCTTTTATAGATTTTATTTCAACATATTCAATGTCAAATTCACTTAAGAGCATGACCCATTTAGCTAATCTACCCGTGAGGGCAGCTTTGCTTAGTAGGTACTTTAGTGGATCAATCTTAGCTACCAAATGTGTGGTATGCTAACATGTAATGTCTCAGTTTCTATGATGCAAAGATCATAGCTAGACAAGCTTTCTCAATCATATAATAGTTCTTTTCATATGCCACCAATGCTCTACTGATATAATATATAGCTCTTTCCTTTTTATTCTCATCATGTTGTGTAAGCAATTCCCCCAGCGATGTGTCTATTGTAGAGAAATATAAGATCAATGGCTTCCCTTGAATAGGAGGCATAAAGATAGGAGGATTTGATAGATATTTCTTGATATGGTCAAAGTTCTTTTCACATTCCTCATTCAATGCAAAGGTCACACCTTTATGTAAAGTTTTTGTAAAAGGCTATGATATGTTTGCAAGCTGTGATATGAAGTGTCTGATAGATTTTACTCTCCCTTGTAATGTTCTCATTTGACTAATGTTCTTCGGGGGTTGCATCTCCATTATAGCTTTTACTTTAGCTGGATCAACTTCAATGCCCTTCTTTGAAACTATGTATCCTAAGAGCTTTCCAGAAGTGATACCAAAAGCACACTTCTTAGGATTTAGTCTAAGACTAAATTTTTCCATTCTGTCTAGTATCTTGCTCAAGTCATTTAGATGTTCAGCTCTAATCATAAATTTTTCTAAAGTATCATCAACATAATGCTCCATAGTTCGATGCATCATGTCATGAAAAATAGATGTCATAGCTCTTTGATATGTAGCACCAGCATTTTTAAGCCCAAATGGCATGACATTCCAGCAAAAGGTACCCCTTGCACATGTGAAAGTAGTTTTCTCTTGATCCTCTGGAGCAATTTTTATTTGATTATATCTGGAGAAACTGTCCATTAAAGAATACATCTCGAAACCCGTAGTCATGTCCACTATCATATCAATGTTAGGTAGTGGAAAATCATCCTTAGGGCATGCTTTGTTCACATCTCTAAAGTCTGTGCACACTTTGATTGATTTATCTAGTTTAGAAATAGGTACAATATTTGAGATCCATTCAACATAGTCAATAATATGGATGAATGTAGCTTTTAGTAGTTTCTCTAACTCAGCTTTGACCAATAGTGCAACATGTGGATGCATCTTTCTTATTTTTTGTTTAATAGGTTTTACTCCAAGAGCAATAGATAAATGGTGCATTATAAGATTAGAATCCAACCCTGGCATATCTGAATATTTCCATGCAAAGTTGATCTTTTTCTCTGTTAGGAATGTAGTAAATTTTTGCTTTTCCTCTTCTAATAAGGATTGTGCTACATGGATCAACTGTGGTTCCTCTGTTGTTCCCAAGTTGATAGATTGAGTGGGTTCAATGAGAACTGGAGATCTGTCTTGTAAATGACTCGGAAGGACATCAAATATCTCATCCTTAAGCAACTCAGAGAGGGTTTCACCTTTGGATACATATTTTATTTTTACTTTTGTAGGTTCTGAGACTGCCACAAAGTGGTTTTCAACCTCAGAACTCCTTTTCTTTTTCTTTTTACTTTTTCTCTTTTGACTAAGATACTTGATGTCTGACTCCATCATGCTAACACTCGGTTCACCAATGGAAGTCCTCATAGGCTCAACTGCATTTAGGTAGCAAGCAAGGGCATAGTCATTCGGGAAGGTATAAATACTAGAGCTTAGATTCGTGGAAGTTTGGTCAAGAAGGTCAGGATGTTGGATAGTCAAAGTGGGAAAAGATTAGGAGATAGTGTTTATGGATATGGATCTATCATCATTGGTCCTAACCCAACACTCAATTTTGAAGGTGATATTACAACTCAAAATGTTCAATTCGTGAATAGGCTCAATGTCATTGTGGGAGTCCACTTCAGCCATAGGTGGATCAGACTCATTAAGTTCATTATTTCACTCTAGACTTATGTTGGGTGTAGGTGCATATTGGTGAATAACATCAATATATTTTCTGTGATAAGCTCATCTTCCTCTAGAATGACTCCCCATTCATAGTCATTAGATTCCTCATCTATGCCTCTAGGAAATTTAAGAACATGAGTAAAGTCAAGACGAATACCCCAAGAAGGGTTACCCTTAGATTCTGATTTGAATTCATACTCATGAGAATCTATTTCAGAATCACTGGAACACTCCAAGTGCTCAGCTATAGTGATAGGCCTATCTTCCCTTTTGTCTATTTGATTAGCTTCGAGATTAGATGGTTCTTGTGTTGCAACTCTCTCTTGTTCCATAGTAGGTTCTTGTATTTCTACTACGTTGATTCTCTTTATTGGGTCATCTTCAACATCAAGGAGGTCTTTTATATCTTTAGGCAAATGCTCATAAGGTATGACCTCCTCAGTAGTGTTAGAATCATCACTATCAGATTGTTTTGTTTGTTATTTCTCAAGGAGGGCTTCTTCCGGCTTGATTTGCTCTATGACATGTGGGGAGTTCTTGCTAAGATAGAAAGGCTTCTTCTTGTACCCTAGACCTATTGTATTCTTGTTTGCCCGACCACGATGGTCAAGAGGTGATAGAAGACTTTTACCTTGTAGTCCTAGAGGTCCTTTTCCTATATATCCCATCTTTGTAATCAATCTGTCCCCTGGTATGTTTCAAACACAAGCAGTTATTAGTTTTATGACCCTTACTACGATGGAAGTGATAGAAGTCATTCTCTTTCCACCATTTCAGTTTAGGTTCGTGATCAAATTGTTGGATCTCAGGCAAAGAGATGATGTTATTAGCCAACAAAGTTTTCATAGCTGATTCCAAAGATTCTCCAAGAGGAGTGAACTTTCTTTATTATCAGTAGACCAAGGTTTATACTCTTTCATCTTTTGAGATGATTCGGGTACCTTTTGTTTCAAAGCTTTGATGGCTTGGGTACCAATAGTGAGATTGAAAGCTGGTGCCTTAGATGGGGCACAGATTGTATCAACAACGCCATCTATGACAATGCCTTTATTCTTGTTCCAATTTTTGTTCTTGTCCTTAGAACTAGATCCAGATTCATACTTTTCCTTTTGAAGTGTGATGTCTCCTTTTTTCACAAGTACTTTTTGAATTTTGATCACATTGTCTACCATCTTATCAAAAGATGTATGATTTTGCATTTGTAAAGGGTAGTTGATTTCTGGACCAGATTATTGATGAAGATTTCCAATTTCTCAGTTTCTGGAATGGGTCTAGCATATAGAGAAAATTTCTTCCTCCATCTTTTGAGAAATGTTAGGAATGGTTCTCCTGGATATTGTTTCAGATTGCAAATGTCGATCATGGTGACTAGATGCTGAATGTTATAGGAGTATTGCTGATAGAACAATTTGATTAACTCCTCAAAGGTTTTGATAGTTGGAGGCATCCTAGAGAACCAATGAATGGCTGCTCCTCCTAGAGATCGAGGGAAAAGATGCATCAAGTAGGTTGGTTCGTGCATGAACTCCATAGATTGAGTATAGAATTCTCTGACATGATCTTGAGGATCATAGTTTCCATTGTACTTATCGTATTTAGGCATTTCCACTCTTTTAGGGAATGACAACATATACAAGTCTTTATCAAATGGAAAAGGGCATAGAGCCTCCATGGAGAACTCTTTAGGTTCCTTTTCTCTTTCAATTTTTTTTAAGTTTGACTTGCATGACATGCATCTATTTCATAATAGCCATGATAGGAGTTTCTTCCTCATGCGTAATAATATCTTCAACATTAAAGTTGGGAGGAAGTTTAGCTCCTTGATGAGCTAGCTCTAGAAAGTATATTTCTCTATCTTCCTTTAAGAAATGCCTCATCATTTTCTTGAATTCATCTTCATTTTGATATCGAGCAATTTCAGAAGGTGTAGGTTCTTGATCCACACCATGTTGAGAGTGATGTCCTTGAGACCCGTGATTTGTCCCTCCGTGAGACATATTGTTGTTATAAGAGCTACTAGGGATAGATTGATGTGGGGTTGTCTGATAGCTTCTGTGAATTGAAAAAGGAGGTGTTGGTGGATTACCTGCGTGGATCGATGCAGGAGGGCTAACGTAACCACCTTTCAAGAAAAGATTTCCAAGAGCATCTTCCCCAAATTTGGTTGTCTCGTAAGGTTGATGAATTGTCTGAGCAAGCACAGAAGATGTCTCTGAAGAGATTTTTGGTTCGTCTCTTTGTTTTCAGGATGAAGCTCTAGTTTCCACCATTAACCTTAGGTGAAGCAAGAGAGCAAGATGAAGACAACTGAGAAATGACTTGATTCAAGAAGATCAAATGACGCAACCTTGTCAAGATTGGTTTGATTGAAGATTAGATTGGACAAAAATGAAGGATATTGTGCCCTGGTAGTATGGGTAGATGCCCAAAAGATAGCAGACACGGATTCACAACACTTAGTCATTTTGAAGATTGATTGAAGATTGATAATTATGACAAGGTTTTGACACAAGATGAAAAAGACTCAAATCAATTAAATAGAAGGTTGAATTAGAATCAAAAGGCCACTTTGGGAAAATGATTAAATTCTTTCTAGTTTTTTCTCTGTTCCTAACACAGTAATTTGTTTGACAGATTCTAGAGATAGGCTGTAAAAGTTGAATATATGGCAATTTTGACAACTTTTTGGCAATTTTTAAAAAATTCTCAAACGACTTTCTGCAGGGTCGTATGACAATGGGTATTCTCTGAAACGACAATTGACAAGACTCATACGACAATTGCAAGACTCACATGATAGTTGATAGCATATTTTGACTTTTTGCTTTTGACTAGCAACAAAACTCGTACGACACTATACAAGCTATCATACGACAATACAGGGGTTCCCAAATGACAGTTGCCAAAACTCGTACGACTTTCTGACTCTGTGGGATGACTTTTGACTCCAAAAAGGTATTTTACTTCAGATTTTGTAAATTTTAGGTCTTCAGTTTCAGATTGTTCACAAATTTTTCTGTCTAGGTTTGAAGATTATTCTGGGATCAATCATTCTCAGTAAGCAAATAGATAAATAGGCACACAAAACAACAAGCAAGTGATTCCAAGCACATCTGAAAATAATGAACAGGGGACAAAGCAACCCTATGCATGAACAATCAAGTGACTGAATGTGCTAATCCCTAGGAGTGCTAATTGTGTATGTTCCAAAAAGTTTTTCAATAACACACATATTCCTAGAAAAATGAAAATTTGGCCTCACTAGGGTTTGTAGTAATGGTCTGACTCTGCAACTTTTGTGATCTCTAGAGGGTGAAATCCAATCCAGGCACACCAGGGTTTTGACATAGTCTGAGAATTTAGTACATCAGGAGCTACTAGGGAGATCTGACAGCCCAACAAGAGATCACACTTGTGAAGATTTCCTCCACAAGGACATTTATATAGCGGTTGTTGCTACCACAACAAAAATGGCTATTACCGCTTGAGGTTCCGTCCACATGGTTGACCTAATTAAGGGAATGTCCACTACGGTTAACACTCTCTAAAGGTGACTCACAAAAGATACCATAGGGGGACTAGATCAGATTCAAGGATCTGAGTTTCTGGTACTATCCAAAAAGGAAGTAGAGCATAATCCTCTAGCCTCTTCACCTCACCAAGACAAAGCAGATAGATTAATCTGACACGCTAAGATTGAAACTATCTCGCCAAGATCTGCAGTGTCAACAACTCGTGATCTATCAACCTCTTCGGAGAGAGAATGTATCAATCAAAAGCTGAGGACTACAAACCCAGTAGAACGCAAGATAATTCCAGTATCCTCCCTACCTACAAGGGGATCATTCGTTAAGAAGAGCTTCGCATGTGTAAACAAGCAAATGAAGCCCACTCTCTCAAGATCATCCACAAATAGTGTTCATAGGGCCTATTTACTATGTGTAACAGATATGCTGAAAGAAAATCTATGTTCATTTTATAGCCTAAAAATTGAAGTCTATGATACGAAAGCAATAAAAGTCACACAAGCTTGACACGTGAGAGTTCATTTTTAATCCAAATCAAAATGTTATCAGCTTGAGAAGAATACCTGAATTCCTCGCAACACGCTTAGTGGATTTTTACCTATTTTAGCAATTTTCTTGCGCTTTCCCAATCAAAATCAGCAGCTATCAATCAGAAACATAAAATCTCAATTGTTAGGGTTAGCTGTCAGTCCAAATCTGAAAATCAAATCTGGAAAACTGCCTAAAAATTTGAAATGACAATTGAATTCTGGTGTCAAAACTCGTACGACAGTGGGTTACCTCCTGCACGACAATCTGGAAACTCATACGATAGTGGGTGTCTTCTCATACGACAATCAAGCTCCCAAATGATAATTTATACCTTCTGATATGAGCCTCGATAGAATCAACTATCGTACGATAGTGGTTACTTCTTGGTATGACTTTCTAACAAAAGTCATACAAAAAATGTACGGACATAAAATAAAAGATCATAGTTTTAATCAAAAAATGATAAGAAATTGATGGAAATAGATAGAAGTGAAATGGAAACCCATTTTAGGGCCCCACGGTGGGTGCCAAAAATGTGTGTGTGAATTTTGTACCTAGCTATAGACACAACACTTCAGTAAAACATTAGAGGTTAGCAAAAATCAAAATCGTGCAAGTAATTGAAACTAAACTAACTAGGCGATTTACTGCCTTCTAGTAGGTACGAGTATGATATTCTCAGATCAAACCGAGACTAGTGACAATGTAACACCTAAACGGAGGATTTAAAATGATGAAGATGGATATGAAATGAATGTAGATTTAATCTATGTTTTTGTATTTTCTATGCAATTAGATGAAAAACTAGATATGAAACTAGTCTAGATGAAATTGATATGATATGCAATTGATCTAAAAATGATATTCTAAATGATATGAATACTCAAAAACAAATGAAAATCTCACAACAGCCTAGATTCACAAAAGATGGATTCTTTAGTCGCAAATTCGCCAGCGTGAGGATGCAATTTTGTGGATCCTTTTTAGAAGAGCTGAAGCCTTGATTTTATAGAAATCCAGGGCTTTGAGGGTGCATGAGAAAAGTCATAAATCAGTCTTGATGAACTCAGGTTGATTTTTGAGTCAACAAGAAATCAGAATCAGATCAACTCACAAAATCATGCAAATCGTGCAAAAATAGCTTTTTAACTCAAATAAGAAGTTTAGATCAGCTTTGAACTCAAAATAGATGTTGAGTTTCCAAAAGATAACAACTTGAATTGATTTTTTGATTTAAAGTATAACTACTCTTTCAAGTGTGCATAGATAATTATGAATTATTTAAATAAATAAAGTGATTTATCTTCAACTTAACTGATTTTTGAATTAAAACAATTGATTTATGGGTTAATCAATTATTAAATCAAACTTTATTCAAAAACTATATCATTAAATTTGACAGCTGACTTTAATTAATAAAATAAGAATTTAATCAATTAGTCATAAGATTTTTGATTTATTGTCAAAATTAAATAATACAATTTAGGGATAGATATAATTAAATTCAATTAAATAATTAAGTGGCAGTATTTAAATCTAATTAATTAAATATTCAAAATATTCAATTAATCAAACTTTAGGATAAATTAGCTTTATCGCCAAATAATCATTAAATTAAAGAGAATTAGGATAAATAAGAATATTGCTAGGAATATTCTCCGATGCAGAATTTAGGATAATCAATTAGGATTAGATGATGTTTAGATGTGCCTTAGGTTAGGACTTTTGTATCAATTTCATTCGATTTGGTGATATAGGAGATTAATGAACCTATAGCCCATTTTTGGGGTATTACAGTACTAAGTGTTCCATTCATTCTCATGAGAGATGGATTCTTGTAAACTTTTACTCATGAAGCATGGGTGAATGAGTTTGACTCAAAAATTACATGGTTGAATCTGGATAGCAATATCATAATTTGACTTGCTGTGGAAAATATCTCTTACTTATCAATTGATGAGCTTAAGGGGCTTTATAATGAATGGTTCATAAGGCTCAACACTTGTTGAAGTGTTTGCAAATGGGGTTGCAAGAAAAGTAGGCTTAACCTTGGAGGAAACTCTTTTGTTAAGCATGCTTGAGTTGGAGTAGAACTGGGATAGGTGACCTCCTGGGAAGTCCCAATGCTTCACCTTTGTGAGCATCACCTAGTTGTAATAAGTTCTAAGTGTTCCATTCATTCTCATGAGAGATGTGTTCTTATGAATCACTACTCATGAAGCATGGGTCAATGAGTTTGATGTAAAAACTACACAATTGAATGCTAATAGAAATATCACAATTAGACTTGTTGTGGAAAATATCTCCTACTTATCAACATTTCACAAGTTAAAAACAAATGGTTTAGTGTCTTTAGAGTTTTTTTTACATTTTTTAACTGTGCCTTGAATTGGAAAGAAGCTATTTTTGGCTCTGGTATGCAAAATAATATTATTATCGATTCTTCTTAGCAAGTGATTTTAAGGAACATTTGGAAATATAGATGTCCTACTATGTTTTTTTATAACTTTTTTCAAATAACTTGTAATCTCAGACTTTAATCTAACATTCTTGTTTAGGTGACTTTTCTTTTCTCATAGATTTGATTCACATGCAAGAAGAATGTAAAGAACACATAGTAGATTCAATAAATTAAAGGTTGTCATGAAATTTCAGCTAGATAATAGGTTTAGCCTTTGTAAAATTGTCTTATGGAACATGCAACTTTGTTTCTCTCTTGGAACCTTAAAGTTGAGGCTTTTGATGTACAACTTTTCTTTCTAGTCGCATTTGGTAGCTCCCATTCTTGTAAATTTTAATTGCTTTGTTCAATATAAATAAATAAATTGATGAAAACCATTAATGTTTGTTAGAAATAGGGAATACTGAGAGGGAGGGGAATTAGTATTCTACAAACTTTTACTTTTGCCCAATTATGAATATAATAGATTAACTTGATACTTGCAAAATAAAGTAAACTAAATAGCATGCATAGCAATAAAGCAAATGAACTCATAACACATTATTTGTTCTCAAGGAAACCTTGGCCAAGGGAAAACCATGATGGGGATGATACCCACAACGATCCACTAATCAAAAGTATCCTATTAAGGATGTTGACCTTGTTAGGAGCCTATTACATACATATAGTGTCTCAGTCCTGATTAAGGGACTCTAGGCCTTGTTAGAAGCCTCAACCCTACTAAGAGTTGGTAGTACACATAGAATGATTATAAGATGAGTTCACTGCCCAAACATGTAATGTACAATGATTTTTTATTACAAAAAGGATAAGGTATATAACCTTTCAGTGCTGCCGCATAGCTTTCCTATTCTGATCTTTCTCTTTGCTTGCATATACAAAATCTGCTTGCTTGACTTTTTCAATTTACAACTTCGCATCAATATCTTTCATATGTATATGTCACACTTGTACCTTCTCATTACATATGTCTTACATTTATACAAGTTATTAAGAATAATAACTTTTACAGTTGGCTTTACAAAACATAAAGCACTTTACAAAATACATATTAACTCATGCTGCCCAAGGGTTAACATCTAGGATGTTGTCCCTTATATGATTAGTTATTATTTTGATAAACAAAATAATCCCTTAACTATTTACTCATTCTGTCTTCTTTCTTTATCCTGTCGGCTTCAACTCTGTCTCTGTAATACTGCAATAACTTCTTCCGTACATGTCGTACAGACTTGCGCTCTCAAGTGAGTCTTCAATATACATCAAAGTATCCATGTTCAAGTGCGCAAGCACTGAACTTACTTCTATCGACATCGCCAACCAAAACTGTCTCTGGTTAGATTGGGAAAATGTTGCTTACCCTTAGACAATTTTACTCTGCACTTTGTCATAACTGCTTTCTGTCATATGCGATCTTCATACAGATTATATGTTGCCATAATGACAACAACTAGATATCTAACTCAGCCAAATTGCCAACAACGTTGTCATTATTAATCAAACATTTCATATATAGTAGAATAGATGGAAACCATTATAAATCATCATTTTAGAATTTTATGTTTAATTTTTTCATTGTGGAGTGTGAGAATGTTGAATATACTTGGTGGAATAGTATATGTATTATTAGTTTATTTACATCTATAAAAATAAATTTTGATTTATATTAAATTTAGATCATTATTACAATTTGATTTGGATGAACAAGTCTAAACTTATAATTCTTCAATTAAGAGTAAATAAGGATTGGGATATCCATTTCATTAGAATCGTGGGTACAATCTTAATCTTGTAGTTCTTTAAAATCATTCAACATAAATTTTTATCATATTTCCACAATCCATCAAATTATCTCTTAGTTGCTTTGGATTTTATTGTGTTTATATTTTTTAATATTAATGTTTCAGATCATTAGGATGTACAAGACTACAAGATGTAGAAAAAAAATGAAAATTTCTACTACTCCTTGCCCTCTTATGCATCTTTAAAACTTTCTACATCTCCTTGCACTCTTGTACATCTTTAAAGTTTTCTACAACTCCTTCCACTCTTGTACATCCTTAAATTTTTCTACATCTCCTTACACTCTTGTACATCTTGATTATGGATTACATAATGTGATTTGAAACGTTGAAATTTTTCTACATGTCTTTGTGCTCTTGTACATCCTAATGATGGAACATAGAGTGTGACTTGAAAATATACATGCAATCAAATCCAAAAACAACGAAAAGATAATCGTTCAACATTTCTAACCAACTAAAATATGAAAGGGGTTATCCAGCCCCTGCGACCCTACAATAGGTTAACTAAAATTTATACAAATAAGCACCATCAATACCATGATACACCCTAAGTGCTCAATAACACTTCCACCAAAACACTACCTAGTTAAAAACCAAAAACCTAGAAACAAAGTGAGATAAAAATGGGATAAAAGGAATATGGAGAAAAATTTGAAATAGAAACTTTGAATGTTTTATTATGGACGTTTCAGTCCGTCCTCTTTCTTTGCCTATTTAAGAGAAAACTCCAAATCTGAGATGATAAGGATTGAGAGGGTAGATGAAAATAATTTGCATAGAATGGCATTTAGTGATTACATGGCCGACCGGTTATTATTATAATAAGAAATCATAAAGTTGAACGATTTTATTCACTGAATTGGTCCATGTTGTCTTAAACGGTTGTCCTTCGGAATCTGACACGTGTACGGTTGGAAAGGCATTGCACCCTTTCCAAGTTTGCTGCCGTCCGATCTCCCAACATAAATTCAAATTTAATTACTAAAGTAAGCTTGTAAGATTTGAATTTTTTATTTTACTAGTACCGTAAAATAAAAAATATTTATTTGGTCTTCGCTCATTTCCAAAGATGTTGGCGGTGCAAGTAAGCGTGCTGTTATGCAGGCGGTGGGCCCCACAATTTGAGTAAATCTATAAAATATTTGTTTATTTTTTTAAATTTCGTTTTATCGAGTGAATAAACTCTAGAAAGTTTCGCCACACTTGGGCTCGAGTTCGACCCTCTCCAACCATGCTTGTTTTGATAACATCACAAGCTGTTTGTTTTCTTTTTTGAAAAATATAAATTTAAAAAGAAATTATGTCATTATAGATTGGAAGCATTTGACATTGAAATGCATGTTTTGAAAAAATCATTTTATCATTATTTTATTAAAAGATTAATATTCTTCATAAATATAAAAAAAATATTTTTTAGATAATAATGAATAAAAAATATAATAATATAATAAAATCATAATAATATTTTAAAAATATCAAAAGATAAAATATAATAATAATTTGGTGCTATTTTTCTTAATTTTGTAAATAGTTTAAGGAGAATATCATAATTTATTAATAAAAAATACTAAAACATAATAATATAATAATATCTTAATATATTATTTATTATTAATTACAATGTATAATATAATATTAATTTAATATTGCTTATAATATAATAATATGATAATAATTTCAAAATTCAAATAATTACCAATTATGATATTTTGTAAGAGTTGTAAATTGAAAGTAAATTTTTCTATTTATTAATGGGAAGGAGTCTAATTAATGTTCATTTTTTAATAATCATTTATTAAACTTCAATAATTAAAATTACCACTTTTGGACTATTGCAATTATAACAAATTTCATTGTGTAATTTCCGGTGTTTGACTTCCCAAGAGATAACCCATTCTAGTACTACTTCACCTCAAGCACACTTAACCATGAAATTTCCTTCAAGCTTAAGTCCACTTGGCTTACAACTCCACTTGCAAAATCTCTAACAAGTCTTGTGTCTTATGAATCTTTCACTAGAAAGCCCCTTAAGCTCATAATTGATAAGCAAATCAAATTGTGATATTGTTATCATGATTCAAATATGTAGTTTTTGAGTCAAACTCGTTGACCCATATTTCTTGAGTCAATGAGAGATAGGCTATGAAACACTACCCATGAAACATGGGTTAATGAGTTTGACTCAAAAACTAAATAGTTGAATAGTAATATCACAATTTGACTTATCAAAGTTCATTGTGTTGGTTATAACTACCTAGAAGCCAAATTAATAGCTATGATCACTTAATTGGCATACCAAAAAAACTCAACAAATTGGTCAAAATCAAATGTATAATTTGTGTCCTTAAAACCCTTCCCCTAGAGTTCCATCTGACAATAATAATTGTTATTTTTATTTTTATATTTTTGAGTTTAAAATTGTTATTTATTATGGAGAATAATCAATAAGTGAGGGGCCCAAGTTGAGAGTGCACTTATAATGTTGATAGTTATTAGAGGAGAGGGCCCAATCTTTCAACATTGAATATTAATAATTGAATGAAATGTACCCATATAACCCATAAAGTAATAAATCACGCAACACACTCCATCAACAAATCATATCATAACTTGATGAGTAATTATTATAATTTAGTCTGTGCATAACTATTAGTCTAACCTTCTATTTAGATCTTTTTAACTACTTGAACCATGAACTTTAAATCTTATATTTAAGAAGACTTGTCAAATAAATTCTTATAAAAAAATGAAAATAGTTAGAAATGATTTCATATAATTTAAAAAAATATTAAAATAAAGAACTTTTAAAATCTTTAATTAAGAAGTGAATTTAAATTACTCAAGTAATAAAAAGTTAATATATTTATCTATACATTGTTAAAAAGTTAATATATTTATCTATATATTGTTAAAATATGTAAATTTTTATTAATTTTAATATTTTTATTAAATAGCATGCTATAATCCTATTTAATAATTCATAATATCTAGATTATTTAATTATTAAGTTAATCAATTTACAAAATTCAAACCATTTTAAATATTCATTAGCTCATGTAACCTTGATTAATTCTCTCTTCACAAAAATCTACCTAAATGATAACCTATTTTATTACTTAATGACTATATTATTGAAATTTATTAATTTAATTACATGCAAGACTTTTTATAATTGAATAAAGCATCTAAAATCTAGTAAAAGTTTATATAACTAGAATTAGTTTTACCATTGCAAAATAAAAAGATTAATGAAAAATTTGATAAAAATCAATTTGTTCAATAATATAAATATTAAAAATATATTAATTTGGCAAAAAAATCTATATGATTAAATCTAAATAAAAATATTCAAATAAAATTATAATTGGATGGTATACAAATTAAGGAAATTTATTTAAAAATATAATTAAAACTAATAATAAAAATTGATATATATATATATATATATATATATATATATATATATATATATATATATTTGTTTGTTTCTAGATTCGATTGTGTATGGTTTTTTAGCATCATTGATCACAAATTGAAATGTTAATTGTTAAATAGAAAGTAAATTTATTATGATAATATTTTTTCAATTTAATTTTGTAATTCTTTTTATCTTATTAGTACTTGCCGATAGGCTAGCAAGTACTATTGCATCACTTTTTGCATTTCTTCAGTAGCGATTAAAACCAATTCTTTGCACCAATTATAATTTAGTATTTTCTTATTTTGTTAAAAATAACACATATTCTATAGTTTAAATGTTAATTTTTTAAGTTTATAATTTGTAAAAATTATTTTTTGATGATATGATTGGTTAATACATTTGAGCTCTTATTACTGGAGTGAACCAATTAAAATGTACCATGTTTGTTATTTATTGTACATGAAAATCGTGCATTCAAATAATACAATCTAATTTATATATCATCTGATTTTATTTGGTTTATGGTTTACAACTTTTTAGATACCTATTAAGAGATTGATAAGTTTTTCCTTATATTAAAATAATATTTCTATTTTTGTTGTATTATAAAATATTAAATTTTTTGGATTTATTTTAATATATATTATATAAGTTTAGATTTAATAGAATAACATTATAATATTGTTGAAAAAGAGTTATTTGGACTAAATAATTAATATTAAAATTAATTATAAGTAGAACTATTTTACAATTTAAATTAATTATAAATGATATTTTATATTTATTTATAAAATTAAAAATATTATTAGAACTATAATTATAGTAATTTTATAATTTTTTATAATTAAATAATTACTTTACATATAAATTAAAATTAAAATTAGTTATAAATTATTATAATTAAAAATTCACTTTACATATAAATCAAAATTAAAATAAAATTTATTTATAAAATTAAAAGCAAGTATTGACCACTACGTGGCACTTGTTATATTTGACCATGTAATAATTATGACTATTAAAGAACTAAATAATTAGTGAGCTATTTGGTAATTTAATAGTCAATTTTCTCCTCACCTTTGTATTATTAAATAATTTTTAAAATTTATTTACTTCGTCCCCTTTCAAATTAACAAGAATTGGATTCTAAATTAATAAACAATTTACACATTATTTACTTTAAAATACATTATTATTAATTAATGATCAAACTTCCTTAAACCTTCCAATAATAATATATTTATGTTTACCACTTCATCCAAATTACAATAACCAAAGTTGAATTATTTAATCCTTAAACTTGACCATATTAATCAGTTGAATCCTAAAAATTAAGCCAAATTTTACCACTCTCTCAAGCCAGCATGCCCTAAAACTGAGCTATTGAATCTTGCACACAAAATCTAATTAAAGATTCGTTTAATCCGGTACAGAAAATAAACGCTGTAGAGTGGGCCATAAAAACAGCAAATGTTTTGTTGTTTTAGAGTATAGCACAAGAAATAAACCCAGACAGTTTTGCAGAGTCGCCTGATGTTTTACTTGTTTGTGTAAGTCATGAGGTCCCATGTTCGAATCACACCACACCCAACCTCCTCTTTATAACCAGTGCTTTTCATCTTACCCTTTTTATTTTGTTTGGATTTCAAAAAAATACAGTTGGCATAAACTGTGATGGAAGAACTCTCTGTTTGACAGTACGGACAGAAAACCCGTTGTAATGACCCTTGGTTTTCTGCTTGCCTTTTTCGGTTCATGTTCTGTTTCTGGCTTAACAGCGGCATGCCCTTCGGTTCAATGGCAGTTCCTTCCGTACTAACAGAAATTTTGCAAAGATTTTGAACCTCGTATGCATATCTATTTCGTGTTTTGAAAGCTTTAAATTGTGAGCTGCCCTGGAGAAATTTGCGTTGCTTGTATTTTTCTACGTTTCGGCCCTTCTGGCTGGAGGAGTTCTCAGATCGGTGTAAAGATGTGGTGTCCGTCATATTTTTCCACAGCTTTCTTGAACTTAGTGCTCAGGTGAGGATAAATTGATTTTGTGCTTAAATTGTTTTTGTCTGAGGAGATCTCTGTACAAAGCTCAAGAAAGCTGTGGGAAAATATGGAAGAATTCACTATTTAAGAGTTGCGGCAATTATCTTTTGGGAAGGGAAAGGGAAATGGAGTTCTTTCGAGCTTTTTCAATCTCTGGTAAAAGAAAGTGTGAATCAGTAAGTATTGATCATTATCTGTAATATTTTGAAAACAAAAATGTTTCTCGTTGACGTCTAGTGATCGTCTTTGCAGTTTTTTCCAGTGGTAAGGAAAATAAGGCATTATGTAAAATGTGTGCATTGAAGAGCAGTCCACAGGTTGTGAAGGTTTATATTAGAAGATAAAAACGTATTACAGTGTTTGAGAGCAAAAGTACATGGCGTTTAACCCGCGTTTCATAGCGAATGCTTTTCATTTGATTTGCGTTCTGATAAAAGAAAGCATTTTGCTTGTTTTTTCTACTTTTTTTTCAATTTCTGATGTTTTGTATTTTCTATTTCAATTTCAGCAGTTGCTCGGCTTTAAAATTTTCATATCCGGAGTAGGTTGGCAAATCTCTGCCCTGCAAGAGTCTGAGCTTTTCTTAAATACCTGTAAATATTTCTCATTTTAATTGCAATCAGAGTTTTTCTATAAATATCTGTAAAGTCAGTCTATTTGCTGCAATCTTGTTAAAGCTGATGTTTTCCTTTTGCAATGTCTGTGAATATTATAGTAGCAATGTTTATCTTTGATGTATAGTGATCATCCTTGCAGGTTTTTCCATTTGTAGGGAAAATAAGGCATTATGTAAAAGTTTAGCGAGGGTTTCTGTTATCACACATCCAGCTTAAATATTATTCATGTTTGCCGCTTTGAAAATGCGTGGATGGAAGAGCAGTCTACAACTTGTGCAGGTTTATATTAGAAGATAACAACGTATTACATACAGTATTTGAGAGCAATAGTGCATGACGTTTAACCCTACTCTCACAGCGAATGCTTTTCATTTATATTGCGCTCAGATAAAACGAGAGCGGTTTTATTTTCAATTTCTGATGTTTTGTATTTTCTATTTCAATTACAGAAGTGGCTTCGCTTGAAAAATTTCTAAGGGTGCCCGGAGTAGGTTGGCAAATATCATCCCTGCAAGAAAATAATTTTTTTTAGCAGTCTGAGCTTCTCTCTAAATATCTGTAAATACTTTTCATTTTAATGGCAGCCTGAGCTTTTCTCCAAAAATCTGTAAATATTTTTCATTTTAATTGCAGTCAGAGTCTTTTTCTAAATATCTGTGAAGCATCAGTGTGTTTGCTGCAATCTTGTTAAAAATTGTGTTTTCCTTTCAAGCTCATCTTCTTGTTTTCGTATTCATTGCAATCTAGCTAGAGAAAGTATATTGCTGTCGGTGCCTAATGACTATTATCATACTATCAGTATATTTAAGGCTGCTGATCATAGATCCTAGCTGTTGCTGGAAATATGCTTGTCCACCGTTTTTGTTTTTCGGTTAAATGTAGTGCTATTGTTGCAGAGATTGATACCCTTATCATATACCCTAATCATCTGACGCTTTCCCAACCATATTATGATCTATATAATTTTCATACTTGATATTTCATATTCCTGTTTAGGTGATCATGATCTTTTTCAATCTTTGCTATCTGGTCCAAATAAACAGATTTGGTAAACCTATGTATTGTTGTAACGAATTATTTTGCAAGTCGATTTAGGACCCCGTATAATTTCAATTCATAGTTATGAAGAATTGAATGATATAATGCTTATGTAACTTCGGTTTTGTGGATTTACATATGTGTAATCCATAATTAATCCACTGTATTCTCTGTATCTATATGAGCAATCTCTGTCTATATGTATTCTCTTGAAGTTTGATGGATTGATATAAATAGCAGACATGAATTTTCACAATTTATGGCAATGATGATAGTACTTTTGAACTCTTAAACTATGCAAGCTTTTTCTAACAGATGTTTTTAACTCTACACAGATGACGAGAAACCCATTTAAAAGGCAAATCATTGTTATATAGTGCATCTGCTTTAAAAAAAATCGACAACTACCATCTCAGAATTTAATGAGCCTTGAAAGAAAATTCATTACACCGAATTCGCAAGAATCGAAGACAGGATCGGCCAGCTTATTAGATGAAAAGTTTCTTTCAGTTATTACTGACTTCCCCATTTAGCGACACAGTACTTTCCATTTTGCATTATTAGCTTTTTTCGCTGATTGTGAACCGTTTTATACACAGCAAGGACAAATAATTATTTCCTGTTAAGACGGCTTGCAGAGATCTTCCAATGCTTTAAATCTTTTTCGCTGCAAATCTGTACTTTTGCCCCCAAAAAGACTTCTGCTTACACCATTATTATGTACTTTATCTGTTATATGATTTGATTTTACGCAAGCGAATTCTAAAGAAAGTAAGTTTTAGCAGGGAAGTGAGTACAGTGAAAACTTACATTTTTTAGGCAAAGAAGAAAAAGTTGTCTAAAAGAAAATTCCAGGAAAAGGTACTGGCAGAACTTACCAATTGCGGACAACGAACGTCAAAGAAAAATAAATGAAGAACTATTTGACCGTGATAGAAAAATTACGGTTTGAACATTCGGATCAGATCTACAGCTCCGAAGAGCCGAATTTGTGGGGGTAGATGTACTTCTTTGGCAGTTTAGTGAAGCGTACTCTCTTATTTTTAATGCCTCATGTTTGTTTGGTTTTTTTTTTTTAAATTAATAGTATTTAGGTTTCTTCTTTATTTAAATTTAAGTTGGTAGAGTGTTCCCTTCTTTAGTGAAAGAGTAACTATTTATTGTTGCAAATTTGAACAGAGTCTATTAATCAAAATAAGCTAAGTCTATTGAAACTTGTTCCAAGTATATGTTAATTAAAAGAGTGTGATAATTAAATATGTGGATTCCCTGTTAGTTTGATATTTAACAATGTATAAAATAGATTTTCCATTCTTTAGGTTTACTAAATACAAATTTATTTTATAATATTAATAATTGAAAAAGATTTTGAAGTTCACTTTCAAGTTTTGGTTGAACTATAGATTTGAATTCGAAGGTATTTCATTTCAAGTGTATTGATTTGCAATTGCTAGAAGTAGTTATCAGGGCTTGCATAAATCAATATAGTTTAGTGAAGGAAGAGTTCATGACTGCTTGTGAGGACAAGCTTGCAAAGGAGTAAATCTTTTGGAAACAAAAGTCGAGAGACTTGGATTAACAAGAACACCAAGAATTTTCGTAATCTTGCCAAACAAAGGAGGGATGTAGATTGAATCTTAACTCTAAAATTGTTTGATGAAACTAGGGTGGAGGACCCTATTTATCACAAAATTGTTCTTCTTTAGTAACCTCTTATCAAATCACAATGGTTCAGACTTGTACACAGAGAAATTGATGTTCAACAACATTCTATTTATAGTCATAAAAAGCTCAAAACAAATTCTTGAATGTAGGCTTTCCAATCTTAGAAGTAAAGGAGGCACTTTTGCAATTGCTCCTCGACAAGCACTCAAACCTAATGGCCTCCTTGCAAGATTCTTTCTCAAATGTTGGGATATAGTTGGTCATGATCTTGTGATGCTTCATGGAAATCATGTCATTTGCTAAGAGAGATAAACAATACATGCATTACATTGATCCCCAAGAAGACTTCTTTCGAGCCCTTCGATGATTTAAGTCCCATATCCCTATGTGATACAATCTATAAGGTGATGGTTAAGGTGATGGATAATAGACTAATGGAAGTACTCCCATACATAATTTTGGACGAACAAACATATTTTGTTCTTGACAGATCCATCTTGGATGGTGTGATTATTGCCTAAGAAGTATTGTATTTTGTTTAATCGACTAAGAAGCCAAGTATGGTAATCAAATTGGACATTGAAAAACCCTATGAAAAGGATGATCATAGATTTCTTCTAATACTAATGAAAGTGTTTGGTTTCAACAAAACGTGGTTGAACTAGATTTACTAGAGTATATTTGATGCAGAGGGGTGTGCTCCTTCTTGGCCCAATATCCTAATCAGTAAGATAACTCTTCAATCAACATGTGAGATACAACTTCTCACATCAAAGATCCATTCAAAGATGTACTTCCTAGGCTATTCCCATGCACCTAGTGCCTCCAACTTGCCAAATCTCATAGCAAGGCTTCTCCACTTGTTCTATCATCTTAGAACATCATAACATAGTCTATTGGATATGTTTCACCAAATCCCCAAGTCTCGTCAATAGGTTTTCTTCACAACTCCCATCCAAGAGCCCTATTCCTTGTAGCCATGTCAACCTTGTTATCAGCCCTTAACTCCACACATTCCCAAACCACTAGGAAAAATATTCACTATTTTGGATACCCTTTTCAATGATACAAAACATACCCCAAACTTAAGGTAGGTTACTTTGGACCAACACACAAATCCCTTACCCCTGCACCAACCAAATAGGCCTAATTAGCACCTATTTACAAAGAAACTCATACAAGGATGTTAGGAATGAATGCTGGATATATCCTATGGGGGAGTATTTATAGCCATTTTGTAGCAGTTGTTGTTGCATTCATGACTGTGATTGTCATTGATGTCAACACAATGATCTACTAAAGATTTGCAGAGAAGCGGACAGTGTTTGAGTTAGCGCACTTGGGATATTGAAGATGAAGCTATACGAAGTTGAAGACTTACTCTATGATGTTCTATTAGATCGTGGTTAAGAGTGCATATGGAAATTCATTTATTCATGACAGTTATGAGGAAATTAGTGGAGGCAGTATTCAGGCAGTGTTCCTGAGTAGCGGTTTGTGGAAATCGGATGATATCTCCTAATTAGGATTGAATTTGATCATGAAGAGTTATGAGACAATTGAAGACATGATGTTGGTGACGTGGACGTGAGCGCAAGATCCCAGGTTGCACGAGTGAAGAATTATCTTAATTGGAAGCTGACAGTTTTGTGTAATTTTTATGTAACATGTGGAAACTTTTATTTTGTAATTTGTATGGAAACTCATTTGTAATTACTTGAGTGTGGTATAAATGAAGGAATGTTTTCCTTGTTGTAATGTAGTAGTTGTCAATTGTATTTGAAAGTGAATTGTGGAATTGTGCAATACTTGTTGGAAGAGGATATGCGAAGTATAAAGATCTAGTATTGAGATCTGAAGAAGCAGTTGGTGCGGTTTGGCACAGTCAGAGAAGGAGTATTGAATTGTTGAGATCAGTAATCTTTTGGTATTATTTTGTTGAGTAATATAAAGATCAACTGGACAGTGTGTTCAGTGATCTTACACCTGAAGTTGTTTGGGCATTGGGTCCTTTTGTCTTCCATAACTCCTAACAGAGTTAGAATCTTTTAGCAGAGATTCAAAGTCTCCTAATAGGGACTCATATGTACTGAATGTATTTCATAAGACTCCTAACAGAGTCTATCCTCTCACAAGGAACTTTCATATTAGTGCATCTTTTGTGGGCATCATTCCCACTGGGGTTTACTCTTTGATCAAGAGGTTCCCTAGTCAACATATCTTGTTTCATTGTGTTATTGTGCATGTATATCTTTCTATGGTTGTTGATTACATTGCTTACATGGTTAGAATCTATTGAAGTTGATAAAAGTTTTATTTATCTGATAACTGATTCACCCCCCCCTCTTAGTTATCTTGGTGGACTTTACTTTCTAACAATTGGTATCAAAGCAACAGGTCCTTGAAGGAAAATTTTAGCAGCTTAAGGAGATCCATGGTGAATCATTTCAGGAAAGAAAGCCCTAATTTTGATGAAGTAAATTTGACAGTTGGAAAGAAAAGATGAAAACACATTTACTTTGTTTAGGACCAGGTTATTGGTTAATCACAAAGAATCAGAAGACTATCATTGATTAGGATAAGATTGAAGAATGTACTAATGAGGAAAGAGATCTATTCATGTGTAACATTCTTGCCAAGGAAGCACTCTTGTCAGCACTTCCAGAAAATGAGTATAGTCAGGTAAAATATCTAAAAATATCTTATGAAATTTGGTTAGCTTTACAATCTACTTTTGAAGGTGATGAACATGCAAAGAAAGTCAGATTACATAATTGGATATGTGCATTTGAAGATATAAGAATGATGGAAGATGAATCTGTTAGAAGCTATATTGGTAGAATGTCAGAGATTGTTGCAGGTATAAAATCTTGTGGAGGAACCAAGACAGAGAATGAAGTGATATGGAAAATTTTGAGGACATTGACTCTTGCATTTAAGCAGACAACATAGATGATTGAACAAGTTATACCTTGTACTATGAACTTTACCAGAGAAAATCTTCTTGGAAGATTGGAAGTAGCATAGATGAACTTGAGGCTATCAGGGGACTTACTTAGAATGGAGACAACATTCAGTGCACTTAGTGTTCGCCCTACTTTGTCAAGAAGTATCAATGTAAGTGGAGATTATGCTAGCAACAACCACTAGTACATTTTACCCTAAATTTCAACCTTAAATTTTGACCATAAAAAAAAATGTTTACTTGGTCGCATGAGAGAATGAAAAATTTTGTTTTTTTGAAATATATGCCTGTGTTGGTCTCAATTTTGACTAATACGGTATTGGTCGAAATTGAGACCAACACCATAACATTAAGTTAAAAAATGCGGGAGGAAAAAACACTTCATTTTACTATTTCATGTTAAACGCGGAAGCTCATTGTGACAACTAGTATTGGGCGAAAATCTTTAGGGTTTGAGTTTTTTAAGCCATACCAGTCTATCGAACATTGTAGATTTACAAAGGTTTCAGTGATTTAAGCCATACCTGCAGTCTATCGAACATTGTAGATTTACAAGGGTTTCACGAGCTCTGTTTCAGTGATTTAAGCCATACCAGTCTATCGAACATTGCAGATTTATAGGGGTTTCACGATCTCTGTTTCAGTGATATTGCAGGGGTTTTGCATAAACACACCACTCGGCCCTTTTTCGGTTATTCAAGACTGATTTTAATGAACTCTAAACATATTAACTATTATATTTAATACATTTTATTATTATTCTGTGACATTTAGACTATTTGGACTCCATTACATCAATAAAACATAAAATGGCTTACTAAGCCATATTACATTAACATATAACAATTTATATTCCTGTAATTATCAAACTTTTTATGATGCACCTGCATCAAAATGAGCTTCACTTTAGCGCGGGCAAGGGAGATCTTCTCTAAGCGGAGGCAGGGTTTGATGAAGAAAGCCCTTATCATATTTTCCGTAGCTCTTCCATTCATTTCTATGAAAGTTTAGCGTAGGCGACCTTCTGTAAGCAAGCGAAGGCGAGCAAGTGACTTCACTTTAGCGTGGGCAGTACCAGGTATGTTATAAGAGATCTCAATAAGCCTTCTTTTGAACGCCTCTACCTCTTCTCATTCGTCTTCTTGCTTTTTGGATTCCATTTCTTTGCTACAATGTGCTTTATTTTTGGTTTCTTTTAAATTTCAAACTCATCTTTTCTTGTGCCTCTTCATCTTGTTATGCTAGATTTCCTCTACCCATCATGCTATTCCATTTAGTTGTCTCTAGTTTCTAAAACTTAGTTGACTTGCTACTTAGAAGTCTAAAAGATGTTTTGGAATGTTCAATGCTTCTCAACTATGACATTTCTGCTACCTACATTGGATACTCCTGCATCACAAAAACATCAGTATGGAATGGGTTTATATGTAGACAGCATTTAGATAAACTTGTGTTAGTCCACTCGTCGACATTTTCATAGATTACACCGGAGTATGAAATGTGGCGTAAATGGACATCGTATGACCAGAAAGAAACATTTCTCATTACCCGTATCATCATTGGCTTTGGAAGATCTTCTCTTTGTTCTCTTTCTTTTTTGAATAATGATGAATGACAAGCATACCATGAAACCTAATGCAATTACTGCCCTAGAAACTATGCCGATAACAATACGTTTGTTGCTTTTATTTCTATCATTGCTAATGGTAATATTGTTGATTTTGAAATCTGTGAAAACAAAGAAAGATCATTATTTTTATACCACATATACAATTTATGCGATCTACAGATCTGAGGGTTTGGGCATAACCAAAATATATTTTCGTTAGAGGCATCAATGAAATAATTGGCTAACCTCAAGTTTATGGGAATTGTTTAGGACACATAGAGATGATTCTACAGGTTTACTATTAGTTTCATCTAACACTAAAGTGAATAGAGAGCAATGTTTTAAAGAAACTTTGCTATACCATTATACAGAAAGAATCAATACATAAGAACGTTATTCACATCCCTGAAACAAATTTGCACAGGAATCTTACTTGGACTGATTTTAATAGCCATTAGATGGCATTGATATGGTGTAATAGTATGAAAGGACTTTGGTGGGGGTTTGGTGTTAGCATCCCTTATGGGGTCCGATGTTGAGGTTGGAGTTGAGATGTGGAGCCCCCACTGTAAAGCATAAATGAAGGAGACCACATATTTTCATGGTTCATGCCATCTTTGTAATTTTTGAAAAGGTAAAAAACCATTTTTGAGTGAAAGTTGCATTTTTTCTGTGTAATATGTGTAAAAACTCTATTGGTTATAGGAGCCAATTGTGTTGCATAGACTAGTCGAGTACTAGGCTACAACATGGTGGAAAATTACCAAAAACCTGTTAATGGTAAGTCTTAAGTTTACTTTGTACTTTTTGAGTAGTAAAATTGAGTGTACCCTTTGGTTACCAATTTAGCCTCTTGATTCTTAATGTTGTCATTTGATTTGTACTTACTTTTTTATATCCTCTTTGTACTAATAATTTTTTTACTCTAAGGTAATATAACCAATTCCCATGTATTATTGTTCTCAATTGCTTCTATTTACTATATGTTGCTTCAACCCACTTGTAATGACTAGTCGTGTCTGGTATACATTCTTTGCAATTCAACTGAAACATTTTGTCAAACAGTTTGCTTGCAAATGTGCAGGTATATATGTTTCCAATTTGATATGGATTTCATTTAACATTCACAATGGATTGCATGATAACAACAGAGAAAGTAAACAAGGTGGCAAGCTTAATACCAATCTCATAAATCTCATAAATCTCCAGAGAATCATAAATCTCATCAGCATTACAGCATTACTCCTTCAAGTATTTAATTATAAACCTCTCAAGAGCCAAAAAAAGATGCCAGTTTGATATGGACATCCTCTTAATGGAGGCCATGGTGCATTGAGCATCCTTATTTTCTGTGCTGCGTTCACCAGGAACACACCAAACTATGCCTAGCATGTCACCACTGCTAATTTTGAAGATGAATTTGAGTTGTAATATGATATTGCATCACTGTAAGAGGACTCATTCCCCGCCCCTCCTTCTATTTTCAAACATCAAATAACCTGCAATCTATCTAATCCTCTCAACAAAAACCAAATCAAACCTTGCACGCAATGCTGACAAAAGAGAGTTTCAAAAATCTACAAATAATACAATTTGTTTGTAGGTGGAGAAGAGCTTGCCACACCCAAGCATAATGATATTCTAATCAACACAAAAGAAAAATGGCCTTTGGCCAACTCTACTGCTCTTTCCTTCGTCATCTTTAAATAAAGATTCCTATAGATTTGTGTGGCATCATTTGATGCTTCCTTCTTCAATTGTATATTTTTACCAATTTTATATTGCAATAGATTGGCCAAATGTATGGGGGTTTCTAGTTTCGATTTGAATGTCATGGCTATTATAGTTAGGATTTTGCTAAAGTATATAGTGAATATTTCTGTATCTTGATATGACCTCAAGGAATGTGACTTGGAGGCTCTAATAGTTATTGAATTTGTCTTACTAACTTTTGTTGCAATAGTATGTTAAAATTTGGCAGGGTTTTTGATATTAGGGTTTAAACATTGTCCTATGTTGAATAGATTCATCAAATTTAGTAGAGTATCTGCTAGATCTAAGATATTTCTAAACCATCTAGCAAATGTAAGCACTAACAGTAGGATTATTTTACATGCTGTAGGTTTTATTCAACACCAAATCAATATTGTCAAAACAGGCGAAGAAGATTGCCAAACAAGCTGAAGAACATGAGTGCTTTATTGATAAGGTTCAGTTTTTGTGGAGATATTTTGCAATTTGTTACTTAAAATATTTCTTGTTCTCCTGTATTTATTTCTTCTTGAATGTTGTTGTTAGTTCTTAGCTTAGACAGAGAAAATCACATCAAACGCTATAGTCAAGTAAATCACATATGCTAAGGCAATGCTCCTAAAAAATTGATTGTCAAAGAGAGAGAGAGAGAGAGAGAGAGAGATTCATTATGTAAGTAAATCGTGACAACAGTGTAAACTTCAATGAAACAGTATAACAGTAGTAAAACAACAGCATAAACATCAATAAAATTAATCACGAGATTCATGACAACAGTATTAAGTATGAAAGCATTTGTTGTGCAAAGTTCAAAATTAAAGTTCAAGTAATTGAAAATCTAAAACTTAAAAATACAACAATATATCAAATGATGCCTCGTTCAGGTTACCAATATCCAAAGAACCATTTATGTCATTGGCACTTTTTGCTTGAAATGGATGGAGACGGGGCTTTTAGAGGTGGGGATGCATCTCTGTGTAATGCCAGATTAAATGCAGTTATATGCATTTTTTGACACTTTCTGCATTTATTATTATTCCATATTTGTGTCTTTGTACGTGGTTTTTCTTTTATTTGAGTGGCATGAGGTATTTTTGCCTTGTCATCACGAATCTTTATCTGCCACTACCTTTTCAAAAGCAGGAAGAAAATAACAACTACAAATGGTAAGTGCTCTTAATTAGAGATGGAGAACTAGACAAGAAGCCCTCTTTCAACTGAAATCACTTCTTTTGGCTTGGAGAGTGTGCCATAGAGGTCAATTTGGTGTTTGCAACCACCCTTGGAAACTCACATTCCTTTAACTGGTATACATTAGTTTGTCCTTCAATATCTCAATATTTATTCTTTTCTGCTCCTTCATTTTGGTGTGCTGGTGTAAATTTTTTCTTGACCTGTAAATCTTGGACACTATGAGGCCCAAGCCAAATGGGGATACAGTAGAGGGGACCATTCCCTGACTAAATAATACACGTCTATGGCCTACTTTATTGGGTTTTGGGCCAATGATTCTTAGCTAGGATTTGAATCAAAGTCTTTTCTTGTAATTGCTTTGTCTTATCACTTAGTCACATTTGTTGCAGAAAGGATGTTAAGTTAAACAGTTAAAAAAACTCTAATATGATTATACCATAGAAGAGGGCTTGGATTCTTAATAATAAATATGATTACTCTTGGAGTCTCGACCCTTAACTCCTGGATACTTTGTGATAGACATGGAGGTGGGATGAGGTCCATGTATTGCCATATGTTTGATCCCTACTTGCTGTAATACCCCAAAAATGGGCTATATGTTCATTAACCTTCTATATCAACAATTCGAACGAAATCAACATCGAAGTCCTAATCTAAGGCACATCTAAACATCATTGAATCCTAATTGATTATCTTAAATTCTGCATTGGAAAATATTCCTAGCAATATTCCTAATTATCTTAATTATCTTTAATTTAATGATTATTTGACGATAAATCACATTTATCCTAAGTTTGATTAATTAAATATTTTCATATTTAATTAATTAGATTTAATATCTTGCCATTTAATTGTGTAATTAAATTTAATTCTATCTATTATTAATTGTATTATTTAATTTTGACAATAAATCCAATATCCTATGAATAATTGATTAAATTTTTATTTAATTAATTAAAGCAAGTTGTCATTATTTAATAATATAGTTTTTAATAAAAGTTTGATAAAATAGTTAATTAACCCATAAATTAATTATTTTATTTCAAAAATCAGTTAAGTTGAGAATAAATCACTTTATTTATTTATTAAATCATAATTATCCATGTGCATATTCAAGGACCAGTTAAACTCAAAATTGGAAAATCAATGCAAGTTGTTAGCTTTTTGAAACTCAACATCTTTTTGAGTTTTAAAGTTTATCTAAACTTCTAATTTGAGTTGAACTGTGCTTTTGCATGATTTTTGTGACTTAATTATTCTTTATTTAAAAATAACTCAAAAATCAAGCAGAGTTATTTGAGTGATTTATGGCTTTTTTTTATGCACCTCCAAAGCCCTGGATTTCTATAAAACCAAGGCTTAGCTCTTCATAATTCATATCTCAAAAATTGCAAACTTACTCTACAGGAATCATAACATATCAGATTTGGAGAATTTGCACAATTGGAGCTTGAAAGATAAATTTGAGGATTCGAAGCTTTGTGAGATCAATTTCAAATTCATAGCTTTCATATTATTGTTAGAATTTTCATTCTCATATCATATCATTTCTAGATTATCATTGCATATCAATTTTCATATTAGCATAGATTCATATCAGTTTTCATCATTCTTATTGCATAGAAAATACCCAAAAAATAGATTAATTGCATTCATATTTCATATCAGTTTTGCATTCAAATCCTTTGTTTAGGTGTCGTCTAGGTCACTGATCTCGATAACAATCTGAGAACATTAATCTCGCACCTACTAGAAGGCAGTAAATCGCTTGGTTAGAGTAGATTTCAATTTTGCACGATTTTGATTATAGCTAACCTCTAATGTTTTACTGAAGTGTTATGTCTATAGATCAGGTACAATTTTCACACACACATTTCTGGCACCCACCGTGGGGCAACCCACCTTTACATGCTAGTTTTGATTTTTTTGGGGAGCTAAAGCCCTAAAGTTTCAAAGATTTAATTTTATCTCTCAAACGGCTTGAATTTTTTCTCTGAAATTGTTTTCGCAAGTTGGACATATATCAGAGAAGCTACAGTAAAAAATTAAGAATTTTTTGAGATGTTTTGAATTTTTAATAATTTTTTCTTGAAATTATGAAAAAAATTAATATTTGACGCAAATCAGCATATTTTTTAGAAATTTTTATATTTTTGGAAAGCTCTTAAAATTATACAGGGGGTCCATTCTTTGTATTTTAAATTTGGATGCAATATAATAGCTCAAATAGTCAATTTACAAAAACTAGTCTGTTTTGATAAAACAGGTCTCTAGGGCACAAATGAATAGATTTTTCTAAAATTTTTACATTTTTGGAAAGCTCTCTATTTTTAAGTAAGGGTCTCTATTTTAAATTTCTAGTTTTGTGGCCAAAATCATATCAGAAAAATTAGATCTTTTTGACTAGGTCAAATGTAGCAAAAAAAATAAAGTTTTGTGATGGGTATGCACTTATTTTTTTTACATAGTTCAATGAATGGTATGAGTTGTCATTTGGGTTAATTACTGATTCTTATTGCTGATAATAATTGATTTTTAGAGCTAACCCTATGGTTTTCATAAGTTGAATATATTTTGCATATCTTGTTTGCATGTTTGCTTGTTGGAGAGTTCGTCACTTGCTTGCATGGAAAAGCTCAACAAGAATTGCTAAAAATTAGGTAAAATCTACTAAGCGCATTGTGAGGATCCTAGGTATCTCCTTCATCTAATAAAATTTTGATTTGGACTTAAAATAAATCTCTTATGTGTCTGGCTTGTGTGCATCTTTTCATGCTTTTGTCTATTTCTACACACTTGCATAATTGATACTAGGTTGTGACACCTTAGGTATTTATTTAGTAGTCTTAGATAATTGTGATTGATCTAGATTGCTATCTTGGGTTATTGGACTCGCTACATCTGTTGGCCCCTCATTCTGCCCCGTGGTTGCAATCTCAGCGCCATAAAGGGGAGGGGTCTACAGGAGAGAAGCGTTAATTGTTCCACCAGGCAACCCTTTTGTGCTTTTTAGAACTCGCTTGTTTTCTAAGTTGGGGACTCATTTTCAGCTTGTGTGAGGTGTTAAGTGTTCCACCTTGTGGACTCATCTCATATTCACTTTAAGCGTTAAGTGTTCCTCTTTCTATTTTTTTTGGTACTTTTGGTAGATTTGCTTTTGGAAACATACATCTGCGCTCACATAGTAATTAGGCCCTATGAACACTATTCGTGATTCTTGAGAGATTGGATTCCCCACGAAATCCTTCTTGATGACAGAATCCTTGTAGGTAGGGAGGATACTTAGTGCATTTCACATTCAACTTGGTTAGTGCGTCTTCTCTTATTGATCGATACATTCTCTCCCAGGAGAGGTTGATAGATCACGTGGGGTTGACATCATGAGCTTTGGTGAATCAAAATTGGTTAGTGCACCTTCTCTTATTGATTGATACATTCTCTCCCCAGAGAGGTTGATAGATCACGTGGAGTTGACATCATAGACCTTGGTGAAGCAAAACTTTGTCTTAGCGTGTCAGATTAATCTACTTGTTTTGTTTGGGTTAAAAGTGAAGAGGCATCAAAACCTTAGATCTGGATCCAAGTCCCATTGTGGTATACTATTGTGAGTCACCTTTAGAGAGGGTTAATCATAGCGGACAATCCTTTCATAGGGTAAACTGCGTTGACGGAACCTCAAGCGGTAATAGCCATTTTCACCGTGGTAGTGATAGCCGCTATATAAATGTCCTTGTGGAAGAAATCTCCATAGGTATGGTTCATTGTTGGGTTGTCAGATCTCCCTAGTAGCTCTTGAAGATTAAGTTCTCAGACTGTGTCAAAACCCTGGTGCGCCGGGATTGGAGTTCACCCCTTTGGATCATAAAAGTTGCAGAGTCAAACCATTACTAAAAACCCTAGCGAGGCCAAATTTTCATTTTATAGGGTATATGTGCGTTATTGCAAAACATTTTTGGAACATACACAATTAGCACTTCTAAGAATTAGAACGAATAAGTCACTTGATTGTTCATGCGCAAGGTTGCTTTTGCCCTTGTTCATTATTTTCAGACATGCTTGAAATCACTTGCTTGCTATTTTGCATGATTATTTATCTATCTGGTTATTGAAAACAGACAAATTTGTTACAATCCTCAAATTTGGACATTGAAATTTGCAAACATTCCGAATCTGAAAACTCAATATTTGCAAAATCTGAAGTAAAATTCTTTTCTGGAGTCAAAAGTCATCTCAGGAGGTCAGAAAGTCATACGAGTTTTCTCAAAGTGTCATTTCATTACTGCCCAACTGTCGTATGGTAAAGAACCCAGTGTCATACGAGTTTACATGCTAGCAAATTCTCAAAGTCAAAATCATGCAACTGTCATACGATTTTTTCCAAGTGTCATTTCATTACTACCCATCTGTCGTATGATTGAGTACCCAGTGTTGTATGAGTTTTCATGCCAACAAATTCTCAAAGTCAAAATCTTGCAACTGTCATACGAGTTTTTCCAAGTGTCATTTCATTACAACCCATCTATTGTATGATTGAGTACCCAGTGTTATACAAGTTTTCATGCCAACAAATTCTCAAAGTCAAAATCTTGCAACTGTCGTATGATATTGTCAACTGTTATTTCATTGCTACCCAACTATCGTATGATTGAGTACCTAGTGTCGTACGAGTTATCATGCGAGCATATTTCAAAAAGTTAAATCTTACTTGCAACTATCATACAAGTTTTCAATTGGCGTTTCATTGCCTACCAACTGTCGTATGAGTCTGCAGAAAGTCATTTGGGAAAATTTTGAAAAGTTGTCAAAAATTTGTCAGAATTGCCAGATATTTAGCTTTTTCAGCCTATTTCCAGAATCTATCAAACAAATCACTATGTCAAGAACAGAGCAATAGCTATTGAGAATCAGTACACATGTCTCAAAGAATCAGTACACAAGAGGAAGAATCTCTAATCACCACTATGATGAAGCAGCTGCAAGCTATGCAAGTCTAGCTTGACAAACTTGAGAAAGAAAAGGAACCTAAAGAGTTCTCCATGGAATCTCTATACTCTTTTCCATTTGATAAAGACTTGTACATGTCACCATGCCCCCAGAAAGAATTTGAGCAATGTGATAATCTTTATGATACCTCTTCCATGGAGAGTGACACATCCAGCTTTGGAGACTATGATGACTATGACGACAGACAATGTAATGATACCTATGACACCTCTGTTCCTAAGAGTCCTCCTCGTCGTGTGTTTCTACTTACTACAAATGGGCCATCACATTGGATAGATCGTGATGGTGATCCATATGATTTTGATTTTGAAAGAGATTTTGATGGCTTTTGTGGACAATACCTTGATTATGATCCATCTACTACTGCTAAGGACTATAAAATGCATCGTGCTAGCTTGAAGCATCAATATTATAAGAATCCTTCTCCTAAAGACTCTCCTGCTGAAAATAAAGATTATCTTCTCGAGCAAGGTCATGTTAATGTTGAACCTTTGTCTAGTGATGGTTCCCTTCCATCCCCTACTTCCTCCAATACCCATACATTTCCTAAAGCTTCTGAGTCTTTCAAATGTTTCACAGAACCTTCATCCGACACAAGCCCTGATACTTTTCATGCGGTTCCCTATAGTTATCCTCCAGGGCTACCTCTTAAAGAAACTCAAGCTAACCTTCACTTGGCTGCAAATATTTTCAATAATGATAAACCTAAAGAGCCTAATCCTTCATATGCTATAATCCCTACTTCAGCTAGTCCTCCACCATCTCTTCCAAAGTCATCCATACAATCCCAACATGCTTCCTTGTCCTTAGAAGTGGCTCCATGTCAAGAGGACTCTAAAAATGATAAAGAAAAGAACATAAAGAAAGATCAAGATCAAGAACCATCCATGTCATCCAATGCTTTTCATGATGTCTCTTATCTGCTTCAGGGTTCTTTTGATCCTACACACCCTTTTTCATGCATTCCACCATGTCTTAAGTCTTCTCCTAAGAAAGATCAAGCTACTACTTACACTGTTGAGCTTATTGACAATCAAAATAACCTTACTACACTTTCACTTTCCAAAGATGATACTTCTATTAAGGTTGGTACAAATGGTGTTGTTACTTCCAATGTTAAGCATATTGAAAAATAAATAAAAAATTATGCACTTGTGCTATCCAAAGATCCTTGTCAAGATCAAAGTCTTCCATCTTCTTGTTCTACCACTCCATGTTCACTTCCACTTTCTACTCTTCCTAATTCTTTGCAAGCTTTGAACAATCCTATCAAAGAAGGTGCTCATATTCAAGATGTCCATGATTCTATTGAAAATTTTAATGCTCACTCTAAAGATCCTGATATCCTTGGTTGTCATATAGATGCTAATGAACTTATTGATTATCCTTTTGCGTCTTCCACTTCCATCCTTGGACCTCTTCCACCACTACTAAGAGCTTCACGTCTGCCTTCCATCTTGGGTCCTTATGTCCCTTCACTTTCCCCTCCTAACTCTCCTAATTCGCCATCCATCTTGGGTCCCTACATCCCTCCATCTCCTATCTTTCCTCAAGATCAACATAGATGCATACCCCTGAATCCTTTTCATCCACCCACCCATCTAAACCAATCATATCCTCCTTCTTCCACAAGTCCCAAGTTCTTTGGAAGTAACTTGAATGTTCAATACAAGAAAAAGAAGCAATATAAGAATCCATCAAAACAAGATCACCATGTCTCCTCTAATAGACATGGAAGCATAAAGTCCAAAGAGATATCTAAGAAAAAAACTACAAGAAAAGTATGGGTTCCAAAATCCATAATTGAAGATATTCTCTCCAAATTACCAAAAAGAAATGAAAAGCCTATGGCTATATGGATTCCAAAGTCTCTCTTGAAAGAGTCTGGTGTTGAGCAACAAGTGAAGTTGACATTCAAGCTTCCAAAGACTTCCACTTCATCTTCTTCCAAAAGCATTCCTCCATTCCATCCACCTAAACCACAACCTCTGCTATCCATTCACCATATTCCTTCACGTATTCCTTCATTCATGTTTCCTCCATCCTCTTGCCACCCTTCAAGGTGTGTGTTGATGTTGACCTTGCCTTCCTTTCCATCCACCCTTTCACAATCCTTCCATTCATTATCCTTCTACTTTCTATCCTTTTTCCTCATTTGCCTATTCCTCCTATCTTCCAACCTCACTCACTTTACATAAAACCTTATCCTCCATTTTCTCTTCCATCTCCCTTTCCCTATCAGCATCTTTGAGCATATCATTTTGAATCCTTGGCATATCATGGTTTATCCTTTCAAGGAGCATTATCTAAAAAGCTTGCCTTCTTCCAAAAATTTAAAAAGAAATGAAAAATAAAAAAAAATTGAAAATGAACATCTTGGTGGAAACCTGGAAATAGGCGCCTTGGTAGCAAAAGTAAAGAGAAATAAATTCATCCTATGGTGAAAACCACTCCCTTGTGGCACCTTGGATAAGTACCATGATGAAAATCTGACAATCAGGCATCATGCATAGTTTTTCTACATATTTCATCCATTCCATCTTCTCTCTTTGATCTTGACAATGTTGATCTATACACGAACATTTGGCTATTTTGTGAGTTGTTTGATGATGATCTTGCTCTCATTCCCTTCCTGTTTAGCCTTCATATTTATTTTCCTCCATTCATTCTAGTCTTTCGCTATCATTTCTCCTTTGGTCTTGATCTAATAAAAAAAAGAAAGAAAGAGTAAAACACAGTGCTATGAAGCCTCTTGACATGTCTACTCTTTTGGACTACATCCTCTCCTTCTTTGGCATTACGCTATTGTGACTTATCCTATGATGGCCTTTCATTACTTGTCCAAATGCACTTTACATGATAATTTTTCCCTAGCTTGAGTATTCTTGAGGAGTTTTCCCTTGATGATTTCTTCCCTTCATTAGCTTTCATTCTCTTGTCTTCCATCTCTTCCACCAGCTTGCCAATCCCTCTTGTTCTCCACTTTGCTAGACATTGGGATTGCATGATATAATCTTGCTTGGGAGTTTGCAATGGAAAAAGATGCTATCAAGTATACCAAGTATCAGAACTAGTATCAAAACAATTATCAGAATCATTATCAGAATCAGTATCAGAATCAGTATCAGAACTAGTATCAGAACAATTATCATAATCAGTATCAGAATTAGTATCAGAACTAGTATCAGAACAATTATCAGAATCAGTATCAGAATCAGTATCAGAACTAGTATCAGAACAAGTATCAGAATGAGTGTCAGAACAAGTATCAGAACACCTACTAGGGCTACACCTTTTGCTTTAGTTTATGGGTCTGAAGCGGTACTACCTATTGAGGTTGAAATCCCATCACTAAGAATCAGAATGCATGGTCTAGTAACTGATGATGACTACAGAGTGTCTAGGTTGCAAGAACTTGAACTACTAGATGAGCGTAGACAAGCAGCGTATGATCATCTCAGAGTATATTAGAAGAGAATGTCTAGAGGCTACAACAAGAAAGACAAACACAAAGAATTTCAGCTTGGTGATCTAGTCTTGAGAGAAAATCCTAAAAATCAATCACATCGAGAACGCAAGGGGAAGTTTGAACCCAACTGGCTGGGTCCCTTTGTAATCACTGCTACTTTTGGCTCTGGTGCCTATCAACTCTCAATGACTGAAGGAGAACAGCTTCGAGAACCAATCAACATTCTCCATTTGAAGAAATTCTATGCCTAAGGCATTCAGTCTATGGTAAAATATCCTGAAAAAATCTTAAAAATTGGAAAATGTCCTAAAAAAATGAACATCTTGGTGAAAACCTAGCAATAGGCACCTTGATGATTCACAAAAAAATAAAAATATATCAAAAGTACAAAAAAAATTGAAAAATATGAAAAATACAAAAAAAAATGAGAAAAAGAAAAAGTGCCTTGGTGAAAACCTAGAAACAGGCGCCTTGGTAGAAAAAATAGAATCTCTGCCAAGATGGTGAAAACCCGGCAAACAGGTGCCACTTGTTTCAAAATGCTCCATCTATCAGTGCAATCTTGGTCTTTCCCAGCTTTTAGTCTTGCTTTAGTTTGTACATATCTCCCGGTTTGTTTTTGCATTTCCAGTTTTTAATAAGTCGGTTTGTCTACCAATCTGCTCAAGTGTCTGTATCCTATCAATGTTCAAACTTGGCGGCAATCAATGTCATATCCTATGGTCTCCGGTGTATCTTAGACGGATCATATCTAGTCAGAGTCATTTTGAAGCTTCATGTGAGTGAGTGAGTCAGTCTTGTCTCCCAAAAGGATTTTGCATCTACAACAACGCAATCAACATCAAACATCAAACTGAAAATAATCTATGCTTTTTACATGCTTTTATCTCCTTGTATGCTTACTGATTCGCATTGAGATTTTTGCATATTGTGTCCCTTCGAGCTCTTTGATGATGTCCTTTATTGGATTTAGAGAGTGATGACTAGGGGCATAATCTTTTCTTTGTCTTCTGCTTGTATGTGAAAATCTAACAACTTTGGAAATTCTAGATTGAAATGGTGTCTGACTGTAAGAGCCTCTATCTCGAATTGGATGGCCATGCGTACCTTGACCATTGATACCCAGAAAATTCAAGGAAGTTTGATCTAACTATTATCTTTTTGAGTTAGTTCTTTCTCCTATTGTGAATGCGATCTTACCTAAGGATGTGAATGATAAAGGGTCACTACAGGTAATTCACATTGGATTTAGAATAATCTCTTGGCTGTTTGATGTGTTTGTCATGCAAGGCGTATTTAGGTCATCATGACGTTTATGCTTTGATGCTTATACAAATTTCTATATCAAAATGGACATGATATTCAGGTCATCCTGGCATTTATGCCTTGGTGCTTATATCTAATCTGACATTCTGAAAATAAAATAAATATTCATATGTCCATGGTTGCCTAGCCAGTGGATGTTGTATTGATTCTTGCATATACAAATCGATATTCATATGTCTATGGTTTCATAGCTAGTGGGCATTGTATTGATTTATCTGGTTACCTAAAAGTTCAATGATGATAACAAATCGACACATGATCAGTGACTAGGTCCTAGGTCTTAAGTTGCATTTCATTTTGCATGTCTCTTTGCATTTTTGCATGTTTGCATGATCTCACAATGGCTAAACGAACTTCAATGCTTAAACAATTTTTCAAATCGCATCTTCAAGTCTAACAAGAGTTGAATCTCACACGAAGGTTCCTCCAACGAAACAACAAGTAGAATCCATTTTCGGGATCAAAATTCAAATCTGAGATCATTTAATATGTCAAAATCACAATTTAAAATTTTTGGGCCTAGGACGGTCTACTGCTTGCATATTCAACCTTCGATCATCACAGAAATCCAGTATTCAACTTAACTGATTATCTTACATCACACTATCAAAATTTCAACTTGGTCAACTATGGTCAACTCATGGTTTAACTTAGTCAAACTTGGTTGTCTAGACCTCTAAATGATGCAGAATGCATTCTCGGACATGTATAACCACTTCTCAAATCAATTAACATGCTTCTAAACTATCAACACTGACTTTTCTTGTCAGATTTCAATTTTAATCCTGAAGGGGGCATGGTATTACACATCATTCAAAGTCTGTAATCATATCTTTATGGAAATCATATCTTCCTCAGTAATCAAGACAACAACCACGTCTAGTTACTGATTCATCAAAAAAGTCCTCATCGCTCAGGGCAAATCTATCATCACTTGGGGCATATCAGATTCGTCGATCCATATCAATCTGGTATTCTCCTAATTTTGTAAACTGTATTAGTTTTTGTAGACACAACACTTCAGTAAAACATTAGAGGTTAGCTATAATCAAAATCATGCAAAATTGAAATCTACTCTAACCAAGCGATTTACTGCCTTCTAGTAGGTGCGAGATTAATGTTCTCAGATTGTTATCGAGATCAGTGACCTAGACGACACCTAAATGAAGGATTTGAATGCAAAACTGATATGAAATATGAATGCAATTAATCTATTTTTTTGGTATTTTCTATGCAATAATAATGATGAAAACTGATATGAATCTATACTAATATGAAAATTGATATGCAATGCTAATCTAGAAATGATATGATATGAGAATGAAAATTCTAACAATAATATGAAAGCTATGAATTTGAAATTGATCAGGTACAATTTTCACACACACACCTGCTTGTGTCCTATTATCAGTTTAAGATAACCAAGAGCTTGTGGGATTAGGGATCTTGCAGTAATAATTCTTGAGTACTTTTAGCATCTGAGTACCAGTAGCTTCCTTAATCTCAGGATCTTTCATAACTAAGGTGCGATTGCTAGTTTTAGAATTGCCACCCATGCTAGCATTTCTTTGGCATTTCTTTCCATAAACATATTTCAAACAAATCTTAAATATAGAAAAAGATTCACCCAAAATTTCTATATACCAATTAAAATAAACTGTTTACAAATAAACCTTATAAATTGGAGACTGGATTGCACAAATTTTCAAGTATCACATTATATTTAAACTGCTTTTAAAAAATTCTTGTAAATTTATAGATCACACAAATTTCTAAATACCAATTTGAATAAATTGTTTTGAAAAATAATATCACATTAAATAGATAAACGGTCTTAGAATGTCGAATGGTAACTTGTTAAGTAGACAGTCATGGCAAGAGAAATTTGTTTGAGTATTAGTAATCAGTAATTTTGTTATACCCTAAATCGATTAGCATTATTATCATGTGGTGGTGCATCAGTATTAGTGGGTTGAAATGTATATGCTATGAAATGCAATGCAGGTTGATAAGCTAGCTCTCAAGGAATAGTGTGCTTCATTATTGCTAAAGCTTGGGCATTTTGAGGAAGCTGAGGCAACATATCAATCTCTACTTGCTGCAAACCCTGACAATTATAGGTTTTTTCTAATCTGAGGTTAATTCTATAATTAGTGTATAATAAAATTTAAGGAAAATGCTTTATGTAGGATTGTCTTGTGGCTCTTGGTTTATGTCCTTAAACTCAGAATTTATATGAAGGTAGACATTCAACTCTAGGCTTAAAGCTGGTATTATGGCTTATTAAAATGAAAAACAACCACTTATTTTCTATATTCTAAACATCTACTTTGCTGAAGGATTCGTCTACCAATTTTTTTTCCCTACTGGCTTATTAGAACAATAAACTGACCATCTATTCCCAACCATCTAATTATATCCTTGAAGATATAATTTCTTAAATGATGTCCACTTGGTTCCCCTGCACCAAGATGAAAGCATGAAAAAACTCTATAGGCTCATCAACATTATTATGCAAGGATATTTTATATGCCAGCTTTCAAAATTACTAGCACTTAGTTGGTATTGACATAACTTTGAATAGGGGTCCTTCTATTACACATAATTCTGATTAAAAGTTAAAAAATACCATTAAAATTTAAATGATAAAGATATTTCATATGATGTTTTCGATATTAAAATGGTTGAGAAAATGGTTGTTTAGTAACAATTTTTATCTGTAAGTTGCAAACAAATCATCCTTCTTCCACCAACGAGTCGTTCCATTCAAGAAAGACCATGTCTGACGATATCAATGCACAAAAAAATAGGGAGACAATTGCTAGACTGTGGTCTAACTTAAAAAGAAAGGGTGATGGAAAATGTTATTGTCCTTGCAAACTTTGTAAGGGCTTAAAGACTCGAAGATATCTAATCAAAACAGCTGAGGAACATTGTAGGCAACATGGTCACATTGAAGGGGGAAATGAATTTCATCCATTGGTATGTATTTTAATATTTTATAAAATACATAAGACATGATTTGATGATGACAACATGGTCATGGTTAATATAAGGTCATCATTTTTATATAGGTCAACATCCCCGAGTTTCATGTTATAGACCATGACAATCTAGAGAATGTGGATTTCCAAATGAGGGAACATGGAGGTGTGAATATAGAAGGTAATGATATTATGGAAGAAGACTACGATGATGAAGAAGATCAAGATGATCATGATGATCAAGATGATGATGATGATGATGATGATGATGATGATGTTGACGCAGAGCTTGATGTACCTATACTTGAGAAGGCACACGAGCCCCTATATGAAGGCTCCAAAACAACTCTTCTTGCCGCTGTATTGTTGTTGGTGAACTTGAAGGTTATGAATGGTTTATCCAACATAGCAATGACACGTATGTTAAGGTATGTCATCTTTTTTCATTATTTTAGTTGTAATTCTCTTACAATTAATATTGGGTGAATCGTGTAGCAATTAATATTCTTTAAATTAACAAATTATATTTTTGATCGTAGGTTGATAGGTGAGTGTTTGTTACCACCATCAAACATTCTACCTCGCTCGTACTGAGAATTATCTGCCATTATGGAAGATATTGGAATGGAGTATCAAACAATACATGCATGTCCGAACGATCATATTATATATCATAAACAGCATGAATTTGCAATAGAATGCCCTATTTTCCATATTAGTAGATATCAATCAGATCGAATAACAAAAAAGGTGCCTCGCAAGGTTCTTCGACATATTCCCATTATTCCACGTTTGCAACAATTATTCAAGTGCAATAGCTTGGCACAATTTATGGATTGCCATGCACGCAATAGAAGTCAAGATGACATTATGCGAATGCCTGCGGATGGTTCGGCATTTAAGGAAATAGAGGAAAAATGGCCACACTTTAAAGAAGAACCTCGTAATCTCAAGCTTTCATTGGCAGCAGACGGTGTCAATCCGTTTGGAGAGATGAGATCTACTTACTCGGTGTGGCCTATTTTTGTTATCAACAATAACATTCCTCCTTGGTTGTCCATAAAGAGAGAGCACATAATGTTGGCACTGATTGTTCCAGGTATTTTTTGATTTAATGGTCATCTAAATTAATTTATTATTAATAATCCATCAAAATGGTCATAATAATTATGTAATGTTTTTGTTCATTCAACTAGGTAAGTACCAAGTTAAAGATATCAATGTATATATTGAGCCCCTTATCGACAAGTTGATGGTGTTATGGAATGGGGTCACTATGTATGACATCTCTAAACCAATAGGACAAAGACAATTTCAATTCCATGCAATGCTTGTATGGACAATACATGATGCCCCTGGGCTAACACATTTTTGTGGTATGTTCTCTTCTTAACGCCTCTTTTTTGGTATGTTATAGTGCTAACACAAAGTTAACACATTTAATCCAATTATACACAATCTTGTAGGTCTTCAGACAAAGGGAAAATTTGCATGTCCAGTTTGTGGTCCAAAGACAAAATCTCGTCATTCAAAAAGTTTAAGAAAGCAGGTGTTCGATGAGAATAGACACTTTCTCCACAGAAATCATAAGTACCGAAGTACTGAAAAATATCTTTTCAATGGGAAAGAAGAGACTACATCAAAGCCACAGAGAATGACACCTCACCTATGGAAGTCAACATACAATAAAATAAACTATCAAGGTAATGTCATTCCATCTTATGGTTTTTATTTCAAATTTATATTTTGATATTGTGTTTTGTTTACTAATGATGTAATTGATGCTTGTGAAGGTCGTCAAGACATCAATGACCAACTTCTAAAAGGACTAAAAAGTTATCCTACACAATTTACTAGGTTGCCGTACTATGAGCAACTCTCAATCATGCATTTGTTTGATCCTATGCATATTGGAAAGAATGTAACAGAGACATTATGAAAAATATTGGATGGAAGGCGTGACAAAGAACAAATTATCAAAAATTTTAGTGACATTGAAGAATCCAACCATGCAATGAAAAATTTTATTCGGTCAAATAACAATAGAGACCAGATTAATACAAGTGCCCTTCCATGGTTATTGTCGGAGCAGCAGAGCAATGCTATAAAAGAAATTATAAAAAAATACAATTTCCCACAGGATTTGCTGCGAACATAAACGATCTTATATCAAAGAAAAGTGAATTTGGACCAGGGATGAAAACACACGATTGGCATATATTTATTAAGCTAATTCATATTATTTTGTATTCACTATATATTTGTATACTCCATGTGGTTTTCATTGCATTATTTTATAAAATATTGACAAGATCATTTTACAAATATTGCAGTACATTCTACCTCTATCTCTCCCACACCACTTTGCCAACGGTGTCAAACAAGTTATATATGATCTTGAAAAATACATGAGGTGGTTGTCATCTAAAGAAATCAATAAAGAAGATATAAAATATTGGAAGAGAAAAATTCCTCTTCTTATGTGTGAAATTCAAAAGTGTCTACCTTCAACTTTTTTCAATGCACAAGAACACTACCTCATACATCAAGTTGAGGAGATTGAATTGTGTGGACCTATACCAACTAGGTCAATGTGGATGGTTGAGAGGCACTTGAAATTTTTGAAAGGCTTGGTTCGACAGAGAGCACATCTTGAGGGTTCTATGGTGGAGGGATATATGGTATACCAAACCATGGTGTACATTAGTGAATATCTTCCTAAGTTTGCAGCAAAGATCTATGTAGATCATATTTGGGATCCCAAATCCATTAAAAAATTCAAAGGGGAGTACTTGATGGGCAAAGGTAGATTGAGGAAAGTGAGAGGTAAATCTAAGATGTTATTGTAGTTAATTAATTCTTATAATCTTCAATATAAGTTATTTATAATTGGTGTATTTTTTTTGATACAGCTGATCGAGAGTGGGATGCAATACATTTGTATATTGCAAACAATCTTGATTGGATGACGGTATGGATTGAACGATGTCAAAAAAATGGTTTCTCATTAACATGGGAAGGTGTTGCTTCATTGGTTAGAGAAGCTCATCATAATGGAGATTCCAATGTTACTTCAATGGTAATTGATCTAGCACATGGTTTAAGAGGTGGAGAGGTAGGTACAAATTTATTAATGATCATGACTCGTATGTTTCGTATCAACTCACGATGCAAATAATTTACACGCTTGAAAAATTGCAGGTCAAGCACCACAAAGCTATTTACTATCATGGCCACAAATTTCGCATAAAAAAGTTGGATGACACAGAAAACTTGTGATTCTAGGATAAGTGTAGTTTTTTAGGTCAGCAATATATCATCTAGAAATGACATACATCCTCAATAATCTCAAAATCAATACTATGGCATTTTGGATGATATAATTGAGTGCGACTTTAACTCCTTCAAAGTAGTTCTATTCATCGTCAAATGGTATAGGCTACGACTGAATCAAAATGATCCAGATAGAACTGTTATTCAACATGATAATGGATTTACAATGATTAATACAAGGTCGTTTGAGCCAGTTGGAGATGAGCCCTATGTTCTTCCAAGCCAGTGTGAGTAGGTATTTTACTCAGAGGTTCCACATAAACAAGGTTGGTCATTTGTTGTTAGACATGATCCAAGAGGAAGGCCGATAAAGTATAATGTTATGGAAGAAAAAGATACTGAAGATGATGAAAACGCAGATGATGATGATGATGATGATGATGATGATGATGATGGTGATGATGATGATGGTGAAGGTGATCATGGCAATGATGATGATGGTGATGCTGTTGATGGAGATGATGATGGTGATGATGGCAATGATGATGATGATGATGATGATGATGAAGATGAAGATGATTAATGAAATAATTGAAATGATTGCATATTTATTGTGTTCAAATTGTAATGATTACATATTTATTGTGTTTAATTCTAATGATTACATATTTATGTATTGCTTTCAATTGTAATGATTACATATTTATTGTGTTCAATTCTAATGATTACAACATATGTGATTTATAATTACCAATTTTTTGTTTATGATGCTCAATTAATTGCTATTGATACATGTATATTTGTGTTTGATTATCACCCTTTTTGCAAACATGCAATTGACTATAGACATTGTCACCCCTTCTGTTGACGATCTTGCATTCCATATATAAGGTAAATTTGTTCATGTTTACGATGTTGCATATTGTTCATGTTATCTTCTAAGTTATTTGTAGCATACGTATCATGTAATTTTTAGCTAACTTAAGATAAATGATTAACATATGCAGGAAATTTGACCCCTTTGACGTGGATCGTGCACAGTGACATGGATCAGCAGGTATAAGTCAATAAATAGACATAATTTTATTATATTCTTCTTGTTTATCACTGAGCACGTATGTTATAAATAGACATATTATATAATCATATAATGTATATATAGACAAAGAAGAACTATACATAAATATAATATATAATCACTTTCAACCTAGTACATTTTATATCTCTCATGTATAGACAAAGAAGAACCGTACGTATGGGTCACAACTTGGTTTTTTTTTGCTAAGTCTATTGCTTTTAGTTCGCTAAAGTTTTTATATTTAATCTTTGTCATAGGATGATATGGATCCGGCACATGATAGAGGCCACGAGGATGCTCCTCCCACCCATTCTTCAACAAGGGTAAACCTTATTAAAATTGTACAAATTAGATAGTTGAAAAATGTTATATTATTACGTTATTTTATTTATGGTTTTGGAGTTTTTATGATAGTTTTACTGATATTCCTATCACAATTTGATGTTCAGGATAAGGGAAAAGCACCCTCAACAATAGAGGCAATAGCTACCCCCGAGGATGATGATCATTTTGCAAATTCACCTAATGTAACAATTATGTTGAAGAAAAAAATGAAACAAATCAATAAAGAAATAATTAATATTTTGTATGAAACAAATCCAACTGAGGAGATGCTGATGAGGCTAACTGAATTGAAAGCGCTCACACGTCGGTATCAAGTAAGCAATAATGAATCTTTAGTTATAACAAAATTTCAATAAAGGTTTATGTTTTATACTTTTTTATGTTGTGAAGTAAAATATATGTAATATGTGTTCTTGTTGCAGGATTTTATGGAATCTCTAGTACCTGGTCAAGGATAATGTGGTGAGGCCAGTACTAGCAGACCTCCAGCTGCCTCAGGTAAAATAATCCTTTAGTGGACAAGTTACAAGGAATTTTTTCTTTGGAACATTCAAAAACTTCTCAAGTTAACTCTTACTTTTATTATTTCAAAATGTCTTTGCTAACAATGTATTGTTTAGGTCATCAATTGTAGGAGACTCCTCCTAGCCAGGACGTCCATACAAGATTGTCGAGTGCAATGTCAGCCACAAGGGCCATACAAACATCAACGCCTTCAAGGTGTATGACAATTGGTAAATCCTTGTTTTACTATATTTGGTTTTGTGCTAAGTATGATTTGATAATTTGTACTTTAATCTTGGGTGCATCACATAGTGGATTATTTTTTTGGAGCAGGAGATACACCGGCGACACTGTTTGGTACGCCAGATACTGATCAATCTACATGTATTGGTGATAATTCACCACCATTTCCTGGATCTACCCGTGTTACTAGCACGGGAGCTACACATACGTCATTATTGATTGACAATAATGAATCAATGCCTTTAAAATGTCCTCAGATTCCAGGTACTTTAAATAATTATTTTTTATATTGTAATATGCATTTACTTATTCATAACAAGTTTTGGATTGATTATCCCATGACATTTTTTGTAGGAAATGATACATTTTATAAGAAGCTTTATGACCTCACACTGCATATATTCGGGCCCACCATACATACAAGGTGGAACATCATAAGTGAACTAAGTTTATCCCACTCTTTTTTTTCATATCATTAATTGGTACAGTATTTTTCCTTTCATTTGGGTCTTTTCTTTTAGTAGCTATATCTAACAATTTTGTGTTTTTTCTTAAAAGGTGGAATTTGCAAGAAAGAACTTTAAAAGATCAGCTCGTCAAAGATTTAGAGCATGAGTTTGGTAATAATATTTTTGATGAGAAGAAAATTTTAGAAAGAGCTTGCAAACATCTTAAGACTGTGAGGGACACATATAGAAAGAGTCTCGTCCAGAACCCAAAGTATGAGCATCCTCCCTTTATTTCAGTGAGGGATTGGAATGAATTCATTTTGGATGCAAAGGAGAAAGCGAATGCTCAAAGAGGAGTTTCATCAACAAATGGGAGAAGGTATGCAATAGTATTAACTACTAGTATAATGTAATAATGCACTAATTAGTGATCTTTATATCTATATCATCTAACATATTTCAAACTTTTCATAGGTTGCAGGACACTTCAAAGGCAACAAAGGCCAGGCTGCAAAAGATTGGGCAACACAGACTTGGCGCTGGAGGATATTCAAAAATTAAAGCACGAATTGTAAGTAGCAGTAAATGAATTGTAGAGAAAAATTATTTATAAAATGCAAATAATTTTGTTTAATCAAAAAATGTAGGGCTCTGATTTTAATTTAGAGGCCACTGAAGAACACAAAAAAATTGCCTTCAAGGAAGGCTATCAAGCCGTGGCTGAACGCCTATGGAAAGCTTCCACTGGCCCAACCGAAGAGTCTCCTACATCATGTGCACAGGTAAATATGCCAAAAAATATATTAGACATTGAATACTTGAGCAACAATCAATTTGATAATAATGTGCATGACATTGCAATGCAGCCTCTTAATCATGACACAGATCATACACCGCATCATGAAGCCCCTGATGTGCATCGTACTATCCAAGGAGGTGCTCATTTGCTATTTAAAACTAATTATGTAATTATTAATATAATTTAACATCTTAAATTGAACTTGATGTAACATTTTTGTGTATATTTTAGAGGATACAGAATCATGTCATGCTGAACGAGTGCCAGAGGATGTTCAGACTAATCACCATGTAGATCATGTGGCACATTCAGGTAAAGAAAATCTATGTTTTGTTCTTTTAAATTAATTTTTTGATTTATAGTTCTTTAACTTACATAAATACTTGTAATTCACTAATATAAAATGGTGTGAATTTAACTCATGAAGTAGTTATTGCAGCAGACCCCCCTTTAGCGCAGCGGCCTCATGTTCCTGAACAGATGAGGAGGAGACACACGTTGGGATTAGAATCAATAGAGGAGGGGAATGATGAGGACATTGATCTTCCTCTTAGAAATTACATGATTAAAAAAAATAGCAAGAAACCCAAAAAGAAATGATTGTAATTAACAGTTATTGCTAATGAAAGAACATTGTCTTAATGGATGTAATTTTGTACTAGTAATGTTGATGAATGATGTGTGGTAATATATGTTAATGAATTATTCATGAATGTTGTGTGTTAATGAATTATGTGTTAATGAATTATTCATGAATGTTGTGTGTTAATGAATTTTATGTGTTAATGAATGTTATCATGTGATTATAATGATTGAATGTTATATTTCAAAAATGGATGAATGAATGAATGAATGTTATTAAATGTTAATGGGGAATTTAGAGTGATGTTGGGGGGGGGGGGGAGGGGGGAGGGGCCAAATGAGCTTCCACCTTCACGTGGTTGGCCTTGTTTAGTAGAGAATATTAAACTATTCTCAAAACCAAGTGAAGCTCAAACTTTAAAGACAAGCTTCCTTATTAGGCATCCCAATCTTCCATTTGGCTTGTTGCAAGGGATTCAATTAAAAATATACAAATTACTGGTCTTGACTCATTTTGAATTGCTGTGGTCTAATGCAGTTTAATATTTTTCATCTTCATTTATTTTCTTGTTCAGAGATGCCTGTTTGACTTACCAAACTTGCCTTTCATCACAGAGATTCTAATTCCAAATGATGCTCAAGAACTGTCATATTCTCTGCTATTGCATTTCAATTGGATGTACAGTAGAGTATTATGACAGTCCAAACTCTCTATTTGTTGCAGCTTACTAATCTCATTGAAAAGTTTGTATTGATTGTGCTGAGCAATGGAGCTATTCTAACGATGACAAGGGACATGTTTGACCATGATGTTGGATTTATGCTTTAAAATGGCTGACATATGATAGATGTCAGTTGATGATATTGGAGATGTTACAATCACCAATGACGGAGCAACAATTTTGAAGATGCTGGAGGTGGAGCATCTAGCTGCAAAGGTTGGGTCATTTGTTCTCTTGGTGTTTCTTATTGTCTGTTTGTTGTTCTTAATATCTTATGCTATTACACATTATCAGTGGTAATGGATGTAAAAATATTCATTATTTGACTAGTACTTCAAAAACTTATTATGTTTATCAATTTCATTCCATAAATTTTTTTAATGCACTCAAAATATATTGTTAATGAGGTTGGTGTTTTCATCTATCTATAGGTTTTTGTGGAACTTGCAGAATTGTAGGATTTAGAAGTTGGGGATGGCACAATGTCAGTTGTTATTATTGCTACAGAGTTGCTGAAGGTATGATATATAGATTATATCTTGTTTTAGGGAGATTGTTTTTTGTGTTACCTTGTACATTTTTGTAAGACCTTTAAATCTTTACTTTTCTTCTTAGGTTCTTATTTCAAATTTCATAAAGGCATCTTTCTTACAGTGTGCTGCATGTGCCCATTTGATTTTTGTACTTACAGCGGGCAAATAACCTAGTTCGGAATAAAATCCATCCAACTTCTATCATCAGTGGATATAGGGTAATTTAAGCTTTTTATCTTACTAAAAAGAAATGCATGCATATAGAATTGTATTTATGGATTTCAGAATAGGGATTAAATAAGCATAGTTTGTGAGCAGTAGAATCAGCTGTTTTGCTATTATTTAGATGATTGTTTTATGACTTGAGTGTCCATTGCAAATCATATTGTGATTTTTTTTTTTGAACAGCTTGCAATGAGGGAAGCCTACAAATACATTGATGATAAATTGGCTGTCAAGGTGAGTTATGCATTGATAGTGTTAAGGATGCTTGTAGAATTAATGCTTTCTTGATGTACATTCTCATATGTTGTGTGTTTAGGTTTAGCAGTTGACATCATATTCAGATTTTTCACTGGGGAGTCACATTTTCAGCTTCTCATATTTGTATTGACTTGATTATTGGAGGTGGCCTTTTTGTGTAGGAATAATGTTAAAGACTTCTAAATTTGGTCTATCATCTATATTATTTTGATGGGATTCTTTTTTTCTTCAATGTTTAATGCTTAGTACAAGAATGGGGCCAACTTTGAGGACTTGAATGTCTCATAATAGGTTGATAAGCTTGGAAAAGATTCTCTTATCAACTGTGCAAAGACTAGCATGTCTTCAAAAATTGTAGCTACTGACAATGACCAATTTTAAAAAATGGTAAGTCTTACTAGATCTATCCAGCATATAAATTAAATGAAGTGAGTTATTATTGTGCTACAAGTGTTGAAAATGTATATGTATATTTTTTTCCTTTGAATTGCAAATGAATAGATTTGTCATTTTGTTGCTTATTCACATATCTTTATGCTAAAGGTCATTCAAATTAATTCTAGGCATTTCAATCTTGAATAGATTGCTTAAGCGAATCTCATAAAAAACTAGCAAAATGGTAATTCATCCAAAATTTATCGGAACTCTCTTTATCATAACAGATTGGATTGTTCATATCTTCATAAAATTTCCATATCCAAACTCTAAAGGAACAATTCCCATTATATCAGAATTCTGTGCATTTTTAGATTGTCCATTATATTGGACTTATCACTTAAATTAGAAACTACAGATTCTTAGAAGACCGACTTATACTCTCGACCTCATCATTGAATGTTGTGAGATCAACATCCTATCTACCTGGTCAATTTCAGATCAGAGATTTGTATCAGGACTATCCTTGGACACTAGAGGGATTGATGGGGTAAGATGTGACAAACATGGGATAATTGAGATTTGTTTTACATTTTAATTCAACTATTTTTAATTTTCCAACTCAATGTGATGGAGGAGTTAATGAATTAGATCAACTAATGTGTTAAACTAACATGTTAATTATCTACTTTGAGGAGTTAAAAGTGCATGATTAAAGGGAGATCAAAATTGCGTGAAATAGTTACCTAATTGCATGGATGAGTGAAGTGGATTTGATTGATGGGTGGGACTAGGAGCAAGTTTGAGTATACTGATTGCATTAGGTAGTCAATTAGGTGAGTGAAATTAATTTATTAAATATTTATGCACATGGGATGAGAATTAATATTAAATTAATTTATTAATATATTGCACACATGGATAAACATGATGTGTCTGAAGTTAGAGGAGGATTTAGAATGCTAAATCTGAAACACCTCTGACTGTCACCTGTAGGAAGAAGACAGTCAAGTGTTCATCCTAATTTTAGGATGTAAATGTGGTATAGAATGATGGTAGGAAGATTTGAAAGAAGAAGATTGAAGATCAAAATGAATTGTATCATATTTAATCAATAAATAAAGTGTTTGCAGGTTTATATTTGATGGTACTATCAAACATTTATGGAAACAATCATGTTTTCCTTTGTTACGGAGCATGTTTGTACTGGTAAATGGATAAGATAAGTGCTAAGATCAATTTGAGAGTGTTATGTGATGTCTTAACTTTGTTTTGGAACCAATTTGGGCTTTGGCCGCTGAGCAAATGAAGAATTAGACTAATTTTTTTCTTAAATTGTCTGAAACCCTCATCAATAGAGGACTTGACAAGGGTTTATAAATATCTCACAATTCAACTAGTGGAAAATTGTGTTTCTTGACTCATTCTAAAGTAGACTCAGGATCTTTAAGATGTACTTGATTTGGTATCAGATGGCTTGATATTTTGTGAGCAATTTGATGCCGTAGCGGGCAATAATAGTAATCTTTATGGTTTTCTTGACTGTGTTTAGTTTGTTCTCCTAATCAGTTAATGTCTAAAGGGTATCCAATGGAAAAAATAGTTGAATAAGGTTATAAACATCTTTAATATTCCATTCAAATGCATGGTTTGTTAATTCATGAAGGTTGGAATCTGATTCAGTGCAGACAGTCAGCTGATGTAATGGTAACAATCACATTGATGACATAATATTGTTTAGGTTATTTGATCATTGCTATCAGAACTACATATTGAATTTGAAATGAATCTTTGCTACACTAACACTTAGCATTTAGGAAGTATGAATCCTACAAGGAGTTGATTGAAGAGGTTTGATATTGTGAGAAACTGTGATCAAATTCCTTTAAGTAGATAGTGACAGTTGAAAGTTGTGAAGCTATGACATCAAATTTTTGGGTATGGAAATCTAGTATATTGACAGGTGCTAGAAGGACTTGGTGACAGATAAATGGACTATAGACAGGGTTCCTACATTGGGTTAAGGACAGTGCATAAGGACATCATAAGGAGGTAGTTTTTAGGTATGGTGTACTTCTCCAAGTTTAATAAGGTAATGATCACTGTTAATTTTTGCCAATTCCTTAGTAGAGTTCTGGTTCTCCATATTTCTTGGAGCAACATGGAGAGTATAGTTTGGCCCAAAATATTCATAATATTCATTATAAGGCAATTTGTCTAGGGGCTCAATACCCACAACAACTACAGTCTATATCAAGCAAGTTGAAACATCCATTTAGAAGGTACAAAATTCATAAAGAAGAATAGATGTTCAGAACCATGTAAGTATCCCTAATAGTACAAAAAGAATATATACCTCATAACACCAACAATGGGCAACATTGTGAATTGTGTAACCCCCACCTCCAACAAGCATTAATGGAACATTGAATGATCGAAGAAACTGAACACAATCTGTGTGTCCTCTAATTGATAAATTAAAGCATCTCAGCCTATTGCCTGAAAGTGAATCTGCTCCACATTGTAAGACAACTGCTTCTGGTTGATATACTTCCATGACTTTCTGAATGATACTTCCATGACTCACATTTCACCAATGATGGGAGTATTTTTAGAAGATGTAAACCCTTAAGTTTGGTGTCAAAGCATACATTTAGGCCTCATTCACATATGTCTGGAAAAGGAGGCCTATAAGGGAAAAATCAAATTGTACCCTGATGCAATATAAGATACAAGGTTTCAATAAAATATCTTATTCCAATGGGATGATAAGTGTTTCAATAAAATATCTTATTGAAATACAACTAGCTAATGCCCAGGGTTTTCTTTGGTTGAAATGAATTGAAATAATTATATAATAGCTTTCAAAATGTTTAGATGTTTGAAAGTTAGAAGTTAATATGGTTTGAAGGAAGAAAATTGTGGCTGTCGCATGATCGCATAAACCAAATATGAGTTATGCGATCATGTGAAAAGTAAAAAAAAGAGCAGATTAGTGGGCCTTGTTTCTCAGCGGGACCTGAGTTATGACATAGCAAGAACTTCCACGTGGCAGTGGGACCCACGTACTCTGATAGCATAGATGTGCCAATGATAAAGTGGTCGCATGATCGCATGGATTAAAATATTTCTATGCGATCATGGGATAATGTAAGTCACCGAAGATGCTTAGTGGCCAAGCGGGATGCGGATGCGTGGCGGTGGGTCCCAAAGATGACTTACATTGTCGCATGATCGCATAGCAATATTTTAATCCATGCGATCATGTGACTGCTCTATGATTGGTGCATCTAGGCTATCAGAGTATGTGGGTCCCACTGCCACATGGAAGTTCTCACTATGTCACATCAGTTATTTTTCAGACCTCTCTCCATCGCAGAATACCGACCATCATCGGATTGAAACTTTGAAAGTTTTGAACCATCGATGCGATGTCATAACTCAGGTCCCGCTGAGAAACAGGGCCCACTAATCTACCTTTTTTTACTTTTCACATGATCTCATGGTATTATTTTAATTCTTGTGATCATGCGACCGCTTTATTATTGGTGCAGGTGGACCCCAGCTCGAGTGTCAAAGAATCTTCTATGGCTTTGAGGAATAGCGGCAACCATTGGTTTATCATTTCATATAGACCCTATGGACCCACCACCATGGGGCTTCATCTCAGAAAAGTCATAACTGTAGTCAAATGCTTTCGGACCCACCATCAGAAGATCAACAGCCATCACTTCTTCTCATAGACCTCCAAGATTCTTTGTGAACATACGCCCTCCGTTGGATGTAGGATCTTTCCCTGCTCAGCTTATGTTGTCGCATTTGCGCTGTTAGCATATGTGGGCCCTGACAGACTTCATTGTCGCATGATTGCAAGGGATTATTTTATTTCTTGTGATCATGCGACCGCTTTGAAGAGAAGCACTTTAAACGTATTTTCACTCGTCATTTTTAAGTGCACGGGTATCTTTCTAACTTAAAACACGTGCTATTTGAAACACTTAAATAATAACATTTCTTTTTAATCCAAGCTCGGGTGTCAATACACGTGGCAAAATCCCGCTAAGTCTCAATTTTGACCAATGCATGGTCTCAATTTCGACCATTGCATGGTCTCAATTTCTACCAATGCATGGTCTCAATTTCGACCATTAGACAAAAAAATGATGGTGATTCTTCCAGTTTCAATTAAGAGCTACAGTCAAAATTTTGACCACTATTATGGTCGAAATTTTGACCAATAAGAAATATGTAGAACATTTGATGAAAAAAGAATGATGAAAGTTTTGGTCGTGGATTCGACCAATTATTGTCGAAAATTCGACCAATTCTCATCGAAATTTGAGGTAAAATTTACTAGTGAACAGATCTAGAAATGAAAAAGACATGAAGATTGAAGAAGGTATTTCCTTGCTTGTGAAAAGAGAACCAAAGGGTAAGAAAAATTTTAAATGTTGGACTTGTCAAGAATTTGGTCATTTTGCATCTAAATGTCCTAAGAGAGTTAAGAAGTATAGAAAGAACTTTAATCCTAGGAGATCTAAAGAATGTTACTATGCAAATGATGAAGAAATTGAAGCTAGTTTGGAGAAATCATTGAGTGAAAGTGATACTGAGAATGATGATATAGGATTTGTAGCAATTAAAGAAGAAAATCCTAAAACAGAAATTAAGGAAGAAAAGGCTCTAGTTTCTCAAGTAGAAAAGAAAGCTGATTGGATTATTGACAGTGGTTGTTCACATCATATGACTGGAGATATGAAAAAGTTCATAAAGTTTAACAATTATGATGGAGGAGTTGTTAGAGTTGGAAAAAATGCACCTTATTTGATTAAAGGTATAGGATCTATTACTCTTGATGGAAAGAATAATACTGATGATGTTTACTTTTTGGATGGTTTGAAACATAATCTTTTGAGTGTTGGATAGTTAGTTGATAAGGGATATCAAGTTTGGTTCACTGAGAAAACTTGTGTAATCAAAGACAAGGATGGAAATTTGATTGGTACTAGATCTAGAACCAAAGGTAATGTATTTAAGTTGAATTCTACTGAGATGACATGCTTGATTACTAAAATTGATGACAATTGGTTATGGCACAAAAGGTTTTGTTATATAAACTTTGATAACATTGTGAAAGTGAGTACCACACTTGCAGTAAGATATTTTCCTAAAATTATGAAGCCTACTAACATGATTTGCAAGGAATGTGTGATGGCTAAATAGAAGAGAAGCTCATTTCCTAGCAAGAAGTTTACAACAACAGAGAAATTGGAAATTATTCATACAGATTTGAGCAGTCCCACAAGGACTAGAGGATTCAATGGAGAAAGGTATTTTATGATTCTTGTTGATGATTTTACAAGAATGATGTGGATTGCATTTCTTAAAGAGCATTTGATAAGTTTAAGATTATTTAGAAAAAAGTTGAGAATGAATCTAGAGTGAAGATTAAATGTTTGAGATCAGATAGAGGTGGATAATTTACTTCAAAAGAATTTAACATTTTTTGTGAAGTGAATGGTATTAAGAGACAGTTTTCAGCACCTAGGACACTTGAACAAAATGGTATTGCAGAAATAAGAAATAGATCAGTGATTGAAGCAGGAAGAGCTATGTTATTTAAGAATGACTTAGTGAAGATATTCAGGAGAGAAGAAGTGAACACAACAGTGTATACAATGAACAAAGTACAAATCAGAGCAGACACAGACAAGACACCCTATGAACTATGGTTTGGACGTGCACCATCAGTTAAGTATTTTAGAAATTTTGGAAGCAAATGTTATATTAAGAGAGATGATGACATTGGAAAGTTTGATCCTATAAGTGATGAAGGTATATTTCTTGGATATTCATTGAAGAGAAAAGCTTATAGATGTTACAATAAAAGAACTAAGGCTATTGTTGAGAGTGCAAATGTAAAAGTTGATTAAAAATTCAAAATTTAGGAAAGAATACTTGATTATGAATCAGATGAAGGAACTCATCCTAGAACTAATCCAGAGACTACTGAATTATTCTATGAAACTGACAGTGATTTGTTGAATGAAAGCTACAATGAAGAAATAATTGAAGAACCTACAATAGAAATAAGAACTGAGACAGTGACACCTAACAGGAATCTATCAAGGAATCATCCTGTCGAGCAGATTATTGGAAGCATAGACAGAGGAGTTCTGACACAAAATAAGGTACAAGAACTGTTGTGTTTGATTTCTCAAATTGAACCTAAATCTGTTAGAAATAGGGAATACTGAGAGGGGGGGAGTGAATTAGTATTCTACAAACTTTTACTTTTGCCCAATTATGGATATAACAGATTAACTTGATACTTACATAACAGAGTAAAGTAAAGAACATGCATAACAATAAAGCAAATGAACTCATAACACATTATTTGTTCTTGAGGAAACCCTGGCTAAGGGAAAACCCTGGTGGGGACAGTACCCACAAAGATCCACTAATCAAAAGTATCCTATTAAGGATGTTGACCATGTTAGGAGCCTGATACATACATATAGTGTCTTAGTCCTAATTAAGGGACTCTAGGCCTTGTTAGAAACCTCAACCCTGCTAAGAGTTGGTAGTACACAAAATGATTACAAGATGAGCTTGTTGCCCAAACAAGTAATGTACAATAGTATTTGATTACAAAAGGATAAGGTATACAACCTTTCACTGCTGCCGAATAGCTTTCCTATTCTGATCTTTCTCTTTTCTTGCATATACAACTTCACATTAATAGCTTTTTGCATACATCAATTACACTTGTTGCTTCTCTTTTCTTTGCATTACATATCTCTTACATTTATACAAGTTATTAGGAATAATAACTTTTACAGTTGGCTTTACTAAGCATAAAGCACTTTTACAAAATACATTTTAACATGTGCTGCCCAAGGGTTTACATCTAGGATGTCATCCCTTTATATGATTAAGACATTATTTTGATAAACAAAATAAGCCCTTAACTATTTACCAATTCTGTCTTCTTCTCTGTCCAGTTGGCTTTAGCTCTGTTCCTATAATACTGAAATAACTTCTTCCATACATGTCGTACAAACTTGCACTCTTAGGTGAGTCTTCAATATACATCATAGTATCCATGTTCAAGTGCACAAGCACTGAACTTACTTCTATTGACATTGCCAATCAAAACCGTCTCTAGTTACACTGGGAAAATGCTACTTACACTTAGACAATTTTGCTATGCGTTCTATCATACTTGCTCTCTATCATATGTGGTCTTCATGTAGATCATATGTTGCCATAATGACAACATCTAGATATCTAACTCAGCTAAATTTCCAACAATCTCCCCCTTTGTCATTGGTGGCAACATATGAGAAAATTGGCTAAGTCTTGAAATTTCAAAACTCAAAATTGTGGCCATAGAAAAAATTATATCTTCACTATCCTTATAACTCCACATATCTTATCTATCATCTATACTCCCCCTAGGAATATACTTCCTTATATATATATATATCAATACTGTTGGAAATTTGTTTATATTGAAGTATATGACTAGATATAGTGTTTTCATTATAGCAACAGAGTCATATAGCAGTTTGGAGTCAATGCACTAAGTGTAAAGATTAGAAATCAGTTAAGTGTTGAAGACTGGACAACATATAGAGTTCCTGTAGCTCAGAGCACTTGCACCCATTCGTATGGATGAATTATGGTATGTTCCCTAGAAGTTAAGGTTGTTAGACTATACTTATGCTTAGTCTAAGAGTGCATAAGTAGATATGCAAAGATGTGAAAGTTACAGTCAGTTGAAGTTGCACAGTGAGTGTGTGCCAGAAGAAAATAGAGCATAAAGCCGACAGTAACTATTTTGGTTTGCGATTGTAAATTAATGTTGTAGAGGCTATATGCCCATTATATTTAGGTTACCAACATATGTATATGTATAATTGTAAGCACGCTTAAGCCAATTCATTTGGAAGCATTATTTGTAATTAGTTATAGGGCCGACCTAATTGTTTAATTGGTATGAGCACATAAATATAAGGTGCACCCATTGTATTCAGCATGGAAGTGAAAATAGAGTTTTAAGAAGTAGAGCAGAGGTATGTGAAGAGAGCATATGATGTATTAGAGCTTTGCAAGAGGTCAAAGCATCAATGCACTAAAGGAACTGATCTAACAAGTAGTGTCACAGTGACAGTTCACCTGCAGATATAGTGTGTATCTGATTCAGAAGGTTGTAGCCTTCATCATTTGAGTAGTGAGCTGTAGGATAGTGAGTCCACTCCCCTAACAGGGATCATTGTAAAAGACTCATAACAGGGTCTAACCCTTAACTAGGTCTACTGTACTAAAAGCATTGTAAAGCTACTCCTAACAGGGTAAATAATCTTCTAACAAGGATCACAAAACACTAGTGTAGAATATTAGTGGGTATCAAGTCCCACCAGGGTTTTTACCTATTTGGGTTTCCCCATAACCATATTGGTGTCATGTGTTGATTTCATGTTTCATGTTTATGTGAATGTTTAATTTGGTACTTAAGCATTTATAATTCAGTATTCAGATTAAAGTGAAAAGTGAAAATATAGTGAACATTGATTCACCCCCCCCTCTCAGTGTTCCCATTCCTAACAATTGGTATCAGAGCTCTGGTCCTCAGCAAATAAGTTTAATCACTTGAGGAGATCATGGACAAAGAAGATTTGAAGAAGAATCTTGAAGCAAATCTTGAAGACTTGGACAACTCAGAAAGATAAATTGAAAAACTAAAAGAAAAAGTTAGTGATGCTCAATTAGTTAGCAAGAGACTAAGAAAAGATTTGAAGGGATGCTCTCACAGTGATCTTGAAGAAAAATTCAAGAAGTTGAATGAAGAAAATGCATCCTTAGTGAGTCAGCTTGAAGAACTTGATGAAAAACTGATGAACAATCAAGATGTCTATAATGAACAAGTAAAGGAGAACCTTCAACTCAATGAAGAGTTAAGGGAAGCAAATTTGGAAATCTTGGATCTGAAGAATTGCAAAGCAAGATTGGAGTCTAATTTGAAAGATGCAAATAACCACATTGACAAACTGCACACCAGTTCTGATTTGATAGAATCTCAGTTGTATGCAAGAAGAGTCAAAAGAGACACTAGCTATATTGGATACAATGAAGAACAAAAATAGGTTGATAAGATGCGAGCAAGAAAGGAGACACAAAAAGAATCTATTGATATTGAGAAGACTGAAGATCAAACCAAAGATAATGGTAGTCCTCCTAAAAATGAGTGCAAGCCTATTGAATGCACCTGATTTTCATGTAACAAGCATGGACACATTACAATAAACTATACAGAGGTAAAGCCTTTTAATGGTTATTGTTATACATGTAATAGATTTGGTCATAGAGCAATAAATTGCAAGACTAGTAAGAAGAATAGGATTTAGCATGATCAAAGAAATCAAAATCAGACCAATGCAAGAAGTTCTCAGAATGTTACATGTTAGATATGTAACTATAACGGTCATACAACAAAACAATGTAGAATGGTGACTCATGTCAATGTGCCAAGGAATAATAGACCTCCAGTGATTTGTCACACCTGTAACAAGGCTGGACATATCTCAAAGTTTTGTAGATCAAGGACGCAAGGTTAGGAAAGCCCTAAAAAGGCCGAAGAACTAGTTTTGGATCCTGAAGTAGAAGTCAAGTTTGTGAAGGCATCAGAAGATGCAAGCATGATGTGGTCAGATGGAAAGAAAGAAAATGTTGGATGATAATGTATTGGATGCATCCCCAGTGGATGCACCCTCTACATCTGCATGAATGGCCCTCAGGGTCATAGGGGGAGCTAATTTAGCTCTAGACCCTTACGTGGCTAGTATACTCATCCTCAAAGTATGCACCTTTGGACTTAAGCTATTGGAGTGTATTGGAACCTTTGTGCAAGAGTGTACATGCTGATTGTTAGCAGAACTCAAGTTTGAAAATTTGAATTAATAGCCTGGTTTACGCGAGTTGCATTAATGGTGAATTTCTTACTTTAAGTACACAAAAAGATGTTGGTTTACTCATTGCATTCATACTTAGAGAAATTGGAGAGCAGATTGAGCCTTGGAAGTTCTTGTGAAGAAACCCTAGCTCGTTGCGCCGGTTTGAAAGCCGTCAGAACATCTTAGAGATCCTTTGGAAATAGAATATCAAGTAAGTCATGGCCACTCCTATTGTTTTTGATGTTGCTAAGAAGAAGCAGTATGTTTTCAAAAGGCACCCTTTTAAATCAACCCTAGATGATTTAGATGAAGCATTTTCCCACACGCCGATGGGCATCATGCATGTAGAAGACATAAGGGCTTACATTTATTGTAAGAAGGAGCCTATTGGACTAGATAGGTTAAGGGCGCACATGGACACAATGTTAAAACTAGACAAAACCTTCATGGATGAATACGCAAAATGGAATGATCACCCCATTGTTGAATATGCCATGGGATATGAATTCTATGAGGAAGAATGGATAAAGATATTGTTAAGCAGAATCCATGATGATTTGTTTTGGGTTGGAGATATACTAGTAAGAATCATAGGAGACCTAATTCATGAGATGACAGGCCTATCTAAGATAGGCACTATCCTTCTAGTGGGTAAGGATGTCAAGAAAATGGTGGAGCAAGTGTATAAATCTAGAAGTGATAAGCACGACATGACCATTGAGCCGATAGAGAAACCATACATTAAGTTAATGTCAATGATACTTGGTTATAGGTTTCATCATACTAGCAGGGTGAATAGTGTGTCTGCGGGCACTATTCTAGCAGCCATCCATCTTGTGCAAGAAGATGGAGAGTTCAACTTATGTGAGATCTTGTGTGCATAGTTGATAGACAACATCAGGGCTATCAAGCATGAAAAGACTAAGGTATTCAGGTTTGGGTCCCTTATCATCTATATGTACCTTCATATAGTTAGTAAAGTGTCAGACTTGTATCTGGACAAGTCCATTCCTACCATGCCACAGATATCAAACAAAGCATGTAGTGAAAGCACACTTAGAGATTTCATTACCTTGGAATTGAATACCTTCAGAGCAAGGATGCAGATGAGGTACATGATTCCTAAAAGTATTGTGGAGAAGTATAAAGATTCAATATGCTTCATGGTGGAGATTGATACTACATGTATGGAAGCTATGGAACCTAGGACTAAGTGGATTCATCCACTTGGGTATGAGGTTGAAGAAAAAGTTCTTGAAGCTTATGCACAAGTACTGCTATCAGCTCCTAAGGATGTCAATGAACCTAGGTGGGGAACCTATGAAGAAAAGACTAGCGAAGTTGATGCTAAGTTGAACAGTGCTGCAACAAAAAGAAAGGTTGCAAAGGTCACATCAGAGATTCTAAGGATTCATGGTGTATCACAAGAAGACCTTGATAAAGAAAGGGATGAGAAGATTGCTCTAGAATTGAAGAGCATAGTAGAAGAACAGGAAGATCCCAAGATGAAAAAGATAAAAATTGAGAAAGATGACAGTCAGAAGGATAAGGAAGATAGTACTCCTTCTGCGCCCAAAGATACTCCTCCGAAGTATAAGACTTTATTCAAGAGGAAGAAAGAAGCAAGCACTAGTCATCCATCCTCATGAGTATTAAGGAGCAAGAAAAACACTCAAGCACCTCCTCAGGTAGGATTTAGACCTAGCCTCAAAGTTCTATATGCAAGAATTGTTGACGAGGGAAGAATTGATCAAATAGGGAAGTTCTATGAATCATACAATGAGATTGATAAGTCAAAAATTCATAATACGATTATCAAACATATGATCAAGTTCAAGAAAATAGTTCTTGAAATGTAGACCTCTATTTATGATAAAGTGTGGAATGTTTTAGAACATCTAAAGAGACAAGCAAATGAAGAGGATATTAGGATAAGAGAAAAGGTGTTACAAGATATGTTGCCTATATGTTCTAAAGATGAAGAAGCACTAATATTGAAACTGGTGAAGTTGTACCTAAGAACAAAGATGAGAACTCTGTATATCATGAACAAGGACTATGAGCTGATAACGAAAGAGACAGAAAAAGCATTTGAGAAGGTGTTGTTAGAACAACAGATCAAACCACCTATTGCACCCATCACTCATGCACCGATTAAGATAGATAAAGTGGTAGAGCCCACTAATGAATGAGTAACAGGTCCTCAGGAATTAGCGCCCATAGCAGAAGCTCAATCAGAGGCAGAAAAGTCTACGCCCATGTCAGGATCACTCAAGGACAACACATTCATCATTGATAATGTGGAAATATCCATGGCGGCTACTAATAAAGATTTAGATAAGTTTGAGGAGGCTTTTATAAGTACATAAGAAGTAAAGATCTTATGCATCAGTACCCCTCCCACTCAGCAAGAAGAAGTAATCATAGAAAATATATTTGATGAGAAAGAAGAAGAAAAGAAAGAAGGAATAGAGGTAGAAAGGAAAGATGAATCTTCTATTGATTTGGTCAAGGTGAAGCAAGAGGTGATGGATAACACTCCCATGACTCCCTCGTTAGCATTGTTGTCAAGTTTCACACCTGACACTAGTAGTTTGGACTCCTGGAAGGAAGAAGACCCAATTAAGTTCAACATCCTAGCTATGGAGAAGGCAAAGGAGAAGAAAGTAATGAGGAATCATCTCCTAGTGGAATCAGTAAATATTTTGAATAGTTTTCTGCCAGAGGATAAGAAAATGGTAAATGTACATTCAGTTGATGATGTGAGCACAGTCATCTCTCAGTTCAAAGTAAATTTTTCAAGCCTAGAAGAATCTGCGGCCATAGTGGCAGAGGAGAAGTACTTAAAGAAGAGACTAGATGAACTGATGAGTAATTTTTCACTAGACTTGAACTCTCTTAAGTCTAGTCAGGCATCATTGAAGGAGTTTGTAGATCAAGGAAGGAAAGTCATTGCAGAATCCATGGATCAGGATAAGTTCACTGATGCCCATCTCAAGAAGATAAAAAATGCAGAGGCAATGATTAAGAAGGTGAAGATTTCAGTGCTAGACATGGCCACTAATGCAAACATGTGCAACAATGTCTATCAAGGTTAGTTGGACATAATTGAGAAGACAGAAAGAAATGGAGAAGATAAGATCTAGATAGAATCAATTGAGGAACGCTCTTGTGTCCTCACTAGACATTCTCAGTCAAAACATAAAGGAGATTGATGCAACCATGATAACCTATGATCAAGGTCTGACCATAGAATTGGAGAAGATGGAGAAGCTTCAATATGCATTATGCGCCCATCTACATATAGTCAATTATCTGATAACCTTTTGGAAGAAGGAGATCTAGAAACTCAAGATTACATATCCAGATGTTTTCCCTCAGTGAGTGTATGTAGATAAAGTTTTTTGATGCACCTTTGTCATTAATGTCAAAGGAGTTGTATAGAATATGGAGTACATATATGTATAGGGAGATATAAGAGTTTGTATAAAATGTATAGAAGTCAAAAGTTTTTGTGTAAAGGATAAGTTAGAGACTTGGCCATATTCCTTTGTTGCCATCAATGACAAAGGGGATATTGTTGGAAAGATGTCTATACTAAAGTATATGACTAGATATAGTGTTTTTATTATGGAAAAAAATTCATATAGTAGTTTGGAGTCAGCGCACTAAGTGTAAAGATCAGAAATCAGTTAAGTGTTGAAGATTGGACAACATACAGAGTTCTTGCAGCTCAGAGCACCTGCGCCCATGCGTACAGATGAATTATGGTATTCTCCCTAGAAGTTAAGGTTGTTAGAATATACTTATGCTTAGTCTAAGAGCACATAAGTAGATATGCAAAGATGTGAAAGTTACAGTTAGTTGAAGTTGCACAGCCAATGTGTGCCAGTAGAAAAAAGGGCATAGAGCCGATAGTGACTATTTTGGTTTGCGATTGTAAATTTATGTTGTAGAGGCTATGCGCCCATTGTATTTAGGTTTCTGACATATGTATATGTATAATTGTAAGCACGCTTAAGCCAATTCATTTGGAAGCATTATTTGTAATTAGTTATAGGGCCGACCTAATTGTATAATTGGTATGAGCACATAAATATAAGGTGTACCCATTGTATTCAGTATGGAAGTGAAAATAGAGTTGTAAGAAGCAGAGCAGAGGTATGCGAAGTGATGAAGGGTGCTCCCCTTAATGCCACAAACACATAACAGAAATAGAGAAACAACAACAATAATATGCAAGAACAGAAAATTGGCTTCTTATTATCTCCACAAATGTGGAATTACAAACTTTCAGAATTACAATATGCAAAGCCACATGGGCATTCCCTTACAATATTCTTTAGGACAAAGCCTTGAATCAATACCCAGATCTACTACCCAGAACTATTTTGAACTGCCTAAGACAATAATACAGCCTTCCTTATATAGGCAATTTTCCACCGCCTGGGAAGGTTCCAGAATTTTAGCCAATAAGGCCGACCAACTTAGAATTATTTTATTTTACATTTTATTACATCACAGTCGGCTCAAGATAACCTTTGAAACCCGAACAGAAATTTTGAAGAAAATTATTTTTCGCCATTTCAGGTGGCCCAACTTCCGAAGACCATAAGTCATCACCAGTTGACCCGCTCGGCTATTATAACCCCATTTCAGAAATGCCACGAAGCGCTCTACAAGCTTGACCCATGCAAGCACCCATCACCCAAATTTTTGACCTCATCCAAGGCCTCTAAAGCCTTCAAAACTGAGTTCAAAGTTTCTGTACCCTGCTGCCAATACCGAAAATCTTCAATATCTTCCAATATACACTTGATCTGGCAATGAAACTTTACTGGCAGACTTATATGACCAAAATGAACCTCCAAGAAAGAAATAAGATCATTCTGAGCACATACAAAAATTACCAAAAATAGTGACTTTCCATAAATAGCAGCTCTGCACAAAATAGCCCTTATTGAATACAAAAATAGAAATATTTTTGGGTGATGCAAGATTGCTCTTACACCCAGGATGCTCCTGCATCAGACACCTGGGGTAATTTGAGAAGTGACCTTGTCACGACTTAGGTGTGCAGAGGAAAACCAAGATGGCTAACCTCCTCCTTTGTCAGCCATGATGAATCTTCAATAGGTCGTCCTTTCCATTTGACCAGATATTCTTCATATGTCATGTTCCTTGTGCTTTTGCCAACACGACTGTCCAGTATATCTTCGATCTCCTTAGTGTCTAAACTAGTTGCTGGAATACTCCACTGTGCTGCTGTGATCTCATCTTCAACACCTCCTTCATGATACTCTGTCAGATCTGAAATGTTAAACACTGGCGAAATATTTAGCTCAATAGGTAATTCTACCTCATATGTGTTTCCTGAATCATGTTTCTTCAGTATCCTACATGGTCCAAACTTCTTCATTTTTAGCTTGTTATATGTACCAACTGGAAACCGCTCCTTCTGCAAATGAACCATGACTTCATCACCAACCTGAAATTCCTTATACCTCCTTTTCTCATCTGCCTTAGCCTTATACTGTGCATTCATCTTGGTAATATGCTTCCTCACCTCCTCATGGATGTTCTTCAAGTGTTCTGCAAAATCCTTAGCTTCAGCACTACTTATTTCTCCTTTATCTATCTTCCTCAATTCAGATGCATTTCTTGGACTACTTCCATATACAATCTGGAATGGTGATTTACCAGTGCTTCTATTGACAGAATTATTGTATGCAAATTCTGCCTGTGATAAAATCAAATCCCATCCTGTTGGCTTATCTCCAACCAAACATCTCAGCAAATTTCCCAAGCTCCTATTCACCACCTCTGTCTGTCCATCAGTCTGTGGATGATGTGATGAACTAAACTTCAAATCTGTCTTCAACTTCTTCCACAATGTACGCCAGAAATATCCAACAAACTTAGTGTCCCAATCTGAAACTATGGTCTTTGGCAAACCATGAAGTCTCACTACTTCTCTGAAAAACAATTCTGCTACATGAACAGCATCATTAGTCTTCTTGCAGGGAATAAAATGTGCCATCTTTGAAAATCTATCAACTACCACAAAAATTGAATCGTGTCCCCGCTGTGTCCTTAGTAAACCAAGAACAAAGTCCATGCTGATATCCTCCCAAGGCTTCTCTGGTATAGATAATGGCTGATACAACCCTGTATTCTGCTTCACTCCTTTTGCCATCTGACATACTCTGCAACTCTGTACAAACTTCTTCACATCTTGCTGCAACTGTGGCCAATAATAATTCTCACTAACCAAACCAAGGGTTTTGTCACGACCAAAATGTCCAGCCAATCCTCCGCTATGCTTCTCCTTGATGAGATTCTCCCTCATAGAACTTCATGGAATGCACAACTGACTCCCTCTGAATAGCATATCATCCTGGATGATGAAATCCAACCATTTCATCTTATCTAGAGTAACAGGTTCTGTAAAAGCTTTCCAAGCTTCACCAAAATCAGGATCCTCTGGATACAAATTCTTGAGTTCCTTGAACCCAACCACTTCAATCTGCATTTCTGTCAGCAATAGTTGCCTTCTACTAAGAGCATCTGCAACCCTATTAGACTTTCCACTCTTGTGTTTCAAAAAAAATGTATAACTCTGCAAAAACTCAACCCATTTCAAATGCCTTTGATTCAATTTTCCTTGACTATTCAAATATTGCAAAGCTTGATGATCAGTATACAAAACAAACTCCTTAGGAAGTAGATAATGTCTCCACTTCTTTAATGCCTGAACTATAGCATAAAATTCTTGATCATAAACAAAATATTTCCTCTTGGCATCATTTAACTTCTCATTGAAATAAGCAACAGGTTTACCTTCTTGGCTCATAACAGCTCCTATTGCAGTACCACTAGCATCACAATCTACTTGAAACACCTTATTGAAATCTGGAAGTGCTAAAACAGGTTGTTCTGTAACTTTTTGTTTCAATAATTGAAAACTCTTTTCTACTCCTTTAGTCCACTTAAACTCTTTTCTATCCCCTCTCATTGTTTCAATCAAGGGTCCACAAATACTGCTAAATTTTTTGATAAACTTTCTGTAAAAGCTAGCTAGACCATGAAAAGATCTTACCTCAGTAGCACTCCTTGGAGTAGGCCATTCAAGGATAGCCTGTACCTTCTCTAGGCCATTTTTAGACCTTCTACTGAAACTACAAATCCTAAATACACTAACTCTTTCTTCACAAAACTGCACTTCTTCAAATTAATCAACAATTTCTCTTCTCTCAACTTCTCAAATACCATACGAATATGCATCATATGCTCATCCAATGTCTTACTAAAGATCAAAATATCATCTAGGTAAACAATGACAAACTTACCCAGAAATTCTTTCAGAACCTCGTTCATGAGCCGCATGAAAGTGCTCGGTGCATTGGTTAGCCCAAAAGGCATGACTAACCACTCATATAGTCCTTCCTTTGTGTTGAAAGCAGTCTTCCATTCATCTCCTTCTCTGATCTGAATCTGGTGATATCCACTCTTCAGATGTATCTTTGAGAAATACACAGCTCCACTCAAACAGTCCATAATATCATCCATTCGTGGCAATGGAAACCTATACTTGATTGTGATCTTGTTTATTGCTCTGGAATCTGTACACATCCTCCATTCTCCATTCTTCTTTGGTGCTAATATTGCTGGTACAGCACAGGGACTCAGACTCTCACGGATCAATCCTTTCTGTAACAGTTCATGTACTTGTCTGTTCAACTCCTCACTTTCTGCAGGTGTCATTTTGTGTGCTGCCTTATTCGGCAAACTCACTCCTGGGATCAAGTCCATCTGATGACTGATCTTCCTGACCAGTGGTAATCCATCAGGCACGTTATCGGATACAATATCCTGAAACTCATTCAACAAATCTGCAACTTCTACAGGAACATCTTCTACTTTCTCTTTACCAGCTTTTGGAATTAAAGCAAAACATACATGCTCATGCCTCATACCATCTAGGAAATTTCTTCCATCAACAAAAGTTATCCTTGTATTACCACATACCTTTTCTTCAGTCTCCTTCAATAGTTTTAGCTTATGCCGCACTCCATCCTTTGTCAGGGAATAGGTATTTGCACGACCATCATGTACAGCACATCTGTCAAACTGCCATGGTCTACCCAACAACATATGACATGCATCCATAGATATGATATCACACAATACGTCATCTTGGTATCCACCAATCTTGAACTTCACCAGGCATTGTTCATTGACCATGACCTTGTGGTCATCCTGTAACCAGGCAATCCGATATGGATGTGGGTGTTTCTGTCTCTTGAGCTTCAACTTTGTCACCATCTCTTCTGACACCAAATTGTCAGTGCTTCCACTATCAATGATCACATCACAACATTTACCTTCACACTTGCACCTGGTGTGAAACAGGCTCCTCCTTTGCTCAGGTTCATTCTCACCACTCAACAGGACTCTTCTGTTAATCAACATTTCTCCTCTTTCAGCATCTTCAAAATTTGATGATCTGGCATCTTCATCTACATGTGCAACTCTGGCCTGGCCTTCATTTCTTCTATCTGTTCTGCCTTGGCGCTAAGGACATTCAAATGCCCTATGACCTTCTTCTCCACAGTGAAAACATGTTCCACGGAAGCCTCCTCTTCCAGATCCTTGTCCTCTTCCTCTTCCTCTCTGATCTCTATTATTCTGATCCTGGAAGCGATTGGAATTATTTCCACGCTGATTCTGACTACTACTGGCCTCATCCTTCTTTTTCAGATCTTCATTTCGGCCACCATATGACCATCCACCAGATCATCCACCGTGACCTCTTCCGTTTTGTCTTCTCTCGAACTTCTTGTTCAGCTTTTCCTCTACTTTTAGGGAAAATTGGTATGCCTCCTCAATACTACTCATTCGAACCAGATTCAACTCATCCTGAATGCTTGGCCTTAACCCATTAAGGTATCGGGCAAATTTCTCCTTATCAGCTTCTGCATGGCCTGTTCTGATGAGGAGTCGATAGAACTCCTCTGTATACTCCTGAACAGATCTTCCTGCTTGCTTCAAACTTTGCATTTTCTTTATTAGATCAAGCTCATAATCAACAGGAATGAACTATCACTTTAATTTATCCACCATCTGATCCCATCTTGTGATTTTATCTTTCCCTCTTCTATTTCACTCCAATTGAATTTCTTGCCACCAGATTTTCTCATGACCTTTCAGTCTGGCCTTTGCAAATTTGACCCTATCAGGATCCTCAACATCTTCATACTCAAAATATTCCTCACATTCATTGATCCAGTCAATCAACTCCTCTGGGTTAAGATTTCCAGAAAATGTAGGAACCTCAATCTTAGGTCTTTTTCCAATCTTGGAAATCGCCCGAAAAAGTTTTTCTTCCTCCTGGTTCACAATTTCAGCTTCTCCTTCTTGATATTATTCTTTGGCTTCATCCTCGCTTTCATCTCTGACACTAAGATTCATTCCTCTACGAATCTCTTCTTGTAATGCTCGCACTTGTCTCTGCAGCTCTCTAACCTTAGGTGTTACAACACCAGCTCTTCCGCCATGTTCCTTTCGTGGAGGCATTTTTGTGATGCACGCTGAAACCCTAGCCACGGTCCTGGTGCAAACTGCCTCATAGTCGGTGATCTATTTACACACTCAAGAACTCCTGCTCTGATACCACCTGATGAAGGGTGCTCCCCTTAATGCCACAAACACATAACAGAAATAGAGAAACAACAACAATAATATGCAAGAACAAAAAATTGGCTTCTTATTATCTCCACAAATGTGGAATTACAAACTTTCAGAATTATAATATGCAAAGCCACATGGGCATTCCCTTACCATATTCTTTAGGACAAAGCCTCAAATCAATACCCAGATCTACTACCCAGAACTATTCTGAACTTCCTAAGACAATAATACAACCTTCCTTATATAGGCAATTTTCCACCGCCTGGGAAGGTTCCAGAATTTTAGCCAATAAGGCCGACCAACTTAGAATTATTTTATTTTACATTTTATTACATCACAGTCGGCTCAAGATAACCTTTGAAACCCGAACAGAAATTTTGAAGAAAATTATTTTCCGCTATTTCAGGTGGCCCAACTTCCGAAGACCATAAGTCATCACCAGTTGACCCGCTCGGCTATTATAACCCCATTTTGGAAATGCCACGAAGCGCTCTACAGGCTTGACCCACACAAACACCCGTCACCCAAATTTTTGACCTCATCCGGGGCCTCTAAAGCCTTCAAAACTGAGTTCAAAGTTTCTGTACCCTGCTGCCAATACCAAAAATCTTCAATATCTTCCAATATACACTTGATCTGGCAATGAAACTTTACTGGTAGACTTATATGACCAAAATGAACCTCCAAGAAAGAAATAAGATCATTCTGAGCACATATGAAAATTACCAAAAATAGTAACTTTCCATAAATAGCAGCTCTACACAAAATAGCCCTTATTGAATACAAAAATAGAAATATTTTTGCGTGATGCAAGATTGCTCTTACACCCAGGATGCTCCTGCATCACGAAGAGAGCATATGATGTATTAGAGCTTTGCAAGAGGTCAAAGCATCAACGCACCAAAAGAACTAATCTAACAAGCAGTGTCAGAGTGACAGTTCACCTATAGATATAGTGTGTATCTGATTCAGAAGGTTGTAGCCTTCATCATTTGAGTAGTGAGCTCTAGGATAGTGAGTCCACTCCCCTAACAGGGATCATTGTAAAAGAATCCTAACAGGGTCCGACCCTTAACTAGGTCTACTATACTAAAAGCATTGTAAAGCTACTCCTAACAGGGTAAATGATCTTCTAACAAGGATCACAAAACACTAGTGCAGAATATTAGTGGGTATCAAGTCCCACTAGGGTTTTTACCTATTTGGGTTTCCTCGTAACCATATTGGTGTCATGTGTTGATTTCATGTTTCATATTTATGTGAATGTTTAATTCAGTACTTAAGCATTTATAATTCAATATTCAGATTAAAGTGAAAAGTTAAAATACAGTGAACACTGATTCACCCCCCCCCTCTCAGTGTTCCCATTCCTAACAAATATATAATTTTTCTACTATCACTCCCCCTTTGACAACAATGACAAAAAAGGGTGCCAAAACTGATTTCTCAAAATTATTTACCTTGATTCAAAATTGCAGAGCTGGTAGGCTTGCAACACAATCTAGAAAGTTCACTTTTATATTCTCTATTTCTTTCTCCCATGCCTTCTTAATGGTGTCTGCAACACTAAGTAGTGCACATAGACCATAAGATGTGATCTCACATGAATGAAGGTTTGCAAAATTAAACTTCTCATAAGATGTCTTTGATGAAAGACATTCTTCCAATTGTCCTTCAATGATACTTATCTTGATTGAAATGTGCTCTCTTAGAAGACCAAATATTCTATATTTCCTATCTTTTTCATCATTAAGAATCCTTATTTCATCATTCATTTTACTGATTCTTTTCTCAATATCCAATATCTTTACATTAGGGCTGGTTAATAGATTTACCTCTGACTGAATTTCTGCCTCTTTTTCTCTTATCTTCTCAGTCACTTCTAATACATGATTTTCTTTATATGTATTTCTACCTCTTTTTCTCTTATCTTCTTAGTCACTTCTGATACATGATTTTCTTTATATGTACACTATATATACATAGCTTTTCCTTTGTCCAAATTCCTTCTCAAATCTTTTATGCACACATCCAAATTATTGATATCATTTCTAATATTTTGACTTATATCAAGAAAGATTTTGGCCTCATAGGCTGCTTGAGCCTTCACTATAGCTATATCTGACAAATTTGTGAATTCATTATCAAATGTGTTCATCACTTCTCTGGCTCTTATCTGTGGATTTGCCTCTGTTACTTGATTAGTCACAACACTCTACAACTTTACTATTACTTCTTGCAATAATCCTTCAAGGATTTTCACCTTCTTGTTCTTACCAATTATCTTGTTCATGGATGAGATCAACTCCATTTGATCATCATCATCAACTTCTTTTCCAATATCAGCAAAAATTGATTCAATTTGTGGTTTCTTTGCTACAATCTTAGGAATAGGATTGATTTCCACTTGACTTGGTGTTTCTTTCTATCCTTGAATCTCTATATTAACTTGAATTTCTTCTTGTTTCTCTTCTTCTTTCCTTATTTCCTTCCTTTCTTCTTCAATTAACATGTCCTACTCTTCCAAAGCTGAATTGTCAACAATGTTCTCTAGGTTGCTAAAAGGATTGTCATTAGTGTTCAGTGTGATATTGGTTCCTTCCACATTCATTAATTCATCTTCAATGTTAATTGATGGTGGTGGAGAGGGACTCTTCTGATGCTCAGCTTCCATAGCTTGTTCTGCTACACTAGAGTGCTTACCAACACTTGTTGTCATCACTTTTAATATTGCTTGTTCAGTTTCTTTATTGATTTCCTCATAATTACCTCCCATTATTAGAATTGTTCTTCTTTTAGTCCTCAGATGAATATTTAGATCTTTCATGATTTCTTTAAAGTGGTCTTCATCTTTGATGTCACAGAGCTTTCTCACAAAGTTCTCTCTGATCTTGTTATCTTCTTCAGCTGCTCTTTTGTTCCTGTTAACCAATTTCTCAAATAAATCATCAGGTATCTTTCCTTGAATTGTATCAAATTTCTTTTCTACTAGGATCATATGTCTTACAACAACATTTTCCAAGTTTAATCTCTTTGAATAGTTGTAAAGATCATAATACTTGTTCATCTTTGAAAAATCTCCATCATTAATAATTTGATCATTTAATTTTTCAATCTTAGGCTTCCATTTCTTCTTCTTAACTTCTATATCCTCATCATCTTTAATTTCTGCTACTTTCCTTTGCACTGGGGTAACTATTGTCTTCTGTCTCTTACCTGGTCTAGTAGCTATTTCCTTTACTCTTTTCCTTGGTGGAGTGGAGGAGGATCTTGTAGACTTTCTTATTTCCTATTCCTTCTCAACTTTCTCCACTTTTACTACATGCTGCAAATTTCTAGTCTCATTTGCAACTGCTGATAGGGGTGGAATAGACAAAATTTCCTTTTGTCCAATATCTCTAAGTGTTGCTACTATATTCTTTGCAATTATGAATTCTTGTTCTATCATACTTGCGTCCTTAAGAATTTTCTTTATAGTGCTTTCCACTCTCTTCTTAGATAGATTTTCTTCTTCAATAGACTTTGTGGAGTTGAAGTATTCCTCATAAGTCCCAAAACTATTGCTATGTACATCCAACTTACAATTCAACAATCTATTTACATATTCTTCTTCTTCAACTTCATAAATTTCATAACCAAGAGGGTCTATGAATTATACTCTAGGTTCAACTGCTTCAATGAAGGTAAAGTCAGTGTCAACCATAAAGCATACTTCATTTTTATACTTCTCAACAATAGCCTCTAGAATTCTTGATTTATTCTTCATCAAGTTCAGAAATGTTTTAATTACCAAAGTTACACTCTCATTGACCTTGTCTATAGGGTGTGTCATATATACTTTGTTGATTCTTTCCATTGTGATCCTGTTATCATTCCAATCTTCACCAATAGTGTAAGGAAATCTTCTCAACAAATGGAAAAACATATAAGTGATCAGGGATGAGAATCTGAATTGAGAGTTCTTTGACTTCTTAATTTTTTCTAGGTTCTCAAAGAATTGAATCCTCAAAATTTCACACATATCCACTTGCATTTTATCAACACACATTAAATAGGATGCATGAATCATACCAACTGCCATGTCATCTTCTCTAGAATTAGCACAAAACTTAGATGTTAAGATCTTGCATAAATACCTAACATCATCTTGTTGAATCTTGCTAATCACTATACCTCTACCATTGTAAGATGATTTAGTGTTGTCCAATAATGTTTTGTTCACATTCTTCTCATTGAATGGTATAACTCTAGATTTTAATAAACCGGTTACTTCATGAATTAGGTCTGTTGTTATATCAATCACTTTTTCATCTAACCAAAATTTTCCATTATGAATTCTGCTCAAAATTATCTTGGTACATTCTTCATCATCAAATTTCTATTGTAGTGAATACCTTATGATTTTGTTATCTTTCAAATGTTCAAACCCTACTTTCAATGACATATCTTGATTAGATAGCTTCTCAAATTCCTTAGTAAAATCACTTTCACTGAGGGTTTCAAGTTTGCATCCCAAATAGATTCTAACATTCTCTAAATGTAAAACTCTGTCTAGTACGAATGATAACACTAATTTAGGGTCTTCCTCCAAGGGTTCTACTAGTTCCCTTTTAATCTCAGGTCTGATTTTATCTCTTATACTATGAACCAATGAAACATCCATATCTTCTACAAATTCTCTAACTGACTGATAGATTTGCTTAGTGAAATACCTTAATTCCATGATTTAGGGCTTTGTGTAGATCTAGCATGAAGTTATTTCACCAAATCTTGCAAACTTCTTTCAATCATTGCTATATTGATCTCCTTGTCTCTTGTATGCACTCTAGTGGTCAAACAATACCGAACATAAGATTTTAACCTTTCAATCTCACAAGATTATGACATCGCATTCAATTCTTTTGCCGCTTCTTTCCAAAAAGTTGTTCCTACTTTCCTACATAACTTAAAACTTCTTGTGAACTTGCATAACATCATATTAGCTCATGCGCTCTTAACCATAGCATCATTACATCATATAGTACCTTATATTAATTGCACAAGACTCAATTCATCCTATACTAACTTCTATACTATCCTAAGTTCCTATTCTAATTAATTCTTTATGAATTAAGTACTTTGAGATAGGTTAGGAAGAGATTCACTCTTACCATTGGATACTTCACCTTTTTGATTACCTTCAGTGCTGAATGTGTCTTCTTGATCTGTGGCTTTAACAAACTTTACTTCTTCTGAATTACTACAACAACCTCTTTGACTGTTGCATGCATTCTCATTTCTCCTTGTTTAACTTCTAGGATTAGGGCTTCTCATATTATTCATTCTACAAAACCTTTTTGTATGACCAAATTTGTTGCATATCTGACAAACTACTCCATTGTTTCCATATCTCAGTCCTGTATGGTTGATTTGTGATCTGCAATTCCTAACAATGTGTCCAACCTTGTTGCATCTATAACATACAACTCCATTTATTTTGTTCATATCTTCAGTAGGTTTCTTATCTGCATGGTTAGTATCTCTAAACATTCTGCTACTATTATTATCATTAAATTTAGGCTTCTTACATTCAATAGCTCTATATCCAAAACCATGACAATTATAACAATAACCATTAAGAGGTTTAAATTGCTTACCTATACAATCTTTCTTCATATGGCCAAAAGTATTACATGAAAAATATCTACCTTTAAATTCTCTTTGCGTACGTTTAGGTGATTCTTCTTGTTTAGGTGGTTCTTATTCTTTAGGTATATCCTCAGATTTGTTAGCTTCACCAGATTTCTTTTCTTCTATGTTTTCAGAAACTTTTAGATCTGGTTCCTTTCTTTCTTCACTTACCTTAGATGAGTTAAATCCAAGACTAGTTTTTATCATAGAATGACTTCTGATAAGACATTTGTTCATCAATCTTCTCACTAGTGGAATATAGTTGTAGACACACAAAATTGGACACAGTGATTTTAAATTGCAAAAATCATTAAATAGCTCAAAATCATCAAAATGCAGTAATTCAATTAGAAAGGGATCAAAATCAAGTAAAAATGGACATAATTAAATAAATTTGGACAAAATCAATTAAAAAAAGGAAAAATCAAATAATGATGTTAAATAATTAAATGAAAGCTTAAAGGGGTGAAAGACACTACATAATTGATTTTAATCAATTAAGTGTATAGTTGTTTAAATCAAAAATCAAAATGAACCTATTACCCATACATGGCTAAAGTTAATTAATTAATTGAATTTAATAATTCCTAATTTCTAACAACAAATTTGAGCAACCAATGAAAATTGAGGACAAATAGACATAAATCACTCAAACATTTAAAGTGTCCAAAGCTTTGAGACCATTTAAAGGATTGTCCCCTCATTGTCCCCCCATTTATGAACAAAGCAAATTATTTGACTCAACTAAGGGATAATCATGATTACTTCACTCCACCCCCCTTGGGAAATTACTATAAATATAGAGCATTTTGAGAGAAATTATCAACTTAGAACTTCATTTGCAAAGCATTGTTACTATACGCAATTGAGAGAATTCTAAGAGCAATTAAGAGCATTTAGAGCAATTATCATTGTAGTTTGTCAATTTGAGCTAGATTAAGCATTGAATGAGCATAATAGAAGCATAGTAGAAGCATAATTTCTCATTTTAGAAGTGTCACTAGTGAGGATTTGAGCTGAGAGCTTCATATACCACTTCTTTCTAGAGAACCATGAGATGTTATAGATTATAGTTTCAATTCTAATTAGATTTGCATTTTATTTAGTTTCAATTGTTTCTATTAGATCTTAATTTCATGAAGTTGATATTCATCATCACACAAATGGTGCCCATTGTGGGGCTCTAAGCCTCATTTTATCATTTTCATCACCAATTGCATGTTTGTATTTTCCATTTTCTGTGAATATCTTGCAGGAAATTGTTGAAGTCACGCTTATAGGAGATCTTTTTATGCCTGCAATCATTTTATTGCCGCCTACAATCTCTGTATCGACACCTGTTATCTGGAGGTTCACGCCTGCCACACGACTTTGATCTGGCCTTAATTCCTACACAGTTTCTTTATTATCATAAGCTCACACCTATGAGAGAAACACACTCAGCCTTTGGATCTTAAAGTCATGCCTGTGACTCAGGGAGCATCACTTTGATGAATTTTATTGTCGCCTGAGTTAAAGCTTTGCTTCACACTTTTCAATAATAATCACGCGTTGAATATTTTTAATTATGCTTAGGATTACTAAAGTGTCGCTTTGCAATAATCATTTTGTGCAATTTTCAATTCTATTCACATTTTGGAATAAACTATTCACGCATGTTTAATTTTTAGTATCGCTTGGGGCACTGCAGAGTGTCGCTTGCTATCAGTAAAGTTACGCTTGCTAATAGTTTGTTCTTGCCCATTAGCTAGATGATGTCACCTACTACCTATTGTCTGTATTACTATTTACTTGATTAAATCATTCATCTAACATTCTATTTGTGTGATTTAATAGTAAATGAGCAACCAAAGAAAGGTGTAGAAGCTTGAAAGCAGATTCAACCAAGAAGGGAAGGCACTAGCAAGAAAGATCAAGAAAGAAAACATAGCACACATCAAAGCTATCCTTGAAACTGCACAAGATGAAGATAACTAGGTATTCCAGCATTATCTTAAAATTGTTGAAGCATACAAATCAAAGTTTGTCTCTCTAAATTGGATTTTTAGTCCTTAGATCAAATTTTCTTCGAAAATTTGCAAATAAGCTCTATAAAATTCATACATAAGTATTGCTTCTTCAATTTTAGATTTTGGTTTCCCCTCATAGTGTTTGTTAGTGTTGACTAACTTGTTGGTGGACAAACACATTTGGAGGAGGCTATTGCTAAGGTGAGTGGAAAAACAATGACAAAAACCTTTCAAAAATGCCCGTAGCTTAGGCTAGCTACAAAGGAAAGGTATTCTCCTATTCAAGCTTGCACTTGATTAAATTGTAGCATCATCTTTTGAACATAGCTTAATTAAAATTGGAAATGAACCAAACACTTCAATTTTAAGAATCTCCTTGTTAAGAGATTGGGAAAGAACAAACTTGTGTTTGAGTGTTTGGAACAAAGAAAGACAATAGGGATATGCTCTTCACTTTTTAAGTGAATGAAATTCCCAAAATTGTTAGCCTAAGTTCATTTCTTTCTTTTTATATACATGCTAGAGCAATAGTGGGCTCGCCTCCCGAGTTTTCCTTAACGAGGCCGGTGAGAGAGACAACCCAAAGTAGGATATGCTCGCTTTTGCCATGGGGATCTAACCCACTGTAAAATGAAACACATACATCCTTAATGGGGTGTATGACAAACGGATCTTGAATTATTCAAATTTCCTCTAGTAGTCCTCACGGATTGTGCAAAATCATACCTTGGTGCATGTGGGAAACCCCTTAACATACTTGGGGGATGAAAATTTAAGATCTATTTGAATGGAATCCATAATAAATCCTGAATAAAATAGCAAGGCCACCTTTTAGAGCCATGTTTACAAGCCAAAATTGACTTTAGGTAGCCTGTTTGGAATTCTTTCTTGTGTTATACTTGTGAAAAACATTGGAGAATATACACACTACAGTGTTTTTAGGGACATGATGACAAAGTGATGTGTGTGTTGCAATTTTTTTATATTTTTCAAACAAAGAAATTTCAAAAGACTGATCTTAAACATTTAAAAAATCCAAAATCTTACAACTTAGTCAGAGAAGTGCCGCCTGTGCACAAAATAATCTCACCTATTAGAGGCTTAGTGACTTGTGTAAAAATGTATAGACACAGTAAAGTCACGCTCTTAAAGTTTTTAAACACACCTAGTAAAATTGGATAATCACCTATCAATAGGAAAGTGTCACCTGCATCCCTGCAGAGTGTCACTTAACAAAATACCAGTACATGCGTATGATAAATTCAGTCACGCCTACGATCAGTTTAGTGATGCATAGAAATTTAAAAAGGAAAACAAAGAGTACTTGCAGGAGGGGTAAGAAAATTTTAATCATATATCTGAGTACCCTTTTCTGTGCTCTTACTTCTCCAACTTTCAGTTTGATCAAAAATCCTATTTTATACCATTTTTCCAAATTTTACAAGGATTAGACCCCGGGCAATACTAATTCTTATTCTCCAAGGTTCATGCCTGCTTTTACTAGGTCATACTATATCAAGTAAACCTTGCAAGCAAACGGGACCTATTTGAGTGAAGAGCTCCATTATCCCAGAGACAAGTCTACCACTCCAAGAGTACCCCAAAAATCACTCGAACAAGAAGGGGAAGACAACATGATGTACTACGGTAGTTTGGGTGGTAAGGACAATAGTGGCATTGACCCCAATAACCAAGGTGATACCAATAATGGGGGCATTGACATAAATAACCAAGGCAACACCAATAGTGGAGGGGCAGATCAAAATACCCAAGGGATTGAAAACACTCACAATAGAATTAATACCAAAGCAACAACAGAAGATGCCACAGATGAAAAGGTTAGTGAGGCTATCCAATGTCCCTATTTCTAAAATCTCATGGAGAAGGCAATGGATAGGAATAGAGAAAATTACTTTATGGACTTAGTATAGAAAGGCCTCAAACTTCCCCATGACTATGATGTTAACCAACTCAAACCACCAGAAGTTGAAGAGAGTACCTTAGACATCATGAACAAGTAGTTCAAGATTTTTCAAATTCAATTGGACACCATTAAGAAAAGTGGGGCTCCCAAGCCTTTCTCCATATAAGCATTGTGTCCGTTCCCATTTGATAAAAGCTTGGTCATGGTCCCATTCCTAATCAATGTAGTGTTCCCCAAGTACGACAAGTATGAAGGAATGTCAGATCCCTAGGATCACTTATGTGAGTTTTGTGCATTGAGCTTAGAGTTCATGCATGATACAACATATTTAATGAGACTCTTTCTACAAAGCTTAGGAGGCATGGCTATGGAGTGGTTTTCTAAGTTACCCTTCGGCATTAAGACCTTCGAAGAGCTAGCTTCAAAATTCATGGCCCATTACTCATATAACATTAAGCATGAGGTCACGATGATAACATTATGTAACACTAAACAAAAGGATGGCGAAGCATTCCTCACTTTTCTACAAAGATGGAGGACAATTTTTGCAAGATATCTTAGGAGTGTGCCTGAAAAAGAGATGGATATCTTCATAAATAGTTTAAGCAATGAGATGAAATACTGACTATGAATGCAATGTCCAAAAACCTTCTAGGATCTGATTGAAAATGGAGTGACAATGGAGGAAGTTTTGGTCAAAAGTGGAGAACTAAAATTGTATAAAGATAATAAGAACAACTCCAACAACAATAACTCCAACAATGGCAATAATCAGAAGAATAATTGGTTCAATAGTAATAGTCGGTATAAGAACAATAATAAGGGAATTGTTAATGATGGGGTGGTGGATTCCAGCAACTTGAAGGTGGTCCCATTTTCTCTTACCAGGACATCTAATTAGGTGAATAATGCCAATCAGACCTCCAATGCACCTTCCAACAACAACAATGCAAACAATGGCAACCAAGGAAATAATTCAAGGAATAATAAATTTGATAAATATGTGGTGCCAACTCCTCAAAGGAACTTCACACCCTTGGGTGAACCCCTCGAAAAGGCATTAAAGACTCTCATGGCTAATAGTGTCATTACTTTACCCAACATTCAACCTTAGGAGCCAAATAACAAGCCTAGTTGGTGGAGTGCCAATAGCCATTGTGAGTACCACAGAATTCGGGGGCACACAACAAATGAATGCTTGCAACTAAAGAATATAGTGAAAGATTTAATCAATGGTGGCATGATCACCATTGATGGACCTCAAAGCAATGAGGACCATATAGCATTCAAAAAAACCTTCTACAAACATGACAAAGGGGAGTCATCAAATGGAAAGAAACAAAGCGCCAATAACATTAACTTTGTGCCACCTTATGATAACATTGTGAATGCTATAATAATTAAAGAACAACCCCAAAAAGAGACATCAAATGTTATTACAAGAGGGAAAAATTTGAGGATGACCCTACAAGGGGTAGCTCCTAAAGTTATTAGCACTCTGTAGTCTAACATTGTGATCAAGAAACCTTCTACAGCAGCAAAACCTTATAGCTTGGTTGATCAGTTACAAAGAACTCCAGCGTAAATCTCTATCTTGGAGCTATTGAATTTATCCCCTAACCATAAGGAAATTTTATAAAAAGCTCTAGTAGAGATGAATGTTCCTACTAACTTTGAAGAGGAGAAGTTCCAAAACATGGCAGGTTATCTTGTAGTACCCCATTGTCTCTCATTTTCTGACCAAGATGACATGTCTATAACCTATCCTCAAAATCCACCATTACATATAGAGGTCTTAATAGAAAGGCATAGAGTCAAAAGAGCCCTCATTGATGGAGGAGCCAGCCTTAACATTTGCACATTAAGTCTTGTTAAATCCTTAGGGTTGTCCGAGTCTTGCATTGACCCTATGAAAAAAATCACCATCAAGGCTTATGATGAAGCTAAAAGGGCCTCTAAAGGCATGATCGTATTGCCCATTCAAGTGGGACCTGTCAAGAAGGACACCAATTGCCAAGTATTGGACATGAAGTTAACTTATAATATTTTGTTGGGGAGACCATGGATCCACAAGATGAAGCAGTCCTATCCACATACCACCAATGCATCAAATTTTCGTACATGGGTGAAGAAATCATGGTTGGAGGGGACTCAAACCCATTCCAATATTGTAATGCACTCAAACCCCTTCATAAGCTATTTATTCCACATAACCTGGAAGGAATCATTCAAAGAGCCACCATTGAAGATACCAAAATGGATGATCCTATAATAACATTAAATGCTACTCAAAACTCTCCTCAAGCTAGCTCAACGAAATCAACTAAGGGAAAGAAAAAGATGAGCTACGAGGGTCCAATTCATAATGAGAGTTTAGATCAAGCGTCCAAATCAGAGATAGTACCCTACAAACCTATGAGAGAAGAGAAAGATGAAGCCAAATAGAAAAACTACAAGAAAATGGATGAGATGATGGAGGCATTTTATAAACAATGCAAAATTAGTTCAAAAGGAGTAGGGGAATACTCTGTTTCCCTATTCAACATGCCCACATCTCCAAGGACACATAGCAAACCATAAAAAGAACACTTGCCTCATAAGTACAAATCTTACTTCATAAGAGAAAGTGATAAAGTAGCATTTGACAAAGAGGAGAATGAAGTCCTTCAATGGCTTTACCATGATGAAGAAGATACCTCAAACATTCCCATGGAAAGAATCCAGCATGTTAAAATTCAAATCGAGCAATATGGGAAAGGGTTTGAGATAATGCAGAAGATGGGATACAAGGGAAGAGGACCCTTAGGCCAAAGGAATAGAGGCTTACTAGAACCCATCAAACCTACTTGGAGGGAAAAACAAGAAAGATTCGGAGTAGGTTACCAATACATAGGTGAAAGCTCTAGCCTAATGCAAGATTTTTATCCTCAAGTAAATGCCTTTGAATCCAATGGAGATAGTAATGACTCTCAGGATTATGAGTGGGACACCCTATCTGATGAATCATGTCAAGATAAAGAAGTAGTCACAATACATACATATGCAAAGATCCAAAGGCAAGAAACTCAAGTCAATGAAGAGCCTAATATACAAGGTCTTAACATAGGACAAGCACATACAAGTCTGCCATGGATAGATACATTTTGGATGCCTTCAGAGGAAGGAGATTCAAATGTTATTTTTAATCCGGTCATGACTTTTCCCATGTTGTTTCTTGTAGAAGTTGACGAGGACTCAAGTGAAGGGGATTTCAACCCTTCTTCCATGGACCATTTTGAGGAAATGCATGTCATAGATCTAAATGATACAATGTACGAACCCTCAAATGAAGTCATGTCCATAAACCAAATTGATGAAAACTTTCCCAATGAAACCTTATCCTTAATAAATCCCCATCTCATTGATTGGGATCAAACTGAGCCAAGTGACCTACTTCACTTCCCAAATGACCAAGCAGCAAACCAATACCTTAATGCAGTTGAGCACTCTTTCACCAAGGAATTTGAACCAAACATGATAGAAGTAGTGGGGCTTCAATCTCTTAGTCAAAAACAAAAAATGAAAAAAAAAAGAAAAAGAAAAGTTCTAATGCTGAAAACCATTATGTGGCAGCATTAGAACTAAAATAAATAAAGATAAAAGATGTTTCCTTTGGTGAAAACCCAATTGTGGCATCAAAGGAAGAGATATTGGATACTCTACCAGAGCATGAGGAAGAGAGGTCGCCTATACTCATAGATCTGATAGAAAAAGTTAACATTGGTACGGAAGTGGATCCAAAATTTATACACTTGGTAGCATCACTCACACCTCTAGAAAGAGAGGACTTCATCAAATTTTTCCAGGAGAAACAAATAAACTTTGCATGGTCATATGCCGACATGCCCGGGTTAGATCCTGACTTTATAATGCATCATCTAAATATTAGACCAGGGGTTAAGCCTGTTAAGCAAAAGTTGAGGAAGATGCACCCACACATAGCTCTTTTAGTCAAGGCAGAGCTAGAAAAATTGTTGAAAGTAGGATTCATAAGGGCAATAGCTTATGCTGAATGGATATCTAACATTGTACCAATCAAAAAACATGACAAATCCATTCGAGTATGCATGGATTTTCGAGATCTAAATCTTTCTTGTCCTAAGGATGATTTCCCACTTCTGAGCATTAATGCAATAGTTGACCTGATAGTGGGTCATTCCATGTACTCTCTAATGGATGGTTTTAGTGGGTATAATCAGATCAAAGATGCACCCAAAGACCAAGAGAAGATTACCTTTACTTGCCCTTGGAGCACTTTTTGTTGGAATGTCATGCCCTTTGGGCTTAAAAATGCCAGAGCCACATATCAAAGGGCCATGACAACTATCTTCCATGACATGATGCATACATTTTTAGAAGATTATGTGGACAATATATTGGCAAAATCCCACAAAAGAGAAGAACACCTCCAAATTTTGAAAAAGATATTCATTAGGTTGGAGCAATTCAAAGTAAGGTTAAACCCAAAGAAATGTGCCTTTGGTGTCCAATCCGGCAAGTTATTAGGATATATAGTATCTGCCAAAGGAATTGAAGTGGACCTAGAGAAAGTACAAGCCATAATGGACATGGAGATACCAAAGAATATCAGCCAAATGAGATCTTTACAAGGCAAAATACAATCCATAAGAAGGTTTATTTCACAATTGGCAGAAAAATGTCATTCTTTCACCAAGTTGCTACATAAGGATACTATATTTCTATGGGATACTGAATGTGATCAAGCTTTTACATTGTTGAAAACCTACTTGATAAATCTTCCTATTGTCATGCCACCAATCAAGGGCAAAGCATTACTTTTATACATATCTGCTATCAAAAGATCCCTAGGAGTACTTTTGGCGCAAGAGGATGAACAAGGAAGGGAAAGAGCTATCTACTATTTGAGTAGGACATTAATCAAATATGAACTTAACTACACCTTCATGGAATGGGCTTGCCTAGAAGTTGTGTTTGTATCTCAAAAGTTGAGACCCTATATGTTGATGCATAAGGTCAAGTTAATTGCCAAAATTGATCCTCTCAAATATTTGTTAAGTAAAACTGCCCTAACGGGTAGGGTAGCCAAGTGGGTTATGATATTGAGTGAATTCAACATTGAGTTTGTTGATAGAAAGGAAATAAAAGGACAAGTGATAGAAGATCACTTAGCTAAAAAACCCATGACTTCTACACAAACTATTCAAGTGGAATTTCCAGATTTCGCCATTGTAAACATAGAAGCAAAAATGTGGAAGTTGTACTTTGATGGCTCCTATACTCAAGGAGGTTCCGGGGCCAGCGTCTTATTGGTCACTCCTCAAGGTTACACCATTCCTATGTCCTATAGGCTCTTGTTTCCATGCATAAATAATATAGCAGAATATGAGGCACTAGTCATAGGCATCAAAATGGCCTTAGAGTGGAACATCACGGAGCTACAAATTTATGGAGATTCTCAACTCATCATTAATCAAGTCAACAATGAATATAACACTAAGGATGAAAAGTTGATGCCATATAAGACCATGATTGATGGATGGAAGAAGTACTTTGCCTTGATCACTTTTGAACAAATTCCTAGAGAGAAAAATAGAGTAGCTAACGCCATGGCCACCTTGGCTTCCTTGTTACAACTGAATAAAAATGAGAAGTATGAGTTCTTGGTGGAAGAGTTGGTGAAACCAGAATTCGACCTTCCTGAAACCCAAATTGTTTCCCTATTACATGGACATGACTCCCCTTGGTATGGCCCAATATATGCATATCTCAAAGACCAAGTGCTACCCTTAGACCAAACCTGAGCCCAAAAATGAAACTTTATATGTAAATCATCCCATTACATAGTCCTCTCAGAAACATTGTATCATAAGGGTCTTGACGGGACATTACTTAGGTGTCTAGAAGAAGAAGATTCTAGATTAGCTTTGCATGAAGTTCACGAAGGCATTTGCGGGTCACACACAAGCGAGTTAAATCTAGCTAAGAAAATCCTTTGCTTAGGGTATTTCTGGAAGACATTAGAAAAATATGCTTTCCACTTTGTTCAGATATGTAGAAAATGTCAATATCATGTTGACATGATAAATGGACTGGCGTAGGAATTATACCCATTTGTTACACCTTGGCCTTTCTATCAATGAGGGTTTGATCTAATTAGTGTCATATACCCACCTTCTTCAAATGGGCATAAATATATCATAACCGCAATAGAATATTTCACTAAGTGGGTCAAAGCGGTTCCTTTGATCACGACCATGGGTAAGCAAATTTCCATGTTCATCTTGAACCACATCATTTGCTGATATGGCATTCCTCACGCCATCATAATAGATAATGGAAAACAATTTAAAAACAAGGACGTGGATGAACTTTGTGCTACATTTCATATCACTCACCACTCCTCATCAATTTATTCTCCTCAGGGAAATGGGCAAGCTGAAGCCATGAACGAGAATATCTTGAAAATCTTGAAGAGGTCAGTCAATAAATCAGGAAGGGATTGGCATGTACAAATTAATCCAGCATTATGGGCCTATAGAACAAGCATTCAGACACCTATGAGAGCCACACCATTTTCATTAGTCTATGGTGCCGAAGCAGTTCTACCATTAGAGGTTGAAATCCCATCTTTGTGAGTTTCATTACAAGGATTGATCACAGATGAGGACTATAGAGTTGCTATACTTTAATCATTGGAGTTACTTGAAGAACACCAAACACAAGCTTATGAGCACCTAAAAGTGTACCAAAATAGAATCTCGAGGAACTATAATAAACATATCAAACTGAGAGTCTTTTAGGTAGGAGACTTAGTGTTGAGAGAGAACCCAAAGAATTAGGTTGAAAGAGAGAAGAAAGGAAAATGGGAGGCTAATTGGCTTGGCCCATTCATCATAGTGTCTTCATTTGGCATAGGAACCTATAAGTTATCAAATTGTGAAGGAGAGGAACTCCAAGAACCCATCAACAACATTCATCTCAAAAGGTTCTACACATGAGGGAGACGAAAGAGTATAAAGAGTATCAGATGAGGAGAATCATATTTATTACACATAGTCAAAGAGATCTTCAAAAATACAAAAAAAATTGAAAAAGAAAAAAAAAATACAAAAAAAGAAAAAAGAGAAAAAAAGTGCCTTGGTAAAAACCTAGCAATAGGCGCCTTGGTAGCAAAAAAAAAAAAAAAGGAAAAAAGATCTAGAAGGTGAAAACTTGGTAAACAAGCACCTTTTGTTCCCTTAAGTTGTCTTTCTTAGTCACATATCTCCATATTGCATTTCCAACATCCCATTTTTACAATCGTCATTGCATCCGTCATTTGTACATAGTCATAATAAAGTTGGTTAGTCACATTGTTGCATTGCCTATTCACCCTAAGTTTGTTGACCGATCACATTTATCACTTGGGGGCAGAAGAGGATTGAAAATTTGGTACCAAATGGATTCAAAAAGTGCTACAATTAGTCACGTTAGAGAGAGATTTATTAGAGTTTCATAAGAGTGGAAAGTTATTGAACCTTTGATGGACATCATTGGTCAAACCCTAAGTATTCGATCCTACAACATGATCCTTGAGCCTACATTGACTTTATAAATCAGGATTAAAAATTGACAAAAACACCTTAAAGATCAGAATGCTTGGAAATACCTTTTAAAAATTAGGAAACATTGCAAAACACTAGAAATTTTCTTTTTTTGATAAATCTATAGGAAATTGACTTTTTATCATATCTTTTGAGCTATTCGATGATGTTTCGACTAGATTAGTCATGATAAAGATGTGATATTTTATTGCCTTTGAGTGATTGTTTGGAGGAAAATTCATCAACTTATGGGAGTTTGTGTAATGACATGGTCATCAAAGAACCATCAAGGACTATCTCATAAGAGGACGGCTTGACCTTTGTGTGTTTACACAAATGGATCCCTTGGCTATTTAGATCTTCTATTTCTTAATACCAAAAATCCACTTGCAACATTGAATCCATTGACACCGGTATTTAGACTCCCATAGTTTGGTCATCCAACTAGTGAGGGTTGTACTTGGTTCAAAAAGGAGGTAACCAAAAAGTGATAAAAACCAGTATTCATATCATCATGATGTGGTCAGTGGTAATTGTACTAGCTTTCCGGTCCCAAACTGCTCAATGATGATAATTTATCCTCATGGAATTTATTTGCTAAAAGTTGGTGACACTTAGGTTGAATTGCATTATCATGTTAGATTAATTGTAGTATCATTAGATTAATTGCATTATCATGTTAGATTAAATGCATTTGTTTGTGGTTAATTTTCCAAGGGAAAAAGGGGGTACATCAATAATCTTGGTTAAGTCAAAACATTAAAGAAATATGGGATTTCCATCAAATGTCTTACTCTTGATCAATCAAAACTATAAAGAAAATGAGATTATCTATTGCATTCATGCATAGCATTAATCATTAATCATTATCCATTTACCAGAAAAAGAGAAAAAAAAAACATCCATACATCATTTGCATACATCTAGTTAAGGATAGAATTGCATACATTGAGAAATTCAAAAACATAAGGGCATTTCCACATGCATTTCCATAAACCACTTTGCATTCATACATTGAGAAAAGAGAAAACCATGTCATAAATCTATACATCATTGCATCATTTATCTATATCATAAAATAAGATAACTGCATCCATAGCATAAACCAAAGTAAATGCATATATAACACATCATATAGCTGCATAAAAGATAAATCTCATAAATAACTCATCAAGGAGAACCAAGGAGTATATAATCATATATCATTGAAAAAGTGTTCACCAATGATCCATCAACTCAGTATATCAAGATATAATGTCATACAAAAGAGGTACATCAAATGGTCCGATCAATCAAAAACATGACGTGTGATACAAGTACATCCGCCATGAGTGAATATATCATCAAATCAATCAAGATCCTATAGCACCAGATCCATCTAGACCTCTACCATTTGGTGGAGGAGGAGCCTGGGAAGTACTCACTCTACTTTGTCTCTACACTACAACCAACATAAAATGCTACATCAAAGCTGCAACTTGATCCAAACATCCAACAATGCTAGACATATCTATCCTCAGAGACTGAACCTATCATACTAAAACACCTATAGTAGGAGTATCTTGTGAACTCTGTCCATGATCCTGTGGCTACTGATCCTGTATAGGCACCTACTATGCTAGAACCTGAGCCTGCTATGCTGCATCATCATCCTGCTGATCCAAGGCTATTCTCTACAACTGAACCAAAGGATCCAATCCACCGGGAATCTACCTAGTCGCATCAACATGACCCTATCTCTACTGTCTCTGATGTCTATGGACTCTCCGCTGTCTATCTACTCTAGGCTATCTATCAAGTGCATCATCCTGATCTCTAGCACAATCTCTATCCCTCACATGACCATGTCTCACCCGTCCTCTATCAGCAATAATAGGAGGATCTCTGTGCCCTCCTCATCTCCTCTGTCTACCCCCACCACCTCCACCACCACCTCCATCACCTTGACCTGGGATAGGCTCTACTGAATCCATGAACAGAGTAAACCTATTACAAGCCCACCAATCAGAAAACTCATGAGACATACCTACATCAGCTACACTAGAAAGCATCTCCCATCTGTAATAGGCCATACCCACAATCTAATCTAAGGAAAACTCAAAATCAATAAGAGGACCCCACATAGATCTCTCTGCCTATACTCAAGCATACAATGCTATACCCTATGGCATATCCTGTGTGTGCCCATACTGTCTATAAACTATGCCAAAGTAGAAGTGCTCAATAGTGGTAGTAGTGCGACCAATCATCCAATGAGGGGAAAACATATATGGCAACTCATCATCATCCTCCCTCCATAAATCACAACCCCTATATGGTCTCCATAAAACTTGATCTAGATCATCAATCTGTCATCGCCAGAAGTCTAGATGACCAAAATGATGTTGTATAACCATCCTTGTGTACAAAAAAGCATAAGGAAAACCCTGAGGCCGAACCCTGTCAGAAATGGGCCTAGTAATGGGAAGATGCTCCCACATCCACAACTGAAGAACCACTGCACCAGCTGAAAACAATGTACTCACTCAATAAAATACCTCATGTAAGTCATGATATAACTAGGCAAGGATGCATGAACCCCAATCAAAGCATCAAGGATGAGCAAGTAAATCCTCCAATATCCTACCCCATCTGACGGAAAAACCATGACCTCGCTAGTCGGGAAGAAGTAAACCGCCAATCAATGCACCCAATACCGCTAGAGAGGTAGGAAAAGAAGCAAACTGAGGCCAAGTGATTGTATCACCATCATCAATAGAATTGTCCCCAAACACTCATCGGTAGATAGTAGAATCATAAACAAAATCATAGTACACTATCTCTCCCTTGCATGGGATCCGTAGTAATCGATACACGTCCTCAGGCATGATCATCATCTCTCCTTATGGAAAATGAAATGTGCTGTGGTCGGAGTGCCATCTCTCTACCATTGCAGTCAGTAAACCATGGTTCAGTTGGAACCGTGGTAGATCAAGGAGAAAAATCAAACCACACAACTCAATAAGATGAAACTTGACATCTGTAAGAGTCTGGCCCAAATCAATGACCCAAGAAGCTACTGTCCAGATGTATAAGGTAGGGAAGTTTTCCTGTTGGAAAAGAAAAGGAAGCATATGAGTATATCATATCAAGGAATTATCTCAAGCTAATCAAGTTTTTCAAAATATCAAGCAATCAACACCAAGTACCATTTGTTCATTTCTCTGTGTCCTGAGAATGAAGCAGCAGTATCAAATCATATCGGTTTTCACACTAATTGATTTATCCTATCAGTATCCTATCCTAATTGGATCAACAAATAACATTTTTTGGTAACACTATCTTGATATCCTCATCCATTCATTTTGTTAAAATCAACAGACCTAATCTACTCATTTGACTCAAGCATCGAAAGTCATCAAATTTTTCATCAGACACAATCAAGTACAAGTGAAAAAAGTACATAAATTTTTTTCAAAGGTTTGGAAGCGTGATTTTTATCAGCCTAGGTGACATTCCTCCTAAGTGACAAAAAAAAGTTGTCAAGTGACATTATTCTGGTGTTAGGCGATAGTTCTTATGCTACATGACATTGAATTAGGCTAGGCGATAGCAAAAGCTGGCCTAGGGGACAATGAATTTGGTAGGGTTTCCAAAGCGATAACATTAATGAAAAGGGGCAATTTGAAATAGTTGAACAAGGGATTATCCTATTCCTAGGTGAGGTTGAAAGTTTGTCAGGTGACATTAAACTACATGGAAGTGTGAAAGGAATGCATGGATGTGACAGTTAAAGGTTCTAAGTGACACTAAAAATTTTCTAGGCATGACTTTGCAGATTCAACACAACGATGGAATAAGAAATTGCAATAAATGCTAATAAATGAGTAATAAATGCAAAATAGAGGTTAGAAATAACTTACTGGAGGTCCATACTCAGGTGGCCTCACATATCTCCGACACCTCTCGAATCGATGCTCTCGAATAGGGACCACCATCTCCAAATTCACCGTAGGATTAGAGTAAAATCACCAAAGAGAAAAATAAAAATGAATAGTAAAAGAAGGTTTTTCAACTTATTTAAGCTATTTTGACCTAATTTTGGAGGTAAAAATTAGCTTAGACCTATATAATACCATATCAAACTAATCGGGGCATCCTTGAACACATCATATATCATCAAATTATCAGAAATAAAAACATATTCAATGAATCGAACATCAACAAAACTTTCAAATCAAGAAATTAATATGTTTTAATTTTTGAGGGGGCATTAGGGTATCAAATTGAAATTGAAATCAAACATCATGAAATCAGTGGGGCATCACAAAATTTTTGTATCAGCATCAGTAGCATATCATATCGTATCAGGAGCAACAATTAATTAGTATCATAGGCATAATAGTGAATCAACAATAAGGACCTAAAAGTGATTAGGATCAAAAGAATCTTTGGATCAATGTTCTTTGCACATCAATTCAAAGAGGGGCATTTTTAAACACACAAAATTGGACAAAGTGCTTTTAAATTGCAAAAATCATTAAATAGCTCAAAATCATGAAAATGCAATAATTCAATTAAAAAGGGATCAACATCAAGTAAAAATGGACATAATTAAATAAAGTTGGACAAAATCAATTAAAGAAAAGGAAAAATCAAATAATGATGTTAAATAATTAAATGAAAGCTTAAAGGGGTGAAAAACACTACATAATTGATTTTAATCAATTAAGTGTATAGTTGTTTAAATCAAAAATCAAAATGAACCTTTTACCCATACATGGCTAAATTTAATTAATTAATTGAATTTAATAATTCCTAATTTCTTTCAACAAAGTTGAGCAACCAATGAAAATTGAGGACAAAAAGACATAAATCACTCAAACATTTAAAGTGTCCAAAGCTTTGAGACCATTTAAAGGATTGTCCCCTCATTGTCCCCCCATTTATGAACAAAGCAAAGTATTTGACTCAACCAAGGGATAATCATGATTACTTCACTCCACCCCCTACCCTTGGGAAATTACTATAAATATAGAGCATTTTGAGAGAAATTATCATCTTAGAACTTCTTTTGCAAAACATTGTTACTATACACAATTGAGAGCATTCTAAGAGCAATTAAGAGCATTTAGAGCAATTATCATTGTAGTTTGTCAATTTGAGCTAGATTAAGCATTGAATGAGCATAGTAGAAGCATAGTAGAAGCATAATTTCTCATTTTAGAAGTGTCACTAGTGAGGATTTGAGCTGAGAGCTTCATTTACCACTTCTTTCTAGAGAACCATGAGATGTTATAGATTATAGTTTCAATTCTAATTAGATTTGCATTTTATTTAGTTTCAATTGTTGCTATTAGATCTTAATTTCATGAAGGTGATATTCATCATCACATAGTAGTCTCTCAAGTTGTTGCTTAGACTGAGTCAGTTCACCTTTCACAATTGTATTGTACTTTTCAAGTTCAACATATTGCAATTTTGTTTTCTCAAGTTCAGATATCACTTTACAAAGTTTAGATTTCAGATCTTCTTTTTCAGATTTCAGATTTTCATTCTCATATTTTAGATTTGCTTCATTCTTGTTGTTTCCATATTTCAAACTCAATTTCAGATTTACAATCTTTAATTCATGTTTAAGGATCTCATTTTCTTTTTCCAGATTATTATCACAATCTTCAATTTGAATTGTAGATTCTTTCTCTGATTTCAGTTCTTCCAGCTTATTTTTCAGCTTTTCAATGAGGTTCTTTGCATCATCATATTTTCCTTTCAGACTATCTCTTTCTTTAGTAAGTATATCAATCTGTTCAAGAGCTTCTTCAAGATTCTTCTGTAGTTGATCCATATCCATAGAGATCTTACTCAAGTTGCTAGGCTTTTTCTGAATGATTCTTTTCTGAGTAACTAGGCTCTGATACCAATTGTTAGAAATAGGGAATACTGAGAGGGGGGGGTGAATCAATATTCTACAAACTTTTACTTTTTCCCAATTATGGATATAACAGATTAGGTTGATACTTGCATAATAGAGTAAACTAAAGAAAATGCATAACAATAAAACAAATGAACTCAGAACACATTATTTGTTCTTGAGGAAACCCTAGCTAAGGGAAAACCCTGATGGGGATGGTACCCACAAAGATCCACTAATCAAAAGTATGCTGTTAAGGATGTTAACCCTGTTAGGAGCTTATTACATACATATAGTGTCTCAGTCCTAATTAAGGGACTCTAGGCCTTGTTAGAATCTTCAACCCTGCTAAGCGTTGGTAGTAGTAAAAATGATTACAAGATGAGCCCGCTGCCCAAACAAGTAATGTACAATAGTATCTGATTACAAAAGGATAAGGTACATAACCTTTCACTGCTGCCGAATAGCTTTCCTATTCTGATCTTTCTCTTTTCTTTCATATACAACTTCACATTAATAGATTTTCGTATACATCAATTATACTTATTGCTTCTCTTTTCTTCGCATTACATATCTCTTACATTTATACAAGTTATTAGGAATAATAAATTTTACAGTCGACTTTACTAAGCCTAAAATACTTTTACAAAATACATTTTAACATGTGCTGCCCAAGGGTTAACATCTAGGATGTCATCCCTTTATATGATTAAGACATTATTTTGATAAATAAAATAATCCCTTAACTATTTACCAATTCTGTCTTCTTCTCTATCCAGTCAGCTTCAGCTTTATTCCTGTAATACTGAAATAACTTCTTTCATACATGCCGTACAGACTTGTGCTCTTAGGTGAGTCTTCAATATGCATCATAGTATCCATGTTCAAGTGCACAAGCACTGAACTTAATTTTATCAACATCACCAATCAAAATTGTCTTTGGTTACATTGGGAAAATGATGCTTACACTTAGACAATTTTTCTCTGTGCTCTATCATACTTGCTCTCTATCATATGCAGTCTTCATGTAGATCATATGATGCAATAATTCCAATATCTAGATATCTAACTCAGCCAAATTGCCAAGAAAATCTACTAGTGAAGCCTATGAAGATGAACATTAGATTAAAGCTATGAAAGAAGAACTAGATCAGATTGAAAAGAACAAGACATGGAAATTGGTCCCTAGACCTAATGATAAGAATGTTATAGGAACAAAATGGGTATTCAGAAACAAGATGAATGAACAAGGAGAAGTAGTAAGGAAAAAATCAAGATTGGTATGTAAAGGATACTCATAGCAAGAAGGAATTGACTATGAAGAAAATTTTGCACCAGTAGCAAGAATTGAAATAGTAAGAATGTTTTTGGCTTATGCAAGTTACAAGAAATTCAAAGTGTATTAGATGGATGTGAAGTTAGCATTTCTAAATGGAGAATTGGAAGAAGAAGTCTACATTGAGTAGCTTGAAGGTTTTCCTTTAACTCAAGAAGGCGATATGGTATGTAAACTGAAGAAAGCTTTATATGGACTGAAGCAAGCACCTAGAACTTGGTATGCAAGATTAGATAAGTATTTGATAAAGTTAAGATTTACAAAAGGCAAAACTGATAGAAACCTATACTCAAAGGAAATTGAAAATGGTTTGTTGGTTGTTGTTATTTTTGTTGATGATATTATCTTGGGAGGAGAAGATGAAGCCAGTGATAAATTTGTAGATGAAATGAAGACTGAATTTGAAATGAGTATGATTGGTGAAATGAAATACTTTTTAGGATTGCAGATAACAAAGATCAGTGATAGTATCTTTGTAAGTCAGACAAAGTACTTGAATGATTTATTGAAGAGATTTGGAATGGAGAACTGTAAACGAGTTGGAACACCTATGGTAATAAGACACAAGTTATCTAGCACAGATGAGACTCCTGTAGTGGAACAAAAAAAGTATAGATCTATGATTGAAGGATTACAATATTTGACTCATACAAGACTTGATATATCACATGTAGTTGGAATTATAGCAAGATTTCAAGCTGAACCTAGAGAATCACATGATGTAGCAGTAAAGAGGATACTGAGATACTTAAGAGGCACAATTGAGTATGGATTGTGGTATGAAAAATATGATGATTTTACCCTATTTGCATATACAGATACTGATTGGGGAGGTAATGTTGATGACAAAAAGAGCACAAGTGGTGGAGCATTTTTCCTTGGAGGAAGATTAGTTTCTTAGCTAAGCAAGAAGTAGAACTGTATTTCACAGAGCACAATAGAAGCATAGTATGTGGTAGCAACAAAAAATTTTAATTAGATAATTTAGATGAAGAAAATGTTGAAGGATATTGGAATAAAATTTGTTGAGCCTGTTGTTATACATTGTGATAACACCAGCACAATTAGTACATCTAAGAACCCTGTGTTACATTCTAAGACAAAGCATATAGATATAAAGTATCATGTAGTGAGAGAGAAAGTGGCAGAGAAATAAGTCAGACTTGAGTATATAAGCACAAAGGAGCAGATTGCATATATATTTACAAAACCTTTGCCTAAGGATACATTTGAGTATCTAAGAGGTATGCTTGGGGTTATGCCCTAGCCTACTTTTGAGAAGTGATGCAGATCGTTTCAACCATCTAGTGGTATATGAGCCCTATCTTTCTTCTAGACTAGATGGTGGTACTTCCTCTATGGGGGAGTATGTGTATCTAAGCCAAGTCATGAGGACTCTAGTGAATGTATTTTCTGAAAAAGTGTCTTTTGACATTAGAGTTGTTGTTGACATAATGATGAAACATCTATCATTGATGTCAATGGGGGAGAAGTATTCATGAAAAATCATCTATTGGAGAGAATTGAATAGGAAAATGAAGAAATATTTGATTGATGAAGAGGATTTGAAAGCATTTTCAGAGCAGTTGTGTTGCAGTGTTGGTATTCATGGAAGTTGGATGTTTTTTCATCTATGTTTCCATCAATGCCAATGGGGGAGATTTTTAGGAATGAATGCTAAAAATATCCTATGGGGGAGTATTCATAGCTATTTTGTAGTAGTTGTTGTTGCATTCATGACTGTGATTGTCATTGATGTCAACACAGTGATCTACTGAAGATTTGCAGAGAAGCATACAATGTTTGAGTTAGCACATTTGGGATATTGAAGATGAAGCTATGTAGAGTTAAGGCCTTACTCTATGATGTTCTATTAGATCATGGTTAAGAATGCATATGAAAATTCATTTGTTCATGCCAGTTATGAGGAAATCAGTGGAAGCAGTATTCAGGTGGTGTTCCTGAGTAGTGATTTGTGGAAATCAGATGATATCTCCTAATCGGGATTGAATTTGATCATGCACAGTTATGAGGAACTTGAAGACATGATGTTGATGATGTGGACATGAGCACAAGATCTAAGGTTACACGAGTGAAGAATTATCTTAATTGGAAGCTGAAAGTTTTGTGTAATTTTTATGTAACGTGTGGAAACCTTTATTTTGTAATTTGTATGCTGACTCATTTTTAATTACTTGAGTGTGGTATAAAGGAAGGAATGTTTTCTTTGTTGTAATTTAGTAGTTGTGAATTTTATTTGAAAGTGAATTGTAGAATTGTGCAATACTTTTTGGAAGAGGATATGCAAAGTATAGTGATCTGGTATTGAGATCTGAAGAAGTAGTTGGTGCAGCTTGGCATAGTCAGAGAAGGAGTATTGAATTTTTGAGATTAGTAATCTTTTGGTATTATTATGTTGAGTAATACAAAGATCAATTGGATAGTGTGTTCAGTGATCTTACACCTGAAGCTGTTTGGGCAGTGAGTCCTTCTGTCTTCCATAACTCCTAACAGAGTTAGAATCTTTTAGCAGGGATTCAAAGTCTCCTAATAGGGACTCATATGTACTAAATTAATTTCATAAGACTCCTAATAGAGTCCATCCTCTCACAAGGAAATTTCATATTAGTGCATCTTTTGTGGGCATCATTCCCACCGGGGTTTACTCTTTGATCAAGAGGTTCCCTAGTCAACATATCTTGTATCATTGTGTTATTGTGCACGTATATATTTCTATGGTTGTTGATTACATTACTTACATGGTTAAAATATATTGAAGTTAATAAAAGTTGTATTTATCTGATAACTGATTCACCCCCCCCCCCCCCCTTCTCATTTATCTTAGTGGAATTTAATTTCTAACAAAGGAATTTCTTCCTTGACCCTAAATTGTGAAACAATCTTAGATTGATCATGATTAGAAACAACAAACTTTCAAGGTTTAAGGGTACCAACACCTATCTACTCTTCTTGGTATTAAACCCTCACTTCTAGGGTCATTAGGCTGGGGCTTTGTTAAAAGGACTCATCCAAACCTTTCTAGATCCCTCCAATGGACCTAACATCTCCACATGGATCCTACTAGATAAGATCCATCATAAAATACTCCCCTCCTTTAGAGAATATGTTCACTCTAATGACTGGTGTTGTTTCATGCACCCTCAATCAACAAATTGTCTCCATCTTGTGGTATCTTCCAGAATAACCTTGCATATCCCTGCATTAAACCATATACAAGGACATAATATACAATGTTAGGTCCATGGAGACTTCAAATGCAATAATGCTGATTACACAAACTTGTCCAAGAATAGTCAAGACTAAATGAATTCTTTGCCTTTAAAACTCAATGAAACAATAACCTAATTGCATGGAAATGATAAAAAATAAAAATACAATAAATTTAATTCATTTTCCATGCAAGATCACTTTGTTTTAAGCATTTACAAGCCTCTTTCCAAATTTCTTTGATTATTTTCCAAAGCCTCTTCTAGGCTTCTCAACCTTTCCTCTTCTTACCTACTTGTTGCTTCTCTCTTCTTCTTTTCTCCATCTCTTCTTCTCTCATCATCCAAGTATGATTTGAGAGCATTATAAACCTCCTTCTCTGACCTTATCAAGTACATCTTCACCCAAATCTAGGATTCTTCATATGTAAAGTCACCACTTTGGAACACTGTCAGAGGATAATTCAACTCTAAACATCAACAAAGGACTCTAAATCTTCCAAACCCCAAAACTTTCGCTCAATCTGATACACTTGATGCAGAGGGGTGTGCTCCTTCCTAGATCAATATCCTAATCAGTAGGATAACTCTTCAATAAGCACATGAGATACAACTTCTCACATCAAATATCCATTCAAGGACCCACTTCCTAGGCCACTCCCATGCACCTAGTGCCTCCAACTTGCCAAATCTCATAGAAAGGCTTCTCCAATTTTTATATCATCTTAGAACATCATAACATAGTTTATTGGATATGTTTCACCATATCTCCAAGTTTGGTCAATAGGTTTTCTTTATAGCTCCCATCCAAGAGCCCTATTCCTTGTAGCCTTGTCAACCCGGTTATCAGCCCTTAACTCCACACTTTCCAAAACCACTAGGAACAATATTCACTATTTTTGATACCATTTTTAATTCTATAGAACATACCTCAAAATTAAGCTAGGTTACTTTGGACCAACACATAGATCCTTTACCCCTACAACAACCAAATAGGCCTAATTAGCACCTATTTACAAAGAAACTCATACAAGAAATTTCTCCCTTGACCCAAAACCATTAAATAGTCTTAAGATCATGATTAGAAACAACAAACTTTCAATATCTTGGGGTACCAACACCTATATACTCTTCTTGGTATCAAACCCTCACTTCTAGGGTCATTAGGCTAGGGCTTTATGAAAATGACTCATCCAAACCTTTCTAGATCCCTCCAATGGACCTAAAACCTCCAAATGGATCCTAATAGACAAGATAAATCATAAAATACTCCCCTCTTTCAGAGAATATGGTCACTCTAATGACTAGTGCTATTTCATGCACCCTCAATCAAGAAATTGTCTCCATCTTGTGGTCTCTTCCATAATAACCATAGATATCCCTGCATTCAACCCTATACAAGGACATAATATACAATGTTAGGTTCCTCCCACAAGCCACATGGATTAAATAAAGTAGGAGAACCTAGAGATCCATGTAGACTTCAAAACCAATAATGTTGATTGCACAAACTTGTCTAGGAACAATCAAGACTAAATGACTTCCTTGCTGTTAAAAATCAATGAAACAATATCCTAATTGCATAGAAATGATAAAAAATAAAAATACAATCACTTTAATTTATATTCCATGCAAGATCACTTTGTTTCAAGTATTTACAAGCACAAGATCAAGGACTGTACCCTACGACCAGGAATTGACTGCTTGCAAGAAAATGTTTGTTTATTGATTCAAAAACCTTTACATTGGTTTCTTCTCACACCACACCCCTAAATTCTTATAATATTCATGTGGATCTACATCAAATAGATCCTTCAACTCTAAAACTCGACAACTACTATCTAACTACCCTCCAAAACTGACTGCAATTAGTTTAAAACTGATTGTTACATTTGCTTAATGTTGTCTAGTTGCCAACATAGTTGCCAACTTGACAAATTCCAATATTATTTTTCATTTATATTAAATTTTAAGGTCTCTTAGGACCATTTCCTAAGATCTAGACCTTAAACCCTCTTTAACCCTCACATGAGCCTTTATAGGCCTTATTTTGCCAATTAGGCAACATTACACTCTTTTGGAACTTCTAATGCATTTTACATCATTTAGTGGCTTAGATAATGGCCAAATTACATCAAATAAGTGACCTTCTAGGTGTTGAAAAACTTAATTTACACTTGGATCATCAAATGACACCAAAGAGTACTCTTCTTGCATTAGATGCCAACATGGCTTACATTCACTTGTTCATTATCATATTACACAAAATGATCAATCACTCTACAAAACATCTTTAAATGACCAATCTTGGTCTTATTACATGCAAATGAACCTTCATGGTCATGTTTTCAATTCCTTAGGATCCATGAATGACCTTGGTTTACCTTCATGTCCTTGGTGCTCTTCACCAATATCAGCTCCAAGATTTTCTATTTTAGTGAATGGCTCCTCAAAAGAGGCTTTTTTGAGATTACACGTGGACTCTACCTAGGTGATCTTCTTTCACCATTTATTTTTGTCATCATGGCCAAAGCTTTGGGAATCTAACTTTAGTAAAGGAAATAGATATTAGAAGAATGCAAGGGATAGAGGTTATTAGTTCTTTGCCTCTCTTTTGCTATTGACAATTTGTTGATGACATCATGCTCTTTGGAGAAGAAAAATGTAGTGAACCAATTTGGTTTTAAAAATCTCAATATGTATTCTAAAACATCTAGATAGGTTGTGAGTAGGGATAAATTAGTTAATTTTTATATACTCTAGCTCAATAAAAGTAGAGTTTACTAGGATTATGGACTCCAACCCTGGATGATTACTGTGTGCTTACCTTAGGATACCACTTGCCAAAGGATTGAGACCTACCAACCTAAGGATTCCCTACAAGAGAATATGGAAAATAAGATATCATCTTGGAAGCGTACATGACTGAAAAAGCTAGTAGGATCACCATGGCAAGGTTGGTTTTCTCAGCTATTCCTATCTACCTACTTTCATGCATATTTCTTCCTATTAGTGTTAGCCACGAGATCAATAAGATGATGCAGAGATTTTTATGAAAATAAAATAAAGATGGATAACATAACATTCATTGCATAGGACATATGCAAGTCAAATATGGAGGCGACGTTGGGTTTAGGAACCAAGCCATTTTAAAAAAAGTGTTGGGGGCTAAGTTAGTTTGGAAAATGTTTGAGAAGAACCATAGTAAATGGGCATATATATTGTAGAGGAAGTATTTGCATAATGATTATCCTAGTATTATTATAACCACTATTAATCTTCCATAGGGGTCAAGAGTATGGAATTTCATGCAATCCTACTATTCAATTATTATAGATTTCATATCATGGGATGCTCTTTATGGTTGTAAAATAATTTTCTAGGATTTATGGGCTAGCCACCCTAGCCTTGACAAATTTATTAATATGAACCATGGTAGAGAAACACTCAAAACAATATGGGGTGTGTATGTTAAAGATTATATTTATTTTGACCCTACTGACAAAATCTTGGTAACAAATCATAGTATATATCTTTTTGATAGTCATGGGTTAGTCTTTATCCAATTTTATCAAATTTCATAAAACCTTTTATACTTGATAGACCTATAATGATGCTATACATATAATATAATGATATATTCAATATAATTCATGGATTTTGTCCAATGTGATGATAAATTGCAATGTTGTGATGTTTTTAATAAAAATATGATGTATGTATATTTACTTCATTTTTACTAACATAAATTTTCTTAAAGGAGTCATCCATATGTAATTGAGTGGGGCAGTTATCTCTATCATGATTATGTGGAAGAAGTCAAGATGATGATTGATGAGAAAAACCTCAAGGAGAAAACCCTTGTTATTCTTATGTATGGGGAGAATGAAGATTTTATGAGACTAGTAGTGGTTTATGTTAGGAATGAATGTTGAATATATCCTATCGAAGTATTAGTAGCCATTCTGTAGCAGTTGTTGTTGCATTCATGACTGTGATTGTCATTGATGTCAACACAATGATCTACTGAAGACTAGCAGAGGAGCAGTTAGTGTTTGGGTTAGCGCATGTGGGATATTAGAGATCAAGCTATGCAATGTTAAAGACTTATTCTATGATGTATTATATGTTTATGGTTAATATCGTAGATAGTAATTCATTTATTCATGGAAGTTATGAGCATTTCGGTGGAAGCAGTATTCAGGCAGTGTTCCTGAGTAGCAGTTTGTGGTAATCGGATGATATCTCCTAATAGGGATGGAATCTGGTTATGCATAGTTGGAAAGTAGTTGAAGACATGTTTTTAGTGATGTGGATGACAATGCAAACTTTGAGGTCACACGAGTGAAAAGTTATTCTAATTGGAAGCTGACAATTTTGTATAATTTATGTGTAGCGTGTGGAAAATTTTATTTTTTAATTTGTATGCCAGCTCATTTGTAATTACTTGAGTGTGGTATAAAGGAAGGAATGTTTTCTTGATGTAATATGATGAAGTGTTTAATAATGTAAGAGTGAATGAAATTGTGAAAGTGAATTTATGGAAAGAGGATATGCGAGGTACAAAGATCTGAAATTGAGATCTGGTGTAGTAGTGCGTAGGGTTTGGCATAGTTAGAGGAGAGGTAAGATATTGTTGAGATTGGTAATATTTTGATATTATTTTGTTGAATAATCTAGAGATCAGTTGGACAGTGTGTTTAGTGATCTTGCCATTGAAGCTATTTGGGCAGTGGGTCCTTTTGTCTTCCATAACTCCTAACAGAGTTAGAATATTTTAGCAGGGATTCAAAATCTCCTAACAAGGATTCATATGTACTAAATTTATTTCATAAGACTCCTAAAAGAGTCCATCCTTTCACAAGGAATATTCATATTAGTGCATCTTTTGTGGGCATCATTCCCACCGGGGTTTACTCTTTGATCAAGAGGTTCCCTAGTCAACATATCTTGTGTCATTGTGTTATTATGTATGAATATATTTCTATGGTTGTTGGTTACATTTCTTATATGGTTAAAATCTATTAAAGTTGATGAAGGTTAGAATTATCTGATAAATGATTCACCCTCCCTCTCAGTTATCTTGCTGGACTTTACTTTCTAACAATTGGTATCAGAGTGGTAGGTCCTTGAAAGAAATGTTTAACAGCTTAAGGAGATCCATGGAGAATTTTAGGAAAGAAAGCTCTAAGTTTGATGGAGTGAATTTTGATAGCTAGAAAGAAAAGATGAAGACACATCTACTGTGTTTAGGACCAGGTTATTAGTTAATTACTAAGCATGAGAAGTCTATCATTGATGAAAATAATATTGAAACATGTACTAATGATGAAAGAGATCTATTCATGTGTAACATACTTGCTAGAGAAGCACTTTTTTCAGCCCTTCCGGAGAATGAGTACAGTCAAGTAAATATTTGAAGTCATCTCATGAATTTTGGCTAGCTTTACAGTCTACTTCTGAAGGTGATGAACATGCAAAGAAAGATTACATAATTGGATATGTGCATTTGAAGATATAAGAATGATGGAAGATGAATCTATTAGATGCTATATTGGTAGAATGTCAGAGATTGTTGCAGGTATAAAATCTTCTGGAGGAACAAAGACAAAGAATGAAGTGATATGGAAAATTCTAAGGACATTGACTCCTGCATTTAAGTAGACAATACAGATGATTGAACAAGTTATACCTTGTACTGAAAACTTTACAAGAGAGACTCTTCTTGGAAGATTGGAAGCAGTGGAAATGAACCTAAGATTATCAGGAGACTTACCTAGAATGGAGACAACATTCAGTGCTCTTAGTGTTCACCCTACTTTGTCAAGAAGCATCAGTGTGAGCGGAGATTATGTTGGCAGCAATAGATCTAGAAATGAAGAAGACAGGAAGATTGAAGAAGGTATTTCCTTGCTTGTGGAGAGAGAACCAGACGGTAAGAAATTTTTTAAATGTTGGACATGTCAAGAATATGGTCTTTTGCATCTAAATTTCCTAAGAGAGTTAAGAAGTACAGAAAATTTTTTAAACCTTGAAGATCTAAGGAATGTTATTATGCTAATGATGAAGAACTTGGAGCTAGTATAGAGAGAACCTTAAGTGAAAGTGATACTAAGAATAATGATGATATAGGATTTGTAGCAATTAAAGAAGAAAATCCTAAAACAGAGGTTAAGGAAGAAAAAGCTCTAGTTTCTCAAGTTGAAAAGAAAGCTGATTAGATTATAGATAGTGGTTTTTCACATCATATGATTGGAGACATGAAAAAGTTCATAAAGTTTAACAATTATGATGGAGGAGTTGTTAGAGTTGGAAACAATGCACCTTGTTTGATTAAAGGTATAGGATCTATTACTCTTGATGGAAAGACTAATACTGATGATGTTTAATTTGTGGATGGTTTGAAACATAATCTTTTGAGTGTTGGACAGTTAGTTGATAATGGATATCAAGTTTGGTTTACTAAGAAAACTTGTGTGATAAAAGACAAAGATGGAAATTTGATTGGTACTGGATCTAGAACCAGAGGTAATGTATTTCAGTTAAATCCTACTAAGATGACATGCTTGATTACTAAGATTGATGATAGTTGGTTATGGCACAAAAGATTTTGTCATATAAATTTTGATAACATTGTGAAAGTGAGTACTACACTTGCAATAAGAGATTTGCCTAGAATTATGAAGCCTACTAACATGATGTGCAAGGAATGTGTGATGGCTAAACAGAAGAGAATCTCATTTCCCAGTAAGAAGTTTACATCAATAGAGAAGTTGGAGATTGTTCATATAGACTTGAGCGGTCCTACAAGGACTAGACGATTCTATGGAGAAAGGTATTTTATGATTCTTGTTGATGATTTTACAAGAATGATGTGGATTGCATTTCTTAAAGAAAAATATAAATCATTTGATAAGTTTAAGGTCATTAAGAATAAAGTTGAGAATGAATCTGGAATGAAGATTAAATGTTTGAGAGAATTTAACACCTTTTGTGAAGTGAATGGTATTAAGAGACAATTTTTAGCCCCTAGGACACCTGAACAAAATGGTATTGCAGAAAGAAGAAACATATCAGTGACTGAAGTAGCAAGAGCTATGTTATTTGAGAATGACTTAGCGAAGATATTATAGAGAGAAGTAGTGAACACAAAAGTGTATACCATGAATAGAGTACAAATTAGAGAAGACACAGACAAGACACCCTATGAATTATGGTTTGGACATGCACCCTCAGTTAAGTATTTTAGAATTTTTTGAAGGAAATGTTATATATAGAGAGATGATGATGTTGGAAAGTTTGATCCTAGAAGTGATGGAGGTATATTTCTTGGATATTATTTGAAAAGCAAAGCTTATAGATGTTACAATAAGAGAACTGAGACTATTGTTGAGAGCACAAATGTTAAAGTTGATGAAAAGTTCAAAATTCAAGAAAGAATGCCTAATTATGAATCAGATGAAGGACCTCATCCTAGATCTAATATTAAGACTACTGAATTATTCTATGAAACTGAAAGTGATTTGTTGAATGAAAGTCACAATGAGGTAATTGAAGAACTGACACCTACAGTGAGATTTGAGATAGTGACACCTAATAAGAATTTATCAAGGAATCATCCTGTTGAGTAGATTATTGGAAGCATAGACAAAGGAGTTCAAATGCAAAATAAGGTACAAGAACATTTATGTTTGATTTCTCAAATTGAGCCTAAAATACTAGTGATGCTTGTGAAGATGAACATTGGATTAAAGCTATGAAAGAAGAACTAGATTAGATTGAAAAAAACAAGACATGAGAATTGGTCCCTAGACCTAAAGATAAGAATGTTATAGGAAAAAAATGGGTATTCAGAAACAAGATGAATGAACAAGGAGAAGTAGTAAGGAACACAGAAAGATTGGTATGTAAAGGATATTCACAACAAGAAGGTTTTGACTATGAAGAAACTTTTGCACCAATAGCAAGAATTGAAGCAATAAGAATGTTTTTGGCTTATGCAGCTTTTAAGAAGTTCAAAGTGTATCAGATGGATGTGAAGTCAGCATTTCTGAATGGAGAGTTGGAAGAAGAATTCTGCATTGAGCAGCCTAAAGGTTTTCCTTTAACTCAAGAAGGAGACATGGTATGTAAACTGAAGAAAGATTTATATGGACTAAAGCAAGCACCTAGAACTTGGTATGCAAGATTGGACAAGTATTTGATAAAATTAGGATTTACAAAAGGAATAGCTGATAGCAACCTGTACACAAAAAAAATTGAAAATGGTTTGTTGGTTGTAGTTATTTTTTTTGATGATATCATTTTTGGAGGAGAAGATGAAGCCAGTGATAAATTTGTAGATGAAATGAAGACTGAATTTGAAATGAGTATGATTGGTGAAATGAAATATTTTTTGGGATTGTAGATAAAAAAAAATAGTGATGGTATCTTTGTAAGTCAAACAAAGTACTTGAATGATTTGTTAAAGAGATTTGGGATGGAGAATTGTAAACCAGTTGGAACACCTATGGTAACTGGACATAAGTTATCTAGCACAGATGAGACTCCTGCATTAGAATAGAAGAAGTACAGATCTATGATTGGAGGATTACATTACTTGACACATACAAGAATTGATATAGCACACTCAGTTGGAATTGTAGCAAGATTTCAAGTTGAAGCTAGAGAATCACATTATGCAGCAGTGAAGAGGATGCTAAGATATTTAAGAGGCACAATTGAGTATGGATTGTGGTATGAAAAATTTGATGATTTTACCCTATGTGCATATACAGATGCTGATTGGGAAGGCAGTGTTGATGATAAAAAGAGCGCCAGTGGTGGAGCATTTTTCCTTGGAGGAAGATTGGTTTCTTGGCTAAGCAAGAAGAAAAATTGTATTTCACAAAGCACATTAGAAGTAGAGTATGTAGCAGCAGCAAACAATTGTAACTAGATAATCTGGATGAAGCAGATACTGAAGGATATTGGAATAAAGTTTTTTGAGCCTATTTTTATACATTGTGACGACACCAGTACAGTTAGTATGTCTAAGAACCCTGTATTAAATTCTAAGACAAAGCATATAGAGATAAAGTATGATGTAGTAAGAGAGAAAGTTGCTGAGAAAGAATTTAGACTTGAATACATAGTCACAAAGGAGAAGATTGTAGACATATTTACAAAACCTTTGCCTAAGGATACATTTGAGTATCTGAGAGGTATGCTTGGGGTTATACCCCATCCTACTTTTGAGAATGATGCCGATTATTGCATTCATCTAGTGGTATATGAGCCCTATCTTTCTTATGGACTGGATGTTGGTACTTCCTCTATGGGGGATTATCTGTATCTGAGTTGAGTCATGAGGACTCTAGTAAATGTATTTTCTAAACAGTGTCTTTTGACATTAGAGTTGTTGTTGACATAATGATGAAATTTATGTCATTGATGTCAATGGGGGAGGAGTGTACATGAAAAATCATTTGTACCATCTATTGGAGAGAACTGAATAGGAAAATGAAGCAAGATTTGATTGATGAAGAGGACTTGAAGTATTTTTCAGAGCAACAGTGTTGGACTTATGGAACATTGGATGTTTTTTCATCTATGTTTCCATCAATGCCAATGGGGGAGATTGTTAGGAATAAATTTTGAATATATCCTATGGGAGTATTAGCAGCCATTCTATAGCAGTTGTTGTTGCATTCATGACTGTGATTGTCATTGATGTCAACATAGTGATCTACAAGACTAGTAGAGGAGCAGACAGTGTTTGTGTTAGCGCACGTGGGATATTAGAAATGAAGCTATGTGATGTTAAGTAATTATTCTATGATGTATTATATGTTTATGGTTAAGAGCACATACAATAATTTATTTATTCATGGAAGTTATGAGCATTTCGGTGGAAGCAGTATTGAGGCAATGTTCCTGAGCAGCGGTTTGTGGTAATCAGATGATATCTCCTAATAGGGATGGAATCTGGTTATCTGTAGTTGGAAAGTAGTTGAAGACATTTTGTTGGTGATGTGGATGATAGTACAAACTTAGAGGTCACACGAGTGAAGAGTTATTCTAATTGGGAGCTGACAGTTTTGTGTAATTTTTGTGTAGCGTGTGGAAACTTTTATTTTGTAATTTGTATGCCGACTCATTTGTAATTACTTGAGTGTGGTATAAAGGAAGGAATTTTTACTTGATGTAATATGATGAAGTTTTTAGTAATGTAAGATTGAATCAAATTGTGAAAGTGAATTTGTGGAAAGAGGATGTGAGAGGTACAAAGATCTGAAATTGAGATTTGGTGTAGCAGTGAGTGCGGTTTGGCACAGTCAGAGGAGAGGTCACATATTGTTGAGATCATTAATATTTTGATATTATTCTATTGAATAATCTAGAGATCAGTTGGACAGTGTGTTCAGTGATCTTGCCATTGAAGCTGTTTGGGCAGTGGGTCCTTCTGTCTTCCATAACTCCTAACAGAGTTAGAATGTTTTAGCTGGGATTCAAAATCTCCTAACAGGGATTCATATGTACTAAATGTATTTCATAAGAATCCTAACAGAGTCCATCCTTTCACAAGGAATATTCATATTAGTGCATCTTTTATGGGCATCAGTCCCACCAGGGTTTATTCTTTGATCAAGAGGTTCCCTAGTCAACAAATCTTGTGTCATTATGTTATTGTGCATGGATATCTTTCTATGGTTGTTGGTTACATTTCTTATATGGTTAAAATATATTAAATTTGATAAAGGTTATAATTATCTGATAACTGATTCACCCCCCCTCCCCCCCTCAATTATCTTGTTGGACTTTACTTTCTAATAGTTTATTTTCTAAATCCATATCTTGTTCCTATAAAATAGCATAATGTATGATGAAGAGTTTGAATTAGCTTGTTTGGACTCAATGATAATGTATTAGTTAAAATTTGTTTTTTTAGATGAATAAGTCACATCTTTATAGAATAACTTCATGTGTGGCATAGTTTAATATTATTTATGATCACTAATTCTGAGATTGTCTACAATGTTTCTTGGGTTTGATAAAATTTTGAGATTGTTCAAGAAAATTAACCCAAGATTATGTGGTTCAAATATTATTAAGTTTCATCTCAATTACAGACATTAAATATACCTCTATCATTATATTTCAATACCATTAATATAAGTGAATGATCAGTGCCAATTTAAGTTGAGTTCTTCATTATTTAAGGTTACCATCCCTCAAGCAATGGCTAGTTGAGGTGAAGTAATTATCATGGTAGAATAGATTAGATAGTAGTTCATTTAATGATTGCCTTTGCATTATAGTTATATGTGTTTTAATTAATGGATAGTTAACTAATTTATCATGTTTTAATACTTCATGTTAATTAGTTAGTTGATTAATTCTTGTACAATAAGAAAATGGAAGAAATCACTTCTTTTCAAAAGTTGCACATTTGGAAGGAAGATGTCCCAATAGGCTAGGAAGGTCCCAAGTGTTATGAGTTAATGATCCTTCAATAAATATGTAAAATTGAAATGAGAAATGATAATGAGATAAGAAATGTAGATTAGGGAAGATGTTATGTGTACCTAGATCAAGATAGAAGGCTTTCTAATTCAAATGAATTTATGATACACAAGATTTTGAAAATACTTGGAATAAAAAATATGAGATCTTGAAGCTGTAATGAAGTCTTCCTATCAAATATGAGCTAGATCTAGGATGTATGGGGTGTTTGAAATGTACTATACCTAGGTACAAGGTGTTTGAAATATTATGTACCCTAGGTTTTTACTTGAAACTTGCAGGGATGCTTTGACATCTCCCAACCTATTCGTAAAAGTATTAGTAGGTCTATAACATGTTCTTGCATACATAAAAATGGGGAAGAAGGTTGGGTAAAGGGGTTTTCCTTAGTCAAAACCCTATGTAGGAATCAAACTTGAAATAACATGAAAAAAATGAAAGTGTATTGCCATGTAGTAGAGGCTAGATCTAGTAAATAATGTATATCAAACCCTACAATGAAAATGATTCTTTTAATGTGATCAAACATGTTGATGCAATAGCTTTGATTTAACACAAAAAACCAAAACAAAATCATGAATGATAAAACCTTATGGGATGGAATTTTCCACAATATTCAATTGAGGGAGAGACAAGAAGAATTGAAGAGGTAGGTGTATCTCCTTCCTCAACAGAAAATTCCTCTCCTTGGTCTCCAATGGGGGAAGACAATAGATCTATTGAAAGAAACACCATGAATTATAGAGAAGAATGCTAGATCTTGAATGATTGAACTTGACTACTTGATAGCTCTTTAACTTGATTTTCTTCCTTGCACTTGATAGCTTGATTATGAATTCTTCAAAATGCTTGATAATATTGATTGTGGTTACCAAAATGAGGAGAGATAGGGTGTTTATATACCTCTCATGAAATTTTAGGGGTTAAAACTCAATTAGTTCAACCATGAGACCTAATATCCTAATAAAATATTGACATAGGGTTGCAGATCAAATTTGGGCCAAATAGTATGGGTACAAAATATTTGAAACATTTTGTACTTAGGAACACCAACCCAAATTTGAACAGGGTGCTGGGAAGATAGGGTAGATTTAGGATAGTCAGCTACAACTAATTCCAAGGTCAAGACAAAGCACAAAAGCCACAAATAGTGATATAGGACCTAGGTGATGACATAAATTATTGGATTGGAGGAAAAATAAAACACACTTAGAAATAAAGGCTAACCTTTATTTAAAAAAAGATTGAAATGAGAGAGGACCTATATCTGAATTTAGTTATCCATTAAATACCATATGAGGTTCTGTTATAGAAAATACACTATGGTGGGTGCAAAATAGTCCTTAAATTATACATTAATTAGGTGCTTACAATTCACGACCTTACATTTAGGTCCCACTTTATCCTAGGAGTATGAGACAACCCCATGCTCATAGTAAAGGAAGATGAGAGAGAAGAGAAAGAGGGAGGAAAAATGAGAGAAAGAGAGATGATCATGTGTGAACTACAAAGAGATAAGACATCACTAATTTTAAGGATGCAAGAACCCAAAAAAAGGATCTCAATTAAGAAATCCATACACAAGGGCACGAAAGAAAAAACCACATGGACTTTACTTAATGAACTTGAATCATAGCATGTGTGCTCATCACATACTAAAGAACCCCCCTGTTTTCAAAAAAAATTTCCCAAAAATACTTTTTGTCACCCCCTTCAAATACCCACCTATTACCCACTATACCCCTTTTTCTATATAACCCCCACGCCCCCACGCCCCCCTCCTCCCAAAACCCCCTTCCCTCCTATTTAGGCAATATATTTCCCCCTTTTTTGCCCATTTTAAATCTCCCAATATGAATACATGTGATATCATATTTCCCCTTTAGTAAAGACCCTATAGACAAAACAAACACCTGTAGGATAGGAAAATGAATAAAACATGCACACAAGAGGAACCATCAAACTCTAAAGTATGCACAATCAATCTATGCAAACAAAAAATAAATTGAGATAAAGGAATGCAACTATAAACAAAGCTCCCTCAATTTGACAATTGTGTCCTTTCTTGCTTCTCCAAAAGAGTGGATGTAGCACCCATGTTGACACAATGAAAGCAAGATGTTGATAGTATGACAATAATGATGATGAGAAGATTTGAAAGAAGATGGTTAGTTGGAATTAATAAATTTGATCTCAATATATACAAATTGGAGACCAAAAAGAAGATTGTCATAATTATGAAAAAATGAATGCACAATTTGGAATGCACAAATCAAGGACAAAGTGGAGGGGAAGGTGAAGGCAAATTGATAGGAAAATTGGAGTCCAAATTAGTGGATAAATTGATATGGAAACATGTAAGAAATCATGAAGCATAATTATAGGGATTGCAAACACAATTAGAGGGAAGGAATTTTTGAATTTAAAAACTCATTAATTCCACCAAAAGGACAAATTAAGAATTAGGAAACAATTCCAAAATTCATGGAAAAGGGAATAATTAATTAATATGAGATTAATTAATTGTAGGAGACATTGTTGGATTAATTCTGTGTTGTCTTTGATGTCAAACAAATTTCATATCAATTACCGAGCTCAGCCCGTCAGCAAAGCAGTTCCCAGTATTTATCAAGCTTAGTTGGTCAGCAGGCAGTTTTCAGTATCTACCGAGATATTTCGGGCGTCAAAGAAAAGTATGGCAGAAAATAGTGTTAACCGAGCTTCCATGGTTAACAAAGGAAAGTTAGTGTTTACTAAGTTCACTCGGTCTCCAAAGGATGTTGCAGAATTCGCAGTGCTTACCGAGTTCTCTCGGTCACCAAAGGAAATCTTTTCGGATTAGTGTTTACCGAGCAAGGTCGGCCCAGTGAAGGATTTTGTTAATTTGAGAAATAAAGTTTGTTTATTCCAGCTGACTGTGGTAATGATTAGTAATGTTATTAGTGCCGACTTGACAATCTGAATGGAAAATCTGAATGGTATATATAGAAGGTCAAGTTGAGAATTAAAAGTGTGCAAGTGAAAAAGAAAGAAAGTGTGAGCGAATTTTGAAGGATGATTAGATATCCTTGAAGAGCAGTAGAGATATATTTGATCAGGAAGGATCTAGTGAAGTAGAATAGAGATCTGTAATCAGCAATTTAGTTGCATCATTATTTAGGTCACTTCATTGTTACTTTCTTACCATTGTAGTAGTGATTTCAAAATCTCCTAACCGAGTTGGTTTAACAGCCATTTTGCAAATCCTCTAACAAGGTGATAGTTCTATTGAATTGTTTCAATACCTCTTACAAGGCCACTCCTAACAGGGTGATTAAATCCTCTAACAAGGTCACACCTAACAGTGTGTTTTGTAACCTTTAACCAAGTTGGCTCCTAACAGGGCTCACTTCAGAAGAGTGAAAAATAGTAACTAGTTACATTGGTGGTTTTTTCCATATTGGGTTTCCACATTAAATCTGGTGTCTCTTGTGTTCATGATATTTTCTTTATTCATGTATGTTAATCACTGATGAATGCTTAAAAATAGTTATAATTAATACTCACTACAGTAACTGAGTTTCAACATTTCTTTGTATAGCAGTAGTAAATGATTTATTAAGACATCTAAGGGATCTGTGGTAATATTTTTGTGGTTAACTAATTTACCCCCCCTCTCAGTTACTCCATCTATATTTCCAATAGACATGGGATAGGGGGAATTAATCTATTAAATAGATTAATACAAAAGGGATAAATTATGGGTTATCTATCCCAAGGGGGTAAATTAGTAAAATGATTGACTGAATTGATGATGTAAGATCAAAGAAGGATTGGTCTTGAATGAATTGATTAGGGTTTGAACCAATCTTGATAATTGAAAATCGATTAGGGATCAACAAAACATCGATGAACTTTTGACAATGTTCATGATTGTGGATGACAAGATAGGATAGCATTGATGAACTTTGACAATGCTATTGAGTTGGACTAATGATTATGAAATATCATCAATGATCTAGGAAAATTCTATTTGAATTGACTTGAATTAGGATAATGAGGCATCAATGAATTTTAACAATGCACTTAGGATTGGGTTGAGATTGATTAGGCATCGATGAACTTGGACAATGTGCATGAGATTGGATTGATGACAATGAGGAATTGATGAACTTTGACAATGTACTTGGGGATTGATTGATGATTATGAGAGTTGATTATGAATCGATGAACTTGGACAATGCCTTGGATTGATTTGGAGTTGAATTGAATTGATTTAGGAAGGTTTTCTATGGTTTAGGATCGATTAGGATCAGTTTAGGAATGATTAGGAATGGTTTAGGAAATATTAGGAATGATTAGGGCTGGGATGTAGACTTAATTGATTTGGCCAAAGAGATTGAGGTTATGATGTAAAATGAGGGAAATGTTAGTAATTGATCAAATGAGGAATGACACATAATAAAAGACATGTTAAAAGGGGACACATAGGTGTGTACCATTTTTAGGTGTCTACATTTTTCCCCTCTTTAAGACAATACGATTATGAGCATTGGTTCAAAAAAAAATAAAGATCATGCCCCAGTGGATTGATAGAGGGGAGGTAGGATGCTCGCTCAAAAAATTGGGCAAAAATTGATTTGAGGACAATTTTTCAAAAATAGAAAGGTTATAAGGACTGATGGAAGGAATATTAGTAAAAAGGTTAAAATTAGATTGAGAAATGTTAGTAATGGTGAAAATTTCTTTCATAAGTGCATTTATTGTTAGGAATAGTCCCAAGAGATAACTGAGAGGGGGGGAGGGGGGGTGAATCAGTTATCTACAAGATTCAATTCTTTATCCAATTAAGTATACTTAAACATAAAGCATAAAAAAAATGAAAGAACACATGAACACAACACCAATATTTTGGTTATGGGGAAACCCAAATAGGTAAAAACCCCGATGGGAATTGATACCCACTAATATTCTGTACTAGAGTATTATGATCCTTGTTAGAAGATCCTTAACCCTGTTAGGAGTTTCTTTACAATATCTTTAGTACATTAGACCTAGTCAAGGGTCAGACCCTATTAGGAGCCTTTTACAATTTTCCTTGTTAGGGGAGAGGACACGCTGTCCGAGAGCTCACTTCTCAAAGGGGCGAAGGCTACAACCTTCTGAATAACAGATACACACTATATGTAGATCTTGGTGAATTGTGCTTTGACCTACTATTTGGATCAGTTCCAATGTATAGAACAAGTACTTTACTTGGTCACATAGACCTTCTTCTGATGGCTCAACACTTTGCACACTCTACTCTACTCTGCTTAATCAACTATGAACCATACCTAGCAATCACAAATGACTGCCTATAAATATCTTTCCTCTAAATGATATAATCAAGTCAGCTAGTTAGAACCACCTTGAAATCATATTAGAGAAACCATAAAAAACTCCAATAAACATTATGTCAGCTCTACTAAGCATGCAACACATTCTGGGACTGTCCAATAAGATAATTGTAGATGCATGCTACACACTGCCAGCTCTACTAAAACAAGTGGATCTTTCTTTGTAAGCTGAATTAACTCATGCACTCTTAACTAAACATCAAAAAATCTTCTCTAATATTAAATACAAGGGTGCATACCCACAAGATAGGCACAACTACATAATCAATAAAATCTTTGTCGACTCTTCTGAATAAACAAAGGAAACTGCTGCTGGCAAATAGCGATTGCATAACTTCACTTCTAGTCATCAACAGACTATGTGTCCATAAATAAAACATCACTAACATGTCTTCAACATATATCAAAGTGCACAAGGCTCCATGATAACTATATGGATAACCATACATAGAACATTGTTTGTTACTCTGTTAGGAAAATTGCTGACACAAGCTGCTATATAACTGTCAGTACTAACAATTAACCTCTGCCCCCATGATATCATGATGATGTCATGTCCATGCTTCATATACTAAAATATTATTGCATAAGACTTCCACACATGCTACTTTCCATATGTTGTCATCAATGACAAACATACAGTCAGTATTGGCCTGCTGGCAAATCTCCAACAATCTCCCCCTTTGGCATTGATGACAACATGTGGAATGAAAAACCACCACCAACCCAAATGAACATTTATTTTATAACATTCTCCATTTCCTCTTCAAAGCTCCCCCAAAGACGAATCCTCCATCTACTGCAATATTTTCCAATATTTTCCATTTCCTCAACTGAACTGCTGTCATATCTAAATGTTGCTCCCCCTTAGTATATTACTCCTCTTTTTGCTTCTTTTTTTCATGAATATGTATATTACTCCCCCTTTGACATCAATGGAAAAAGGCACCATTCATTTTAAGCACTGGTACTACTCTTGAGGTAGAGTATTCAACCTTCCATCAGTCCTTGAGGAATGATACCTTTCCTCCTTTCTTCTAAGCAAAATCAGGGAAGGGAATGACTCCCAACTTCTCCCTGAGATACTCAAAAGTATCCTTAGGCAAGGGATTTGTGAATATATCTACCAACTGATCTTTAGTACTCACATAGTCCAACTTCACTTCTTTCTCTACCACTTTCTCTCTTAAGAAGTGATACTTGATCTTAATGTTCTTTTTCTTTGCATGCATCACAAGGTTCTTTGACATATTGATAGTACTAGTGTTATCATGGTGAATAACAATAGGATAATCAATTTGAATTAAAAAATCCTTTATCATCTACTTGATCCAAACAATTGTAGAACAATTCAAGGCTGCTACTACATACTCCGCTTCTGCTATTGAATGAGAAATACAATTTTGTTTCTTTCTTGTCCAAGTGACAACTCTATCACCAAGAAACACTGCTCCACCTAAAGTACTCTTTCTGTCATCAACACATTCAGCCCAATCTGCATCAGTGTACACATGAAGCTCAACATTTTCTAAATTAGGATACCATAGACCATAATCTATAGTGCCCTACAAGTATCTGAATATTCTCTTTACTACCATGAGGTGAATTTGTTTAGGTTCTGCTACAAATCTTCCAACTATGCCAACTGCATTAGAAATATCAGGTCTAGTCTGAGTAAGATATATAAGTTTACCAATCATAGACTTATACAATGTTATATCTACTACTAGTGAGTCATCTTCTTTTGTAAGTTTGCATCCAGTGATCATAGGGGTTCCTACTAGCTTGCAATCATCCATCTTGAATTTCTTCAGTATCTCTTTCACATATTTTGACCGATTAATAAAAATTCTTTTTTATATCTGTTGCACATTTAGTCCTAAAAATTATTTGATAGGACCAATCATACTCATCTCAAACTCATTCTGCATTTCTTTGGCAAATTCTGCACTTAGTTTGTGATTACCTCCAAAGATAATGTCATCAACAAATATAGCTACAAGTAGTAAACCTTCAGATGTCTCTCTAATGAATAGATTACAATCTGTTGCTCCTTTCTTGAATCCAATCTTTGTTAGATATCCATCCAGTCTCTCATACCATGCTCTAGGGGCTTGCTTAAGTCCATAGTGGGACTTCTTCAATCTGCATACCATATCAGGCCCGTCTAATAAGGTGAATCCTTTCGGCTGCTCAATGTATACTTCTTCTTTCAAATATCCATTTAGAAATGCTAGCTTAACATCCATCTGATAAACTTTGAAGTTTTTGACTGTAGCATAATCTAGAAATAACTTAATAGCTTCTACTCTACTCACAGGGGAAAATGTGTCTGAATAATCAATGCCTTCTCTTTGTGCATACCCTTTACATACTAACCTTTCTTTTTTTCTTACTACTGTACCATCTTCATTCATCTTGTTTCTGAATATCCACTTTGTTCCAATCACATTCTTATCACTAGGTCTTGGGACTAGTTCCCAAGTGTCATTCTTAACAATCTGATCAAGTTCTTCTTTCATAGCATCATGCCAATCTGAATCATTACAAGCATCTTCAAAACTTAAGGGTTCAATTTGAGATAGTAAACATACCACTTCACTTCTAGCTAAGGTATTTTCTTGTGACCTTGTTAAGACTTTTCCGTTCTGATCTCCAATGATGTCTATCTTGGAATGATTTCTTGATGTAAACTTTGGAACTTTAGGTGATGTTGACTTATTAGCCTTAGGAGTTTCTTCTTCACTTGTCTTAGGGTCATTGAATAACATATCAATACTGTCAAATATTTCTTCAATAACTGTCCCAATAGTGGAGGGTCTGGGTTCTTCTTCAATCATGGGTGAGTAATCATGATATCTTTCTTGAATCATAAACTTTTCATCAATCTTAACCTGAGCACTTTCTATGATCTTTTTCAATCTTAAATTGAAACATCTATAAGCTTTAATTTTAGTAGAGTAACTAAGAAAAATACCTTCATCACTTCTTGCATCAAACTTGCCTACTACTTCATCCCTCTTGATGTAGCACTTACTTCCAAAGATTATGAAGTATTTTACTATGGGAACATTACCAAACCATAGCTCATATGGTGTTTTTTCAGCACCTGGCCTCAATTGAATTTTATTGATGGTATAGACTTCTGTACTGACCACATCTCTCCAATAGGCATGTGCAACTTTTCCTTCTATCATAATGGTGTGCGCTGTATCAAGAATGATCCTATTCCTTCTCTCTACTATTCCATTCTATTGAGGGGTTCTAGGGGCACTTAACTATCTCTTTATACCATGTTCTTCATAGTACTCATAGAATCTGTCAGAGGTGAATTCTCCTCCTCTATCCAATCTCAAACATTTTATCTTTAGTCTAGATTCATTCTCAACCTTAGCCTTGAATATTTTGAATTTCTCAAATGATTTTGACTTATCTTTCAAGAACACAACCCACATCATTCTAGTATAATCATCAACAAACAAAATGAAATACCTTTCACCATAGTATGATCTTGAGTTTGACCACATAGGTCTGTATGAATTAGATCCAACTTGTTCTCTACTTAATTCTACTTCCTTCTGAAGGAATTTTTCACATACTTTCCCATTACACATTCCCTACATATAGTATCAACTAGCTTTGCTATGCTAGGTAGATCTCTTACTGCCTTTACATTGCTTATCTTTACTATGTTATCAAAATTGATATGACATAGCCTTTTATGCCACAACCAACTGCCATCAACTTTAGCAACAAAACAAATTGCTTCTGAGTTGAGTTGAAAAACATTACCTCTTGTCTTTGAGCCTGATGCAATCATCACACCATCTTTGTTGTTAATGATGCATTTGTCATCTTTGAATTCCAACTAATAGCCTTTTCCAAGTAACTATCCAACACTGAGAAGGTTATGTTTCAAACCATCAACATAAAGAACATCATCAGTACTATTATTTCCATCCAAGGTGATGGCTCCTCTACCAACTATTGGTTTAGGAGTGGTGTCTCCAGATTTGACCATACCACCATTGTATTTGTCCAAATGAACAAACTTTCCTTTATCACCTATGATGTGATGTGAACAACCACTGTCTATGATCCAATCTATCCTTATGTCAGCTTTTGAAATCAATGCTATCTCTTGTTCCTTTTTATCATCTTTATGACTTGTCTTATTATTCATTTTGTCTATAATAGAAATGAATCCAATTTATTCTTCACCAGATTCTTCATCTGAAACTCCATCTCCAGCATAGTAGCATTCCTTAGAATACTTCGGCTTGTAATCCTTTTTGAACTTTCTAGCTCTAGTAGGACACTTTGATGCAAAGTGATCGATCTTATTACATGAAAAGCACTTAAATGGTAATTGACCTTCATATTTTCCTTTTCCTTTCTTTTCTCTTTTGGAAATCATAGCAATGAAATCATCTAGTGTTTTCTCTTCATCATCATCATCAAAATTACCAGAAGTGTTTGCAGATTTCTTACCATGAACTATTGCTTTGAAGGGTTTTTCACTCTTTGGTTCTGTCTTCAATCTTGAAATCTGAAAGGCTGAGATTTTTCTAATCAAGGTCTCTCTTTTGAAATTAGATGTAAGCTGCATGGTCTCATCAAGGATGTTGATCTTTCTTTCATATTCAGGAGTGAGAGTAGTCATTAACTTGTCCATAATGTCCTCCTCTGAAATCTCTCCACCATTGTTTCTGATTCCATTAACTACTTCATTTATCCTTTGATTATAATCTCTGATGTTTTCTTCAGGAAACATCTCTAATGCATTATATCTTTTCTTCCATGTCTTTCTGTGTGCATTTTTTGCTTGTTTGTCTCCTTCAAATATGTCTTCTAGGTGCTTCCATATTTTGTGGGCTGTATCCACCTTTTTGATTTCTGAAAATTCACCATCAGATAGGGCACTGATAAGGGCTTCTTTAGCAATAGCATTTTGATGAAACAATTCATTTTGTCTATTAGTAGCATCTTCCTATGCAAGGTATTCTAGGGTAGGTATCTTAGCTGCTTTGATAGTTACATCAAAAACTTCAAAACTAATGCACTGCAAATGGGTCACCATCTTGTTCTTCCAATCAAGATAATTCTCTCCATCAAACTTAGGAATTTCTTTCCTAAAGTATGCCATCTAATCAACCTCAAGCTATTAAACTTTCTCTCTGAGGCACTTGGCTTTGATACCAATTGTTAGGAATAGTCCGAAGAGATAAATGAAAAGGGGGGGGGGGGGGGGGGGGGTTGAATCAGTTATCTACAAGTTTCAATTCTTTATCCAATTAAGTATACTTAAGCATAAAGAATAAACACAATGAAAGAACACATGAAAAAAACACCAATATTTTGGTTACGGGAAAACCCAAATAGGTAAAAACCCTTGTGGGAATTGATACCCACTAATATTCTATACTAGAGTATTATGATCCTTGTTAGAAGATCCTTAACCCTGTTAGGAGTTTCTTTACAATATATTTAGTATAGTAGACCTGGTCAAGGGTCAAACCTTGTTAGGAGTCTTTTATAATTGTCCATGTTAGGGGAGAGGACACACTGTCCAAGAGCTCACTGCTCAAAGGGGTGAAGGCTAGAACCTTTTGAATAACATATACACACTATATTTGGATCTTGGTGAACTACGCTTTGACCTACTATTTGGATTAGTTCCAATGTATAGCACAAGTACTTTACTTGGTCACATAGACCTTCTTCTAATGGCTCAACACTTCACATGCTCTACTCTGCTATACTTAATCAACTATGAACCACACTAAGAAATCACAAATGACTTCCTATAAATATCTTTCCTCTAAATGATATAATCAAGTCAGCCTATTAGAACCACCTTGAAATAATATTCGAGAAACCATAACAAACTCCAATAAATATTTTGTCGGCTCTACTAAGCACACAACACATTCTGGGACCTATCCAATAAGATAATTGTAGACGTACGCTACACACTATCGGCTCTACCAAAACAACTGGATCTTTCTCTGTAAGCTAAATTAACTCATGCGCTCTTAACCAAAAATCAACAACTCTTATCTAAGCTTAAATCTAAGGGCACATACCCACAGGATTGGCGCAACTATATAATCAATAAAATCTCTCTCGGCTCTTTTCAATAAACAAAGGAAATTGCTGTTGGCGAATAGCGACTACATAACTTCACTTCTACTCATCAAAAAACTATGCATCCATAACTGAAACATCACTAACATGTCTTCAACATATATTAAAGTGCACAAGGCTCCATGATAACTATACAAACAACCATACACAGAACACTGCCTATTACTCTGTCAGGAACACTGCTAACACAAGCTCCTATATAATTGTTTATACTAATAGTTAACCTCTATGCCCATGATATCATGCTGATATCATGTCCATGCTTCATATACTGAAAGATTATTGCATAAGACTTCCACGCATGCTACTTTCCATATGTTGTCATCAATGAAAAACATACAGTCAGTACTGGCCTACAGGAAAATCTCCAACATTTATGTCATTAGAGATTTATTTTATATGGAAAAGTGGATGCATTGCACCATGGCACAAAAATCCAGGGTGATAATGCAATCCTTTTGCATGAAAAAAAACACATAGCAGACAGAGAATGATCTCATCTTTCTTGACACATATTAATGAAATGCCCTAGAATCTCATGAGATCATCCAACAAGTAGAAGATAAAATAAAAAGAGATAAATCAATAAAAGATAAGACTCACTAAGCCAAGAAAGCCAACAACCATTCTGATCTAGTTGTCAAAATTGATAGTTTTTTTTTGTAATGATAGTGATAGCATCTAGTTTCAGAAATAAAGTACCTTGTCTAAGACAGATACCATTTGGTTTCAACTATATAACACCCTGTCTAAGAAAAATGATAGGTTTGATGTTGATTTGATTGATACGACAAGTTTGATATGATTGATTGTTGACATGATTGGATAGTTTGTCTATTGAAGCGTGATTTTGCTAAACACAATGTTTGAAAAGTTTTAATATTGTGTCTGATAACATGTTTGTCTTGCCACAAAGGATAATTTATTGAAAGTAGGAAAATGATTATGTACAAGTTTATTGCATGATTTTTGAAGAATTTGATTGTTTTAGAATTTTGAAAATATTTAATTTTTTGTGCTTTTTTAGGACATTTTGCAATTTTTTTAAAGATCTTTTTTTTTAGGACATTTTATGATTTTTAGAGTTTTGTTCAAGATATTTTGAAATTTTGTTTTGTTTTTTTCATGTTCATATTTGAATTTTTAGGATTTTTTAAGCTTCGTATTTGAATTTTTAGGATTTTTTCAGCTTCCTATTTGAATTTTTAGCATTTTTTCAACTTCATATTTGATTTTTTCATGTTGGGTTCACCAAATGTAGGATAGCAAAATGAATAAATCATGCACACAAGAGAAACCATCAAACTCTAAAGTATGCACAATCAATCTATCCAAACACAAAAGAAATTGAGATAAATAAATACAACTATAAACAAAACTCCCTCAATTTGACAATTGTGTCCTTTCTTGCTTCTTCAAAAGAGTGGATGTAGCTCCCATGTTGACACAATGAAATAAATATGTTGATAGTATGAAAATAATAATGATGAGAAGATTCAAAAGAAGATGGTTAGTTGGAATTGATAAATTTGATCTCAATCTATACAAATTGGAGACCAAAAAGTAGATTTGGAAATGAGAGTGCAAATTGGAAGATTGTCATAATTATGAAAAAAATGAATGCACAATTTGGAATGCACAAATCAAGGACAAAGTGGAGGGGAAGGTGAAGGAAAATTGATAGGAAAATTGGAGGCCAAATTAGTGGATAAATTGATATGGAAATATGTAAGAAATTATGAAGCATAATTATAGGGATTGGAAGCACAATTAGAGGGAAGGAAATTTTGAATTTAAAAACTCATTAATTCCAAGCAAAAGGACAAATTAAGAATTAGGAAAAAATTCCAAAATTCATGGAAAAGGGAACAATTAATTAATATGAAATTAATTAATTGTAAGAGACATGGGATAGGGGGAATTAATCTATTAAATAGATTAATACAAATTGGATAAACTATGGGTTATCTATCCCAAGGGGATAAATTAGTAAAATGATTGACTGAATTGATGATGTACGATCAAAGAAGGATTGGTCTTGAATTAATTGATTAGGGTTTGAAATGATCTTGATAATTGAAAACTGATTAGGGATCAACACAACATCGATGAACTTTTGACAATGTGCGTGATTGATGATGATAGGATAGGATAGCATTGATGAACTTTGACAATGCTATTGGGTTGGACTGATGATGATTAAATATCATCAATGATTTGGGACAATTCTATTTGAATTGACTTGAATTAGGATAATGAGGCATCAATGAACTTTGACAATGCACTTAGGATTGGGTTGAGATTGATTAGGCATCGATGAAATTGGAAAATGTGCATGGGATTAGATTGATGACAAAGAGGCATTGATGAACTTTGACAATGCACTCAAGGATTGATTGATGATGATGAGACTTGATTAGGCATCGATGAACTTGGACAATGCCTTGGATTGATTTGGAGTTGAATTGAATTGATTTAGGAAGGTTTTCTATGGTTGAGGACCGGTTACGATAGGTTTAAGAATGATTAGGAATATTTAGGATTAGTTTAGGAATGATTAGGAAAGGTTTAGAAAAGATTAGGAATGATTAGGATTGGGATGTAGACTTAATTGATTCGGCCAAAGAGATCAAGGTTATGATGTAAAATGAGGGAAATGTTAGTAATTAATCAAATGAGGAATACCACACAATAAAAGATATATTAACAAGGGACACATAGGTGTGATGCATTTTTAGGTGTCTACAACACCAACCAAAAAGGGGGTTAGTACCAAAAAACTCCAAATCAACTAGTAGAAGAGATCTTGATCAAAAAATTTCTGTAGAATTTTCAGCATAGATCTAGCTAGGAAATAAGAAAAATGACAGCTTGAGAAAACAAAATAAAAATAGAGTAGATCAACAATGAAATTATATCTCTCATGTCATGATTCAATAAAAAATAATTGATTACAATATGCACCTAGTGCATGATTTATACAGAACTAAACTACTTTTTGCAAGAGCAAATTACGGTGAAGAGTTTTAGTTAACACCAATCAACATGAACAGTTAAATAGACTGTCAACCATGAATCATGGATTAGATAAAATATAACTAAAGTTTACTTGTAAATCACCGTATAGAACTAATCTGGAGTGGCAGTTGGAGTTAACTAACACCAAGACCCCCCCTTAATTCCAACTAAGGAGAATAAAAACTAAAGAAAGAAAAGATGCAGCTAAAAATCCTTTGTGACAAGAAAAATGTAGACATCTGTCAAATGATAGCTACCATAGTGTTGAATGAAGAGATTCCTCTGAAACCAAAATGAAGATTATAATCATTTTACATGAGTGCCCCCAGCGACACTACTCAAACCAAGAACATATGGAAAACAAAAGTAGAACATCTATCAATCAAAGATACAAAAGACAATAATCTACATATGTGCACCTAAACAATGAATAGATGGCAAACAAAGGAAAAACATCTATCATTCAAGGATGCAGATGACACATAAATCTATATGAGTGACTCTATCGACACTACTCAAGTATGCAAGATTAAAGTGGTGGCTTAAAATACAGGTGTCAATTGTCTATATAACTGATCAACTATGGAAGCAAAGAACTGTCAACACGAATAGTAGAAAACCCCTCCATAATGTTGAAAAGAGAGGCATGAAAAGTCTAATGACATGGTGTAACTAAAGAGGAAAAGAAGGCAAGGCCCATGCGAAGAGAGCATGACCTTGACCTATCTTTGATGCAAAATCCATCTTAGCCTCTATTGCCATAACTATTTGATACAAGCCTCTACTTGTGGGCCAAAGAAAAATTTGTGGCGTGCATTCGAAATAGTTGAATGGCATGAGAAGAGAAGAGGCTGAAAACTCCATTCTTTACAACCAATCTGATCTTTAGAACCTGCAAAAAAAAACTTGCATTTCTCCTTCTTAGCACCTAAGCTCTGATATCATGTAGGATTTGAGCAATACAAATCCACAAAACCTAAAGATCACCTGCATACAAAAACCTGTTACAAGGAAGTAGAGATAAGAAGAGGGCAAGGGTTTGACTCAAAAATATGAAGAAGAAAATATACTCAAAATAAATGAATAAATAAAATATACAATGGATCATCCTTATAAAGGAGATCGAAAGCCTTGAAAGGAAAACCCTAGTGCATGTAATAATTAGTTTAATTATTACATGACTAATGCATGCAAGTTTATATTTAAAACAACTAGTGCATGATTTTAAAACAACTAGTGCATGTGTGTTTAAATATAAACAACTAAAGAAAAAGAGTTGACATCTTAAGAAGGGAGTAAAGTTTAATTAACATAATTAATACTTTACTCTAACAATTTCTCGACCACTAATATCATGTTCAGAAAGCTATTGCAAGAGCATAAGTGACTGAATGGAAAGAGAAAGAGTATCACCAAAGAAAATAAAAAATTCTATGATCTAATCAACTATCATAGCTGAGAGAGAGAGAGAGAGAGAGAGAGAGAGTCCAACAAGTTAGAAAGTTGTGTTATAGTAGGTGATTCATGGGAGAAGAAAGAGGAGGAGAAGGAAAGGCTAGCAAGATGTGTTATGCTAATTCCACTCATCATAAAGAAAAAAGGAAAAATAATTGTTGATCTAGAAAGCTACATTATGCTAGTCAATTCTACCTTGAAAAAGTTTGCATACACAGTCAACTTGAAAAAATTTACACTCAAGGGCGCTTTGAAAAACTTTTCACTAAGGCGTGGCTTAAAATTTTTTCACATAGGGGTACCTTTGAAAAAAATTATGCTTAGGGGCATCTTAGGGGATCAATCCTATGGAATTTTTTTTTCATAGGGATCCAAAAAGTTGATCGGTCTTAAGGAAATGATAATCTCCTTAGGGATCAAAAAATAATCAGTTCCACTAAAAAAGGCATTATCTTCTTAGGGATAAAAAAGGCTACATAATATACAAGGATACCATATGTATGTCCCCTCCTTATGATGACAACATAGGATTATAGTATCATCATAAGAAAAAGAGAACATGGATACCTACTTCCAACAACAAGGAGATATCCATAAAACAAAAATGTATGCTTGTTCCCTTTGTAAAGAGTGAATACACTTGTTAGCCAAGGAAACAGATGTTAGAGTAACAATTACCTAATAAATTGAGAGGGGAAGGGGGGGGGGGGGTGAATCAGTTGATGCCAATAATGAATACTTTAAACTTTAACTCCAAACTTATTGCTGAAACCAAAATACTAAACTGAAAAGTAAATGCAAAAATAATACACATACACATGAATGCCAAGATTTATTCTCGAGGAAAAACCTCTTAAGGGAAAAACCCCACTGGGGATGGTACCCACAAATATCTACACTATGAGTATAATAATCTTGTTAAGAGTTCTAACCCTATTAGGAGCTGAGCATTATAATATGAAGGTCATGTTTAAAGGACAAACTCTGTTAGGAGCCTTTTATAATGTGATCCCTATCAAGGAATTGGCCCTGCTAAGAGTCTAGCCCTATTAGAGGCAATAACACTATTAGGGGTGTACAATAGATCAACATGATCAATATATTTGAGAGTTAAAGCCATCCTCAAGCTCTGCAAACCTCACAACTTTAATAGTAAAATAATTCTGATTTGAAACTGCTTCCAATACTCAATCACTGCAAATAAAGCTCCAACTTGTGCCCAAATGCACAAATCCTGTTCTCCAAACAAAAAATAATGTAACCTCAACTTGGCATTTCCCTCTACAATTTTCATATGTAGTTTCTCAATCTATTCCTCACATATTTTCCAAGGATTTATAATCTTTATATACAAGTTACAACAATTAAATTTGGGTTGGCCTACATAGGATAAATCCTATTTAAAAAATATAAATAGACCCATGCGAAGATGCACATGGAACCTCTTACAATGTTACAAGACAAAAATTACATAAATTTATCATCTAGATCTATAAATCAAGTTCCCTTATCAAATTAATTGAAACAATTTCCAAGTTGTCCTCCAAATATATCTTTTCCAATGCACACGCCATAGCTGACATCACTTGTATGATCAGAACTCTATATGATTACAATAATCTCTTCATCCAATGTCCAAAATGAACCTATGTTCACACATCATAACTTAAACAATCATGAGTGCTATCCACAAAGTTCTACAATGAACTCTGTAAAAATCATAGTTTCTATCTCCTGAGAAATAGTCACTAGTAAGTCAACCATAAATCTATCAGATCAACTCATAAGCATGTATGATCATAGCCAGTGACCCAAGAAATTATGTAGATTCTCCATCTAAGTTCATATGTACTAATTTGTTGTACTATTTCTGTACAATTCTCTGCAACCTATCTGCAGGCTTCTGAATAACAAGTCAGTAACATATGTTGACATCAATGAAAAAATATGTCATGACGTGCCACACAATCACTATAACATGTCTCCAACACTACTATGATACACCCCCATAGGAATACCATCAAAATTCATGCTAACAATCTCCCCCTTTTGCATTGATGACAACACATATGAAAAACATGTAAGTTCCATAAATACCAAACATGCCTCTACTATATCTGTTACTCTCCCCATGCATCAACATCTTTTCAAATCCTCTTCATGAATCAATATGGATCTTTCTGAACATTTCTCCCCCAAGGGCTGATCCACTCATACTATTTTTCATGTGTTATTATCTCCCCCATTGACATCAATGTTGAAGGGTGTTACTTGGTCTCCAAGAGTCCTTAGTGACTTAGGTCAAATACAAATAATCCCCGATAGGAGAATCATCAAGAATTCAGTCTAGATAATGAAATACTGCTCTGATATTTCTAAATTAATACAATTTATGCATTAATTATTCAAGAGTAGGTTGGGGCATGACCCCTGACATACCTCTCAAATACTCAAATGTATGCTTCGGTAGAGGTTTTGTAAAAATGTCTATTATTTGCTCCTTTTTATTCACATATTCTAACTTCACTTCTTTTTCTGCTACCTTAGCTCTCAAGAAATGATACTTTATTGCTATATGTTTTATCTTCTAATGCATAATAGGATTCTTTTACATATTTACCATGCTAGTATTGTCACAATGGATAGTAACTAAATCCTCAAGACATACTCCAATGTCCTTCAATATTTGCTTCATCCATATGATCTGTGTACAATTGGTTGCTACTACAACATATTCTAATTCTATTGTAGACTGAACAATGCAATCCCATTTCTTTCTAAGCTAGGAAATCAACCTTTTACCAGGAAGAATGCTCCTCCAGTTGTACTCTTTCTATCATCTACATTCCCTACCCAATCAACATTAGTGAAAGCATGAAATATAAATTCCTTTGATCTATCATACCATCGACCAAACTCAACTGTACCCTTCAGATTCTTGAATATCCTTTTTACTACCATAAGGTGAGTCTCTTTAAGATCTTCTTGAAATATTGCAAAAATTCCAACTACATTAGCAATATTAGGTCTAGTATGTGTTAGATATTGAAGACCTCCAATCATTGATCTCTACTTTGTCTTTGGTACATTTTTTTGCTTCATCCTCTAGAGAGAATCTAGTTCCAATTACCATAGGAGTTCCAATAGGTTTGCTGTCATCCATGACAAACTTTTTCAACTGTTCTTTAGGGTATTTGGTCTAAGATATGAATATCCCTTTCTTAATTTGAATTATCTGTAATCAAAGGAAGAATCTCATTCCCCGATCATAGACATTTGAAATTCACTTTTCATCTCATCTGCAAACTTATTACTAATTTCATCATTTCCTCCAATGACAATGTCATCAACAAAAACTTCAACAATCAACATACCTTCTTCATTTATTATTAAGTACAAAGTTTCATCAACATTACCTTTCATGAATCCCAAATGAATTATATAATTATCCAATATTGCATACCAAGATCTTGGTGCTTGTTTCAATCCATATAGAGCCTTTTTCAATTTGCAAACTAGGTCTTCATTCCCTCATTAAGGAAATCCATCAGGTTTCTCAATGTATACTTCCTCTTCCAAGTCCCTATTAAGAAAATCTGATTTCACATCCATCTGATATACTTTGAATTACTTATAAGAAGCATAAGATAAGAATAATCTTAGTGCCTCAATCCTAGCAATAGGTGTGAAGGTTTCATCAAAATCAATTCCTTCTTATTGTGAATACCATTTACATACTAATCTATGTTTTTTTCTAACAACAACTCCTTCTTCATTCATCTTGTTTCTAAATACAAACTTAGTACCAATTACTTTTTTGTCTTTAGGCCTTGGAACCAATTCCAAAGTGTTTTTCTTCTGAATTGTTCTAGTTCTTCCTTCATGGCTTTGGTCCATGATTTATCTCTGCATGCCTCATTTGTGGAGTGTGGCTCTACTTGTGAGATCAAGAAAATGGAATTTGTAGCTTGTGACCTCTCTTCTCTATTTTGTAAGCTTGTTCTAGTTCCCTTACTGCTATCACCAATGATTTGATCTTTAGGATAATTTATTAGAACATATTTGGATGTGGTATGCTCCTTTAACTCCACACTTATTCTATTGTCAATCATCAAAACATCCTAAGATGTTTCATTTTCATGATCATTCTCTATTGTCTGCATATTGTCCTGATTTATATTCACATTTTCAAATGTAATCGCATAGGGGTTAAAGTCACAATACCTTTCTGTAACTTGAAACTTTTCATCCACTCTCACATTATCACTTTCAATCAGTTTCCTATTTCTTAGATTGTAACATACATAAGCTTTACTTCTAGTAGAGTAGCCAAAGAATATACTTTCATCACTTCTAGCATCAAATTTTCTTATGCATTCGTCTCTTTTAATGTAGCATTTACTTCCAAAAATTCTAAAATAACTAATAGTAGGTGTCTTACCATACCATAGCTCAAATGGTGTCTTGTATGTACCTTCTTTGATTTGTACTCTATTCATTGTGTATACTACTGTATTGACTGCTTCTCTCTAATGCATGCATGGAACTTTTCTTTCTATTAACATGATTCTTGCCTCATCAAGAACCATTTTTCTTCTTATTTTAAAACCTCCATTTTGCTATGGTGTCCTAGGTGCAGAATTCTACCTCATAATACCATGCTTCTCATAAAAGGTATTGAATTCATGTGAAGTGAACTCTCCAGCTCTATTTGATCTCAAGCACATTATCTTCAAGCCTATCACATTCTCAACCTTTTCCTTATAAAACTTAAAGGTCTCAAATGCTTCTGATTTTTCTCTAAGAAATCCAACCCACATCATTCTTGAGTAGTCATTAGTGAATAGGATAAAGTACCTATCTCCAAAGTATGACCTGATCTGTGTAGGTCCACAAGGATTTGTATGAATCAACTCCAACTTTCCATTTTTTGAATACCCTTTTCTTGCAAAATTGCTTCTTGTCTGCTTTCCTAAAACACACTCTCTACATGTAGTATTAGCATGTTTCACAATCTTAGGTAAATATCTGATAGCATTATTGTTAGATGCCTTTATCATGTTATCAAAGTTGATATGACAAAACCTTCTATGCCATAACCAACTATCATCATTTTTTGAGACAAAAAAACTAAGCTCAATAGTGTTTAATTGAAATATATTACCTTTGGTCTCGGTACCAAATGCGATCAATTCTCTATTAGCTCCTCTAATAAAGAAATGACCATCCTTGAATTCAAAATGATAACTCTTATCCACATGCTATCCAACACTCAACAAGTTATGTTTTAAACCATCCACAAATAGTACATCATCAGTGTTAGTCTTTCCATCTAAAGTAATTGATCCTTTACCAATAATCATTCTAGGAGTATTATCACCAAACCTTACAACTCCACCATCAAATTTTTTTAGCTAAATGAATCTATCCTTGTCACCAATCATATGGTACAAACATCCACTATCAATCATGTGATCAATTTTCTTATCAACATAAGAAACTAAAGATTTTTCTTCATGAACATGATCTTCTTCTTTGATAGCAACAAAACCCAAAACATCATTGAATTCATCATCTAAATCTTCACATCCATCAATAGCATAATAGCATTCCTTATCATTCTTATATTTCCCATATTTAGGCCTATGCTTAGGTACTCTAGTTGGACATCTAGATAAAAAATGACCAACCTTATTGCAATTAAAACATTTCAAAGGTAATTTTCCTTCAAACTTACATTTACCTTTCATTTCTCTCTTGGTGATTAGGGCCATGATGTTTTCATCCACTTGATTATCTAGCTTTTGGATCTCTTTCCATTCTTCAAAATATTCTCCAAGATCTTCACTATACTTGTTTACCCTACTATATTCGGCATCAATAGATCCAGTTCTTTGAATAGTAGCCTTAAATGATGTCTCCACCTTAAGTAGAGTATCCTTTAGCTCTGCGGTCTCAAATGTAGTCACCTTAGCCACTGACATTTCTCTAGTGAAATCTCTATATTTTGGTATAGTCTCCTCTAGGGAAAGAACTTTGGGTTTGTAGGTAGGAGTCACAGATCTCAAAATATTTTCTATGAATTCATCTTCTGTATAAGTACCTCCATTGTTTCTAATTCCAATCACACATTCAAATATTCTTTGAACATACATCCATATTGTTTCATCATCCTTCATTTGTACTGTTTCCATCTTTGTTCTCTAATTCTGCAACTTTTCTCACTTAGTGTATTCATCTCCTTCATAAAGTGAAATTAGTCTTTTCTAGATCTCACGTGCCTTTGTTAGATCTTTGACATTTGTAAATTCACCATTAGATAATGCATTAACCAAAGCTTCCTTTTCAACAACATTACACACAAACCTTTTTCTTTCTTCTTCAGTAGTTATAAGTGTCTCTAAGTCTTTCTCCTTTATGATACGAACATATTTCTAGGTAATGAGACAATATTATGATCCCATGCACATCAAATGAGTCTTCATATTCTTCTTCTATGTGTCAAAATTATTTGCATCAAACTTAGGACTATCCATTTTAAATAAGGCCATCCTGATCTTTACCTCAAGCTGTTAATCTTCCTAACTGAGGACCAAAATATCTGATACCAATTGTTAGAATAAAAATAACCTAATCAACTAAGAGGGGGGGAGGGGGGTGAATCTATTGATGCCAATAATGAATAATTTAAAATTTAACTCCAAACTTATTGCTAAAACCAAAATACTAAACTGAAAAGTAAATGCAACAATAATACATATACACATGAACACCAAGATTTGTTCTTGAGGAAAAATTTGTTAAGGGAAAAACCTTAGTGGGGATGGTACCCATAAATATCTACACTATGATTATAATAACCCTATTAAGGGATCTGACCCTATTAGGAGCCAAGCAAGGAGGGTCCTATTTAAAGGACAGACCCTGTTAGAAGCCTTTTACAATGTGATCCTTGTTAAGGAATCAACCTTGCTAAGAGTCCAGCCCTGTTAGAGGCAATAACACTATTAGGGGTGTATAATAGATCAACCTGATCAATATATTTGAGAGTTAAAGTGACCCTTAGGCTCTCCAAACCTCACAACTTCAAGAGTAAAATAATTCTGATTTGAAATTGCTTTCAGTACTCAATCACTGCGAATAAATCTCCATCTTGTGCCCAAATACACAACTATTATTCTCCAAAAAAAAACCAATGTAGCCTCAAGCTGGAATTCTCCTCTATAATTCATATATGTAGTTTCTCAATCTATTCCTCACATATTTTCCAAGGATTTCAATCCTTATATACAAGTTACAACAATTAAATCTGGGTTGGCCCACATAGGATAAATCCTATTTAAAAAATACAAATAGACCAATGCGAAGATGCACAGGACACCTCTTATAATATTAAAAAAAAAAATTACATCAGTGTATCATATAGATCTGTAAATCAAGATCACTCATCAAATTACTTGAAACATGTCCCAAGTCATCCTCCAAATAGGTCTTTGCAGATACACATGCCATAGTTGACATCACCTATATGATCAAAACTCTATATTTTTGCAATAAGATCTTCAACCAGTGTCCAACACAAACCTATGTTCATGTTGGGATAGGAAAGATATAGTAACGAGAGAGGAGGGGGGAATCAGTACCCTCAAAAACTTGTAACACTTAACAATCCACTATAGTAGTGCTTAAATAACCAAATGAGTCCATTGTTTGTAACATAAATTCAAATAACTTGAAGATGTAAAATGCATGTAAACAAAATAATAAATTATACATGAAATTGTTAAATCATGACTCAAGTATTTTGGTTACGCAGAAACCCTTGTTAGAAGGTTAAAACTGTGGTGGGGGTGACACCCACAAATTCTTCACTACTACAGTAAATAAAGTATACTGATTAAGGCTATAATTATTGATCACTTCTGATGATCTTACCCTATTAGGAGTAACGTAAGATCAACTGGATCTACCTTGTTAAAGGATTTTAGCAACACAAATTATGTGTGCACTGTGTGTGTGAAAATTGTACCTAGCTATGGACACAACAATTCATTAAAACATTAGAGGTTAGCAAAATTGAAATCTGCAAGTAATTGAAACTAAGCTAACCAAGTGATTTACTGCCTTCTAGTAGGTGTGAGTATGTATTATCAGATTAGACTGAGATCAGTGACAATGCAACACCTAAACCAAGGATTTAATGCTAAAAGATGAATGTAGAATGAATGCATATTAATCTATATTTTTTTATTTTCTATGCAGTTAGGATGAAAAACTCTATTAATCTAATCTAGAATTGAATGAAATGATATGAAAATTTAATCTAACAATGATATGGATTGATATGCAAAACTATGCAAAACTATGAAAAATTATGAATTGATCTCACAAAGTCGCCTGTCGCAAAAGCTTGATTCTTTGTATGTAATTTCATCAGAGTAATTGTGCAAATTCAAGAGATTTCTTTGTGAAAAGATGAGCCTTGTTTTTATAGAAATCCAGGGCTTTAGGATGCATTGAGAAAAGCCATAAATCACTCTTGATAAACTCAAGTTGATTTTTGAGTTAACAAGAAATTAAGAATAATTAAACTCATAAAATCATGCAAAAGCAATTTTTATCTCAAAATAGAGTTTAGTTCTCTTTTTCAACTCATCATCAGATGTTGAGTTTAGAAAGTTAACAAATTGAAATTGAAAATTGATTTAAAGTTAACTGCTTTTCTGATTGTGCATGATTTAATATAAATTAATTTAATAAATAAAGTGATTTATTTTCCACTTAACTGATTTTTTTGAATTAAAACAATTGATTTATGGGTTAATCAATTAGTAAATCAAAATTTATTCCAATTAAATCATTAAATTTGACAACTTTGATTTTAAATAAATGAAATAAATATTCAATTGATTGTTTGTAGGAATTTTGATTTATTGTCGAAATAAAAATAATATTAATTAGGAATAAATAGAATTAAATCTAATTAAATAATTAAGTGGCATAATTAAATTAATTAATTAAATATTCATCATATTCAATTATTCAACTTTAGGATAAATAATGACATTTATCATCAAATAATATTCAATTAAAGATAATTATGATAAATTAGGAATATTCAAGGAATATTCCCCAATGCAGAATTAAGATAATCAATTAGGTTTTTGATAAATTGATGTGCAGATGTGCCTTAGGTTAGGACTTTGATGTGGATTTTGATCGAATTGTTGATGTAAGAGGTTAATGAACCTATAGCCCATTTTTTGGGTATTACATTTTGCCCCTCTTTGAATTACTGTGCGAAGCATAGTGGTTCAAAGATTAATATGTGTTTGATGTTGAAACTGATTTGAGAGATAAACTGATTCTGAGACAGAAACCGATTGAAAGATTGGATAAGTTGATTCATGTCCTGGTTGACCAAGAATCATGATGATGTCAACTATAGCAACAATGAACCGGTGATTACGAAAAAGTATCAAAACACCTGATTCTGAACCTTATGATTATGAAGAAGTGAGTGACCTGATTCCAGACTTGATTGACCAAAGGAATCAAAATGGTATCACATCTAAACCCTTCATTTACGAAGAAACAAGGAAATAACACTAATGAACCGATGGTTACGATAAGCTGATATAGTTTACAAGATTGATTAGGATACCGGATTTATATGGATCTCAATGAATTTGATATGCCCCAAGCGATGTGCCCCAAGTGATGAGGTCTTTTGATGAATCAACAACTAGACATGGTTGTTGTATTGATTATTGAGGAAAGATTTGATTTACAAACTGATTGATGTGCAATACCTTGCCCCCTTCAGGATGAAAATCAAAATTTGACAAGAAAAGTCAGCGTTGTATAGTTTAAAAGCATGTTAATTGATTTGAGAAGTGGTTATACATGTCTGAGAACACATTCTGCATCATTCAGAGGTCTTGGAGACCAAGTTTAAATAGGTTTGACCATAGTTGACCAAGTTGAAATTTGAATAGTTTGATTTTAGATAATCAGTTAAGTTGAATACTGTATTTCTTTAATGTGTAGAAGGTCGATTATGCAAGCAATCGGTCATCGTGGGTCCAAAAATTTGAAATCACTATTTTGACAATATAAATGATCTCAAATTTCAATTTTGATCCCAAAAATGGGTTCAGAACGTTGAAATTAGCCAGGGGTGCTTGCTTGGTGATGTGTTAAGAAGACCTTCATGTGATACTCAGTCCTTATGATGTGTTTAGCATAGTTTTGAAGAATCATTTGAGTGTCAAGCTGATTTAGGCAATCGTGAGATAAATGCAATCATGCAAAGTGCAAAATGAGATGCAAACCTAAGACCTAGGACCTAGTCACTGATCATGTGTCGATCTTTTTCATCACTAAATTTTTAGGTAACCGGATAAATCAATACAACATCCACTAGCTAGGAAACTATGAATATATGAATATTTATTTTTGCACCAAAGTCAATACAATGCCCATTGGCTAGACAACCATGGACATATGAATATTGATTTTGTTTTTGAAATGTCGAATTAGATATAAGCACCAAGGCACAAATGCCAGGATGACTTGAATATCATGTCCATTTTGATATAGAAATTTGTATAAACATCAAAACATAAAACATTGTGATGACCCGAATATGCCTTGCAGACAAACACGCCAAACAATTTGCAGAATTCATTCTTGTCTCCAATGTGAATTACCTGTAGTGACCCTTTATCATTCACATCCTTGGATAATAGCCATTCATAGTAGGATTGAGAAATCATTCAAAAATATGTAAGCTAGATCAAACTTCCTTGAATTTTTTGGGTATCAATGGTCGAGGTACTCATGGCCATCCAACATGTGATGGAGGCTCTTACAAACGGACACCATTTCAATCCAGAATTTCCAAAGTTGTTAGATTTTCACTCAAAGTAGAAAATAAAGAAAAGATTATGCCCCCAGTCATCACTCTCTAAATCCTATAAAGGACATCATCAAAGAGCTCAAAAGGAAACAATATGCAAAAATCTTAATGTGAATTAGTAAGCATACAAGGAGATAAAAGAATGTGAAGCATAGATTGTTTTCGTTCGGGTTGATGTTTGATTGTGTTGTTGTAGATGCAAAATCCTTTTTGGAGAGGAGATTGATAGATTGAATCGGATGTAGCTTCAAAGGACCTTGACTGGATATGACACGTCTGAGATACTGATGACTGTAGGATATGACTTTGATTGCCCCCAAGTTTGAACATTGATAGGATATAGATGTTTGAGCCGATTGGTGCATAGACTGACTTTATTGAAAACAAGAATGCGGAAACAAACCGGGAGGCATGTACAAACTAAAGAAAGATTGAAATCTGGGAGAGACCAAGATTGCACTGATAGATGGAGCATTTTTAAATAAGTGGCACCCATTTGCCAGGTTTTCACCATCTTAGCAGAGATTCTATTTTTGCTACCAAGGCACCTGTTTCCAAGTTTTCATCAAGGCACTTTTTCTTTTTCTCATTTTTTTGTATTTTTCATTTTTTTAATTTTTTTTACTTTTTATATTTTGTACTTATTTTGTGATATACCAAGGCACCTATTGCTAGGTTTTCAGCAAGATGTTCATTTTTTTAGGACTTTTTATGATTTTTTAAGGACATTTTTTAATACTGAATGCCTTAGGCATAGAATTTCTTCAGATGGAGAAAATTGATTTGTTCTCAGAGCTGTTCTCCTTCAGTTGTTGAGAGTGGATAGGCTCTAGAGCCAAAAGTAGCAGTGATAACAAAGGGACCTAGCCAGTTGGGTTCAAACTTCCCCTTGTGCTCTCGATGTGATTGATTTTTAGGGTTCTCTCTCAAGACTAGATCACCAACCTGAAATTATCTATGTTTGAATTTCTTGTTGTAACCTCTAGACATTATCTTCTGATATACTCTAAGAAGATCATACACTACTTTTTTGCACTCATCTAGTAGTTCAAGTTCTTGCAACCTAGACAATCTGTAATGATCATTAGTTACTAGACCATGCATTCTGATTCTTAGTGATTGGATTTCAACTTCAATAGGTAGTACTACTTTAGACCCATAAAGTAAAGTGAATGGTGTAGCCCCAGTGGGCATTTTGATACTTGTTCTGTAGGCCCAAAGAGTTGGATTGATCATGAGATGCTAGTCTCTTCCTATTTTATTAACTATATGCTATAGAATTTTCAACAGATTCTTGTTAGATGCCTCTGCTTGTCCATTCCCTTGAGGATAGTAGATAGATGACCAATGTTGTGTAATCTTGAATTTTGAACACAAGAAATCTAAGTCCTTATTCTTGAATTGGCCACCATTATCTGTGACTATTGAATGTGGAATTCCATACCAACATATGATGTAGTTTAGAATGAACATTGAAATTTGTTTTTCGGTTGCTTGAGTTAAAGGGACTGCTTCTACCCATTTTGTGAAATAGTCTGTAGCTGTAATGATATGGGTATGTCCATTAGAAGAATGTGGATAAATGGCACCTATTAGATCAAAGGCCCATTGTTGAAAAGGCTATTGTGTAGTAAAGGGAATTAGAGCTCTCCGTGGTGCATGAATTAAGTTGCCATGTACTTGGCACTTTTGACAGTTCTTAGCAAACTTGATAGCCTCTTTTTCCATTTTAGGCCAATAGTACCCAGCCCTAATCAGTTTTCAAGCTAGTGTTGAACCATTGGAATGTGATCCAAAAATACCATCGTGGACTTCCTCTAATGCACTTTGAGACTCTTCCCATTCTAAACATCTAAGGAGTGTACCATCTAGACCTTGTTTGTATAGATCATTACCAATGATGACATACTAGGATGCATTGCAGATAAGGTATCATTTCTCATGGCGGTTGAAGGTACTAAGAATGATTTGGTCTTGGAGATAGGAAAAAATGTTTTTGTATCAGGATGAATCATGACCAACAATAGTGCAGATCATGCGGGTTTTGGGGGAATCATATGTAGGATAAGATAGTGCTTCCACCAGGAACTCATAGCATAGCTCATGTTTGGGCTACTATAATAAAGTAGATAGCATTGCCATAGCATCAACAACTTTATTCTCTATTCTAGGAATTTTTTCAAAGGTGATAGATATGAAATATTTCTTTAGGTCATCTACCATTCTCTTGTATGGGATTATCTTTCCATCTTTCATTTGATACACATCATTGACTTGGTGTATTACAAGTTGTGAGTCTCCATGGATGTGTAGTTCTATTATCCTCCATTCAATTGCTATCTTCATGCCATTAAGAAGGGCTTCATATTTAGAAATATTGTTTGTGCAAGGAAACTTTATTCTGAATACTTTAGGGATTGAGTATCCTTGAGGAGTGATGAACAATATGCTTTCTCTAGATCCATTCTATGTAAAGGAGCTGTCAAAGAATAGTTTCCATACTCTAGAAGAAAGATTCATGATAGAGGAGTTTGGGAATTCCATTTGCATTAGTGCATCATTGAACAAAGGTGCGTCAACCAGTTGATCAAAAATAACTTGGCCCTTGATAGCTTTTCTTTCAACATATTCAATGTCAAATTCACTTAATAGCATCACCCATTTAGCTAATCTACCTATGAGGGAAACTTTTCTTAGTAGGTACTTTAGTGGATCAATCTTAGCTACCAAATGTGTGGTATGAGCCAACATGTAATGTCTCAGTTTCTATGATGCAAAGATCACTGCTAGACAAGCTTTCTCAATCATGGAATAGTTCTTCTCGTATGCTACCAATGTTCTACTGATATAGTATATAGCTATTTTCTTCTTGTTCTCATCATGTTGTGCTAGTAATGCCCCTAGTGATGTATCTATAGAGGAGACATAAAGAATAAATGGTTTTCCTTGAATAGGAGGCATCAAAATAGGAGGATTTGATAGATATTTCTTGATATGATTAAAGTTCTTTTCACATTCCTCATTCCATGCAAAGGTCACACCTTTATGTAATGTCTTTGTGAAAGGTTGTGATATGTCTGCTAGCCAAGATATGAAGCATCTAATAGATTGTACTCTCCCTTGTAATGTTTTTATTTGACTAATATTCTTGGGAGGTTGCATCTCCATGATAGCTTTGACCTTAGTTGGATCTACTTCAATTCCTTTCTTTGAAACAATGTAACCTAAGAGCTTTCCATAAGTGACACCAAAAGCACACTTCTTCGGGTTTAGTCTGAGACTAAACTTCTCCATTCAATCTAGTATTTTTCTCAAATCATTCAGATGTTTAGATCTTATCATAGATTTTTCCAAAGTATCATCAACATAATCCTCCATAGTTTGATGCATCATGTCATAAAAAATAGATGTCATAGCTCTCTGATATGTAGCACCTATGTTCTTAAGCCCAAATAGCATGCCATTCCAACAGAAGGTACCCCACACACATGTGAAAGTAGTTTTCTCTTGATCTTCTAGAGCAATTTTTATTTGGTTGTATCCAGAAAAACCATCCATTAAAGAATACATCTTGAAGCCCACAGTCATGTCCACTATCATATCAATTTTAGGTAGTGGAAAATCATCCTTAGGGCATGCTTTGTTTACATCTCTAAAATCTATGTGTACTCTTATAGATTTGTCTAGTTTTGATATAGGTACAATATTTGAGATCCATTCAACATAATCAATAACACAGATGAATCCATCTTTTAGTAGTTTCTTTAATTCAGCTTTGACCAAGGGTGCAACATGTGGATGCATCTTTCTCAATTTTTTCTTAATAAGTTTGACCCTTGGAACTATAGATAAATGGTGCATTATAAGATCAAGATCCAACCCTGGCATATTTGAATATTTCCATGCAAATTTGATCTTCTTTTCTATTAGGAATGTGGTAAATTTTGTCTTTTCTTCTTCTAATAATGATTGTGCTACATTGATCAACTGTGCTTCTTCTACTATTTCCAAGTTGATAGATTAAGTGGGCTCAATTAGTATTGGAGATCTGGCCTATAAATGACTCAGAAGGACATAAAATATCTCATTCTTAGGCACCTTAGAGAGGTTTTCACATTCGAATATGTCATTTTTTATTTTTACTTTTGTAGGTTCTGAGACTGCCACAAAGTGGTTTTCACCCTTAGAACTCCTTTTCTTTTTATTTTTACTCTTATTCTTTTGACTAAGATACTTGATGTCTGACTCTATCATGCTAATGCTTGGTTCAATGATGGAAGTCATCATAGGCTCTACTGCATTTATGTAGCAAGCAAGGGCATAGTCATTTGGAAAAGTATCGATACCTTGGCTCAGATTTGTGGAGGTTTGGTCAAGAAGTTCGGGATGTTGGATAGTCAAAGCAGTGAAAGATTGGGAAATAGTATTTATGGATATGAATCTGTCATCATTGGTCCTAATCTGACTCTCGAGCTTGAAGGTGATATTACAACTCAAAACATTCAATTTGTGAATAGGTTCAACGTCATTGTGGGAATCCATTTTAGCCATAGGTGGATCAGACTCATTAAGTTCATCATTTCACTCTAGACTCATGTTGGGTTTAGGTGCATATTGGTGAATAACATGAATATGTTTTTCTATGATAAGCTCATCTTCCTCTGGAATGGATCCCCATTCATAGTCATTTGATTCCTCATCTATGCCTCTAGGAAATCTAAGAATGTGTGTAAAGTCAGGATGAATACCCCAAGAAGGGTTAGCCTCAGATTTTGATTTGAATTCATACTCATGAGAATTTGTCTCAGAACAGCTGCCACTTTCCTCCTTGTCTATTTGGTTTCCTTCGAGATCAGCTGGTTCTTATGGTGTGACTGTCTTTTGTTCCATAGTAGGTTCTTGTGTATCTACTACATTGATGTTTTCTTTAGGTTTCTCTTCATATTTAAGGAGGTCTAGTATTTCTTTGGGCAGATGCTCATAAGGAATGAGCTCATTAGTAGTGTCTAAATCATCACTATTAGATTGTGGTGTTTCTTCCTTTGGTTGAATTGTTGTTGATGGTTCAATCTATTCTAAGACATGTGGAGATTTTTTTCTAAGATAGAAAGGCTTCTTCTGATATCCTAGACCTGTTTTACTCTTGTTTGTTCAGCCAAAATGATCAAGAGGTGATAGAAGACCCTTACCTTGTAGTCCTAGAGGTCCATTTCCAGTATATCCCATTTTTGTGATCAATTTGTCTCCTGGTCCATATGACTTCTGAGGAATTTTTCTTGAAGTGGAGTCACATTTCTGGATTGATTGGGATTGAGACTCATCCTTGTATAACCATGCAAGCACAACTTCTATCTCCTCAAGATCTTGTTTAGATACTTGTTCTGTGACAAAGCTTCCATTGAATATGACCTGGGATTCTTTAGCTGTGGGTTTCACTTTGTCAGAAGGTTCTCCATAAGATTTTGGGGACAATAGGAGAGATGTGAGAGATAAAATAGGTTTCATTATGTATTCTCCCATACCATTGTATTTGATTTTGAATTCTTTAGCAAGTTATTCTATCTTGGAAGTTGATGCAATGTCTAGCTACTTAGTGGAAGATTCTCTATTATTAGGAACAAGTTTATCAACACTTTCTTTCAATGCATTGCAAGTTGTAGATAGGTCAGCTATAATCGTCACCTCTACTCTTTCATAAGGAAATTTCACACATTGATTGTATGTGGAAGGAATAGCCCTCATTTCATGTATCCAGGGTCTCCCCAGGAGGATGTTGTAAGCCAAAGGTAGATCAAAAACTTGACATGTGATGTCTCTGATAACTGGCCCTATTCTGTTTGGTAATACGATTGTTCCTTTGGAATATCTTTCTTGTTCATCATATGCCTTGATAGTTATCTTCTTTTTAGGATCCATCGCAACTTTTGATAATCCCATTTGTGTAATCAAGCTATAAGAACAAATGTTGAGACCAACATCTCCATCTATCAACATGTGTTTGACATGATGGTTTTGGATTAAGACTTCAATGTGCAAGGGATGGTAATGTGGAGGACTGAAGGAGTTATCATCTTCCTCTGAGAAAGAGATGTACTAGGGAGATGTTAGATGACCAAATATAGTTTGGAATCTATCTAAATCAAGTTTTTCAAGAACATTGAATCTGAGCAGAGCTTTGTCTAGAATGGCTCTATGAGCTAGAGATATCTGAAGCAACTCAAACATGGAGATTTTTGCATTTGTATGCTGGAGTTTTTGTACAATACTGTATGATGTTGGCCTTGTGTCTTTAGGATTTGATGATTTAGAGGAAGCCTTCTATTTAGAAGCAGATGAAAAATTGAAAGGCATCCTAGGGGCATTTGTTGAATCTAGGATTTATCCTTGTAGATGTGCCTGAGCTTGTGATCAAGTAACTGCATTTGCTGATTGATTATCTCTATCCTTTCTTATAATGGTGATGACATTTCAATGTTCAGATAAGCAAGGTTCAACCATGTTTATGATAGCATTGTTTCCAGAGTAGGCATAATTGATGTTAGCACCCACATTAGGCTGAGAAGATGAATCTCCTTGACCATGCTTCAAAAATGGTTCCATGAATGTTGTATGATCATTATTGGTTTTATGATTGTCAATTACGATTTCTCCATTATCAATTTTGTCTTGGATGATGTGTTTGAAGCATATGCAGTTATTGGTTTTATGATCCTTATTGTGATGGTAGTCACATAAATCATTCTCTCTCCACCATTTTGGTTTAGGTTCAGGATCAAATACCTTTATCTCAGGTAAGGTGATGATGTTGTTGGACAACAAAGTTTTCATGGAAGATTCCAAGGACTCTCCAAGAGGAGTAAACTTGCATTTAGGATCTATAGCCCAAGGTTTATAGTTAGATGGCTTCTTGTTTGACTCCATTGCTTTTTCCTCTGAGGCTTTGATAGCTTGAGTGCCAATAGTGAGATTGAAAGTGGGTGCCTTAGATGGGGCACAAATATTATCAACAATGCCATCTGTGATGATGTCTTTATTCTTGTTCTAGTTTTTGCCTTTAGAATTAGATCCAGATTCATACTTGTCCTTTTGAAGTGATATGTCTCCTTTTTGTACAATTAATTTCTCAATTTTGATTGCATTTTCTACCATTTCATCAAAGGATGTATGATTTTGCATTTTCAAATGGTAGTTGATCTCTGGAACAAGGTTGTTGATGAAAATTTCCAGTTTCTTAGTTTCTGGAATAGGTCTAGCATATAGAGAAATTTTTTTCCTCCATCATTTGAGGAAAGTCATAAATGGTTCTCCTGAGTTTTGTTTTAGATTGCAAATGTCGATCATAGTGACCAGATGCTAGATGTTGTAGGAGTATTGTTGATAGAATAGTTTGATTAAATCCTCAAAAATTTTGATTGTAGGAGGCATTTATGAGAACCAATGAATAGCTGACCCTCCCAGAGATCAAGGGAAAAGATGCATTAGGTAGGTTGGTTCATGTATGAACTCCATATATTGAGTAAAAAATTCTCTAACATGATCTTAAGGATCAAAGTTTCCATCATATTTGTCATATTTAGGCATCTCCACTCTTTTTGGGAATGGCGGCATATACAAGTCTTTATCAAATGGAAAAGGGCATAGAGCTTCCATGGAGAACTCTTTAGTTTCCTTCTCTTTTTCAAGTTTGTTGAGCTTGACTTGCATGGCATGCATCTATTTCATCATGGCTGTGATAGGAGTTTCTTCCTCATGTGTGATGATATCTTCAACATTAAAGTTTGGAGGAAGTTTAGCCCCTTGGTGAGCCAACTCTAGGAAGTATGTCTCCTTTTCTTCTTTTAAGAAATGCCTCATCATTTTATTAAAGTTATCATCATTTTGATATCGAGCAATTTTAGAAGGTGTGGGTTCTTGATCCGCACCATGTTGGGATTGATGTCCTTGGGACCCTTGGCTTGCACCTCCTCCTTAAGACATAGTGTTGTTAAGAGAACTACCAGGGATTGATCAATGAGGAGTTGCTTGATGACCTATGTGGATTGATGTAGGAGGAGATATTTCATGACCTGCATTGATTGATGTAGGAGGAGTAACATAACCACCTATCAAGTAAAGATTCCCAAGAGAATCTTCTAAAAATTTAGTTGTGTCGAAAGGTTGATGAAATGTCTCAGCAAACATAGAAGATGAGGGTGAAGAGAATTTGGGTTTTTCTCCTTGTTTTCATTGTGATGAAGCTCTAGTTTCCACCATTAACCTTGGGTGAAGCAAAAGAGCAAGATGAAGACAATTGAGGAATGATTTGATTCAAGAAGATCGAATGATGCAACCTTGTCAAGATTGGACTGATTGAAGATAGATTGGATGTAAATGAAGGATACTATGCCCTATTAGTATGGGTAGACGTCCAAAAGATGGTAGACATGAGCTCACAACACTTAGCTAGCCATTTTTGTTTGAAGATTGAATTGAAGATGATTTTGACAAGGTTTTGACACAAGATGGAAAAGACTTAAATTGATAGATCAGAAGGCTATATCAGACTCAAGAGACCACTTTTAGGAAAATAGATTGGATTCTTTCTAGTTTTTGCTCTGTTCCTGACATACTAAATATTTTGATAGAATTTGGAAGTAGGCTATAAAAACTAGATTTCTGACAAATTTGGAAGGTTTCTGACAACTCTGACTTTAGCTTTGATACAATTTTTGAAATATCAGGATGAATTTTGACACTAGAAAGGATTTTTGCTTCAGATTTGCAATTTTTTTAATTTTTCAATATCAAATTGTTTGCAAAATTTTCTGTCTAGGTTTGAAGATTTGTGTAGTAGTTTGTCTCAGATTTGTTCATTTTCAATAACCAAGTAGATAACAAGCATGTCTAAAAATAATGAGCAAGGGTCAAAGAAACCTTGTACATGAACAATCAAGTGACTTATTGTGCTAATCCTTAGGAATGCTACTTGTGTATGTTCTCAGAAGTTTTTCAATAACACACATAGTCCTAGAAAATGAAAAATTTGGCCTCGCTAGGGTTTTTAGTAATGGTCTGACTTTGCAAATTTTTTCATCTCAAGAGGGTGAACTCCAATCTTGACACACTGGGGTTTTGACATAGTCCAATAATTTAATCAATTAGGAGCTACTAGGGAGATCTGACAGCCCAACAAGAGACCACATTTGTGGAGATTTCTTCCACAAAGATATTTATATAGAAGTTGTTGCTACCACAATGAAAATGGCTATTACCACTTGAGGTTCTATCCACATGGTTGACCCAATAAAGGGGATTTCCACTACGGTTAACCCTCTCTAAAGGTGACTCACAAAAGATACCACATGGGGACTTGGTCCAGATCTAAGGATCTGATTTTTTGATACTACCCAAAAAGGAAGTAGAGCATAATCCTCTAGCCTTTTCACTTTTACCCAAACATAGTAGATAGATTAATCCAACATGCTAAGACTGAAATTATCTCACCAAGATTTGTGATGTCAACAACTATGTCTATCGATCTCTCCAGAGAGAGAATGTATCGATCAAAAGTTAAGGACCAAACCAAGTAGAATGTGAGACAATCAGAGTATCCTCCCTACCTACAAGGGGATCTATCATCAAGAAGAGCTTCACATGCATGAATAAGAGAATGAAGCCCACTCTCTCTAGATCATCTGCAAATAGTGTTCATAGGGCCTATTTACTATGTGTAATAGATATGCAAAAAGCAAATCTATGATCATATTATAGCCCAAAACTAAAGTGTGAATTATGAAAGCTGGAAAGGCACACAATCTTGACACGTGAGAGTTTTTTTTATATCCAAAATTAAAGTGTTATTAGATTGAATAGAATACCTGAGTTCCTCGCAACGTGCTTAGTAGATTTTACCTGTTTTAGCAATTTTTGAGCATTTGTCTTCTATCTTTTATACTCACGGGATGTACCTGCACCTACACCTACAAACCAATGTTATGAAAAAATTACCTATTATTGTACATGCAACCCACTATTATAAAAATCCAAAAAAAAAAAATCATAACTTGTCAACCCCACGTGGTAGAAAATCAGGTTAGTCAAAGATAATATGTCATTTGATAATCGAAAAACCTATTGTCATAAAAATCAGATTCTAACTAGTCTGCACTAAATCGATCATAAATTTTGAAAATCAAGATGAAATGAATTCCAACAAATGGAAAATGAAAGCTAACTCAAATAAATTTCCAGAAATATGAATTTTAGATCTATATCATGTCATATGTGCATATACCAATAAAAACATCAGTCGGATTTCATAAAATCAGGTTTTGACCATTCTTTACTAAAATGATCATAACTTTTGCAAATCAAGATGAAATTAATCCCAATCAATGGAAAATGAAATATAACTCAAATAAATCTCTAGAAATATAAATTTCAGATCTGCATCATGTCATATGTGCATGTACCAATAGAAAAATCAGTTGGATTTCATAAAATCAGGTTCTGACCAGTCTATACTAAAATGATCATAACTTTTGCAAATCAAGATGAAATTAATTCAAACCAATGGAAAATGAAATATAACTCAAATAAATTTCCAGAAATATAAATTTCAGATCTGTATCATGTCATATGTGCATGTACCAATAAAAACATCAGTCAGATTTCGTAAAATCAGGTTCTGACCAGTTTGTACTAAAATGATCATAACTTTTGAAAATAAAGACAAAATTAATCCAAACTAATGGAAAATGAAAGCTAACTCAAATAAATTTCCAAAAATATAAATTTTGGATCTATATCATGTCATATGTGTATGTACCAATAAAAACACCAGTCAGATTTATGGAAAAACAACCCAGAAATTTATCACAAATCTCATAAAAATTAACCTTGTGGTCGTAGGTTCGAGAAAAATGATAGAATAGAATGGAAACCTGTTTAAGGGCCCCATAGTGGGTGCTATAAATGTGTGTGTGAAAATTTTACCTAGCTGGGGACACAACACTTCGGTAAAACATTAGAGGTTTGAAAAATTGAAATCTGCAAGTAATTGAAACTAAGCTAACCAGGCGATTTATTGCCTTCTAGTAGGTGTGAGTATGTATTCTCAGATTAGACTGAGATCAGTAACAATGTAACACCTAAACCAAAGATTTAATGCTAAAAGATGAATGTAGAATGAATGCAGATTAATCTATATTTTTGTATTTTCTATGTAGTTAGGATGAAAAACTATATGAATCTAATCTAGAATTGAATGAAATGATATGCAGATTTAATCTAACAATGATATGGATTGATATGAAAAACTATGTAAAACTATGAAAAAGTATAAGTTGATCTCACAAAGTTGCCTACCCCAAAAGCTTGATTCTTCGTATGTAATTTTGCTAGAGTAATTGTACAAATTTGAGAGATTTCTTTGTGAAGAGCTGAGCCTTTTTTTATAGAAATCCAGTGCTTGAGGATGCATTGAGAAAAGTCATAAATCACTCTTGATAAACTCAGGTTGATTTTTGAGTTAACAAGAAATTAAGAATAAATAAACTCATAAAATCATGCAAAAGTAATTTTTATCTCAAAATAGAGTTTAGTTCTCTTTTTCAACTCATCATCAGATGTTGAGTTTAGAAAGTTAATAAATTGAAATTGAAAATTGATTTAAAGTTAACTAATTTTCTGATTGTGCATGATTTAATATAAATTAATTTAATAAATAAAGTGATTTATTTTCCACTTAACTAATTTTTTTGAGTTAAAACAATTGATTTATGGCTTAATCAATTAGTAAATCAAACTTTATTCCAATTAAATCATTAAATTTGACAACTTTGATTTTAAATAAATTAAATAAATATTCAATTGATTGTTTGTAGGAATTTTGATTTATTGTCAAAATAAAAACAATATTAATTAGGAATAAATCGAATTAAATCTAATTAACTAATTAAGTGGCAGAATTACATTAATTAATTAATTAAATATTCATTATATTCAATCATTCAACTTTAGGATAAATAATGACATTTATCACCAAATAATATTCAATTAAAGATAATTATGATAAATTAGGAATATTCAAGGAATATTCCCCGATAAAGAATTAAGATAATCAATTAGGTTTTTGATAAACTGATGTGCAGATGTGCCCTAGGTTAGGACTTTGATGTCGATTTCGATCGAATTGTTGATGTAAGAGGTTAATGAACCTATAGCCCATTTTGGGGTATTACATGTACTCGGTTAAGAGATTTATATAAGATGGTTAAGTCTACTCTGTTAAGAGATTTAAATCCTACTACAATGGTCAAATTGATAACATTAGAATATCTATAAATGAAAACTTATGCTTGTCTGAATCAGATCTATGAAATAACAATCAAATATCACCTCAATGTGTAGAATATAACCTTATGTCCTTCTTGGTAGCCTTGTATATTTATGATAAACTGATACTATCTCTGAATAACTTCTCTATCATGTAAACCCTTGTCTAATCTTTGATGTCCTATGTGTGGCTACTACTTCATGATCTCATATATCATACATACTTAAAAAATGACATCTTTACAATTATATATAAAACTTATTTGACCTAATTAGGGTTACAACATCTTAGAAAACCTAAGATAAATGGTGTACAAAAATAACCTAGATCTCTGTTACATAGAATAATCACAAAATTTAAATGATTACATCTATATTAAATGTGTCTCGATCTTGGTAAACTGTTTATAGATACGTGTAAACCATTTGCATAGGGATATGTACCTTTTCTGATTACTATGTCATTTCTTGAATAACTCAGTAATCATTGCATTCACTGTTGGGTGAATAATTGATGCTCGGTGTGTAGAATACCTGGTGATTACTAGCTCAGTACTCGGTAATTCTTGATGCTTGGTAAACATGCTCAGTTAAAATTTTATTCTGATATCTTTAAGTTTTGCCTTGTATTTGCTTAGTGTGAAGGCTTTGTAAGTTCAATCATCTGACTTGTTTAACTCCTTGCTCCAATCTTTACTGACTGAATAACTTAGATTACCGACTGAACTCATTTGATACTAATGCCAATACTTAATGTTCAAATACAGATAACAATCTCCCCCTTTGGCATTAGTATCAAAACCTTATGTATATGTACCAAATAACTCAAAAAATTAACTAACTCCATATGAATACAAACTATATACATAGACTCTCTTCATTTACAAATTCTAAAAAAATTTTCAAAACTCTCTCTTTGTGCATGCTCTCGATGGTGTGAAGTACTGCATAGTGGTATATACATGATTTTCCTCCTTTTTTGAAATTAATGCCAATATAAAAATGTACTTACAGCTTGTCAAAAATGTGCTTGTGGGTTTTCTGCAATGAAGCCAAGAGGTTTTCCCATTCCTCTTTCAAGTTGTCAAGAAAAATGTGCTCTAGACTGACTTGTGCATGCATATGAAAAACATTTTCCAAAATTGAAATCTATGAGGTAGCTACTAAGGCTTTAGCCTTCTTAATGTGTTGCTCCATTATTTTCAGGCGGGGAAGCAACTTGGCTTGTAACTCGGTGACTTGGTCACTTATGGTGTCTTCTTGGTTCCTCAAGTCTGATCTCAACCACCTAAGTTCTTGAACTTTTAGTATATGCTTGTGAAAAGCATTAGGCCTGGTTAGAGAGGAATTTGCACTAACCAAGATATCTTCATCTAGTTTCTTAATCTTTTCACTAACCTCAATAGTGAATTGGTCTACAGTGCATAATTGAAACAAAATTTGTATAATTTTTTGAGTAATAGATTGAATCTCAATTATTACCTGAGATAACTCCACCTTATTGATAACCACTTCTTGAATTATTTTCTCTACTAATTTTATCTGAATCTTTTCTTCAACCCTTTCTTCAATTCTCTTCTCAGCATCAATATCAGGGGCATTGATATGACTTGTTAGAGATGCAAGTTGATCTTAAATAGGAGTGTCCTCATTTATTGTGATCTCGGTAATAAATTGTTGAAGGATGTCTCTAAAATATTCTAAAATATTCTTTCTTTTACTCTCCTTCCTTAAATTTTCCCATTCTTCCTTCTTCATGCACAATTCCCCATATTTTCTTACTTCTTCAGGGTCCAATGTTCTTGGGTCACATTTTGGGATCTCTATAATCTCATCTAATGTGGCTGGTCCTTTTCCATGCTTCTTTTTCTTCTTCTTCTCTTATGGGGACATTTTAACAAAGGGAACTAGAGCTTTTGTCTCTATGTTTGTTTGTTCATACTCAGTTGACACACTTTCTTCTTTTTGCTTCTCGGTAACTAGTGTCTCGATTGATTGTGTTGGTGCTTCAGTTGTGGTGTTAGTGTTGGTAGTCTCTGTTGGCTTGGGGTTTTTCGATGCTTGTATCTTGACCTCTTTTTCCTTAGGTGCATTTGGCTCTATTGTGCCATGTTCACTTGATCATTTCTCTCTTGTTGTGTCTTTCTATTGCTCAGGGGTTGAGCCTTCAGGTTCCTTTTGAAAAATTATCTCAAATGCTTGTACTAGAATAGGAAGGTCACCCGATATTGTACTTGTTGCTGCCTTGGTAGGTGCTATCTCTTCAGTTTGTTTTGCAACAATGGTAATATCCTCATCATCCTTAACATCATTAGGATCACCATTTGTGATGTATTCAATAAGAACATCATTAGTCCCTATTATTGTAACCTGCTTGGGAGGATCTAGGTATACTTCTCTATATCTCGCTAGATAAAAATCTATGGGTATGGTGGTGTCTAGTACCTCAGTGTTAGATAGATCCATAGGGTCCTTGGTAGCCAGATCAACATCATCTCAGTATAATCCTTTACCTTTTATTTTACTCTTATTATTGGGTATCACCACCAATGCTAAATTGCCAGCTTTAGCTCGGGCTTGGAGAATAGAAGTCCATAGTAATTGACTATTCTCATCTACTTCTGTAATTTTTCTAGTGATAATGTTTAGTGCTTTGATTTTAACCAAAAATCTCTTAGAATATTGTTTCATCATATCTTCTATCTTAGGAACTGATAATGTGGGAATTTCCAATATCAATGAGTGTTCCCTCATCTTCTTTTATGTACTCAAGGCATAGGTCCATCTAGAAGATACTTTCTCATATAGGCTTTTAGGTACATACTTAGAGAATTCAATTGGTACCTTTTCAAACTTTATCATCATCTGGATGTTGGCTTCTTCTATCTTATTCTAATCCTCAATTGACATATGTACAAACTAGCTTAATTATGGGTTACTAAGGCCTCCAATATTTTTTATTAATTTTGATAACTCATCAATAGATTGATCTTTATGTACAACTACCTTGAATTTATTTGGATCTTCCTCTTCTTCATCATCAATGTCATCCTTACCTCTTATTAGCCTTCTTCTTTTCTTTGGTTCCTCAAAGGTGGGTTGTGCACCTCTCTTCTTTTGATAAGTCTTAGTAGGAATAGGCCTTGTTATTTTTACAACTCCTTTCTTAAAAGGTGGTGAAGTAGCAATGGTAGATCTTGTTCTTTCTCATGTTTGTACTTCTACTTGCTTCCTTTTTGGAGTGGCCTTAATTGGTGTAGACTCTATGTCTTTCTCTAACTCTATTGCCTCTTCATCATATGCAATGTCAGCTAGGAACTGACCCTCAGTTGCTACCTCAACTAGAATATTGTCAGATGCATCAACATCATTTGCATCATCTCCAAATTGTTTCACTAATTTATTCATCATTTTCCTAGACTTCTTTGTTACTTTTCCAATTACAAGATCCCTTTTTATTCTTTGTTTGGCCTCCTCATAGGTTCCAAACCTAGTAGCCTATGGATCCTTAGGCTCTTCCAATAAATCCTTAATTGACCTAGATGCTCAGTCAATGTCAATTTTGATGCTTAGTCAATGTCAATTTTGTATCCCATTGGTGCTAACCATTTTGTTCTAGGTTCAACTACTTTAATTAGTGTATGGTCAGTGTCTAGTAAGAAACAAATGTCATGCTCATAGTCCTCAACCAAGTATCATGGTATCCTACTTCTTTAATTCATTCTATCTTTAAATTGTTCAAAATAAACATCCATTATACTCATAAAATTCTGTCCCAAATTTTGTATCAAATCATTAACTTGTAAAGTAACTGGCTTATCAGTAGTCCAATCAACATTATCAATAGAGGGGAAATTTTTTTTCACATATAAAAATATGAAAAGTAGCAATGAACCAAACTTACATGTATTTGATTTTGTTGATTGAATGGTTCTCATGTTCTCTTCTAATTATTATAGCAATATCTCAGAAAGGTCCAATTGAAATCCCTTCTTCACAATTTTGTAAGCTATGTCCACCGCTCCACACAGTACACTATTAGGTATTCTTGATTGAAATATTTTTAAACCAATAACATATGCACTGAACCTAGTTTTGAGATCAATGATGGTGTTGATATTCAGTCCTCTACCATCCCATTCAGCTCCAGTAGCTTTCTCTATCTCAGTTCTCGGTGCACTGCTTAGTGCTTTCACCTTGTCGGATATAGGATAATCGATAACTATGTGAATAATGTACCTGGTGATCTTAATAGGTTCATCCAACCATATTTTTCCACCATGTACATGGCTCAAAACTATCCTTATCCATTCATTATTGAAAATTTTTGGGAAATGTAGGAACTTTAACAAACCCTTTACTCTCAAATGTTCATGATCATCCTTCAATTTCCCGTTAACACTTAACTCTTGAAATGTGGATATGAGCTCAAAATCACCAATCTCACCAATTTTATAGTGTCTATAGGCATAAATGTCTTCAAGCAGCAAAAACCTAAGTAGAATGCTTGAAAAAGCTCTAGTTTTGTCAGTCTGTGAAGCAACCTCGGGATGAAGTTTGTACTTTGGCTCATCACATGTTGTAGATATAATTAACTTAACATCCTCCTCAGCTATAGTCTTAGATGTTTTGAATTTTGATGTGGATGCCATTGTTCTTCAATTCAAGGCTTCAGGAAATAGAAATGAAATAGCTCGGTGATGATAGAACTTACTTCTAAATGTGATAAATTTGCTCAAAAACCTTCAAATATTTGTTCAACTACTCTGGAAATACTTCGCTCAAATTATCTCTTGAAATATCTCAGCTCTTCATGTTCACAATGTGAAAAATAAACTATGTCCATTGTGTATTTATAGTACTTTTTAAATTCCTACTCAAACTTTTTGCAATAAATGCTTGACCTAACATGACTTGGTAAGAATAGTCACACTTGGTGTATACTTCAAAATATCCAAAGCTTGGTTAACACATAAGATATCACTCGGTTAATACTATGACTCATTTAACCTTTCTAATAGTTACTAATTGACAACTTCTCACCCAGTCTAGCTTATACTGACTCTATACATTTATGGCTCAAAACATATAAAACCATAGTGCATCTTATTTCATGCAGATTTGGTATGTGAACACTAGATATAAGGAAATTTATGTTAGATATAACTGATTAGAATTTGCAGTTCCATACATACCTTTTCAACTTGGGTGGAAGTAGTGGTGTCAGCCAATCCAATGGATGAGGTGTCACTGACTGCATTGCTTGACTCAACATTATCACTTGATGCTTTTCTCCACATAGTGTTTCTTATCATCATGATATCCTTGATTGTATTTCCATTTTCATAAGTTTTTTCTTTGGTGCTCGATCTCTGCAATATGTCCATACCTTCCACATGCTTTGCAATTAACCCATGTGTTTTTGATGTAGGAGCATCTTAGGATTCTTGGCAATCCTATATCAAGCAAAAATATGTTTGTCTTTAAAGGTAAATTGTTAGCTTTGATCTTGGTTTGATGGAGTACTTGCTCAATTTGGGAGACTAGTTGCTCAGTTTATGTGGTTACAGGGGTACTCATTCTCTGAAGAACACTTGGTAACTAAAGGTGTTGGTTCAATGACGCTTGGTGATAACTACATTTCTCAGTCATGCTTGGTGTGGTCGGTCTATAGGTGCTCAGTTATTTCCTCTGTTTCTCAGTGTTCTTGCTTACCGATTGGATTGTTTGGATGGATTAGCTTGGACGACTGGTTCCGTTGATTTGGGTTGCACTCCTTGAGTTATGGATTGACCATTGGACATGTGGGGACCTAGATCTGGCATGTTGCATTTTTCTATGTGGATTTGATGACCATTGGGGCCATCTCTGAGAGTTTATTTATTTTGTAAGGCTATGTGAGAGCCAACTGATGTTTTAGCATTTAATATTTGTTTGTAAGGGTTTATTGTTTCATCAACTGACTTGTGGTTGGGAATAAATATTTATAGGATGCTTGGGTAGTTTTTTAGGGGGAATCAGATAGTGGGAGGAAGGTCAATAGCCTGTGAGCTTAGGAACAGGAAGATTGCTTGGAAGTTTGAGTACAAGTTTAGATCTTTCTTGGATGCCTACCAATGTGCTGTGTGTTGTAGACCTGGGCTAGTTGAATACTGATGTTGTAGAGAAGATTTGGATCCTGTGAGATCTTGTAGACTGTTACTTGCTTTGTATTTGGCCATAACTAGGAAGGCCTTATAGCCTGGTACATTGCATGTAATCAGTAATTTGATGAATAAAGAATTTTGTTTTATTTCAAATCTATTGTGGTTGTTGTGTATCTCAGCCACATATTGGTTTGGTTGCAAGGTCAGTCAGTCCTTAATTGGATCCACCAGCCTTGACTGCATCAAGTGGTATTAGAGCCAAGTTTGTTCCTATTTGAGGAAAGTCTGTTCCTATTGGAGCCGAGTGGATCTTGTGTGTTCGTGTCTAGATCTTGATTTGAAGATGCCTCTAAGGAGAAATCATGAGACCTCAGAATAAGAAGAAACTACTGGAGAATTCAGTCATCATCATTTTAGGGCTTTGTAGAAACAAGTGCAAGACCTACAAGAAGAATTGAGAAAGAAGAAGCCTACCTTGAAAGAGGATAGTGATGATGAATATGAGGAAGATCATTTTAAAGAAGCTGTAGAAGAAGCTAGAGATCTTGAGGAGAATCAAATTCTAAAAGCTACGTCTAAGATTGGGAAAAGACCTAAGATTAAAGTTTCTATATTTGTTGGAAGCCTTAGGCTAGAAGAATTGATTGATTGGATCAATGAGATTGATGAGTACTTCAAGTATGAAGAAATAAAAGATCTTGACAGAGTTAGATTTGCAAAGACTAAGATGAAGGGTCATACAAATATTTGATGGAGAGAAGTTTAGTTGGAAATAGGTAGAAGAGGAAAGAAAAATATCACTAAGTGGAATTTAATGGTTGACAAGTTGAAGAAGAAATTCATTTTGGTTGATTATGAATTAGACATGTTTAAGAAGATGGAAGCTTTCAAGTAGACTAAAAAATCGGTACAGGAGTATACCGAGGAGTTTTACAAAATCCTGATTAGGACTGGTCATTTTGAAGCTGATAAAGAGAAGGTTGCTAGGTATGTCTATGGTTTGAGAGCTAGTAATTAGGAAGAGTTACTTACTATGTGGATGACAACAATCAGTGATTCTTATCAGATGGCATTGAAGATTGAAGAGAAGCTGAATAAGAAGTATGAAGGAAAATAGAACAATAGGAATCAAGTTGGTAAAACTAGTGAGACAGTTGCTGAGAGTAATGTGACAGAGAATCCTAAGTTTGGTGTGGGATTTAGTAGTGGTCAAGTTACTAAGAATGCTGGACAGAGAGGAAGGTGGAAGAATGAGTTCACTAGTACTTGTTATAACTATGGTGAAGCTGGTCATAGAAGTTTTTATTGTCCTAAGAAAAGGGTGGCACTGACTGCTAAAGAAGATATTGTGAATGTTGTAGAAAAAGGTGAGACACTTATCACTAGAAGGTTAGCTGCATGTGTCCATGAACCAGTGCAAAGAAGGAATTTTTTTAGAACTAGATGTAAGTGAAAGAATAAGGTATGTAATGTCATAGTTGATGGTGGCAATTTTAAGAACTTTGTTTCAGATGAAATGGCTACTAAATTGAATTTGGAAAGAAGGAAGCATCCTAATCCTTATTAGATTAGTTGGATACAAGATGTGTCTAAGGTTAGAGTTGAAGAACAATTCTTGGTTAAATTTCATATTGGATCTTACCATGATGAGATATTGTGTGATATATTGCCTACAAATGCTTGTCATCTGTTGCTCGGTAGACCTTGGTAGTTTGATAGGAATGTGTTGTTTGATGGTCATGATAACACTTATGTGCTTAGGCATGAAGGAGCTCAACATAAGCTGGTACCTTTATAGGAGACATTGGTTAAGGGATGTGGAGTTATCAGGTTTTGTCCTTATGACAAACCCCAGGAGAAGAGGGTTGATGAACCTATTCCTACAAAGTCTAGTTTGAAGGAGGGTAATGATATATCTGAAGAGTTGGTTTAGATTAAGAGGCAGATGGTCTTTCTGGAAAAGATGGTATAATAGATGATGACATTGTGACATAGAGAGGTGCAGATGATACTAAGTTGATTATGGATTCCAGAGAGGATGAAACTTACCAAGCCACTGATGTGATTGGTAGTGGTCAAAGTCGGTTGCTATCAGTTTCTAACTGATGGGATAAGCATAGTGGAAAGTAGAAGAACTTGCTGCATGTGGAAATGAATGAAGTGAAGACTACTTGGGATGAAGGACAAGAGGAGATATGGGTGAAGAACATATTTGGCATACCTGTTCTAATTCCCTTGAGGCGTTCCTAATTTCCTTATGAGAAAATATTTCTTACCTAAGGTGTTTGATGCAGGAGCATCTTAGGATTCTTGGCAATCCTGTATCAACCCAAAATATGTTTTTCTTTAAAGGTAGATTGTTAGCTTTGATCTTGGTTTGATGGAGTGCTTGCTCAGTTTGGGAGACTAGTTGCTCAGTTTATGTGGTTATCAGGGTACTCGGTCTCTGAAGAACACTCAATAACTGAAGGCATTGGTTCACTAACAATCAGAGATAAATGCATTTCTCAGTCATGCTTGGTGTGGTTAGTTGATTGGTGCTTGATTATTTCCTCTATTGCTCGGTGTTCTTGCTTATCGATTGGATTGTTTGGATGGATCAATTTGGCTGACTGGTTTTGTTGATTTGGGTCATGCTCCTCAAGTTATGGATTGACTGTTAAATGTGTGGGGACCTAAATCTAGAGTGTTACATTCTTCTATGTGGATTTGATGACTATTGGGGCAATTTTTGAGAGTTTATTTATTTTGTAAGGCTATGTGAGAGCCGACTGATGTTTTAGCATTTAATATTTGTTTTTAAGGGTTTATTGTTTCATTGTTTGACTTGTGGTTGGGAATCAATATTTATAGGATTCTTGGGTAGTTGTTTAGGGGGAATCAAATAGTGGGAGGAAGGTTAGCAGCCTACGAGCTTAGGAACAGGAAGATTGCTTAGAAGTTTGAGTACAAGTTTAGATCTTTCCTGGATGCCTACCAATGTGTTGCATGTTGTAGACCTGGGCTAGTTAAATATTGATGTTGTAGAGAAGATTTGGATCCTATGAGATCTTGTAGACTATTAATTTCTTTGTATCTAGCCGTAACTAGGAAAGCCTTACAGCCCAACACATTGCATGTAATCGGTAATTTGATGAATAAAGACTTCTATTTTATTTCAGATATGTTGTGGTTGTTGTGTATTTCCGTTGCATATTGGTTTGGCTGCAAGGTCAGTCAGCCCTTAATTGGATCCACCTACCTTGACTCCATCAGTTTTAATCCCAAGTGTAAGCATTACCTTGTCTTCTCAGTTGATAGGTCTTGTTTTGTCCTTTCAGTATCCATTCTTGCTTCATCTTAGTCCCACATTCTTATGATATATGTACATGCATTTTGAAAGTGTGATATTATTTCTCGATGTAAGGTTTATTAGGATTCCTATTCAACTTAGATTTGTACTCATGTGTGTGATGTCCATACTTGTTACAACTATAACAATAACCATTAAACTTAGGAGTGGATTTAGGAATACCTTTAGCTTTTCTCTTGCAAACATTAGATGTGTGGCCTGGTTTTCCACAATGATAACATGATAGCTTCTTTGGTTTTTGATTTGTGTAGGAATTCATATGTTCAGCTTGTCTAGATGATTATCCTTTCTTGGTGTAGCCTAATCCAGTAGTACTTCCAAGTCCTCTTTGATTGATCAAAAATTCATCAATTTTCTTAGAACTGTCTTCAACTTTCTTAATCATTTCATTATGTTGTTTCTGCATCTTGACTTCATTTTGCAATCTCTCATTTTCTTCTTTGAGTTCACCGATGTCTTCTAGTTTCCTTGTAAGCTCAATATTCACTTGATTAACTTCCTAAATTATAATAACCATCTGATGAGAAATTTCAAAGTGATGCTCGGTAAGTGTTAGTATCTTAGATTCCTTCTCTTGTAGTTTCTCAGTCATTCATCTTCTGTCTTCAACAACCAAGTCTCTCTCTTATTCAACTTGCTTAGAATTTTTCACGACATCAATTATTCTCACCATTTGTGCTTCTTGTCTGATATGTAGAGCTTTAACTTGCTTAGTAAGTTCTAGGTTCTTCTCAAACAAATCATAGATTGCTCCTTCAGATATGTCAAATATACTGCCTAATCCAAATCCCAAATTCTCAAAAGGGTCATCTATATCTTCTTCATGATAATTAGTTTCACTGTACTGAATAGCCATATCCTTTCTCTAAATCAGTAACTTCTTCAATTCATCTTTGGCTCACTTGTATTTTTCAATGAAGACTTGCATATCTATCTTTTTATTCTCAATAGTCTTGTCCAACCTATAGCTCTCCATCCTATGATGTTTAACTCTTCAGTGGTTAAAATTCCTTAATAAGAGATATAGCTTTGATACCAATTGTTGGGATAGGAAAGATATAGTACTACGAGGGGAGGGGTGAATCAGTACCCTCAAAAACTTTTAACACTTAACAATCTACAATAGTAGTGCTTAACTAACCAAATGAGTCCATTGTTTTTAATATACATTAAAATAACTTGTAAATGTAAAATGCATGTAAACAAAAAAATAAATCATACATGAAATCATTAACTCATGACTCAAGTATTTTGGTTACACAGAAACCCTTGTTAGAAGGTAAAAATTGCGGTGGGGATGACACCCAAAAATTCTTCACTACTGCAACAAATAAAGTATGCTAATTAAGGCTATAATTGTTGATCACTTCTGATGATATTACCCTATTAAGAGTAACATAAGATCGACTATATCTACCTTGTTAAATTATTTTAGCAACACAAATTATGTGTGCACTCGGTTAAGAGATTTACATAAGATGGTTAAGTCTACTCGGTTAAGAGATTTAAATCTTGCTACAATGGTCAAATTGATAACAGTAGAATATCTATAAATGAAAACTTATGCTTGTATGAATAAGATCTATGAAATAACAATCAAATATCACCTCAATGTGTAAAATATAACCTCTTTTCCTTCTCGTTAGCCTTATGTATTTTTGATAAATTGATGCTATCTTTGAATAACTTCTCTATCATGTAAACCCTTGTCTAATCTTTGATGTACTGTGTGTGACTACTACTTCATGATCTCATATATCATGCATACTTAAAAAATGACCTCTTTTACAATTATATATAAAACTTCTTTTACCTAATTAGGGTTAAAACATCTTAGAAAACCTAAGATCAATGGTGTACAAAAATAACCTAGATCTAACTATTACATAGAATCATCACAAAATTTAAATGATTACATCCATATTAAATGTGTCTCAATCTTGGTAAATTGTTTATAGATCTGTGTAAACCATTTTCATAGAGATATGCATCATTTCTATAGAGATATGCACCATTTTTTTTATTACTATGCCATTTCCTAAATAAATCGGTAATCACTGCATTTTTTGTTCAGTAAATAAATGATGCTCGGTGTGTAAAATTCTTGGTGATTACTGGCTCGGTACTTAGTAATTCTTGATGCTCAGTAAACATACTTAGTTAAACCTGTATTCTGATATCTTTAAGTTCTTCTTTGTATCTTCTTGATGCGAAGGCTTTGTAAGTTCAACCGACTGACTTGTTTAACTCCTTACTCTAACCTTTACTGACTGAATCAATTAGATTATCAAATGAAACCATTTGATACTAATGACCATACTTAATTCTCAAATGGAGATAATAGTTCACACATAATAACTTAAACAACCATGAGTGATATCCACAAAGTTCTACAATCAACTCTGTGAAAATCATAGTTTCTATCTCTTGAGAAACAATCATGAGTAAGTCAACTAGGTAGCTCTGTCAAATCAACTCATAATCATGTGCTATCATAGCCAATGAACCAAGACATTATGTAGATTCACCATCTAAGTTCATACATGCTAATTTTTTGTACCGTGTTTGTAAAATTATCTGCAACCTATCTAAATAACCAGTTAGTAACATATGTTGACATCAATGAAAAACTCTATCATGAATGCAACACACAATCAATGTAACTCTGTCATGAATGTAACACACTATCATTGTAACATGTCTCCAATAATACTAGGATACTCCCCCATAGGAATACTATCATCATTCATGCTAACAATAGATAATTGTGCAAGGTTATCTGCAATGGGAAGAGACCCTTGGAAGGAAGTGATGACCATTTTTAATAACTAAGAGGGTGGGGGTGTTGAATCAATTATAATAAAATAAATTTATCAAAATTATATAATCTAGAGAAAAAATAATCTAAAACTTAAAATTAGTTATGAATATGAAAGTACCAAAACATGATACACCATGAACACCAAAATTTACATGGAATCTCAAAATGGGAAAAAATACAAAGAATCTAATTATCATGAATAGAAACACCCATTAAGGTGACACTAATTAGGGTGCCATTTACAAAGGCTCACTACTAATTTTCTATAGGTAAGGCTCATTTCTATTTGGGATAACCTCCCTAAAGTAATAAGCCTCACTACTAATACAAAAAGGGTCACTACCAGAATAAGAATAATGAAAAAGAATCCACCATAGAAATCACTATCTCCAATAATCTGAAATACAAGAATGCTAATATAGTCTACTATTAGTTGCACAAATTAACATGCTCATAAATACATAGATCTTTCCTTGTTAGATTCACATTTACTTCACACATACATTCACTATAGCATCAAATAACATCATCACTATCTTATACCATTCCATGCCACCATAAACATCAAGTCAACCTAACATAATTTCAAATAGGTCACCACAAAACATTCTTGTGGTGGTGAGGAATAAAAAGTAGACCACATAGAGTCTCCTCACTTAATATAATATACTTCTCCCAAATCAACATGATACATATTCACCATAATAGCTAGTACCAAAAAATAGGATATACACACTGCAATACAAGCACTTGATCTGAAACACAACAACGACTTCCTAGATGGGTCTAGACCCTAAGGAATGAACTAAATTATGCTGCAAGATGAATGGGACCAGAACGAACATGGCTAAAGATAAATCTACACAACACACCACTTAGAGGATGCTACACCAAATCACCAAAGCATCAAATCTATATACAAACATAAGATATGTTGACATCAATGAAAACCATTAATGAAAACAATAATGATAGCATCAAAATCACATTTCAATAATCTCCCCCTTTATCATTGATGGAAACATTCATCAATAAAAAAGAAAACAACTTAATATCAAATAATATTATCATTAAAATCTTATTTCTTCTCTTCCTTTGACAACAATGACAAAGGGAAAAACTCTGCCTAACAAAATTACCCTACTCCCCTAAGAGGAAGCCACCAAAAATTGATCTAGAAAAGATAAGCATGTAATTCCCTAGACCAATGCAAGCACATGTACATTTACTAAGCACTAGAGAGGGGTAGAACCCGCAACTTCGTGAGATACTTAAAAGTATCTTTCCACACTAGTTTCCTGAAAATATTTGCAATTTTCTCCTTTGTAGATACATATTCAAGTCTTACCTCATTGCCTATAACCTTCTCCCTCAAGAAATGATATCTGATAAATATGTTTTTTTTAGAATACTATACCAGATTCTTTAAAATATTTATAACATTGGTATTATCACCCATAATTGATATTAGTTCATCAAATGATAATGCAATATCCTTCAGAGTTTTTTTCATCCATAGTACCTAATTGCAACATGAGGATGTTGCAATGTATTCAACTTTAGTAGTAGATAATGATATAGAATCCTTCTTTTTATTCAACCATGCAACCAACTGAGAGCCAAGGAAATAAGCTCCACCACTATTACTCCACGTGTTATCAATACATCTAGCCTAATCAACATTAGTGTAAGTTGTCAAAGTGAAATCTAAGCCTTTTGAATACCATAATCCAAATTTGTTTGTACCCTTTAAATATCTAAAGATTCTCTTTACTACCATAACATGTGATTCTTTTGGTTGTTGATGAAATTTGGTTGTGTAGACACCTAAAAATTCATTGGTAAATAAAAGTATTTTTTTTTTCTGAAAACCCCTGATGACATCATCATTTGTTAATTAATTTATTTTTATGCCATTAATTCCTCCTATTTTAATTAAACACATTTAATTAAAGAAACCCTCCCCAAACTACTTAAATCAAATTTAAGTGATTTTCGTCCTATTTATTAATCATTAATTGATAAATAAAGTCACATTCATTAAATAAATGAAATATTTATTTAAAGCCTAAAACCCTAGAATCTTCTAGACTTTCCTAGACTTTCCTAATCTTTCTTAAACTTCCTTAAACCTTTCCTAAACCTATCTAGAAGGTGTTTCCTAACCTTCTTAGCCTAATCCAAGTCTCCTTGAGTTTTGGTCAAAACCCTTCATTAATGAGCCTTATAGACTCATTAATGACTCCTTACACCACCATTGAAGGCTCTTAAAATCCATGAGTGAAGGCCCATGTCTTCTCTTACACTTTTCTCCCCTTGCAAACTTCCCTAGTGTTTCTCACATATGTGTGAGCAACCCTTAACCCTCATCATTCTAACCTTACCCCTAACCATACCCCATACTCTATCTGAAACCTTAAATCTGACCCTAACTCCACTTCCTAACCCAAGCCCTTCCTAAAATCCTATAAATACCCTCACTTATTAGAGAAAACCACCAATTCACCTTTCATTTTCATAGTAAAGCTATAATGCTAGTTTATGTCTAGATCATAGCTTTAATCCTAATTGTTAGTTTAATTCATCTTTTACGCTTTCTAAACTACATCATATCTTAGATAACTTGGATTAATCTTAGTTTCTTTCTTTTTATTGAATTAATTTTTTACCATTCCATACTTCATTTGGACTAAAATCAACCGTAGATTAATCATCTTTAACATAATCTGCATCTTAACTCTATTAGGCTCTTTGAGGCTCTAGGGGAAAATCGGGCGTTCTAAACCTAGTTTTGTGCCATTATGAGGTCCTCATGGTCCCTAATATATATAAATCCTTCCTAATGTGCATTTGGGACAAGCTCCAAGTGTTTTGGGAGCACACCCACATCCCTAAATCAAGAACAAATCAAATAGTGACATGGTGCTCCCATTTAAGTTCTATTTGAATGACTTAGCAAATAGTTTTCTCTATATGTTAGGAATATTCTCTTAGAATAATGTTTGAATGTCTATGCTTGCTCTGAATAGGTTAGGTTTTCTTTGATCACATTTTGGCACGCCCGATGGGACTCCACAAGCCTTCAAAACTGCCTTTTTAGGGGTTTTTGGCCAAAATTCACTTTTTCAGGTCTCTCGAATGAACGTTGCTGTAATTTCGTACAAAATGTGATCACTATCAGAAATTTTCATATGGTTAGTGAGAAATTTTCATATGGGTAGTGCCCAATAGTCATTTGGGCCTTTTTACATGTTTTTTTAAGGCATTTTTTTAGGGGTTTTTGAGCTAAAAACTCACTTTTTGAAGCATCCCAAACAAATTTTGCTGCAATGTCATACAAAATTTTATCACTATCATAAATTTTTGTATGGGTAGTGAGAAATTGTCATATGGGTAGTTCCCAATAGTCATTTCTGCCATTTTGCATGTTTTTAAGGCATTTTTCTTCATTTTTTTGGCACTTTTTGGGTCAAGAGTCGCATGGGAATCATGAAATTATCATATGGGCTTGTGAAGTGTTGTATGAAACTGTAATTTAAAGAAATTAATGGCCCCAATTGTTGTATGGGAGACAGGGAGCTCATTTGATGTCCTAAACTTGGGTTTTACTCACTTTTTGGGCCTATTTGGGGATCCTAGTGACCCTAGGCTTTAAGCTTGTAATTTATAACATCATAATATTGAAGGTACTTCATGGAGGAAATTTTTTCACCAAATTACTAAGGCCTTAAGGCTCACTAACTTTCTTGAATGATTAGGAACCATAAACACTTCATTTCCAGGCTTAAAATGTACTTTTAGTCATTTTTGAGTGCCCTTAAGGGACTAATCTGCAAATCTTTCCTATTATTTCCTAATTTGTTCCTATTCAATCCTAAACATTCCTATTTGGTCCTAAAGAAATCAAACTCACATCTAATGACTTTCATTTGGATAAAAAGAACCTTGTTATGCAAATCTAGGGTTTTAAGGGTCATTTATGCAAGTTAGGAACATTTCAAACTTGGGAAGCTTAAAAAGAACCAAAAATTTGCATTGTAATTTCTATTTGGGTCCTAAATAATTCTAATAATTCTCAAATAAATCTTGGATCATTATGTCTTACCTAAAGTGAACTTCATTTGCATTATCTTAAAGTGTCTTTAAAAAAAAAACTCATGCAAACTAGGAACAAAATTTGCAAAACTTTCCTAATCTTTCCTATTTGGTTCCTAAAGAGTACTAATATTTCCTAAAAGTTCCTTATTCAATCCTAAAGCTTTAATCTTGATGAAAAATAATGTCTTGTTGCAAAATCTTGAATGTTTTCGAAGTTTTCATGCATGAAATCAATCTAGGAGCTTCTCTTTTGGCCTAAAATTGAATACTAGACAACCAAATCTTGAGTGAAATTAAAGAAGTGAACCAAAGTGCAAAGAAACATTTCCTTCCATTCTAAAATAAAATCACAAATAATTCATTAATTCCTTAAAGAAAAAACAAAGAACTATTTTTCATTCAAAGTTCAATTCAAAATCTTGCAAAAACACAATCTTGAGTGAAAAGGTAAAACAAAGTTACAAATCTCTTTCAAAAGATTTTTGTGTCTTCAAGGAAATGAACAAAAAAAATCTTAAACACATGTTTTGCAAAAAAAATTCATTTTCAAACTCACTTAATCAAAGTTGGGAAATAAATCTTCTTCTTGTGCGTGTTAAAGAGTTTCCCATTTTGTAAATCCTTGATTAGCTACGTAATGTGAGGGAAGTTGGACTTGGATGAGTTCACCTTTTTTCACTTTTAGAGAAACCTTTTCAAAGAGAAAAGTGATTCCTCTTTGGAGAATGACTTCAAACTGATACTTCCCCGACCGGTATAGAAATAAAGTGCTAAGAAAACTCTCGCTTCATCCCCTCAAGCTCGGGCGATGTGTGTTGATGGTAGCCCAAGGTAGGTGAATATCCCTACTATTTCACCATGGTCAATTAGGCTATTAAGTGAGTCACACACATACAAATCGATTGGGAGGACTTCATAGACCAAATTACACACTTGATAAAATAGAAGCTACTTGATCTACTCCCAAAGGTATTAGAATATTTATGCAAGGACTGATCCCTACAATTTCTAGGATCACCTTAAGACACTCACCATATGTATCCCTTTTAGGGGTATCAAGCTATGGGCAAAGATTCTGATACTAGGCTTCCCTTAGGTAGTTCTTTTTGAAGTTTTTTCAAAGTTACAGACTCAGTACAAACATACACATCTTTTTAGAAGCTCTATCAGATTTAGTGGTCAATCATTTTCTTGTATCCCACAAAGTTTCTTTGTCCTTTGTCGGGATTAATTTTAGAGTGTCTTTGTTAAGTTTACCCTTTTCCATTGGAAACATCAAAATTGAGCCAAATATTTCAAACATTCTTGCAGAAAGGTCCTTCAAAATCAGACACCCAAAAGCTTTGTTTCAATCCAAATTGCCAAAATAGTTTCCAAAGCTATGTCCAATTTGACCAAACATAAGAAAGAAAAGCTTCCCAATTCCCAATTTTATAAAGAGAAGAAGATTATAAAAAGAGACTTGAAAGATCACCAAGCCATCCTAAAATAAATCCAAGAAGAAGAGAAGTATCAAGAGAAACTAGATAATGTGGGCTATAATGCTATAGTGAAGCAGTTTGCAACCTAGTTCTAGGTTAACCATCACTATGTCAATCTAGAGAGAGAAGACTAGTGTGGACCACCATATATCCATCATTCCTTCAGAACCATACAATCCTATCTCAACATCCTTTACATCCTAGCTCAATCTTATTTTCATCTTTTCATCAGCATCCATTCCTAGTTGCATTCTAAATCATTCTTAGTTGCATCATTGCATTCTTTATCATCTTCCTAGTTGCATCATAGGTCATCCATTTCAGTTGCATCTAGGTCATCCTCTTAGAAATAGCATCATTCAGTAATCCCTCATCATCCTTCCATCAACAAACCAAAATTAGAATCCTTGATCCATCATCCTTGCATTCATCCTTTGATCCAAAAATCTAGCATCCACCATCCAAGTTAGAAACACACCATCCTTGAACCAAATCCACTAATCCAAATCCTATCACTTCATGTCTTAAATCCTTTGAGTTGCTTCAAATCCTTATCCCAAATCAAAAATCTTACACCCTTGGATAGAGCATTGTCTAGGGAACCCATACTTGTCCATGTAAGCCTTGTCATCTCGAGTAAGATATTGGCTTGCATTGATAAGAATCCTATCAGTTGAAGATCATTAGTCTATCCTAGGTTGACAATCCAATCCTATTTGATCCTACATCAGGAAGAAACAACTCATTTGACCAATACTTAGTAAAATCTTTCACCATCCTCCACCAATTTCCATCATCATCTTCAACCCAAATCAGAGCATCCCAACAAATCCTTCACCATCCTACCATCATTTAGTCATTCCAAATCATTGCATTACATCATATAAATCCACCATCCTTAGAGTTTCTTTAGATTTGGATCCATCATCCTTAGAGTATTTAGGAAGCATCTTGCATCCACCCAGCATTTGCATTTTCATCCTTAGATCTACATTCCATGCTTGTCGAGACACGATCCAAGAGGAGAAGGAACATGGATCCCAATAAGGAAACTAGTTCATCCAATCCTAACAATCCTACCAGTGTGATGTGTTAGAAATTTTTCTTGGGGGATAAAACTAGGTAAATATGTGTGCTGGGTAGCCTGAACTCTAAAGTTTGCAAGAAAGAGTCTAATTGATGAGGATTGGATAGAATCCTCCTTCTTCTTTGAGCTCCATAGGACTTAGGTAGGTATTGCCTATGATGATTTACTATGTTTCAAGTAAACTTGGAATGGTGGATTGTGTTCTTCACTGCTATGCTATTTATCTTTCAACTTATCTTAATATAACATCACTACTCTGCAAACAACCCAGACTATCCTGATATAAAGGATAGAAATAGAAATCATAAATGTGATAGCATAGACTAGTGGTATAAGGACATTCATCCTTCTTTTTCTGAGTTCAACTCAAGGAAGGGTAACCTTTTGATTCTCTCTTTAAGGAATCAACAAATATAAATAATATCAATTGGATATAATTTCTTCAAAAACATACAGATAATTCTTGCAAAAGTAAAAGTACTGGTAATGAGATAAAATTTAGTGCTTTAAAAATTATGAAAGATAACTTATAAGAAACAAACACTAAACTAGTGCCTAATCCAATGGGCAAAAAGAGTCTTGAAATGCAAATCCACAAGGTTATCTCAAAAGAAATACAACAGTATGCCTTGCAAACAATCTACAATCTGAATAGAATGCCTTACAAACTATTTTGTCAATCTAATATTATTATCATCAAAATCTCTACACATAAGTTTACTCTCTGCAATTGATAACAAGGATTTTAATTCTCTCCTTAAGAAAAAATCATAATCAATTGAAGAAGTTGCTTAACAACCAGTATATTTTAGATGCCTTACACATAAAACATACAAGAGAAAACATAAAAGTAAAGAGACAACAATAATAGGAGATAGAAATTACAGTGTATTTGTATTAAAATAAACCTAGAGATTACATATAAAAACTCATGCTCAGAAGCTCAGACACAAAATTTTAGAAGTCTGCTCTATAGCAACTATACTTAGTTTTTCTATTATCTTTTCAACTCCTTTACAAAATGGGGTTACCAATTATATATATAGCTCTACCATGTTGGAATTCTCTTATCAATGATGCAATGAGCTTGGATGGTTGGAGCCCTAAACCTAGAAAGCATAAAAGAAAAATTACAACAAAAGCCCTCAAGCGGTGGAAAGACAAAAATATTTTGGACTGTTCTGATTCCTGGCTTGTTGATCACTAACATCTTTGTCTGTAGATATTCATGATAGCTTCTTGAGTTGTTGTGAGATATGGTGACCGCCATCTAGCTAACTTACACCATTCTAGTTGATAGCTTATCATCCCCATGCTCTGAGATTAGGTGTTAGGTACTCCAGGTGTCCTCTTCACTCATCATCCAAGATATCAAAGTCAACTACAGTAGATTTGATCTTCTTGGGCCTTGTGAGCTCATTGCATGCAGTGACCTCTTCCTCTATCGGCCATTTATAACTTTGGAAATGTTGTAGTTGTTCTTTTTGCCTGCCCCATCTGGCATCTGTTATTACCTTGACATCTACTACAAAGCTGGTAAGCTCCATCTCTGCCTTTATGCCTTCATCTAGAGTGTTATTAAATCTTTCCACATCTACTTTATTACTTTCATCTAGAAATGCCTCTTTCCTAGGCAATAAAGGATTAAAATCTGATTTCCACTTGTCGAGGCTCTTCATTACACCATCCCCATCTTTAATGGGAGGGATAAACTTGTTGAAATCTGCACCGAGCATGGCTATCTTAGCCTCAATCTGATTTGATTTTCCCTTAAAGAGTGGAAATATGGCCTTAACTTTGTTTATCTCCTCACCTACTTGTAGAAAAATATCTGGAATATTAGTTCTCAAAGATTGAAGAACTACCAATCTTTCAAAAAGTGGTGCTTTGGCTGACCAAGTTGCATAATAAACATTGAAAATTGAGACATAATTATTTACCTCCACCTACAACTCAAGTAATCTATTGTAAGCATTGAAAACCAAATCAGATTTCTCCTTTACTAAATTAATCCTGTGTTGCAAGATCCTTATTAAGGCTTGTAGGATAGCCTCATTCTTCTCTAACCTTATCTTCTCAATATCTACAGCAATCTCCTCTTCACTTGCACTATTATTCTCTAGTTGTGCCGACTATTCAGGTGGTGTAGGGGTCATCACAAGAGTATTTATAAACTACTACTATAGATCTTCTACAGTCTTCTCCAATACTTTCTCGTTCATCATTCAGACATCCCTATCCTTCAGAATTGCACTATAATCCTCCAACAAGGAACCATATCTCTTTGATAATTGCTTTGTTTTATCCTCATTAAGCCTAGCAAAATGAGTCAATACTTGAGATATCTCAAGGTCTCCTATATTATGGATTGACCACACAATTTTGTCACCATCCATTTGTTCTTTTACATTGAAAATTGATACCTTTTTATCTTTAGGATATAGGCTCCATAGAGCTAGTGCCTAATTCCTTGGGCTATACCCAAATCCTTTAATGATCTCCCATACTTGGGTTTCTGAGGAAAAAGTTATATCCTCCTATCTCTTAATTTGATCAATTATAAAATCAAAATACAAATTCCTTCTAGGCACTAGTAGCATATTGCTAGTTCTAACCAGTTGTCTGGCTTCCTCTAGGGTGATTTTTTTAGTCTCAGGGTCATATTCCCTTAACATTTGTACTACCTCATCAGGCACCTGACCCTTTTCAGTGATCTGAACACTAGATCCAACCTATTGTTTCTTATGCCATATCAAGAATCTCTTGAATTTATCTGACTCAATAAAATTGTCATCCTTCAAGAATGGATCTTGCTCTATCATTCTCTCATCTTGGCAAAGGGCCAAGGGAAACTCAACTTCTTCATTTTTAAGTTTTTTTTTTCTCTTCTCCTCTCTGATCTTCTTTCTCAACTAATGGTTATGAACACATTTTCCAGTGAAAAGGGCTCCCACTTTATCCTTTATCTTGTGAGAATATTCCCCTATTAGCAATTTTTGCCTCTTTGGAGGAGGCTCATTAGTATCTTGGGAGCTGTTTTGTTCAGTTAGGTCAATAACCACACTCTCACCAGTCTCATGTTTCTCAGAAATAATCTACTCCAAAGAAGGGATGTTGTGTACCGAGTAGCCACTATCACTGTCTTCATCACATTTAGACTCAGAGTGGACATCCTTCCTTCCTTCCTTTTCATCTATTTGATCCTCAAAAGTTTTCATAGTGTGTTAAATTGAGCCATCATTTGCTCTAGCCTTTGGAGATAAGGCAAATTGGGGAAGAAGCCACTGAATGCCAATCCCTTTTTCTTCAATTATTTCTCCTTAACATATAACTTATTTATCTAGTTAACCCTTTTTTCCACCTCCTCTTCTTCTATAATATTTCTTATCACATCCTCTTCAAGATACTCTTCATGTCTTTTGTTAAAGGGGATGCTAGGGATATAATATTTTATGGCAGCAACCATAAATCCCTCTGTATCAACATATCTGTAGGATGCAACATGCATTTTAAACCGCCCTAACTATTCATCCACTCTATTTATGGAATTCTTACCAATTGTGAAGTTGTGTACTTTGAAGTGTCTGGGAGTGAAGGTCCCTTTTCTATGTGGAGCTAGGTGCTCCTTATCAGTCAACATAAGCTGCCAAATAAACTCTAAAAATGCCACCCTGGGTGGAACAAAGAATGGAAGAATATGGGGAGGCTGAGGGCATCCATAGATTCTTATCATTGTATAGCCCTTCTCATAGTAAAAATCCCCCCAATTATGACCCTTGGTCCATTTATCAACAAATTGCTAGGGTCATAATAGATGCAAAACCTTAGTTGTCAGTCTTGAAAGATTAAGTCCCAAACTATGGAGGATAGGCTGAACTATCCAATTTTGAAATGCACAAAAATCACACCTAGAAGAAGAAGGACTCCAGGCTCTAATCCAAAATTGCACTAGGTTTGGTTGTCCTTTGCACATCATTTATGGCTTGAGGTGATCCATGTCCATGATATCATAATTGAAGTATAGAATAAGGTGCATCAACAAAGAGTAATGCATAAACCTAGGTGAAGAACCAGACGTATGTTTCTTCAGTGCCTGTAAAGCCTCATGCATTTTGTTGATTACATATCATATGTAATCATATCCCTTAGTGACATGAAGACTCTGAGAGTCCAGCGCCATCATCAGGATGTTTGAAGTAATCCTCTCCCCACCATCAACCCCTAGAACTTTGCATAGTCCATATGCAATGTAATTTATATAGAAGCAGAGATCCTTGTATGCATACATGATTGTCCCAGCCATTGGTGCAATATAATTTATATTCTCCTAGGGGACATGGTTTTGAATTTCTTTAGCAGCCACAACAAACTCACTTACATATCTATTGGCCTGGGCCTATAGGTTGATTTCTGTAGCCATAGGGACATGGATACCAAAGGCTCTCATAAAGGAATTCTAGTCAAGGGTGACCAGAGGAGACCCACCACCCTTCCTAATCATCCTAGATAGAGGATCATACCTATGGGATAAAGAAATTAAGACATCTATGCCCATAAAAACTTTAGGCACTATCAATTTTGCCAACCCTGACATCTAAGGGTTTGAAATGGGGACCGAGCTATCAAATTTTTTGTAAAAATATTTAACCAGACACATACCAGTGACATCAGGAGTTTTTGCATCTCTACAATATGTGAGCTCATCAATAAAATAATCTTCACTAACCATTTTGTTTTGAGATGATCTGGGCAATAATACGAGGAATTCATCTGAGAAGCTCTCCTTAGCCTTCTCCTTTGTACCCTTGTTGGTAGAAGCTTCACCAACTGATAATTGACTCATCTTCTTTGAGAATTCAAATTCTACTACAAATTGTGAATGTACTAAAGTGTGAAACTGCTATGTAAATCTCAAAAATCTTTCACCTTGAATCTTTTGAATGCTTGGTAATTCAAAATGAGTGGTGATCAACTATATTTATCTCACTGAATTGAATGTAGTAGCCCATTAGAAATTGAAAAGATGAAAATCATGTTACTTCCGCCATTACTTGGCATGCTCATAACTCAATTTACTAGCTATAAGTAGAGCAAATGACAGGTAATCAAATTTTAACTTTCTGGAAACCTAGCGAATACAACACATCCTCATAATCGCTGAAAGATTTGGCACCTCTTTTATATTCTCAAAGATCAGGTGACCAAAGGAAAACTTTAGTCATTGAATAATTTTATTCTTTCTTGAGATCTGGTGACTATAGTCTAAAATCATAGTGACTGAATAATTTGAGACCTTATGAATTCATCTGGAGACTGGGTGAACATTTGTCATTTTAATTTTTCAATTTTGCAACTTGGTGACTATAGTCAATTTTTTAGTCCCTGCAAAAAATTATCTCATCTTGAGACTTGGTGACCTCGGTGAATCACGAGATCTAGCGACTGTGGTGAATCTCTCAATTGCTGAAACCTGTCAACTTTTCAAACTTTTTCTTGAGACTTCCTAACTTATGCATTTGGAGACTCAATGACTGAAGATAAGGAGAATTTGATTTATTTCTTCTGAAGATCCAACGACTATAGTCTGATCTTGGTAAATGATTATTAGCTTCTTTATTTTGTCAACCAATCAGAGAAAGACACGTCACAAAATCTGGCAAATAGATATTCATTTTTTTCAACTTTTTTGTCCTTGGTCAACATTTAACCCTCAATCATTTGGTGATTACATGACTGAAGAAAGTCTCCCAATCACTGAGTAACTTACTTAACTAGAGTTTAGTCTAGAGATTGGATGACAAGGGAAATCTCAAAGTCACTAGAATATTTCTTAATCCATGGTTTTATTCTGAGACTACGTGACCACCACTTGATCAAAATTAAATCAACGGCCAAAAACTGTTAACTACTTACCCATCTCTTAACTCACCATTGTCTGGTGACCACATGACTAAACAAATCTCCCGATCACTAGTCATTTCTATTAACTCTAGTTAGAACTGGAGATTGTATGAACATCTTTATTCTCCAAGTCACCAAAAGACTTGCTTAACCTTAGTTATGTAATGAGACTAAATATCAACCGTTGATCAAAACTTCATCCAATTGTTCTCGCTGAGTCACCATACCTTTCATAACTTAACTGTTGTATTAAGAGACTTGGAGATAACTGTGTCACTAAATCACTGACTGCTTGGGACAAAACCACCATACTCATGAGAACACGCAACCATTGAAATCACCAGGTCATTGGATAAAAGTGCTAACTGCTAGATAACTTGGAGATCTGGCGACCCACATAAAATAGACTGCCACATTATATTTAGAGAATCAGTGACCAAAGGAGAACCCCATAATCACTGAATACTATATCAATTTTTTATTTCTTCAGAGATCACCTGACTGAAGGTATTTTGATCTGGAGATGAAGTGACTATAGTTGTTTTGCAAAAAAATTATCATAGCAGTCGCTAGATCTCATAATAATCACCTAGAGACTTGGAGAAAAAATGCAACCACTGAGTTGTTAGAAGACAAAGAATATTCCTTCAACCTAAGGAGACTATGCGACAAAGGGTTATAGGTAATCTCTAGATAAAAAGGAATATGCTAAACTGATTTGGAGATTAAGCGATTAACTGGGGAAATAAAAGTGCACATGCTTTAAAAGGTTGTTAAGTGATTTTGATGAAGGGCCAATTGCTCTGATACCACTGATGAAGGGTCACACCACCCATACTAGCTCATAACCAAAAACATAACAACATGGAGACAAAGAGAAGACAAAATGCTTTACAAAGCATGCATTAATACTTGAAAATAATTACAACTTGAGAGATCTTACATCATGAGAGCTTTCTCTAAATATGAGATCTGCAACATGAGAGATCTTACATCCTCTAAGCTTACAACCCAAGAGCTTACAATCCAAGAGATTGCAATGAGAGAGCTTCTTCCCAAATACAAGATGCTACAACTTGAGAGTTTGCTTATGAATGCTCCTATGCCTTCTTTATATAGGCATTTACCACCTAAGGTATTACAACACCACCAATGTGGGATAAAAGATAGATGCAACTACCTTGATACAAATATTAAATTCCCACCCAATTAATGTTAAGCACCACCATGTAGGCCAATTAGAAAATTACATTGTCTTTGTGGGCCAATAAGAAAATAGAAAGTTTTAACTACCTAGCTACAAATATTAAATGCAAGAACTTTCCACAAATTTCTAAAATGCCACCTACACACTTCAATAAATGAAATAATTTATTTTTTTCTTTTATTCCACCTATGCACCTTGGAAAATGAAATAACTTTTTTTCTTTTCTTTTCTTTCTTCTTCTTCTTTTTTTCCTCTTTTTTTTTTTTTCTTTTTCTTTATTTATTTTTTAATCATGCCCCCTTTTTATTTTGTGATGCAAGATGCTCTTGCATCAGACACCCAAGGTAGAAAAATTTTATGAATATGGATTCACAAAATGAAGTAGCTTCTATTGATATATATATATATATATATTTTTCTCTTCCAACACCTTGCTAGAACAAGTATCTGCTGCCAATATATTTCCTTTTTCCTTCTTTTCCAACACCTAGTTGGAACAAGTATATGATGCCGACAATAATCCTTTGCAATCAACTTCGTACATCTGTAACTTTCATTCTCCTCCAAACTTGTAGGATCTAATGCACCTATAATAAACATTGTAATACCATACAAATCTTCTTTTTCATACCAAACATCACTTGCAAGGTCCTCACATAAACCATCATCATTATCTTTCAAATCCATCTCAAAGTTAGCATCCCATAAGTTATAAAAATCTACCTCTTTCATATCTTCATCTTTGTTCTCTTCTTTTGTGTCTTCAACAAGGCATGTAACAGCTTCTTTCCTTTGACATCCAACCAAGGTATTCCACTCTTCCTCTACCACTTTAATCTTCAATAATAAATCATCTTCATCAACTTTAGGTTCATAAATCTTTTCATCTTCATTCTCTCCCTCTTCTTTTGTTCCACTGGCATGATACTCCACCACATCCTCCTTCTTTTCTACATCCAAATAATTTTCATCATCTCTTTTTTTGGATGAATCACTCTTCTCTTTTTCAGCTCCGCTTCTAATTCAACCACTTGCTTCTTCAAATCCAATATTACAGCTCTTGTCTCTTCTTGATATCTCTTTCTAATTTTCTCAAGTCTAGGAATTCTAAGAATCCATCCAATCACAAAAGTCATCTTCTTCTTTCTCTTCTCCATACTGGCATCCTCTTAAGGAAAAATTCACCCAACATGAGGTCTTGATGCAAACTACCTCACGCTCAGTGATCTGTCTACATGTTCAAGAACTTCTACTCTGATACCAATGATGAAGGGCCAACTACTCTGACATCACTGATGAAGGGCCACACCACCCTTACCAACTCATAACAAAAACATAACAACATGGAGACAAAGAGAAGACAAAATGCTTTACAAAGCATGCATTAATACTTGAAAATAATTACAACATGAGAGCTTTCTCTAAATATGAGATCTACAACATGAGAGATCTTACATCCTCTAAGCTTACAACCCAAGAGATTACAATCCAACAGATTGTAATGAGAGAGCTTCTTCCCAAATACAAGATGCTACAACTTGAGAGCTTGCTTATGAATGCTCATATGCCTTCTTTATATAGGCATTTACCACCCAAGGTATTACAACACCACCAATGTGGGATAAAAGATAGATGCAACTACCTTGATACAAATATTAAATTCCCACCCAATTAATGTTAAGCACCACCATGTGGGCCAATTATAAAATTACATTGTCTTTGTGGGCCAATAAGAAAATAGAAAGCTGTAACTACCTAGCTACAAATATTAAATGCAAGAATTTTTCACAAATTTCTAAAATGCCACCTACACACCTCGATAAATGAAATGATTTTTTTTTCTTTTATTCCACCTATGCACCTTGGAAAATGAAATAACTTTTTTTTTTTCTTTTCTTTCTTCTTCTTTGTTTTTCCTTTCTTTTTTTTTCTTCCTTTTGTTTATTTATTTTTTAATCATGCCCCCTTTTTATTTTATGATGCAAGATGCTCCTGCTTTAGATTTGAAAAAGTAATAGCCAAATAGACTTGGGCAAGCACACTTTAGGGATTTTTGGATTTTCAAAGACAATTAGACCTAAATCCTAGGGTTTTTCAGATTTAAACCTAAAAATCAAAGCTCTGGGAGTGAAAAATGCATGAGACCGATTTATGAAACTCAGAGATTGATTTCAAAAATCAATATTTCAGAAGATGACTACAAAAACTGGGAAACCAACCAATAGTGGCTCTACCTGAGGATGTTTGAATGTAAGTTTAAGAAAGAAACACAGATATCTGGGAAAGTAGACCAAAACTAACTAACCTAAAGAAAGAAATGAAACACATAACTTAGGGGAAACAAACCTATATAGAATCTACATGAATTTACATGTTCTTAAGAACTAGAATTTTAGTTGAAAAAAGGTTTCAAGAATTTCCCATGCACTGACAACTTAGAAATTTATCCATCCATATTTTTCAGCAAGTAGGAATCCTTTCCAAAAATTTCATGGATTATGTAGTGACCAAGCCAAAGTGATTCAAACTTCTTATGCTTTCCTTTATCTTCTGCTCTAACATTCCACTACAACACTAAGTCATCTGATTGGAATTTTCTAGTAGTAGCTCTCTTATCAAATAGGTACTTCATTTTTTGTTGTAACTTAACATTTCTCTTTTGACTATCTCTTCTCATTTCATCCAATTCAGTCAATTACATGATTATGTCCTGCATTGGCTTTGAAATGTCCAACTCTTCATCTTGGATGAATCTATATATAGGAAGCAAGTTATTGATAGGAAACCTTGACTGTAATCCATACACAAGCTCAAATAGAGACTTCCCTCTAGCCTTTTTAACTATAATCCTATCTGCCCATAGAGCAAGCTTCAACTTTGAATGCCAAGCTCTTTTATTCTTCTGCAATGTTCTCTTGAGAACTTTTAAAATGCTTTTGTCACTGGAGTCAGCTTGTCCATTTTCTTGGGGGTGATAGGGAGATGAATAAGATGTCATAATTCAATTCTCTTTGCATAAATCTTTGAAGTCATCTATCCTAAAACACATTGCATTGTCAATGATTAACTTTATGGGGACACCAAATCTGGTCAAAATATTGTCTAGTAAAAAATCAATCACTACTCTACTTGTTGCCTTCTTGGTTGAGATAGCTTCTATCCATTTTGTGAAGTAGTCAGTTGCAACAAGTATCCAATTGTGTCCACCACTAGATTTCTCAGTAAATTCTCCTATGAAGTCCATACCCCACATGGAAAATGGTGCTTTTGCAACTATTGGATTTAACAATAATGTGCTAGAAGTAGGGAATACTGAGAGGAGGGGGTGAATCAGTATTCTACAAACATTATCTTTTTCCCAATTATGGATATAACAAATTATCTTTATACATGCATAACATAAGAAGCTAAACAACATGCATAACAATAAAACTAAAGAACTCATAACACATGATTTGTTCTTGAGGAAACCCTGGCCAAGGGAAAACCCCGGTGGGGATGGTACCCACAAATATCCACTAATAAAAAGTATCCTATTAAGGATGTTGACCCTATTAGGAGTCTATTACAAACATATAGTGTATCAGTCCTGATTAAGGGACTATATTCCTTGTTAGAAGCCTCAACCCTATTAGGAGTTGGTAGTACAAAATGTGATCACCAGCTGAGCCCACTACCCAAATAGGTAATGTACAATATCCACTGATTACAAAATAGGTTAATGTACATAATCTTATTCTACTTGCATCAATATCTCTTCGTTGATCTTTCACTATCGCTATTACATATGCTTCATATACTTCGCATCATACTATTACAAATGCTTGCTACTTATTACAATTTCTTACACTTTACAATTAAAAATAAATTTACATATATACCAATAGCTTTAACTAAGATTAAACATCTAAGATGTCATCCCTTTATATTGTTAAGACATTATTTTGATAAACAAAATAATCCCTTAACTCTTTACCAATTCTGCCTTCAAATGCTGTCTTGTCGGCTTCACACTGTCTTCGGTAAAACTATCATAACTTATTTCGTACATACCGTACTAACTTTTTCTTTGAGATGGGTCATCATTAGTTACCATAGAGTCTATTTTCAAGTGCACAAGCACTGAAATCACTCCAGTCAATGTCACAAACAAAAACTATGTCTGGGTATACTGGTAAAAATATTGTCTCATACTTAGACAAATATGCAATGTGCTCTATCATACTTGCTCTCTTACTTGTATGATCTTCATGTGGATCATATGTTTCCATAATGAAAACATCTATGCAATCAACTCAGCCAAATTTCCAACAATCTCCCCCTCTGTCATTGGTGGCAACATATGAGAAAATTGGCTAAGTGTGCAACTCTAAAATCTCAAAATTTACAAAATTGTGGCCATAGTATAACATATATATACTATCCTTATAACTCCTCAAAAAAATCTTATCTATAATACAATACTCCCCCTAAGAGTATCAACTCTTATCAATTTTTGGCTAAATATCTCTCCCCCTTTGACAACAATGACAAAATAATGGTAGGGAGGACTACAAAAATTGTATCACAAAAAGAGTTATACCTTAATCTATTTATTGCAAAGCCGGTAGGCTTACACCACAATCTAAAAAATCCATCTTCATGTTTTCTATCTCCTTTTCCCATGACTTCTTAATGGAATCAGACACATTGAGTAGTGCGCTCAGTCCATAAGATGCTATTTGACAAGCTTGGAGGTTTTAAAATTTGAATTTTTGAAAAGATGTCTTAGCTGTAAGACAATCTTCTAATTGCTCTTTAATAACACTCAACTTCATAGTAACATTCTCTCTCAAAAGAGTATATCTCCTCAACTTCCTATCTTTCTCATCTTGTAAAATTTTGATTTCATCAAAAAATTTCCTAACTTTCTTTTCAATATCACTGACCTTCATATTAGGGTTAGATAGAAGGTTTGTTTCATTTAGAATATTAGCTTCCTTCAATTTTATATTCTAATCTTCCTCAGCTGTCAAAGTCTCTAATTTTGTACACTGTATGTACAAAGCTTTTCCTGTCTCCAAATGTTTCCTCAAATATTTGATATAGATATCAAGAGTATTAATATCATTGCTAATGTATTGACTGATGTTTAACAACATTTTAGCCTCATAGTCTGCCTGTGCTTTTACTTTCGCAATATCAGCTAGGTTAGTGAGCTCATCATCAAAAGTGCTCATCAATTTCTTTGCCTTGTCCATAGGGTCTACTTCTACAATCTATGTGGTCACAATACTTTGTAGCCTTTCAGTTAGGTCCTTCAGACATCCTTCTAGACTTTTAACTTTCTTATTCTTCCCAATGATTTTGTTCAAAGATGTGATCAATTCCATTTGATCATCATCATCCACTTCTTTTACAAAATCCTCAAACAAAGATCTAGTTTGTTTCTTCTTTAGAGGGTACAGATGCTTGTACTTATGATACTTTGGGTTCTTCAATAGTAAACTGGGTTTGCTCTACTTCTACAGTTCTATCCAGTTCATCAAGAGCCGAATTGTCAACAATGTTCTCTAGATTCCTGAATACATTATCATCAGTGTCCAAGGTTATCCTTGTACCTTCAACATTCATAGATTCTTCTTCAATGTTAATAGCCGGTGAAGAAGGAATATCCTCTTGTTCTACTTCTACTTCTTGCTCTGCTACAACTGATGTCTCTCTAACAATTTCTGCCATAACTTTAACTATTGCTTGTTCAGTCTCTGCATTCACTTGTTCATATTGTCTACCATAATCTGAATGGTTCTCATTTTTTTTCTTAAATGGGTGCTAAGAGGCTTCAAATTTTTTTTAAGATGATCATCATCTCTTACATCACATAGTTTCTTCACAAGATTCTCGCTGATAGATTTGTCTTCTTCTTGTGCTCTCATTTCCTTTTAGCAACTTTCTGCAATAATTCATTAGGTATCTTTCCTTGAATAGAGTCAAAACTCTTATTAGCCAGAATCAAATGCTTGACCACTGGATTCTCAAGATTGAATTTCTTAGAATAGTTATAAAGGTTGTAATATTTGTTTATTTTAGTGAAGTCTCCATCTTTTATAATTTCTTCATTCACTCTCTCAACTCTAGGTTTCCATGCTTTTTTCTTCACAGAAGTGTCATCATCTTTAATTTCTACAATTTTCCTAGGTACTGGTGGCACCAAAGTTTTCTACCTCTTACCAGGTCTAGTAGCTATTTCTTTCACTCTCTTTCTTCGTGTGGAGGAAGTAGATCTAGTAGGCTTGCTTGCTACTTGTTCCTTCTCAGGTTCCTCTACTTTCACTTTGACTGGTGCTACACTAGATGATAAGGGAGGTACAAATAAAATCTCTTTCTATCCAATATCTTTCATTGTTGCTGCTGTCTACTTTGCCACTAAGAATTCTCTCTCTGTCAATCCTGTATCCTTCAATATTTTCTTAATAGTGTTGTCAACTCTTTTCTTAGACTATTTCTCCTCAAGTATAGCCTTTATGGAGTTGAAGTTTTCTTCAAAAGTTCCAAATCTGTTACTGTGGGTGTCAACCTTACACTTAAGTAACCTATTCACATATTCTTCTGTCTCTATTTCAGATATTTCATAGCCAAGAGGGTCTATGAACTCAATTCTAGGTTCAACTACTTCAATGTATGTAAAGTCAGTGTCAACCATAAAACATATTTCATTCTTGTATTTCTCCACAAGAGACTATGGAATCCTTGATCTGCTAGACACAATATTCTAAAATGTCTTAATAACTAGTACTGCACTCTCATTAACACTGTCAATAACATGCTTTCTGTATACTACATCAATCCTTTCCATTGTATTTAGTCCATTATTCCAATCATTTCCTATGGTGTAAGGAAATCTCCTCAAAAGATGAAAAAACATGTAAGTGATCAAAGATGAAAATCTAAATTGTGCATACTTTGTCTTCTTAATCTTCTCCAAGTTCTCAAATAGTTGAATTCTCAGAATTTCACACATATCAATTCGGACTTTGTTAACACACATCAAATAAGCTATGTGTACCATTCCAGCTACCATGTCATCCTCTCTTGAATTTGCACAAAACTTTATTGTTAGGATCTTGCATAGGTATCTAACATCAAGTTGTTTGACCTTTCTAATTACAATTCCTCTGCCATTATATGATGAATTAGTGTTATCAATGACTATCTTTCTTATGTTCTTCTCATTTAAAGGAATAGCTCTAGATTTAGATAGTCCAGTGACTTCATGAATCAAATCAATTGTAATGTCTATCACTCTATCTTCTAGCCAAAACTTCCCATTATGAATTCTGCTAAGGATTATCTTAGTGCATTCTTCATTATCAAACTCATACTGCATTGCATACTTAACAATCTCATTGTCTTTGAAATATTCATAACCTTGTTTCAATGACTTGTCCTAGTTGTAAATCTTCTCATACTCACTTGTAAAATCACTATCATTGATGGTTTCTAACTTGCATCCCAGATAACTTCTTACATTCTCTAAATGCAAAACTCTATCTAGTACGGATGATAAAGCTAACTTAGGGTCTTTTTCCAGAGGTTCAACCAGTTCCCTCTTCATTCTAGGTCTATTTTTATCTATGATATTGTGAATAAAAGATACATCCATGATTACTTCAAATTCCTTTTACTGATTCATAGATCTGTCAAGTAAAATACCTCAAATTCATGATTTTAGGGCTTGCATAGATTTAGCACTCAAATCCTTCACCAAATCATTGAAAAACACTTCCAAACACTACTCTTTGATCTCTTTAACACTTGTGTTTTCTTTAATTATCAAATACCATCAATCATAATCTTTTATTACTTCAATCTCATTTAATTCTGACATCACATTCAATTTTTTTGCCTCTTCTTTCCAAAAAGTTGTTTCTACTATCCTGCAAAACTTAAAACTTCTTGTGATCTCACAAAACATAATATTTTTCTTTGTGCTCTTAACCATAGCATTATAATATCATAAACTACCTTCCATTAATTGTGCAAGACTTAATTCATCATAAATTTACTTCTACATTAATCTAAGTTCCTAATCTACTATAATTTTCATAAATTAAGTTCTTTGAGATAGGTTAGGTAAGGATTCATTGTTACCACTTGATACTTCACCTTTCTGATTGTCTTCAATGTTGAATATGTCTCCTTGATCTATGCTTTTAACAAACTTCACTTCATCTGTATTGCTACAACAACCTTTCTGTCTGTTACCTGCATCTTCATTTCTTCTTTCATGATTTCTAGGGTTAGGGTTAGGATGAAAAACTCCATTGTTCATTCTACGAAACCTTGCTATATGTCCAATCTTGTTGCATATCTAACAAACAATTCCATTGCTTCCATATCTTGGTCCAAGTGGATTAATCTATGATCTACAATTTCTAGCAATGTGTCCAACCTTGTTGCATCTATAACATATTACTCCATTTCTTCTGTTCATATCTTTAGTAGGTTTCTTATCTGCATTATTAGTATTCCTAAACAGTCTAATATTATTTTTATTCTCAACAAATTTAGGTTTCCTACATTCAATAGCTCTATGTACAAATCCATGATAGTTATAACAATAACCATTAAGAGGTTTAAATTGCTTACATGTGCAATCTTTCTTCATATGACCAATACTATTACAAGCAAAACATCTACCTTTGAATTCTCTTTTCATACCTTTCGATGATTCATCTTGCTTCGGTGATTCTTCTTCTTTAGGTGTATCTTCAGATTTGTTGATCTCATCAGAATTCTTCTCATCTAAGCTTTCAGATAATTTCAGATCTGGTTCCTTGCTTTCATCATTTGCTTTAGGAGTGTTAAATCCAAGACCAGTCTTATCATAGAATGGTTTCTAAAAAGATTCTTGTGTATCAATCTTCTCACTAGTTGAATATAGCCTTTCAAGTTGTTGCTTGGATTAAGTCAGTTCGCCTTTCACAATCTTTTTTTATTTCTCAAGTTCAGCATACTGCACATTGACTTTCTCAAGTTCAGATGTTACATTTCCAAGTTTAGATTTCAGTCCTTCATTTTCAATTTTTAGACTTTCATTCTTAGATTTCAGATTTTCTTCATTCTTGCCATTTCCATCTTTCAAACTAAGCTTCAAATTTGGTATCTTCAATTCATGCTTAAGGATCTCATTTTCTTTTTCCAAATTGTCATCACAATCTTTGATAAGAACTTCAGATTTCTTTTCAGATCTCAAATCTTCTAATTTTTTTTCAACTTCTCAATGAGGTTCTTTGCATCATCATATTTTCCTTTCAGAGTGTCTCTTTCATCAGTAAGCATATCAATCTGTCCAAGAGCTTCTTCAAGATTCTTCTGTAGTTGATCCATATCCATAGAGATCTTACTCAAGCTGCTAGGCTTTCCTTGAATGATTCTTTTCTGAGTAAGTAAAATCTGATACCAATTGTTAGAAATAGGGAATACTGAGAGGGGGGGTGAATCAATATTATACAAAATTTATCTCTTTCCCAATTATGGATATAACAGATTATCTTTGTACATGCATAATATAAGAAGCTAAACAACATGCATAGCAATAAAAGTAAAGAACTCATAACACATGATTTGTTCTTGAGGAAACCCTGGCCAAGAGAAAACCCTAGTGGGGATGCTACCCACAAAGATCCACTAATCAAAATTATCCTATTAAGGATGTTGACCTTGTTAGGAGTCTATTACAAACATATAGTGTATTAGTCCTGATTAAGGAACTATAGGCCTAGTTAGAAGCCTCAACCCTGTTAGGAGTTGGTAGTACAAAATGTGATCACCAGCTAAGTCCACTACCCAAATAGGTAATGTACAATATACACTGATTACAAAATAGGTCAAGGTACATAACCTTATTCTGCTTGCATCAATATCTCTTCGCTGATCTTTCACTGTCGCTATTACATATGCTTCATATACTTCGCATCATACTATTACAAATGTTTGTTGCTTATTACAATTTCTTACACTTTAAAATTGCAAATACATTTACATATATACCAATAGCTTTAACAAAGAGTAACCATCTAAGATGTAATCTGTTTATATTGTTGAGACATTATTTTCATAAACAAAATAATTCCTTAACTCTTTACCAATTCTGCATTCAAATACTGTCCTGTTGGCTTCACACTGTCTTCGATAAAACTATCATAACTTCTTTAGTACATGCCCTACTAACTTTCACTCTAAGATGGATGATCATTAGTCACCATAGAGTCTATTTTCAAGTGCACAAGCACTGAACTCACTCCAGTCAATGTCGCAAACAAAAACTATGTCTGGGTATACTGGTAAAAATACTGTCTCATACTTAGACAAATATGCAATGTGCTTTGTCATACTTGCTCTCTAACTTGTGTGATCTTCATGTGGATCATATGTTTCCATAATGACAACATCTATGCAATCAACTTAGCCAAATTGTCAACATAATGCTTCTGAGTATTTTAACTTAGAAGAAAACTTCTGACAGGCCTCACATCTCTTAACGAATTGGAAAGAATCTTTGAATAATGTGGGCCAAAAATAGCTAGCTCTTAAGATCTTATGAGCAGCGGTCTTTGCATAATAATGTCCCTCACAAACACCAGCATGCATTTCATTCAAGACTTTCCCACTTGATATTTGTCAAGGCAAAAAAACAAAACTCCATATCTATTTTTCTAGTACAAATCCCCTTGTATTAATGTGTACTTTTGAGCTTGTAATCTTAAGGCTCTCTTTTGATTGTCAGTCATATAATCTAGACATCTGACATTCTTAATATGATAAACAATTTCAACATAATATGGTTACATTTCAATACTTGTTATTGTCAAATCTAATATCCCTTCACTATTAACTTGGACCAAATCCATGTTTTCCTTAGTCATTAAATTAGCCAGACCTAGTCCTCTTACTAGCTTAGTAATATGAATTTCCAAATTGAATTCCTTGATCCTAATAATCCATTTACATCTTTTATCAGTAACCTCCGACAGTGTGAGAACATCCTCCACTGCTGCATGTGGAACATATGCAATAACCTTAGCACACACTAGGTAAGGTTTGAAAGATTTTACAACTTTTACTAATGCATATGCCTAATTTTCCATCATCTCATAATTTATCTCAGCATCCTGCAAAGACTTACTAAAGAATGCAATTGGATGTTCAAAATTTTCTTTATCCTTTTGTAACAATACAACAACAATAGTGTGAAATGATGCAAAAGAGAATAATGAGAAAGGTTTTCTGTAGTCAGGAGATTTCAATATAGGTTCCTCTTGAACAACCTCTTTAATTTTGTCAAAAGCATGCTGAGCTTCAATAGTCCATTGGAACTTAACATCCTTCTTAAGTAACTTGACTATTGGCTTGACAATTTCAGTAAAGTTGGCAATAAACCTTCCAACAAAATTAATTTTCCCCAGAAAAGATTGTACACCCTTGAGATATTTTGGTGCAGTGACCTTCTTGATGGCCTCTACCCTTTCTGGATCAATTCTTATTCCTTCCTTTGATACAATGTGTCCTAACAAATTTCCTTCTCTAACTGCAAAGTTACACTTCTTTGGGTTTAGGGACACACCATACTCCAGAGCCTTGTTAAATTTTTTTTCAAGATGAGAACAATGATCTTCAACTTTATTGGAATAAGAAGTCATGTCATCTTGGTAGACAACCATAAACAAATCTATATACTCCTTGAATGCAATGTCCATGACTCTTTGGAAAGTTTCTCCAACATTTCTAAGACCAAATGGCATTTTGACATACACGTAAGTTCCCCAAGGTGTAGTGAATGTAGTTTTAAATTGCTCAAATTCTTTTACCAACACCTGGTTGTATCCTAAGAAACTATCCATCATAGATAACAATTCACATCTAGTAACTTTATGTAGCATTACTTCCATGTTGGGAAAAGAATAATTGTCTTTTAGAGATGCAACATTCAAGTTTCTAAAATCCACACATAACCTAATTTCACCATTTTTCTTTATGACTGGGATTAGGTTAGATACCCAAGTTGAGTGCCTTATGGGCTGAATTATCCTTGCATCACTCAACTTAACCAGTTCCTGTTGCATTTTGGGAGTTAATAATGGGTTTAGAGGTCTCTGTTTCTATCTAAATGGCTTAACATCTTGCTTTAATGGGATCTCATATTGGAAAAGGTCCTCTCTATAGGCTTTTAGGTCATCATAAGACCTTGCAAACACATGCTTGTGTTTTCTTAATAACTTTATCAGATTGTATCTTATTTGAGGATCTAAACCTTTTCCAATATAAATCATCTGAGGTGTATTATGTGATCCCAAATTCACTTCTTCTAAATCCTCTATCTTAGCATTACTAGTCTTTAACATGTGATCATCCTGGATACTATATAATGATTTTAGTTCAGTTAAACCTTTGGGAATGTGATTTGTATTCAATTGGATTACCTCATTTCCCAAGACCATATGTTTACCATCAATTTCCTCAACCAAAGTGTTACAATCTATAATATGATATTCATACATATCAAGGCATTGAATAAACATTAAAATGTCATGGTCATCTTCAAAGACCTGCCAGTTGTAATTATTGTCTGGAACAATTGGCCTACTTTTTATTTCCACTATTGATACTCCAAATGAAGTTATATCATCTCTCTTTAAAGAAACATTAGCTAAGAAATCAGCCATAATGTTTTTAGACCTTTCCACCCAACACATATTCAAAGCATCAAAGAGCTCAATTTGATCCCAAATAGCATGTTTATATAGTTTTAATCTATCATTGTTGACAACATATTTGGACCTAACTTGTGCTACTATAAGCTCAGAGTCACCATAAACTTTTAAACACTTTATCCCATGTTTTATGGCAATATTCAATCCTAAAGATAGTGCTTCATATTCAATAGTGTTATTTGTACACTAAAAATTCAATAAGAAAGAGTACTTGAAAGTGGTACCTGATGGAGATATGAATAGGACTCCAGCTCCTGAACCTTCCTTTGAACAAGCTCCATCAAAATACATTTTCCATAATCCATTTTTTTGTTCCTTCAATTCCTTAATTAGTGGGTTTGTGTCTTCTTCTTGTGGAATGAGTTTTTCCACTCTAAAGTTTTCCATATCAAAATCCACACAACAATTCAAATCATCAGCATCATTTAATTCAATCATGTGTGGGGTCCTACTTTCTGTGGATACTTTGACATTATTTCCATCAATGTTAAAAGTTTCAAAAGACAAATCACATTGGATACTACCTCCCATTGAAGCACTCCATTTTCTGGATAGCAACATTCCATACTGAGGTGGGATGTCAACCACCAAGACACTCATAATTAGCAGCCTACTTGGGTATACTGCCAGCCTATAAGGTAATGCTTTAATAGTACCAACAATTGGTACTTCTCTTGAGTCCATGACCTGACATATTCCATGAGGTGTATCCACTTTCAATCCCAGAGACCTCATTACTTCTGCAGGCATAACAATATTAGAAGCTCTTGAATCAATCATGCAGTTCTTTAAAAGCTTCCCATTTACTACTAAAAATAGAAAGAAAGGATCAACTATCCCTGATGCAGTACCAACAACATTTGTATCCAAATAAATTTGAGAAATTTCAAAGATAATTTCCCCATATTGGTTTTCACTTGAGTCATTTACAAAGGCAATCAATTTATCAACCTTAGTGGCACTTTGGGTATCAACAGGAGTAACTCCATTCACCCAACTTAAGGCTTTCTCTTTGTGTTCCTCTATTCTCATCATTTCTAGCAAAGGAACTTTGACAATAATTTGTGATAACAACTTACTCATGTCAATTAGGGTATACTTTGGGTCAACTATATTTTGTTTAATAATAGTGACTTCCTTGTTTTCTTCATCTTCAGTGAGGCTAGGATGATCCTTGTTTTGGGTTTTAAATTCCTTTTGGGAAGAAACAACAGTCTCCTCAAGAGGTTTAGCCTTCACTCTATAAGTCATATTAGGAGTGGCAAAAGTGACATTTTTCTTGATCTTAGTTTTGCTGACAATCTCAGCAACTTTCTATTTGTCTTGAGATTGTTTCACATCCTTTTTTGATTTCTTGATGAATATATTAGCCAGCTTATAATTTGGATCACCTACCACCCTTTTTCTTAGATTATAATTACTCTTGGCTTGAGTAACCATATGTGCTATGATTTGTGCAATTTCCTCATCAAAAGGCCTTCTTAGCACAACTAGTCCATCATCCCTCAAAGTATTACACTGGACTTTATCTAATTGACCATCTTTCTCATTAGAGAAAACTTGTTGATGGTAGACCTCATTCCTAACTTGGGAACTAGAAACATCTTGACCCTGATCCTCTTCAGTGGAGTCTATTTCATCATACATACATGAAGAAGTCATGGCACATCCTCGATCATCATAAGACTCTTCATCATTACTTTCTTGTTCTCCATCTATAGAGACAATTTGTAAAACTACATAGTAATAAGGGTCATGAGGTGATTGACAAACAATACACCATGGAACATCATCATTCATGTTTACTAAGTTCTTGTGTAATGGGTCAGGAGTTTTATCACTCGATTTATCCCTTCTCTCAAGAAGTATTGGTTTTCCATCCTTCTATTGAGTGTTATAGGGATAGGTCTGCATCCTTGGTAACTTGTTGAAGCTATTAAAAGAAGGTCTATCATTTTCATCCAATCTATTGTTTCTACTCTCACCAAGTTTCAAATATTTTATAGCTTTCAAGATTTTCTTCAAACTATCTTCCACTTTTGGTTTTGTATCAGATTTCCCCGATTCCTTTCTATTTGAAACTTGAGGTTTATAATCATCCCTTCTCCCCAATTTTTTTGATATTCTTCTATTGCTTTCTATATTAATGGCCACTTTATAGGCTTCAGTAAGATTTCTAGGGTTTTTGTCAAATAAAATATACCCCATCTTTGAATCAAAAGCACTTAAGTAGGTGACCAAACATATTTTGTCATCCAACCTGATAACTTGTAACAACTTGTGCATAGCCTTCTGAAATCTAACATTGAACTCAACAATACGCTCATTTTGGTTCTTCTTGATGTTATTGAACTCATTCATCATGAAACCTTCATTAGTTTTATCACAATATTGTTCCTTAAAACAATGCTTGAACTATTCCCATGAACTTATGCTAGCATGAGGCAAATTTCTAAACCAATCTCTAGCATCCTCAGTCAGAGACTGAACAAAAAGTTTCATAATTACATCATCGGGTTCTATGTTGTAGTCATCTATTACATCAATGAATCTCTTCAAGTGTTCCTCACAAGTGACTACATTACTTCCAGTGAATTTTGGGAGTTTTTCCCTAATTTCAGCAGGGATAGGATTAGGGTATATGGGTATTCCACAAAAAACCAACTGCTTGTGTCTCTCATGAATGGATCCTATCTGAGATGGGCTAGCACCTAAAGATGTAGATGTTTGAATATTTGAAATAGTGGAGACCTTATGGATAGTAGATGAAGGGATAGTTTTGGTAGTATTCAAAACATTTGCACCTTTTACTAAGGAAGTAGATACTGTATTGGTAGGTCTTGAAGATTATCTAAGAAACTCAATGTTTCTTTTCATCTCAGCTGCAGTAGCCTCTAGCTCTACCTTCTCTAATTCTTTAGCCAAAAATTCTTGTTCTCTTTTGGCCTTTTCAAGGTCAACATATAATCTTTCTACTTGATCTAAAGAGTTTTTGGTAGGATTGGGTTCACTAATTGAAATTCCTACAGCTTTTTGTTTACACTTATCCTTAGGGTTTCTTATTTCATGAACTTCTTGGATAATGAGTTGTTCCTTTGTTTTTTTTGATGTGGGAACATAATTTATAGCTTCATAATCCAATAATTGTCTCTTCAATTGTTCAACTCTTATCATAGCATGTCTAATCTTTTCTTCTTTCTCTTTCTCTCTTATTTGCCTTATTTCAGCTTGTTCCTGAATCTTCCTTTCTAATTCAAACACTTCTTCAAAAATTTCTTTAGAATTTCAGAGAGTTGTTTTTGATGAAGAATTTTGGGCAAGGACTTCCTCCTAGTGGTTATCAAGCACTTGGTGGTCCTGTAAGGAGGAACCAAGGGGGAAAGAAGGAACAAAGTCTTGTCTATTCCTACTTTGTCTCCTAGACCTTCTAGTATTTACAGCGACTCCTCTTATGTGAGGTTGTGCTCCCCCTCCATCCTTTTCAGAGGGTGAATAATATTCATCATACTGATCTACACCCAAATCAACCACTTCCTCATATTCTGGTGTATTTCCCTCTTTATTTTCTTGAACAGGGTCCTCAGTCCTCACATTTCCTTTTTGTTTCCATGTGAAAGACATGTCATTGTTGTTTCTTTCCCTCCTCATTTGATTATGCCTTGAGGTAGTTGGAAATTCTCCTTCTAAATTTTCCTCTGCATGTTCTTTTCTCCAGGACCTTGTATTTCTATGGCTCATTGTAAAATAATGAATGTCTTGAGCACTAGTATAGAGATTTTGTAGAGAGTCACCACCCAAGTTGGTTGGGAATTTGGAGATTTTATTCTTGGGAAAGTATATGAACAAAACTTCAAAAGGACAAGATATATAGAGAGATAAAGGGACAACTCTAATCTTCAATGGCGATTGACTGGTGTGAAATAAGTAGGCCAGGAGTCAAACTCAACTTGAAACCTATGTTACTTATGACTTTGTAAAATATTGTATCCCCAACAGAGTCGCTAGTTTGTTAGAGCTTTTTCTTGGGGGATCAAACTTGGTAAATATGTGTGCTGGGTAATTTGAACTCTCAAGTTTGCAAGAAAGAGTCTAATTGATGAGGATTGGATAGAATCCTCCTTCTTCTTTGAGCTCCATAGGACTCAGGTGGGCATTTCCTATGATGATTTACTATGTTTCAAGTAAACTTGGAATGGTGGATTGTGTTCTTCACTGCTATGCTATTTATCTTTCAACTTATCTTAATAAAACATCACTACTCTGCAAACAACCTAGACAATCCTAATACATAGGATAGCAATAGAAATCATAAATGTGATAGCATAGACTAGTGGTATAAGGACATTCATCCTTCTTCTTTTTCTAGGTTCAACTCAAGGAAGGGTAACCTTTTGGTTCTCTCTTTAAGGAATCAATAAATATAAATCATATCACTTGGATAGAATTTCTTCAAAAACATATAGATAATTCTTGGAAAAGTAAAAGTATTGGTAATGAGATAAAATTTAGTGCTTTAAAAATTATGAAAGATAACTTATAAGAAACAAACACTAAACTAGTGCCTAATCCAATGGGAAAAAAGAGTCTTGAAATGCAAATCCACAAGGTTATCTCAAAAGAAATACAACAACATGCCTTGCAAAAAATCTGCATTCTGAATAGGATGCCTTACAAACTATTTTGTCAATTTTTAGGAATGGGAACACTAAGAGGGAAGGGGGGGGGGGGGGGTGAATCAATGTTCACTATATTTTAACTTTTAACTTTAATATTTATACTGAACTTAAATGCTTAATTATTGAATTAAACATTCATATAAACATGAAATATGAAATCAACACATGACACCAATATGGTTAGGGGGAAACCCAAATAGGTAAAAACCCGGGTGGGAATTGACACCCACTAATATTCTACACTAGTGTTTTGTGATCCTTGTTAGAAGATCCTTAACCTTGTTAGGAGTTTCTTTACAATGCTTTAAGTATAGTAGACCTTGTCAAGGGTCAGACCCTATTAGGAGTCTTTTATAATAATCCTTGTTAGGGAAGAGGATGCACTATCCTAGAGCTCACTGCTCAAGAGGTGAAGGCTACAACCTTATGATCTCAGATACACACTATATCTACCAGATGAACTATCATTGTGACACTACTTGTTAGATCAGTTCCTTTGATGCGCTGATGATTTGACCTATAAAAAAGCTCTAATACATATTCTAGTGTCTTTGCACACTTCTGATCTTCTTTTCTTAACTATCTATCAACATCCATACCGAATACAATGGGCACATCTTATATTTATACACATATACAAAATAAACAACTAGGTCGGCCCTTAGACCTAATACATACAACACTTCCAAATGAATTGGCTTAAGCGTGCTTACAAATAAACATGTATACATGTCAAAAACCTAAATAAAATAGGTGCATAGCCTTTACACCATTACATTATATCCACAAACCAAAATACTAACTGTCGGCTCCATCCTTTGTTCTTCTCTGGCACACATTGGCTGTGCAACTTCAACTGACTGTAACTTTCTCATCCTTGCACATCTCATCATGTACTCATAGAATAAGCATGAATATAGTCAAATCAACTTAACTTCTAGGGTGCATACCATAATTCTACTATATGCACTTGCGCTGATGCTCTGAGCTACAGGAACTTTGTACACTGTCTAGTCTTCAACACTTAACTAATTTCTGATCTTCTCTTCAAGTATGCTGACTCCAAACTACTATATGACTTTTTTTCCATAATGAAAACACTATATCAAGTCATATACATCAATATAGAAAACTTTCCAACAATCTCCCCCTTTGTCATTGATGGCAACAAAGGAATATGGCCAAGTTACTAACTGTCCCTTAACACAAAGACTTTTGTCTTCTATACATTTCTTATACATAATCTTATATCTCCCTATATTATAATCCATATTCTATACATAACTCCCCCTTTGACACTAGGTGTACCAAAAAACTATATCTACACATACTTACTAAGGGAAAACATTTGTCTTAACGTTTTGGATCTCCTTTTTCCAAAAAGTTATCAAAGAGTTAACTATCTGGAGATGGGCGCATAATGCATATTGAAGCTTCTCCATTTTCTTCAATTTTGTGGTAGGACCTTGATCATATGTTACCATTGTGGCATTAATAGCCTTGATGTTCTGATTGAGAATGTCTAATGAGGGCACAAGAGCATTCCTTAACTGAGTCTATCTAGACCTTATCTTTGCCATCTCTTTCTCTGCCTTCTCAATTTTTTCCAACTGACCTTGGTAGACATTTTTTCACATGTTCACATCAGTAGATGTGTCTTTCATTGAACTCTTCACCTACTCAATCATAGCTTCTGCCTCTTTTATTTTCTTAAGATGGGCATCAGTAAGATTATCCTGATCCATGCAGTCTGCAATGAATTTCCTTCCTTGATCAAAAAATTATTTTAAAGATGCTTGACCAGTCTTGAGTGAATTCAAATCTAGTTCAAAGTTGCTCATCAACTCATTCAATCTCTTCTTTAGATACTTTTCTTCTACAAATTGGGATGTAGATTCTTCAAGGCTTGAGAAATTATTTTTGAACTGAGAAATGATTGTACTTACATCATCAACAGAGTGTACCTTACACACTTTCTTGTTTGTAGGAAAAAAACTATTTAGTATGTTCACTGATTCCATAAGAAGAGGATTTCTCATTACTTGTTTCTCCTTTGCCTTCTCCATAGCTAGGACACTGAACTTAATCATGTCTTCTTCTCTCCATGAGTCCAAACTAGATGTGTTAGGTGTCAAACTTGACAACAATGCTGAGGAGGGAGATATGGGAGTGCTATCCATCACTTCTAGTTTTACCTTGGCTAGTTCAAGAGAATTTTCATCTTTCTCTTGTTCTTTTGCTTCTTCTTCTTCTTTCTCATCTATTATATTTTAAATCAACACATCTTCTTGATGAGTGGGAGGTGTGTTGCTGCATAAAATCTCAGCTTCTTGTGTGCTTACAAAAGCTTCCTCAAACTTGTCCAATTCTATGTCAGTGGCAACCATGGCTATCTCCACATTATCAATGATAATGGTGCTATCCTTGAGTGATTTTGACATGGGCACAAACTTGTCTACCTTTGATTGTACTTCCACTACAGGCGCTGAATCTTGAGGACCTGTAGAATATCCTTTGATGATCTTTGACCCTTTGGTAACCATTATGGGTACATTAGCTATGGGTGTAGTAGGTGGATACATGTTTCTATTCATAAATACCTTCTCAAAGGTTTTCTTTGTCTCTTTTGCAATTAGCTCATAATTTTTATCCATTATGTTCAGAGTTCTTATCTTAGTTCTGAGGTGAGGATTCACTAGATCTAACAACAATTTCTTTTCTTCTAGTTCACACACAGGAAGGCTATCATCAAGAATCTTTTCCCTTATCCACAGATCTTCCTCAATAGCTTGTCTCTTTTGGAATTAAAGGATATTCCATACATTGTCAGGAATCATTATTTTTAGTTCCAAAACTATCCTTTTGAACTTGATCATGTGCTTTATGATCATGCTATGAATCTCTAACTTGTCAATTTCACTATACTTATCATAAAACTTCCCTACTTGATCAATTCTTCCTTCGTCAACTATTCTAGAACTTAGCACACTGAGACTGGGTTTGAAGATTACTTCAGGAGGTTCTTGAGTGTTCCTTCTATTTCTTGTGGCTTATGAGGATGGATGAATGGTTCCAACCTCTTTCTTTCTCTTAGGAATTGCCTTATACTTGAGAGTAGTAAGGTCAATGGTTACCTTGGGTGTAGAAGGAGTATCATCTTCTTTACCCTTTTGACTATCATCTTTACCCATTCTGTCTCATAGAATTCATATGCCATAGCATAATCAATAATAGGGTGATCATTCCATTTAACATATTCATACATGAATGTTTTTTCTAGTTTCAACATGGTATCCATGTGCACCCTTAACCTATCCAACCCTACTGGTTCTTTCTTGCAGTAGATATATGCCCTAATATCCTTGACATGCATGATGCCCATAAGCGTGTGGGACAAAGCTCACTCTAGATCATCTAGGGTTGAATTAAATGGATGCTTCTTGAATAAATATCTCTTCTTCTTAGTGACATCATAAACTATGGGAGTGGCCATGAATTACTTGTTTAATCACTTTCCAACTAATCTCTGAGATAATCTGAAGACTTCTGGATCGGTACGATGAATTAGGGTTTTTGCAACTGACTAAATGCACTACAAATTACTGATAGATCAATCTCCAAGTCTTCACAACAACTTCCAAGGCTCTTTCTACTCTTCAATCACTCCGAGTTTGAATGCAATGAGTAATTAAACAACTTTATGTGTACTTAAAGTGAGAATTCCACGATTAATGCAAGTCACATAATCCAGGTTGTCACTTCAAAATTTCCAACTCAAGTTTTGTTCACAATCAGCATGTGTGCTCTTGCACAAAGGTACCTTTATACTCCAAAAGCTTAAGTCTAAAGGTGCATACTCTGAGGATGAGTATACCAGCCATGCAGGGGTCTAGAGTTAAATTAGGTCCCCCTATGACCTTGAGGGACATTCATCTAGATGTAGAGGATGCATCCATTGTGGATGCATCCAATACATTCTCATCAATCTTGTCCTTCTTTTTGTCTGACCAAATCAAGCTTGCATCATCTGAGGCTTTGAAAAAATTAACTTATCCTTCAAGATCCAAAATTGGTTCTTCGGCCTTTTTAGGGCTTTCTTGACCTTGCATCCTTGATCTATAGAACTTTGAGATATGTCCAGCCTTGTTACAAGAGTGACAGATGACTGGAGGTCTTATATTCCTTGGCACATTAACATGAGTCACCATTTTACACTGTCTAGCTGAGTGACCATTATAGTTACATATCTAGCATGTAACATTCTGAGAACTTCTTACATTTTTCTTATTTTGATTTCTCTAATCATGTTGAATCCTATTCTTCTTACTAGTCTTGCAATTCATAGCTCTATGACCAAATTTATTGCATGAATAACAGTAACCATTAAAAGGTCTTACCTCTGTACAGTTCCTCACAATGTGTCCATTCTTGTTATAAGAAAAACAAGTGCGGTCTATAGGCTTGCGCTCATTCTTAGGTGGTTCACCAATATCTTTTGTTTGATCTTTAGTCTCCTTAGCACTAGTATAGTCCTTTTGTGAATCCTTTCTTTCTCGCATGTTGTCAATCTGATTTTGTGCTTCATCATATCCAATACAGCTAGTGTCTCCTTTGGCTCTCCTTTCATACAACTGAGATTCTATCAAATTAGAACTGGTGTGCATTTTGTCAATATGATTCTTTGGTTCTTTCATTTCAGACTCCAAGCTTTCTTTGCTATTCCTTAGCTCCAAGATTTCCATCTTTGCTTTCCTTAGTTCTTCACTGAGTTGAAGGTTCTCTTTGACTTGTTTATTGTAGACTTCCTAATTTTTGATCAGCTTATAATCAAATTCTTCAAGTAGTTCTTTCATAGATGCATTTTCTGCATTCAACTTCTTGACCTTTGCTCCTAGATCACTATTATAGAATTCCTTAAAATCCTTTCTTAGCCTTTTGATAACTAATTATGCATCACTGACTTTTTCTTTTAGTTCTTCAATTTCTCTTTTTGATTTGTCCAGGTTTTCAAGAGCAGCTTCAAGATTTGTTTTTAGATGTTTCATTTCTACTTTGTCCATGATCTCCTCAAGTGGTTAAAATTCTTTGCTAAGGACCAAAGCTCTGATACCAATTGTTAGGAATGGGAACACTGAGAGGGTGGGAGGGGGGTGAATCAGTGTTCACTGTATTTTCACTTTTCACTTTAATCTTTATACTGAACTTAAATGCTTAAGTACTAAATTAAACATTCATATAAACATGAAATATGAAATCAACACATGACACCAATATGGTTATGGGGAAACCCAAATAGGTAAAAACCCCAATGGGAATTGACACCCACTAATATTTTGTACTAGTGTTTTGTGATCTTTGTTAGAAGATCCTTAACCCTATTAGGAGTTTATTTACAATGGTTTAAGTATAGTAGACCTTGTTAAGGGTCAAACCCTATTAGGAGTCTTTTATAATAGTCCCTATTAGGTGAGAGGATGCACTGTCCTAGAGCTCACTACTCAAGAGGTGAAAGCTACAACCTTCTGATGTTAGATACACACTATATCTGCTGGATGAACTGTCACTATGACACTACTTGTCAGATCAGTTCCTTTGATGCACTGATGCTTTGACCTCTAGCAAAGCTCTAATACATCTTCTGGTGTCTTCGCACACTTCTTCTCTACTTGTCTTAACTATCTATCAACATCCATACCGAATACAATGGGCACATCTTATATTTATACATGTATACAAAATAAACAACTAGGTCGGCCCTTAGACCTAATACATACAATGCTTCCAAATGAGTTGGCTTAAGCGTTCTTACAAAAAAATGAGTATACATATTTGAAACCTAAAACAATAGGCACATAGCCTTTACAACATTACATTATAGGTTGCATACCATAATTCTAACCAACTTAAATTCTAGGTTGCATACCATAATTCTTCTGTACACACGTGCGGTGATGCTCTAAGCTGCAAGAACTTTGTACACTATCTAGTCTTCAACATTTAACTGATTTCTGATCTTCTCTTCTAGTGCGCTAACTCAAAACTGCTATATGACTTTGTTGCCATAATGAAAACACTATATCAAGTAATATACATCAGTATAGCCAACTTTCCAACATCAATCTAATATTATTATCATCAAAATCTCTACACATAAGTTTACTCTGTGCAATTGATACCAAGGATTTTAATTCTCTCCTTGAGAAAACCTCATTATCAATTGAAGAAGTTTCTTAAAAACCACTATATTTTATATGCCTTACACATAAAACATACAAGACCAAACATAAAAGTAAAGAGACAACAATAATAGAAGACAAAAATTGCAGTGTATTTTTAGTAAAATAAACGTGGAGATTACATATAAAAACTCCTACTCAGAAGCTCAGACACAAAATTTTAGAAGTCTTCTCTATAGAAACTATACTCAGTTTTTCTATTATCTTTTCAAATCCTTTACAAATGGGGTTACCAATTATATATATAGCTCTACCATCTTGGAATTCTCTTATCAATGAGAATGCAACAATCTTTGGATGGTTGGAGCCCTAAATGTAGAAAGCATAAAAGAAAAAATACAACAAAAGCCCTCAGGTGGTGGAAAGACAAAAATATTTTGGACTTTTCTACTTCCTGGCTCGTTGATCACTGACACCTTTGTCTATAGATATTCATGATTGCTTCTTGAGTTAGTGCAAGATATGGTGGCTGCCATCCAGCTAACTTACACCATTCTAGTTGATAGCTTATCATCCTTGTGCTCTAAGATCAGGTGTCAGGTACTGCAGGTGTCCTCTTCAATCATCATCCAAGATATCAAAGTCAACTATAGTAGATTTGATCTACTTGGGCCTTGTGAGCTTGTCCCATGTAGTGACCTCTTCCCGTGTCGGCCATTTATAACTCTGGATATGTTGTAGTTGTTCTTTTTTCCTCCCCCATTTGGCATCTGTTATTACCTTGACATCTACTACAAATCTGGTAAGTTCCATCTCTACCTTTATGTCTTTGTCTATAGTGATATTAAATATTTCCACATCTACTTCATTACTTTCATCTAGAAATGCCTCTTTCCTAGGCAATAAAGGATCAAAATCTAATTTCCACTTGGTGAGGCTCTTCATTACACCATCCATGTCTTTAATGGGAGGGATAAACATGTTGAAATCTACACTGAGCATGGCTATCTTAGCCTCAATCTGATTTGATTTTCCCTTAAAGAGTGGCAATATTTCCTTACTTCTATTTATCTCCTCACCTACTTGTAGAACAATATCTAGAATATCAGTTCTCAAAGATTGAAAAACTGCCAATCTTTCAAAAAGTGGTGCTCTAGCCGACCAAGTTGCATAATAAACATTCAAAATTGAGACATAATTATTTACCTCTATTAGATTAGGTGAAAAACTAATCTCCCAAGAAGACCTGCATGTATAACCCTATCATATGGAAGAAGCAAAGAACAAAAAACAAGAAAAATCTATGGAGTCCAAAAAGTGAGAGACATCATATGCACAATATTACATTATGATAATCTAATCTGTTAAGAAATAAAAAGAGGTGAATCCTTATAAAAGGAATCACGAAACCCTAAAAGGAAAACCCTAAGGTTGCCTTAAGAAACTAGAGTGAATAGGCGAGTTAGTAATTAGATCAAAATGATTTAATTAATAACCCAAAAGACTGTTACTCTAACACCCCCGCTTAAGATAAGCTTAGGGAGAAGCAAAACCTAGGAGACTACTGCAGAAAGTAGGAAAGAAGGGTCCCGACAACAAGGCCTGATCAGGTACCCAAGTACAAGAAATAAACTAGATGAAGGAAACAAAGCCTCCAATCTAGGGAGTGTCCCAAAGAAAGGAACAAGAAAGAGCATGAAGCATCTCTGAAGCATGAAGCTGCAAACACTGTCAGAAGAAATTGCTAGAACCCCCACTGAAATAGTGCATGACCAGGTAGAGAAGACAAAGTCTGAAGAGCTGATGAATCAAAGAGGTGACCTCCAAAAGTAGGAATGAATGAGTTTCTATATAGTAGATGATCCATCTCACCGAAATGCATAGGTGCCTAGCCACTACATCTACCCAGTAGATAGGAACAAGAACTAAATACGTAGATCACTCAACCAAACCAAGGAAGCAATAGAACCAATAGGTGAACCCCCCCCATAATGCTGAATAGGGAGAGGGGTGATAGGAACACTGAAATGCAATGCTAGAAACATCTGCAAGAAGAAGAATCAGGAACACCAATAGTGCAATAGAAGTACAAGCATAGGATAAAGGGCGGTGTCTTAGACACACAATATGGGCTAATTGCATGGAAGGTACACTCACTTGACAAAGGTGGATGAGCACAAAAGGAAAAACATCATAACCCCCATTACACTTTATAACTGAGTGTGAGTACAAACAAACACAAGGTGCTCAAAATCCTAGATATGCAGAAGCAGACACTTTATCTTAGTGCGTTTACAAAAAAAATGCTACAGAAGAGAAGCATACAATGCTCAGAAAGTTAGAAAGAAGAGTGAGCCAGAAGAATAGAAGAAGAGATCCCTAGACCTATAGAATCCAAGTAATCCACCAGAGTGTGAAAATGAAAAACTCAAAGGAGAAAGAACCTGTAGCAAAATCTAGATAAAAGACCCCTGCCACTAAAAAAACACTGAACCAGCTTTCCGACAATATCTGGTTTGCCAAAAACAAAATCTGGATGAGCAAGATATGGCTCCCAGAAGGCAAAAAAAGACATCAGACTTTGACAGAAAAAAAACACTATCAAAATAGTAGAGCCAAAAACCCTAACCTCCATAATCAGAAAGAGCTCAAAAAGAGCTTTCTGACAATATAAAGAAGTCTGAAAAAGACCTCCTTATGCTCCAGATAGAGCAAAAACATCGTTAGGGAGTCAAAAAGGTTCCAAAATCAAATTTTAAGCCCCTGGGGCTGAAAAAAATAAGGCCCCTAGGTGCATGGCGCATGCAGGGGGCTGGAGTTGAAGCTCTCGGTCACCCATGTGACCACTAATAGGGATAAAAGGGGCCCGTACGGCTCAAATTCCCCCCAGGTGGTGTGTAGGGCAGCAGGGCTAGGGAGAGGAGTGCATGGGGTGGCTGAGCCTGGAGGAGCACGTTGGAGGAGAAGGGCTGGCGGGGCGATGGTGGTGGGGGCCGGAGGTGCCGCAACTGGTGGCGATGGCTAGAGGCGGTGGCTGGAGGTGCCGGCGATGGGGCGACGATGGTGGGACACCAATTACATTGGCCACAGAGTTGTTTAAAGCAAAAACCATGAAATATTGATTTTTTTAAATTTTTTTGCCTCAGATTTCATGTCGTACGACCCTAGGAGGCTGAAAAATTCACCTAGAAGTCCCAGAGGCCAAAAATAACAAATTTTATATGGTTTTTGACTCTCTCGGGCCTTCTAAGCGCAATGGTGGCATCTATTTTTTTCTCAAAATACCCCAAATTTTTTTTTTCTTTTTTGCAGGAAAAAAAGAAACAAAAAATAACATCCTGCAGAGAATACCAGAACTGAAAAAACTTGCTTCAAAGACACTAGAATAGGCAACAACAGAGAAGCTCTGATACCATGTTAGATTAGGTGAAAAACTAATCTCCCAAGAACACCTGCATGCATAACCCTATCACATGGAAGAAGCAAAGAATAGAAAGCAAGAAAAATCTATTGAGGCCAAAAAGCTAGAGACATCATATGCACAATATTACATTATGATAATCTAATCTGTTAAGAAATACAAAGAGGTGAATCCTTATAAAAGGAATCATGAAACCCTAAAAGGGAAACCCTAAGGTTGGCTTAAGCAACTAGAGTGAATAGGTGAGTTAGTAATTAGATCAAAATGATTTAATTAATAACCCAAAAGACTATTACTCTAACAACCTCCACCTGCAACTCAGGTAATTTATTGTAAGCGTTGAAAACCAAATCATATTTCTCCTTTAATATATCAATCCTGTGCTGCAAGATCATTATTAAGGCTTGTAGGATAGCCTCATTCTTCTCTAACCTTATCTTCTCAATATCTACAACAATCTTGTCTTCACTTGCACTCTTATTCTCTAGTAGTGTAGATTGTTTAGGTGGTGTAGGGGTCATCACAGGAGTATTTATTAACTGTTGTTGTAGATCTTCTACAGTCTTCTCCAATACTTTTTCTTTCATCATTCAAACATCCCTATCCTTCAGAAGTGCACTGTAATCTTCCAACAAGGAACCATATCTCTCTGATAATTGCTTTGTTTTATCCTCATGTGTGTGTATGTTAAACACCTTCATGAAATTAGGATTATTAACTAACAATTCAAAGCAAATACAATGCAATTTTAACTAAGAATTGAAACTAAAATCCATGACATCTCATGGTTCTCTAATTAGATGTGGTAAGTAGATCTCTCAGCTTTGTATTCCCTACTAGTGACACTTCTAAAATCATAAATATGATACTACAAATGCTTAATATATCTCACAATTCTCCATTATGCTACGATAAAATGCAAATGCAAATGATAAATGCTCTCAAATGCTCTTAATTGCTCAAGAAATTGACTATAGTAATCATGCTTTGCAAATGAATTTCTAAGATCTCTTATGCTCTCAAAATTCCTCTCATTTATAGTAAATTCCCAAGGGTAGGGGGTAGAGTGAAGTAATCATGATTTAGCCTTGGTTGAGTCAAAAACTTTGCAATGTTTTTAAATGGGGGGACAATTTAAATGTTTCTCTCAAAGCTTTGGACAAAAGGACATAACTTGTAATTTAGTATAAAGAAAAAGTAGAAAAAGAGACTAGTAAAGAATTGAAATGCTTAAGATCTGATAGAGGAGGTGAATTTATCTTAGATGAATTTACTAATTTTTGTAATGAGCATGGTATTAAAAGACAGGTCTTTGCACCGAGGACACCACAACAGGATGGCATTACTGAAAGGAGGAATAGGTCAATTGTTGATTGTGCAAGGACATTAATGATAGAAAATAATGTTGCTCAAACATACTAGAGAGAAGATGTTAGCACTATTTTTTATGTGCTAAACCAAGTACAACTAAAGAAGGACACTAATAAGACACCCTATGAGTTATGGTTTGGACACAAACCCACTATAAGTTATTTCAGAATTTTTGAAAGAAAATGTTTTATTCTAAAAGATGAAGGAAATTGAAAGTTTGACTCAAAAGGTGATGAAGGCATATTTCTAGGATATTCCAGTAAAACTAAAGCATACAAGTGTCTAAACAGAGTTACTAATAAAATGATTGAAAGTACTAATGTTCGAGTTGATGAGTTTGATGGTAAGAATGCAAAGGAAAGTATAAAGGAACTAGAAGACTATGTTAGATTCACTTACATTGAATAACCTAAGTATCTACTAAAGTCATAGATAGTGACAATAGGTCAACAGGAAAACAATACCAAGGAACATGAAAGAGAAACCAACAAGCAGGAAGCACCCACCGAGCAAGCAAATGAACCTGCACAGGATGAACAAGAAAGAAGAAATTAGATACTGGCAAGTTTTGTCAAAAGAAATCATCCTAAGACACAAATCATTGGAGATAGAGAAGTTGGCATGTAAACAAGGAGTAAGACAAGACAAGGTACATGTCTTGTTTTTGAATATGAACCGAAGAATGTAAAAGTTGCATTAGAAAATGATGAATGGGTTAATGCAATGAAAGAGGAAATATAACAGATAGAGAAGAACAAAACCTAGACCTTAGTACCCATACCTAAAGATAAGAATGTTATCAGTACTAAGTGGATATTTAGAAACAAGCAAAATGAGAATGGAGAGGTAACAAGAAATAAAGCTAGATTGGTATGCAAAGGATATGCACAGGAGGAAGGAATTGATTATGGTGAATCATTTGCACCTGTTGCTAGATTAGGAGTCAAAATGTTACTTGCATATGCTACACACAAAAAGTTCAAAGTTTACCAAATGGATGTCCAGTCAGCATTTTTGAATGGGATACTTGAAGAAGAAGTCTACATAGAACAACCTGAAGGGTTCGTGGATCTAGAAAAGAAAGATATGGTATGTAGATTACATAAATCTTTATATGGTTTGAAGAAAGCATCAAGAGGTTGGTATGAGAGGCTACATACTTATTTTTTAAGTATTGGATTTGTTAGAACAAGTGAGAACAACAATTTGTATATGAAAGGAGATACTGATGATACTATTCTTATTGCTGAAATATTTGTTGATGATATTATTTTTGGAGGTCAAGATCAAATCTATAAGTCATTTGCTGATGAAATGAGAAGTTAATTGGAAATGTCTATGTTTGGAGAGATTAAGTTCTTTCTAGGACTACAAGTGATTCAACAAAAACTTACTAAGGAAGATGAAACTACAGAGGTGAACCAGACACTGTACCAATCTATGATTGGTAAGTTAATGTATGTAGTGCATAGTAGACCAGACATAGCACATGCTGTGGAAATTGTTGCAAGTTTTTTTGCAAACCCTAGAGAGGCACACATGGTTGCTACAAAGAGAATCTTAAGATACCTGAAGAAAATAGAAGATTATGGATTATGGTATCCTAAGGAAGGAAAATTTGAACTCAAAGTCTATACCAACACTAATTGGGCTAGAAATGTGCATGACAGAAAAAGTACCACTGGAGGAGAATTTTTCTTTGGTGAAAGACTTGTTACATGGACAAGTAAGAAGCAAGCTTTCATTTCTCAGTCTACAGCTAAAGCAAAGTATGTTGCTGCTGCTACAAACTATTCAAATATTGCATATATTAAGCAAGTTTTGGAAGGTATGAATGAGGTAATCACTGAGCCAGTGATTATATATTGTGACAACACCAGTGCAATATAAACATTTCAAAGAATCTAGTGATGCACTCTAAAACAAAGCATATATCTATTAAGTATCACTACTTAAGAGAACAAGTACAGGAGAAGCAAGTTAAGCTAGAGTTTGTTACATCAAAAGAACAACTTGTAGACATATTTACAAAGCCTCTACCGAAGGATACATTTGAATACTTGAGGACTAGACTTGGGGTTTGTCCCTTGTCTACTGGTCACTAATGTGATCTAGATGTTGCATCAGCCTAATCTTATCAGAAGATCATACATGTTGATGCAACATAGTTCACACTTTGGATCATGTCTAAGGTTGTGAAAAGTTTGGAGAAGTGGAATAGATTGGCATATCAGTATACATAGATACATAGCATGCACTAGACAACAAAGAGTTACATGGCTACTACAGAGCTGAATGTTTATTTTTTTCTTTGGCATTGTTTTCAAAGGGAGAGATAAACAATATGAAACAATATGCACTGATGAAAACACTGACATCTATCTAAGGGAGAGGCAAACTAAAAGAAAGGGACAACACTAAAGATCAATTACTGAGAATAGAAGGAATCTGAGATCTGAAAAGATCATATCAGTAGAATGTCAAAGCGGCATTGATAATGTTGTTGAGTAACGTAGTGATTAAACATATTAAGCTAGGGAGAGCTTGTACATCATTTGTTCACAGAGTTGTAGAATACATGTTTGGTATGTGTATGGTATATTTCATATTACTTGATTTGTCGTCAATGCCAAAGGGAGAGATTAATGAACTACAACTAATTGAGGACCTAATTGAAGATTTTTTATTAGAGATCACTGAGTTGCTAATTAGATATGTAATATGATTAAATCAGTAATATGTTGTCATTAATGTCAACTAGTTTGACAACACTTATCTTGTAAGTTACAATACATAAACATCTATAGAAAAGGAGTAAGAGAGATGAAGATGTTGAAAATTTGGCTGAGTTTGTCTCATAGATGTTTTCATTATGGAAACATATGATCTACATGAAGATCACACAGGTTAGAGAGCTAGTATGTCAGAGCGCAATGCAAATTGTCTAAGTATGAGACAGTGTGTTTTTGCCAGTGAACCTAAAGATAGTTTTGATTTGTGATGTTGATTGGAGTAAGTTTAGTGCTTTTTCACTTGAACATAGACTCTATGGTGACTATTGAAGACTCAACTTGGAGGGCAAGTCATTACAGCATGTACGGAAGAAGTTATGACGGTTTTACTAAAGACAGTGTTGAGCCGACATGACAGAATATGAAGACAAAATTGTTAAAGAGTTAAGGGGTTATTTTGTTTATCAAAATCATGACTTAACAATATAAAGGGATGACATCTTAGATGTTAACCCTTGGATAAAGATATTTTGTAATATGATAGCTGACTGGAAAGTTATTAATCTTAATAACTTGTATAAAGATATGTAAAAATGTAATGTAATGAAGAAGTAATGTATATGCAAATGTAATAGCGAAAGTGAAGAGCAAAGAAGAGATATTGATGCAACAAGTATAAGGATATGTACCTTGATCTATTTTTTTTAATCAATGAATATTATATATTACTTGTTTGGGTAGTGGGTTCATTTGGTAATCACATTTTGTACTGCCAACTCCTAACAAGGTTGAGGCTTCTAACAAGGCCTATAGTCCCTTAATCAGGACTAAGACACTATATGCATGTAATAGACTCCTAACAGGGTCAACATCCTTAACATGATACTTTTTATTAGTGGATCTTTGTGGGTACCATCCCCACTGGGGTTTTCCCTTGGCTAGTGTTTCCTCAAGAACAAATAATGTGATATGAGTTCTTTAGTTTTATTGCTATGCACATTGTTTAGCTTTCTATGTTATGCATGCGTTAAGATAATTGGTTATATCCATAATTGGAAAAATGTAAAATTTTTTAGAATACTAATTCACCCCCCCTCTTAGTATTCCGTATTTATAACAATTGGTATTAAAGCCAGGTCACTTAGAAAAGAATCATTCAAGGAAAGCCTAGCAGCTTAAGTAAGATCTCTATGGATATGGATCAGCTACAAAAGAACCTTGAAGAAGCTCTTGAATAGATTGATATGGTTATTGAAGAAATAGATACTCTGAAAGGAAAATATGATGATGCAAAGAACCTCATCGAGAAACTGAAAAAAAAATTGGAAGATCTAAAATCTGAAAAGGAATCCAAAATTCATATTGAAGATTGTGATGACAATTTAGAAAAAGAAAATGAGATCCTTAAACATGAACTAAAGATAGAAAATCTAAAGCTAAGTCTAAAAGATGGAAATGGAAAGAATGAAGCAAATTTGAAATCTGAGAATGAAAATCTTAAGCTTGAAAATGAAGGGCTAAAATCTAAACTTGGTAAAGTAACATCTAAACTTGAGAAAGTCAATTTGCAGTATGTTGAACTTGAGAAATACAATACAATTGTGAAAGGAGAACTAACTCAATCTAAGCAGCAACTTGAAAGACTATATTCAACTAATGAGAAGATTGATGAACAAATATCTTATCAAAAACCATTCTATGATAAAACTGGTCTTGGATTCAACACTTTTAAAGAAAATGAAGAAAGCAAGGAACCAGATTTGAAAATATCTAAAAGCATAGATGAGAAGAAGTCTGATGAGATTAAGAAGTTTGAAGAACCACCTAAGCAAGAGGAATCACCTAAAGGTATGTAAAGAGAATTCAAAGGTACATGTTTTTCTTGTAATACTGTTGGTCATATGAAGAGAGATTGCACATGTAAGAAATTTAAATCTCTTAATGGTTATTGTTATAATTGTCATGGTTTTGGACATAGAGCTATTGAATGCAAAAAACCTAAATTTGTTGAGAATAAAAATAATAGTAGAATGTTTAGAAATACTAACCATGCAGATAAGAAACCTATCAAAGATATGAACAAAAGAAATGGAGTAGTATGTTATAGATGCAACAAGGTTGGACACATTGTTAGAAATCATAGATCACAGATGAATCAGCCTGGACCAAGATATGGAAACAATGAAATAGTTTGTCAGATATGTAACAATATTGGACATACAACAAGGTTTTGCAGAATGAACAATAGAGTTTTTCATACTAATCCTAACCCTAGAAGTCATGTAAAAAGAAATTAAGATGCAAGCAATAGTCAGAAAGGATGTTCTAGTAATTCAGATGAAGTGAAGTCTGTTAAAAGCACAAATCAAGGAGACATAGTCAACACTGAAGGCAGTCAAAAAGGTGAAGTATTAAATGGTAAGAATGGATCTTTACCTGACCCATCTCAAAGTACTTAATTCATGAAAATTACAATAGAATAGGAACCTAGATTAGTGTAGAAATTGATATATGATGAACTGAGTCTTGTGTAGTTAATGTAAGGTATTATATGATGTTCTAATGCTATGGTTAAGAGTGCAAAGAAAAATATTATGTTTGTGAGATTGCAAGAAATTTTAAGTTTTGCAAGTTAACAGAATCAACTTTTTGGAAAGAAGCGGCAAAAGAATTGAATGCGATGTCATATCTAAGTGAGATTGAAATAATAAAAGGTCATGGATGGTATCATTTGATCATCAAAGTGAATAAAAGTGTTAAGGAGATCAAAGAGCAGTGACTGGAAGAGTTTTGCAAGGATTTGGTGAAGAATTTTTGTGTCAAATCTACGCAAGCCCTAAATCTCAAAATCGAGGTATTTTACTTGGCAGATCTTTAAATTAGTTAAGAAATTAGAGGAAATCATGGATATTTATTTGATTCACAATGTCAGAGATAATAATAGACCTAAAATGAAAAGGGAACTAGTAGAACCCTTGGAAGATGATCCTAGGTTAGCTTTATCATCCGTACCAGATGGAGTTTTACATCTAGAGAATGTTAGAAGTTATTTGGGATGTAAACTAGAGACTATCAGTGATAGTGACTTCATAGAGGAATATTAGAAGATCTATAATCAAGACATGTCATTGAAAGTAGGGTTTGAGCATTTGAAAGATAATGAGATCATTAAGTATGATTTACAATATGAATTTGATAATGAAGAATGTACCAAGATAATCCTAAGAAGAATTCACAATGGAAAGTTTTGGTTAGATGAAAGAGTGATAGATATCATAGTTGACTTAATTCATGAAGTAATTGGACTATCTAAAATTGGAGCCATTCCTTTGAATGAGAAAAACATGAGGAAAATAGTCATAGACAACACAAATTCATCCTACAATGGTAGAGGAATAGTAATTAGCAAGATACAAAAAGATGATGTCAGATACTTGTGTAAGATCCTAACAACTAAGTTTTGTGCTAACTCGAGAGAGAATGACATGGTAGCTAGAATGATACATGTAGCTTATTTTATGTGTGTTGATAAAGTAAAAGTTGACATGTGTGAGATTTTGAGGATAGAGTTGTTTGAGAATTTGGAAAAGATAAAGAAGACTAAGTATTCACAGTTTAGATTCTCATCTTTAATCACTTATATGTTCTTTCATTTATTGAGAAGATTTCTATTCACCATTAGAAATGACTGGAATGATGGCCAAACTACAATGGAAAGGATTAACCTAGTGTATAGGAGGAATGTTATTGATAAAGTAAATGAAACTGTAGTGTTGGTAATTAAATCATTTCAGAATTTGATGTCTAGCAGATCAAGGATCCCATAGTCTCTTGTGGAGAAGTATAAAAATGAGATATGTTTCATGGTTGATACTGACTTTACTTACATTGAAGCAGTATAACCTAGAATAGATTTCATTGACCCACTTGGCTATGAGATATCTGAGATTGAGATAGAAGAGTATGTGAGTAGATTACTTAAGTGCAAGTTGGATACTCATTGTAATAGGTTTAGAACCTTTAAGGAGAACTTCAACTCTACAAAAACCATCCTTGAAGAGATGTAGTCAAAGAAAAGTGTTGAGAGTACAATCAAGAAAATTCTAAAAGATACAGGGATGACTGAACATGAGTTCTTGGTAGCCAAGCAAATAGAAACAACAGTTAGAGATATTGGACAAAAAGAAGTTTTGTCTATTCCACCTCTATCATCAATTGTATCATAGCAAGGGGAGACACAATTTAAGGTAAAAGTGGAAGAAACAGAGAAGGATAAAGAAACAAGAATATCCACTAGATCAACCTCCTCCACACCTAGCAAAAGAATAAAAGAGATTGCTACTAGAAAGGGTAAGAGGCAGAAGACATTGGTGCCACCAGTTCAAAGGAAAGTTGTAGAAATCAAAGATGATGAAAGCACTCCTATTAAGAAGAAAACTTGGAAACCTCGATTTGAGAAGGTTAATGAATAGATCATTCAATATGGAGACTTTACAAATATGAACAAATATTATGATCTCTATGATTATGCAGAAAGACTGAATCTAGAAAATGCAGTGGTGAAGCATATGATTTTATCTGATAAGAAATTTGATACAATTCAGGGTAAGATACCTAATTACTTGTACAAGAAACTTGTAAATAGAAAGAAGAGAGCATTAGAAGAAGACATAACTATTAGAGAAAAGTTTATAAGAAAACTTTGTGTTGTGAGAGATGAAGTACACTTCAATCAGATTATGAAGGATCTAAGCACCCATTTGAGAACCAAGAAGAGAACTATTCAGATTATGGGAGGTAGATATGAAGAAAGTAACACAAAAATAGAGAAAGAAATCATTAAGGTTATGACAGAGAATGCTGGAGAATCATTAGTTGCAGTAGAATCCAAAGATCAAGTAGAAGAAGCAAAACAAGAGGACATTCCCTCTCCACCAGCCATAAATATTGAGGAAAAAGTAATGAATGTTGAAGGAACTAAGATCACCTTGGATAGTGATGATAACTTATTCAAGAATCTTGAAAACATTATTGACAATTTGGCTTTTGAAGAGCAAGATAGTACCAAAGAAGAATAGAAGACATAAACCAAAACTGTAGAACCTAAAGTGACAGAGAAACAAGTACCTATTCACACTCAAGAATAAATTAGTCTTACACCTGAGACTGGAAAGAAAAATTAAATTGGTTCTATGATTGAGAATTTGGGAAAGGAAGTAGATGATGATGATCAGATGGAATTGATCACATCTTTGAACAAGATCATCGGAAAGAACAAGAAAGTAAAGAGTCTTGAAGGATGCCCGAAGGAGCTTACTAAGAAGTTACAAGGCATTATTACTACAAAAATTATAGAATATGACCCTCTAGAAAGAGAAAAGAAAGTAATGAATACTTTTGATGATGAGTTTAGAAATATATTTGATATAGCAAAGATGAAAGCTCAAGCAACTTATGAGGCCAAAACACTTTTGGACATTAGTCAGAATATCATAAATGATGTCAATAACCTTGATATTTGTATAAAGGACTTGAGAAATAATTTAGAAAGATGAAAATCCTTGTACATTTAGTGTACAAAATCAGAGAACTTGGTAGCAGAGGAAGTTCAAAAGATGAAGATGAAGGAAGCAGAAATTCAGAATGAGACAAACCTTCTTTCGAGCCCCAATGTGAAGATATTTGATATTGAGCAGAAAATTCACAAGATTTATGATGAAATAAGATTTTTGAAAGCTGACAAGGATGGGAATCTAAAGAGATTCACTCTTTTGAGAGAGCACATTTCTATAAACTTGAGCACTATTGAAGGGCAATTGGAAGAATGTCTTTCAACCAAGACATCTTTTCAGAAGTTTAGTTATGAAAATCTCCAAGCATGTGAGATTGCATGTTATGGATTGTGCACACTACTTAGTGTGGTAGATTCAATTAAGAAATCATGGGAGAAAGAGTTAGAGGCTATGAAGATCAATTTTGTAGATTGTGTTGCAAGCCTACCAGCTTTGCAATATTGAATCGAGGTATAACTTTTTGTGAACACAATTTTGTCACCCTCCTTACCTTTTTTGTCATTGTTGTCAAAGGGGGAGAGATATATAGCAAAAAATTGATAAGGATACATAATCTTAGGGGGATTACAGTATATAGAGAGGATTCATGAAGTCATAAGGACAGTATATATATATTTTGTATTATGGCCACAATTTTGAAATTTTTGAGTCTAAGACTTAGCCAATTTTCTCATATGTTGCCACCAATGACAAAGGGGGAGATTGTTGGAAATTTGGCTAAGTTGGTTACATAGATGTTGTCATTATGGAAACATATGATCTACATGAAGATTGCACAGGTCGAAGAGCTAGTATGTTAGAGCCCAATGCAAATTGTCTAAGTATGAGATAGTGTGTTTTTGCCAGTGAACCTGAAGATAGTTTTGATTTGTGATGTTGATTGGAGTAATTTCAGTGCTTGTGCACTTGAACATAGACTCTATGGTGACTATTGAAGACTCACCTCAGAGTGCAAGTTAGTACGGTATGTACGAAAGAAGTTATGATAGTTTTACTAAAGATAGTGTTGAGCCGATAGGACAGAATATGAAGACAAAATTGATAAAGAGTTAATGGATTATTTTTTTTATCAAAATAATGACTTAACAATATAAAGGGATGAAATCCTAGATGTTAAACCTTGGATAAAGATATTTTGTAATATGATAGCCTACTGGAAAGTTATTAATCTTAATAACTTGTATAAAGATATGTAAAAATGTAACGTAATGAAGAAGTAATGTATATGCGAATGTAATAGCGAAAGTGAAAAGCAATGAAGAGATATTGATGCAAAAAGTATAAGATTATGTACCTTGACCTATTTTTTGTAATCAGTGAATATTATATATTACTTGTTTTGGCAGTGGGCTCATCTGGTAATCACATTTTGTATTGCCAACTCCTAACAGGATTGAGGCTTCTAACAAGGCCTATAGTCCCTTAATCAGGACTGAGACACTATATGCATGTAATAGACTCCTAGCAGGGTCAACATCCTTAACATGATACTTTTTATTAGTGGATCTTTGTGGGTACTATCCCAACCAGGGTTTTCCATTGGCTAGGGTTTCCTCGAGACCAAATAATGTGTTATGAGTTCTTTAGTTTTATTGCTATGCATGTTGTTTAGATTTCTATGTTATTCATGCATTAAGATAATCTCTTATATCCATAATTGGGAAAAATTAAAATTTTGTAGAATACTAATTCACCCCCCCCTCTCAGTATTCCCTATTTCTAACAGAAGAACATAAATATCTACATGAGGAAGATGTATATGATAGATGAGGATAAGGAATACATTCGGTAACTTTTTGATAAGTCTATGACCTTATGTTATTGACTTGATTATGTTTCATTCCTCTATGATGAGGAAAAGAACTGAAAGACACAAGGTAGTGTGGTTGGTTGATGAAGCATCACAGTATACACTAAGCAATGTAGTGTATACCGAGCACATTATAAACCGAGCTTGTGTTCACTGACACATTTTGTTGTTAACCAAGCAAGAGAAAGGAACTGAATGATTAGTTTAGCCGATAATGATTGATCAGCTATAAAGTACTTCGTGATAGGAGATGGAGATAATGTTTGATATGAAGATCAATAGCTAGCATAATTCAAGGAAGATCTAAAGGATGAAATCAAAATGTGTTACTGTTACATCAGCCAAGAAAGGTTTAAGTAGAAAAATGGACGAAGGAGAATAAGTGGAAAAATCTAATGGAGGAGAAGAAAATGGTTTACTTGTCTATTTAAGAGACTAGAGTTTCGTAATGAAACTCATGCCGGAAGGAGACTGTAGAATTATTACATGAACAAGTTTCATGTATGCCTAATCAAACTGGTTAAGGAGAACCGAACTATAGAGTTTACCGAGCGTTAGAAAGGTAGTACCGAGAGACAGTAAGTCATTGATTATTGTTGATACAGAATTGATATATTGATCAGAGGATTTAAATGAGCATAATATAGATCTAAACATCTACAATTGAAGTTGTATTGTAATCATATCAATTGTTGTTACATTTTAACCATTGTAAATAGAAAAATATCTTAACAGAGTGGACTTGATAGTCTTATATGTATCATTCATAGAATGAACATTGTTATCTTGTCAACCCCATAGTGAATGCTGGTTGGACGATAACGGTTGGTCTAAAATCCTCTAACAAGGTCACACCTCATAGTGTTTTTGTAACCTTTAATAGGGTTGGGTCTTCACCAACCTCACTTCAGAAGAGTGAACAATTTTTGGGTTGCTGGTCCCAGGTGGTTTTTCCCTTCACAAGGTTTCCATGTTAAATCTTTTGTGTTGTGTGTTCATTGTGGTGATTGTTTGTTATCACACTTTACATATTACATGTTGGATTTGATCTGTAATCATTATATGTTATTGACTAGTAATCGGTAAAAGCACAGACAGTATAGTATTTTATGTTATTGAGCTACAGAAGTTTAAGTAAATTATTTTGGATTATACATTTTGATTTGGGACTATGGATAGCTAATTCACCCCCTCTTAGTTATTCTAACACAAAGGTGACTTAATTTCTTAGCCTGGGTAGCATGGTGCAGGAGCACCCTTAGGAGACTAGTTGGTTGTCCTTATTTTGATGTGTGAAGACCCTCTTTAAGGGAATTTTAATTAGATAGGGTTATGTTGACCAAGAGTGGTGTGGTGTGAGTCTAGATGAGTGTTTCTTCTAGGGTAAGAGCTCAAATTATCTTTATTAGTGACCTGTACTTACTGATGTCAGTAAATGATCAAATGTTGTTTTTAGTATTTTTAGGGCCTTAGATGGCTTAAGAAGTCAAACCAAGGTTAGATAAGCTTGGGTGGAGTTAGAACACCTTGGAGAGTGAAAAGATGCAAAAGATGTAAAATGTTGTCAAGCAACATTTGCAACTTTTAAAAGTTGCTATAACAAAAAGCCTAACTTTAAGGGTTTCAGCCTTAGTAAGGTTTAGAAATTGATAATAGGACTAAACACATGAGGTAAGAGTATATATGTTGGAAAAACCCTAATTTAGGGTTGGTGATCACATTGTGTATAGACTGACATTATGTAGTAGGAAGTTTTTACTGAGAATAGAGAAAGACTTGAGTATCAGAGCTATCTTCAAGATTTGCATGGATTAGATTATCAACTATAGCTATGGGAATCCATTAATTAGAATTTTTTAGAGTGTTTTCAACTCTTAGTTAGTTTAATAGTTTAGGATTTACTGCATTTCTTAAATTTCTTTTGTTTTCATAGTTCCCCGTCCAGTTTTGACAGTGTGTTAAAGATGTGAGCCTAGCTCCATTTCCCACCATAGTTCTTGTATGAAATTTCGGGAATGGAGAATAGGGTTGATGAGCTTCATGATGCTTCAAGTTTGGGCTCTAAAGATGCATGCAATTAATTTTAAGGTCTTTCCCTAGGCGAGCTAAATGTAAATCCCAACTAGGAAGACCAAGTGTTTGTTTAGAGATATTGCAGGAGGGTTTGTGGCAAGAGCCAAGAAGGCCTTGAATGTGTTGTTTAGTGATCTTTAGGTACTCTATAAATAGGAGGATAGCCCAAGGAATGATCTTGCCAAGTTTTGAAGCCAAAGATCAGAGATAGCTCTAAAACCTAGAAGAAGGCCCTAATTCTGAAACAGGGTGTACGGATAGTGTCAGGACCCCAGACCAAGAAAATATTAGATGTCTTAAGTCATACATTTGAACTGCCAACAAATATTTGGGGGTTATTTAAGAAGATTTAGCAGTGAAAGGAGAATCCTAGATTTTAGGAGGCCTAATTGGGGCAAAAAGGCTATAAGGCCTAAATCTTAGGAATCTAGGGAGCGATGGAAAAATGGGTAAAATTAGTGAGTAGAGACTCAAACTAGGTGTCAAAATTGGTGTTGAAAGAAGCCCTTGGCCTCCTACAATTCAAACCATAGGTTAGGGCTTGTGAGCTATGGAATAACAGAGTTCTGTTTGAAGGCAAAGAGTGGATATTAAAGAAGATAGGAAGAATCTTGATAGTGGAAAGGAATTTAATCTTTCCAAGTGTTTGAGGGTGGATTGAGAAAGCCCTAGGAGGTCCTAAGTATGACCTAAGAAGAGTTCAAGAAAACTCATGGTGATTAGGAGTCTCTCCCTATCATACTAAAAAATTAAAAGGAACAAAAGTTAAATATGAAAACAAGGGGAAGGAATCAGAAGATTTTGTTTCAAAGATACCCCAAATTTATTTAGACACCAATGTTGTAAACAATTCTTTGGGAGATTTTGATCCCTTTTTCCAGACTCTAGTTATAAAAGGAAAGATGCTAAATAATTGCATGATTGATTATGGAGCAAATAATATTGTAATGCCCGATGAGGTAATGAAATCAATGGGATTAAAATTTGATATCCCTCATGGGATATGTTAGGCCATGGACTCTAGAGAAGTACCTGTCATTGGTACAATTAAGGATTTTCCTTATTATAGACTTGCTTCTTATCTTGACAGACAATTAACAATGAGTGTCATAGTTGTTGACATCCCTTCGCAGTATGGAATGTTGTTATCAAGAAAATAGACTGTAGCAATGATTTCTGGTGAAAATGTTAGTGTCCAGAGAAACTAGAACTTCCCATATGATTGAGGAAGAAATAGAAAATGGAAATATGAATTGTTTCCTTGACTCTGACATTAATTCTTTCCAGGTGCAAGATAAACTTTTACTTTTATCTAAGGATAATTAAAAAATTAACAGACCAAGATGGTTTATGGATCATGTATTTTGATGGTGAAATCTCTAAGGAGGGAGCTGGTTTTGGAGTTCTATTAATAGCTCCTAGTAGAAGGATATTTAAGTATTCATTTACTTTAATTTTTCCTTCTACAAATAACATTGTAGAGTATGAGGCTCTATTGATAGGATTGAGGTTGGCTTCAATATACAAGACAAAAAACCTTAGGGTGATTGGAGAATTAGAACTTGTGATATCTCTGATAAGGTCTATATATGCTTCAAAAAATAAAAGACTGAAGCAATATAGAAATGTTGTCTGGGATGAGCTAGAAAATTGTGATGCATTTGGTATTTATTGGATGGACAGAGGTCAAAATAGAGTGGAAAATTTGATGGAAAATATTTCTTTAAGGCTAGAGGATGTTACTTTTGCAGGAATTTCAAAGATTGAGGTTCAATCTAGACCTTCTATACCAGACAATGTTGACAATTGGCAAGTTTTTCAGGATGATCTAGACATTTTAAGATTTCTACATTGAGAGGCCAATTTTGAAGACAAAGAATTAATTTTTAGTGGATATGTGGAAACCTTAGATGATAAGAATACCATTTTTGGAAAAGAAGTGCTAAAATTGAAATCAAACAGAGTTCCAAAAGGTTTGGTTGTGGTTGAAAGAGAATTTGATAATAATGACAAGTCTTTTTCAATAAAGACACTATAAGTAAACCAAAGGATTTGGAAGAAATAAATTTAGGGATAGTTGGAGCCCGTAAAAATGTGTATATTAGAGAAAAATTGTCTCCTAGAATAAGAAAGTCTTTAATTCATCTTCGTAGAAAGTATAGGCATGTTTTTTCATGGTCTTATGATGACTTAAAAGCCTATAAATAAGATTTTTTTTTGCATGAATTCCCTTAAAGGAGGATACAAAACCCTTCAAACAAAAGTTGAGACCTGTAAACCCTACCTTGGCACCAAAAATGTAAGAGGAGTTGAAGAAAATGAGGGGCACAAGAATCATAAAACCTATTAGACACTCAACATGGGTATCCAACTTGGTCCTAGTGAGAGAAAATAATAGAGTTATCAGACTCTGTGTAGACTTTAGAAATCTGAATATAATTTCATTAAAGGATAACTGTGGCCTACCAAACATGGAAGCCATGTTATAGAGAGTTACTGGATCTGAAATGATTTCAATGATGGATGGGTTTTCAGGGTACAATAAAGTTGTTGTCAAAAAATTTGAACAATTCAAGACTGGATTCACTACTCGATGGGGAACCTATGTATATGTCAAGATGCCTTTTGGCTTGACAAATGTTGGAGCCCCTTCTCAAAGAGCCATGGATGTGGCATTTTTCTATTTCATAAATAATTTTATGGTTGTGTACCAAGATGATCTCATAGAATACTCAACAAAAGAGCATCAAAATTGTGGCCATCTTGAGAAAATATTTGTAAGAGCTTTAGAATATGGTGTTTCCATTAACCCAAAGAAATGTGCTTTTGGGGTAATAGAAGGTAAGCTCTTGGGATACATTTTATCCAAGGATGGAGTTAGGATTGAATCTGAGGGAGTTGTTGCAATCGATAAAGTCCCTCAACCAAGAAATGTCAAAGGAATTCAATCCTTCTTTAGTCAAATAAACTTTCTCAGGAGATTCATAAAAAAATTTGTTGAGACCAATGCCCCTATCTCCAAAATGTTGAAAAAGGGTACTAAGATACAATGGAATGAAGAAGGGAGGAGGGATTTCTATGAAATCAAACAAGAAATCAACAATGCTCCTATTTTAAGAACCGCTGATTACAGTAAGCCGATACAAAATTTTTATTTTTCTTCTTATCATACCATTGTTGCAGTATTATTACAAAAGAAATCAGGAGGATTTGAGCAGCCTATATCCTTTTTCAAAAAATCCATACAAGCAGCTAAGCTGAAATATGATATAAATGAAAAATAGGCCTATACCTTGGTTAAGGCTATCAAAAATTTGAGGTGTTACTTAGTTGGAGCAACCATAGTTGCGTATATGCCTAGTACTACTATAAAGGATATTCTAGTACAACAACATGTTTCAGGAAGGAGGTGCAGATGGATCAATATGATTCAAGAATTTAATATTGATATCCAAATCATAAATCTAGTCAGAGGTTTAGGATTAGCCAAACTTATGGCCTAGAGTAATATAGATGCTAGTCATATTAACATGCTTGAAAAAGAGTAAAGGAAATACTTTTTTGATTTACACTATTGTGATTGGTACAAGGATATTGTTGGATACTTGCTGAAGATGATTCTTCTATTAGGAATGGAAACACTAAGGGGGGGGGGGGGGGGGGGTGAATTAGTGTTCACTGTATTTTATCTTTTTACTTAATCTTTAAATTGAACTTAAATGCTTAAGTACTAAAATGAACATCCACATAAATATGAAACATGAAAACAAAACATAACACCAATATGGTTATGGGGAAAACCAAATAAGTAAAAACCGTGGTGGGAATTGACACCCACTAATATTTTGTACTAGTGTTTTATGATCCTTGTTAGAATATCCTTAACTTAACCCTGTTAGGAGTTTCTTTACAATGTATTAAGTATAGTAGACCTTGTCAAGTGTTAGACCCTATTAGGAGTCCTTTACAATAGTCCTTGTTAGGGCAGTGGATGCACTATCCTAGAGTTCAATGCTCAACTGGTGAAGGCTACAACCTTCTAATCTTAGATACACACTATATCTATTGGATGAACTGTCACTGTGACACTGCTTGTCAGATCAGTTCCTTTGATGCGCTGATGCTTTGACCCCTTGCAAATCTCTAATACATCTGATAGTCTCTTCACACACTTCTTCTCTTCTTGTCACAACTCTCTATCAACTGCTATATAAATTACAATGGGCGCATCTCATATTTATATATGCATACAAAATAAACAACTAGGTCGTCCCTTAAACCTATTACATACAATGCTTCCAATTTAATTGGCTCAAGTGTGTTTAAAAAAAAACATATATACATGTCAAAAACCTAATTAAAATGGGTGCATAGCCTTTACATCATTAGAATATAAATGCAACTCAAAATGCTAACAGTTGGATACTTACTCTATTCTTCTCTAGTGCACACTGGATGTGTAACTTCATTTGTCTGTATCTTTCTCATACTTGCATATCTAATCATGCTCTCAAAGAATAAGCATGAATATAGTCTAAAAAACTTATCTTATAGGGTGCATACCATAACTTAGTCATACGCACGTGTGATGATGCTCTAATCTTTAGGAATTCTGTATACTGTTCATTCTTCAACACTTAGCTGATTTCTGATCATCCCATCAAGTGCACCGACTCCAAACTACTATATGAATTTGTTGCCATAATGAAAACAATATACTAAGTCATATACAGCAGTATAGCCAAATTTCCAACAATCTCCCCCTTTTTCATTGATGGCAACAAAGGATAATGGCCAAGTTGCTAACTGTCCTTAATACAAATTTTTTTTGTCTTATATCTCGCTATACATATCTTTCTATCTTATATCTCCTTATACATATCTATAATCCATATTCTACAAATATTCTCCCTTTGACATTAGTGACAAAGGTGTGTCAAAATTGAATCTACAAAAACTTATTGTGATAGAACATTCAGATATGCAATCTGTAGATTTTCCAAAATGTGATCAGTAAATTTATAATTTGTAGATGGGCGCATAAAGCATACTATAGCTTCTCCATCTTCTCCAGATTAGTGCTAGGACTATGATCATATGTCACCATGGTGGCATTGATCTCCTTGATATTGTAATTTAGTATGTCTAATGAGGGTGCAAGAGCATTCCTTAGTTGAGTTTTCCTAGCCCTTATCTTGATCATCTCTTTTTCTGCCTTCTCAATCTTGTCAAACTGTCCTTGGTAGACATTGTTGCACATTTTCACATCAATAGATGGATCCTCTACTAATTTCCTTATTCTATCTATCATGAATTCTTCCTCTTGTACCTTTTTGTATAGATCACCAGTTAACTTGTCTTGGTTCATACATTTAGCAATGATCTTTCTTCCCTTTGCTGCAAACTCCTTCAAGGATGCTTGACCAGCCTTTAGTGAGCTTAGGTCAAGTGTATAGTGTTGGAATTATGAGAGATAGGTACTGAGAGGGGAGGGGTGAATCAGTGCCTTCAAAACTTTAGTTACAAAAACCTTTCTAATCTATTACTGAATACTGTGATAACCGATCAAAATAACTTGAATCTAATTGCATAAGTCAATCATCTAGTTAACTTAATAAAGTAAACAATATGAGATCAATATGACAATCACATAACACAAGTATTTTGGTAATGTAGAAACCCTTGTTAGAAGGTAAAAACTACGGTGGGGATGACACCCAAAAATTCTTCACTATTGTAGATAGAAAAGGTTTGCCTGTTAAGGCTACAAGTTTTGATCACTTCTGGTGATCTTACCCTATTAGGAGTAACATATTAGATCAGCTAGATCTACCTAGTTATAGGATTTAACAACACTATATGAAGTGTGTACTCGATTAAGAGATTTATACAAAGAATATTAAGTCTAATCTATTAAGAGATTTCACAAAAAACTCTATCACAATTGTTAGAAAGTAATAGGTAACTATCTGCTAGTTGACAACTCAATTATCTGAAACAGATCTATAAGTTCTTATCAAAATATCACCTTATCTATGATGGTTCTCTGCTCTGTTCTGCTTGGTAGCCTTGTTTGATTTTGCTTAATCTGAAAACCTATGTACTCTATTTTGCTTGGTAAACTGATTATCTTGAAGATAGGGAATTTCTTCAAGTGCTTTGTGATTCATATATATCAATTCAACAACCCCATAAAATGGTGTGAACATATACAATATACAGTGTTCTATTTTTGCCACTTAAAGAAAAATTAGGCTACAAAGAAAAATCATAGCCCTAAGATCTATGGTGAAAAATAACCTAGATCAACTAATACAAATAAGATAATCATTGCATTTAATGAATATCTTTTACAATAAATGCTCCTCGATCTTGGTAAACCATTTTACGATCTGTTATAACCATTTGCATATAATAATGTGCCATTTTTTATTACTATGTCATTTACTGTGATCATCAGTAAACATTTTATAATCTACTTGGTGTACACTACGATGCTCGGTGTTTATTTACCATCAGTGTCAGTGTCACTGGTGCTCAGTTTAACTGTGTGATGCTTGGTATAAGGCTTTACCGAATACTCTGTCTTACTTCTAGTTACTGACTGTCTTAATGTAAATAGCCGACTGACCTATTTACTATCCTTTGATACTAATGACAACCTGAAATGCTCAATAGAGATTAAAAATCTCCCCCTTTGGCATTAGTATCAAAACTTCATAATGTATATAGACAAACTGTATCTATATAACCCTTATAGCTCCGCTATATACATATCTACTACAAAAATTTCTAAGTACAAAAGTACTCCCCCTCGGTGCATGCTCCTGGTCTTATGTAATATACATATCAAAGATATATTATTTGGCATATACATTTTTTCCCCCTTTTTGATAATAATGCCAAATACCAAAAAATATGTAATGTATACTTACATCTTATCAAAAATGTGTTGATGGGTTTTCTTCACAGACTCCAAGAGGTTTTCCCATTCCTCTTTCAAGTTGGTAAGAGAAATTTTCTCAAGACTGACTTGTGCATGCATGTCAAAGATATTTTCCAACACTGAAATCTTTGGTGTTGCCACAAGTTGCTCGGCTTTGACAGTATGTGTTTCAAAAATCTTCAGGTAGGGAGTGAGTTCTTTCTGTAACTCTGTGACCTGATCAGTGTTGTGCTCTTCCTATTTCCTTAAGTCTCCTATCAGTCACTGGAGTTCCTAAACTCAATTAATGTGCTTTAAGAAAGAAGTTGGCTTGATGATAGCTACTTGTGTACTCACCTTGATTTCTTCTTCTAAACCTTTTATCTTTTCACTGATTTCTATAGTGAAGGTGTCTGTGGTACAAAGCATTATTAGCAGTTGACAGATTATCTGGGTGATAGATTTTACCTTGGTAATGACCTCAGATAATTTCACCTTGTTTAGTGCCACTTCAGTGCTAATCCTTTCTGCCAATTTATGTTGAATTTTTTACTCTGCCCGTTCTTCTATTCTTTTGTCTATGTCTATATTAGGGGCATTGATTCTGTCGGCAAGGTTGGCAAGTTGATCTAAAATGGGAGTATTCTCATCAATGTTTGTTTTCGGTACTATCTGTTGTAGAATATCCCTTATATCATTTAACACTTCTTTACATTTTTTTTCTTGCCTCAATTTTTCTTGTGCTACTTTCCTTGAACATAACTCCCCATACTGACTTAGTTCCTCAGGGCTTAGATTTCTTGGGTCACATTTGGGTATAACAATAACTTCATCAATGGTGACCAGCCCTTTGGCTTTCTTCTTTTTCTTCTTCAGGGTGAGAGGTGACTTCTTTTCATTTACAACAATAGATTTTTTTTCACTACTTGGAGTGTCCTTACCAGTTGACACTATATCATCTTTCTTTTGTTCCTCGGTGGATTGAGTGGGAGTCGTCGTGGTAGTGTCAGGTTGGTTCACCTTGGTTGACTTGGTTTCTTTAGGGTCCTTTTGTTCTGTAGATTGTGCCTCTGGTTTGACAAGCTCATTTGTATCAGTAGGTTGCTTAGGTGCTTGAATCTTGGTTGTATCTTTGGTTGGCTTAGGATGAGAGACATCGGGATGTACTTTTGAAATTATTTCAGCGGCCTCTACAAATACAGGTAGTTCACCTGGTAGAGATGTACACACATTATTAGTGTTGAATGTTTCATCTTTATATTGTGTAATTATTACATCTTCATCATCCTTATCATTAGGATCACCATTAGTGATGTCCTCAATGAGTGCATCATCATCTATTTTCTTTTGCAAGTGGATCTTAGCTTGATCTGGTGCATCCTATGAAACTTTGATTGCTTCCTTTTTCTCAGTGATATCAATTACCTTGGTAACTGATATATCGGTGTCATCTATTTTCCTACCTTTATTATCATCAATGAAAATACTTTTACCTTTTGAACTGCATCTCTTTTTAGATAGGTTCAGGAATGCTTCCTATTCAACTTTCTCTTTTTCTTTTAAAATTGATGTCCATAGGGAGTTGTATACACCTAAAAATGGTCACCTAGACTATTAGCCCCCATTTGCTAAATCATCAATTGTTTATTTTTGGTCAAATCCTAGTTCTATCATTTATTCGATTATTTTCTATGGGCTAACCATTTTATCCTAAGTCTTTATTTATTTAAAAGGAATATTTCCTCCCCTTTTAAATAAATAAAAGCCCCCACTTTTCCTCTTATCCTAAGTTTCACAAATAAAGCATTATTCTTATTTTATAAAAAAGGGAAAAGCACTTTTTGTCTCATATGGACACAAAAGTCAACTCCTATTTTCTCATTGGACGATATTTGTGCACATGGATTGCTCCTCTTTCAAGCTCCACCCTTGATTAAATCTTTTGCCTCTTAATCTCCATGGTCCATTGATTTTTCACCTCCTATAAAAGAAGAGCTCTCTTCCTCATTTGCACACACAAATTTTTATGCTACAGGTTTTCTAGGTCATCTTGGAGCTTTTGGAGATATTCTTGCATCTAGGGTTTGAAGATTTGGAGCATTGTTGGCATTCATCTTGGATCTTCATCAACACTCTATCTTCTTGTCTTCATTCTTGCATCATCATGGCTTTCTTGCTTCATAGTTAGATTTCATTTCTTGCATAGTAGTTTCATTTTCATGGCATTCTTAGTTTAGATTTTCTTTATGCTTTAGATTAATTCATTGAATCTCTCATTGCATGGTTTACTAGCAAGGTTATTGGCTTAATAGCTCTAGCTGAGAGCATTCTTAAAACCCTTGCACTCCATGCCTAGGGAGCTATGGATCGATTTGTGATGGCTCATTCTTGAGTTTCCTTACATGTAATGATTCATAGAAGTGTGACACATTTATAGCACACATTTTTTTGGCACCCACCGTGGGGAAACCCACTTTTTTACATGCTAATTTTGATTATTTTTGGAGCTAACACTTGCTGGTTCTGATTATTTTTGGAGTTAACCCTTGTGTAGATTTGTTTGGAGATGGGAGACCCTAGATATTAAAGATTTTATCATATCTCCCAAATGGCTTCGTGTTTTGGTCTGAAATTTTTTTTTCAGCTTGGTGACATATCAGAGAAGCTCCAAAAAAAGTTTCAGAATTTTCAGAGGTGATTTGTATTTTTTATGATTTTTTCTTAATTTTTCATAAAAAAATCAATTTTTGACAAAAATCAGAGTATTTTTCAGAAATTTTTACATTTTTGGAAAGGTCTTGGAATTCTACAGGGGGTCCATTCATTGTGTTTTTAATTTAGAGATCATATCATAGCTCATTTGGTTGATTTACAAAAACTAGTCTATTTTGGTAAAATGGCTCTCTAGGGCACAAATGAAGAGATTTTTCTAAAATTTTTACATTTTTGGAAAGCTCTTTTTTTTTGATAGAGGTCTCTTTTTTGCATTTTAGGTTTAGGGTCCAAATTCATGTGGTAAAAATCAGATCTTGTTGACTAGGTCAAATGCAAAAAAAATAAAATTTTGTGATGGGTATGCACTTATTTTTCATTGTTCAATGAATGATATGAGTTATCATTTGGATTATTTGCTGGTTATCATTGCTCCTAACAATTAATTTTCAGATCTAATCTTAGGGTTTGCATAAGTTGGATATACATTGCATATCTTGTTTGCTTGTGTCTTATCTTGTTCATTTGAAGGTGCTCTTGCTTTCATGGAATATGCTTAAAACAAAGCGTTGGACTTGAGGTATTTTGTTACATCCCTAAAACAATTGGATCTTGGGATTAAAATTGAACCTCTCATGTGTTGGCTTGAGTGTTTACATGCTTTCATAGAACACATTTCAATTGATGTTCTTAATGGGAAATGAATGAACATAGATTTGCTTTCATACAAGTTTGTGTAAGTGAAAGCTTGTGTTTGAACCCTAAGTAATTCTTGGTTCCAATATCAAATATCTCATTGATTGATTTAGGGCATGGATTCATTCTTTGTTTACATAGGGAGTTAAATGCACCACTTTGTGGACTCACTCTATGTTTGCTTGGAAAGTTAAATATTCCATTGATTCAACCCTTTGTCATTTGTGAGTAGTATTGATAAGCAACTTTAGATTACTTGTGATTGATCTAGATTGCTATCTTGGGTTATTGGACTCGCTAATCTGCCGGCCCCTCATTTCTACCCCGTAGTTGCAAGATCAGTGCTACATTAAAGGGGAGGGGTCTACAGGAAAGAAGTGTTAATTGCTCCACTTGGCAACCCTTTTGTGCTTTTTAGAACTCACTTGTTTTCTAAGGTGTGGACTCACTTTGAGTTGATGTGAAGAGTTAAATGTTCCACTTTTGGGCTCACTTTGAGTTGGTGTGAGGTAAATGTTCCACTTTTGGACTCACTTTGAGTTGGTGTGAAGAGTTAAATGTTCCACTTTTGGACTCACTTTGAGTTTTTGTGAAGGGTTAAGTGTTCCACTTTTTGGACTCACTTTACATTGTCTTGAAGGGTTAAATGTTCCACTTTTGGACTCGCTTCACATTATCTTAAAGGGTTAAATGTTCCACTTTTGGACTCGCTTCACATTCACTTGAAGGGTTAAGTGTCCCACTTTTGGACTCACTTTTCATTTACTTGAAGAGTTAAGTGTTCCACCTTTAGTGCTCTAAATACTTTTGATAGTGAATTACTTAATTTTATTTTTAGAAGTCTTGCTTGGGGACACACCACCTCAAGGGACAACCTTAACTTCTATGTTTCGGTGGAGTATAAATAGCAGGTGGTGAATCGAAAGACACCTCTCTTGGGAATTGAGTTTGATATCACTCTTGGCTAAGCCTCAAAGAACTTTATACCTTTGAGAAGTGAAGGAGGAGATTTGGGTTACCATCTCCCCCCGGCTGTGTGATTTTGGATTCTTCTCATCTATGGATTTGGGCCTCACGTACCTTGCATATATCAAGGACTCCCTTTAGAAAAGCCATGTATAGCCTTATAGACAACATGCTAGGATGTTGTTGTGTTTTATGTGCCTGCTAAAACATTTTCAAGAACATACACAAGTAGCATCTCTAGGGAGTAGAAATACTAAGTCACTATCTCTGTTCATGTGCAAGGTTGTTTTGCCCCTTGCTCATTGTTTGAAGACAATTGCTTGCTTGAACTCCTTGATTGCTATCTTATGTGCTTGATCAATGATAAAAATCTGTTGATATACTTACTTGATCTTTTAAAATGCTTCAAAACTAAGTTTTTCACATTCACTGGTCAAAAAGTCATACGAATCTGCAACAGTATCGCACGCCTTACTGAGAAATATCACGCGATAGTTCATGCCCTGCTATTTTATCACGCGCTTTGCTGAGGTATATCGCGCGATAGTTCGTGCCTTCTGGACTATCGCCCCGCTAGCCTGGAGTCTATCGCCCAACCATACTGCAGTCTATCACCTGGCTTAAGGCAAAGTATCACCCGAACTAAGAAGTATCACCCTATCTGCCTGGAAAGTATCGCCCAGAATCTTTTTGCTGTCCTGTCATTGCTACAATTCAGAGTGGCTAAACTTGCACTTTAACCTGTCGTAGAGTGTCTTTTTCTATTCTTACCTGAAACTGGTTTGTTACCTACATGCTTAGATTTGTTCTAAGACTAAAACAAATGAGCTAAAACTATTGGGTTTGAGTTTAACGAATGCTACTCTTGATCACTTGTCGCATCACGGTTAGCTCTCTAGCTACTTGCTTATTGAGCTTCTTTCTCGTTGCTCGGCTTTAGTCAATTGATTGCTGTAAGTGCTTGAGCACTTTTGACGAGCCATCTCTCTATTGTTCTACTTTGACAAGTGATCTTTATTAGCTTTGCTTATCTCAAATCTAAGAAACTTTGTCTCATTCTATTAGTCAACCAACATCTCTTTTCATGCCGGTTACAACTCGGTCTCAATTTGAGCAGGAGAGTCATCCTCCATTCAATTATACACAGTTACCTTCTCTAACTAGATGTTCAAAAGCACCCATTAGCAACAACAGTTCTAGTTCTGACCAATCTGAGAATTCTAAGGCTACACCGTGGTATAAAGGAGGTTTCCTCTTTTCCACATTCAAGACCCCCAAAAACACAGACAGTGTCTCACTCACCTTGACCGAACAAGAAAAGTTTCAACTCTTGCAAGAACACTTTGAGCGTAAGGATAATCAAGCGCGCTTAGACAAAGAACACAATCAACAAAGGATGGATGCTACTAGGCGCATGGCTTATAGAGGGACATTTCATGAGCAACCTGAGACTAGTAATCATGAGCATAGACCTCTTTTTAATGGCAACAATGGCAACAACACGCCACTAGGATCTCCTCCAAGAACCACTTTTGGTATGCCTTCTTCACCTCCTAGACCTCCTCCCTCTCAACATGAGGCAGAGGCTAATGATGAGATTTCTAGTGAGGATCTTATGAGATGTGAACAAGATGTGGATTTCCAACGAATGATGCATAAGATTTTAGAGCGTAATGGCGATCAATATTTTCAATATATGACTTCTATAGGATACAAGCTTCCTCCTGGCTATGATGCCAGACAAATTGTCCAACATAGAGTACCAACTGAATTGGAAGTCCTTCAGGAAGAACTACGTCAGACAAATCAACGCCTTACCCAAATGGCATTAGAAAGAGAGTCTCCAAAGGTCTCTTTTGTAGAATCAATTTGTGCTCTTCCTTTTGATAAAGATCTATACATGGTCCCATTTCCTAAGGATATTGAGGTTCCTAAATATGACAAGTATGATGGAAATGGTGACCCTCATGATCATGTGCATCATTTTTATGCTCTTAGTATGGACTTTCTTCATGAAGACACATATCTTCTACGCTTATTCCCTCGAAGCTTAAGAGGCCAAGCTTTGGAATGGTTTGCAAAATTGACACCACCGCTTAAGACTTTTGATGAGTTAGCTTAGCGATTTGCCCAGCAGTACTCTTACAACATCCAACAACCTGTCACTGTGATAGATCTTGGTAATCTAAGACAACATCAAGGTGAGCCATTTGCAACTTACTTACAATGTTGGAGGTCATTGTAATCTCGATATCCTCATCAGCTACCCAAAAGGGAAAAGATTGATATTTTTGTCAACACTCTTGTGGCTCAGCTGTATTATGATCTAAGGAAACAACTATTCTCCTCTTTCAATGACATGGTTGAAAGTGCATATCGAATTGAGGATGTAGCTATAAGAAAAGGGGATATTGTTATTAATAATTTGCTAAAGGCAATGGCAAAGACAAGAACAAACCTTGGAATAAGAACAAGTATGTTGTTAATGATGGGGTTGTTGATGCTCCTAAAGTTAAAGAGCCCACTTTCAATCTCTCCAATGCTATCTATGCAGCAAAACAACAAGAAGCTAGCAACACTCAAAATGCTCCTAAACCTCAATATGCAGATAAGCCTAAGAAGTCATTTCGAAAGTGAGTCTATACCAAGTTGGTAGAACCTTACGATGTGATCCTTAAGACTTTGGTTGACAATGGATATCTTACGCTTCCTGATAAACTTGGTAACTGGGATCCGATAAATAAGCCTGACTGGTGGAGAGAGGATCATTACTACCATTATCACAAAAACAAGGGACATCCAACAGATAATTGTTTTAGGCTTAAGGATGATATTCAGGATCTTATTGAGAATGGCACAATCTCCACTGATGGCTTAACTAAAAATTCTGATCACATAGCTTTCAATGATCCTCTACCTAAGCATGATAAGGGGGAAACCTCTCAAACACATAAGAAGAATCATGATGCTAAGATCAATTACACGTATCCTTCTAATACACCTATGATCAACATGGTAGAGCCCCTTGAGAGCATTCTAATGATGAGGTCTCAAGATGATAATAACACCAATCATGGTAAGCCAAAGTTGATCTTGCAAACACATGATAGTTCATCTTCCCAAAATGAGACACTGAATGTTGTTACTAGGGGGCAAGCCAAGATTGTCCTTAAAACTGTGCAAGATCCCAAGCAAGCTTTGCCTTCCAAACAAGTGGCTCCTTCAGCCACCCCTAGCTATGATCTTGTCCAACATTTGCAAAAGACACCAGCATAGATATCTATCCTTGAGTTGCTTCGGTTATCCTCTTCACATAGAGAGATTCTTGATGAGGCTCTACGTACAACACGTGTTCCCAATGACATTGATCCGAATCAATTTCAGGCTATGGTCAACCACATTTCATCTCCGCTATCTCTCTCCTTTTCTGCAGAAGATGGCATATCTATTGTTCACCCTCATAATCTAGCTTTACACATTGAAGTTCTAGTCTACAATACCCGAGTCCGCCGAGTCCTGATAGACAATGGTGCAGGGTTAAATATTGTTTCTTTCAATGTCATACAACAATTGGGTTTGTTAGAATTCGCTGTGGATTCTAAAAAGAAGATTACTATAAAAGCTTACGATGAAGTGGAAAGATCTTCCAAAGGTCTTGTCACGCTGCCTGTCCGAGTGGGCCCTATCACGAAAGATATTAGCTTCGAAGTATTGGACATCCCACTCACATATAACATTCTTTTGGGTCATCCTTGGATCCATGACATGTAGGCTGTTCCTTCCACTTATCATCAGTGCGTCAAATTTCCATACAATGGCACTAAAGTTGTGATTCCTAGAGACCATACTATTGCTATCAATGCTCTTGCTGCTATTGAAAAATTTGTTCCTCATAGTGAACCTTTTGTTGATCCTAGTACGTCTCTAGCTACTGCTAAGAAATCACTTAAGATGATGAGCCTTGGTATGGGTGAATATACACTGGGTTCCTTTGCTTCTATACCTATTTCTCCTAGGTCATATGGGAGACCTTCTGATCAGATGAAGCCTTCCACTTCTGCTATGGTGATCTTTGATACCTTTGTTCCTTCATCCATTCCTTTAGAAGCAAAAAGAGAAGAACAAGCTATTCAAGAGTGGATCTATAGAGAGGATTCTAGAAATACTCCCATGCTCAGTAATTTAGACACAGATATAGATGAGTCACCGCTACACACTATGGCTCAAATGGGAGATGATCTTCCTTCTACTTCACTCCTTTGGGGAGAAGAATGTATATCTACTGATGATATGGCTGAGGCCTCTATGTCTAGAACCTATGTGCCTAAAGAATCATTGCACTATGATAGACAACATCACAACATTGCCTGACTGCTACAAAGAGGTGATCTCTCACATAATGACATGAGTATCTCTACTTCTCAGCATCTTAAGCCTCTTCGAGAAGATCCTCCCATGACAGATATGGATGTTGATGTGGTTCATACCTCTCATAACCCACCTGACGTGGTTGATGGGTCTTGTGTGGGGTCTGATGAGTTTGTTCCTCGTATTGCCTTAGTGGACCACGCTGGTTCTTCTATGACAAGTCTAGATCTAGCTACTTTTGGAGCTTACTCTATAGGCTCAACCTCTCGTGTCACCAGAGATGACATCCTTCACATAAATACTATTAAACCAGTCACTTCATTTCATCTCACATCAACACCTGTTACTTCTTCCACCAAAGAACTAGCAACAAAAAAGATTGAATCCGCAATCAAACATCACGGTCATCAAGTCAAAAGAAAAGAGCAATGGTCGAATGGTGAAAACCACATTGTGGCAGTATCCACACCTAAGAAAAGTAAAAATAAAAATCTACTCAAAAATAATGATTCTCAAATAAAAGATGACAAGCTGATTCTCTAAAAAAAATGATGCACTACCTCAAGCATGATCTCATATCTATTATACTTCATCCCATTCCTAGAGCTAAGAATAAAGTTAGTAATGCCTTGGCTACTTCAACATCCATCTTACAAATGAAAAAGCATAAATTTCACTTCAAGTTCCTGGTGGACGAATTACGCTATCCTGCTCACAAATCTTACAATCCTACCATCTTTTCACATCTTCCACCTCATATTCCTCTTGCAAATCCACCACGCCATTCCTTCCGCCATCCCTTACACTTTGCCTTTGTCTCTGGCGACTTGTATAGGAAGGGTCTAGACGGAACTCTCCTTAAGTGTCTAGAAATAGAGGAGTCAGAAAAAATGCTAGCTGAAATCCACGATGGCATATGTGGATCACATTCTAACAATCCTCTGCTAGCTTAGACATTGCTTAGGGCTGGTTATTATTGGTCGAACTAGTTGAGACCTCCTATTGTCACAGTTGCAGCATTTGGGCCTGGGGCCTATCAGATCTCTACATCAGAGGAAGTAGATTCTTGATGCCCATTTCTATCTGGGGCATCCTTTGTACATATTTTATGATCCTAAAAAAATACCAAAAAAATTCATATATGATGCTGAAAAAATCCTAAAAAGCATAAAAAGTACTGAAAAAATGAGCATCCTAGTGAAAACCTAGTAATAGGCACTTTGATGTCTCACCAAAAAAATCAAAAAATTTCAAAAAATTAAAAAAAAATTAAAAAAGTGCCTTGGTGAAAACCTGGAAACATGTGCCTTGGTAGCAAAAATACAAAAACAATTTATAAAAAGTCCTGAAAAAATTGCAATAAATCTATCAAGTGGTGAAAACCTAGAAATAGGCACTGCTTGAGACCCTCTGCACCTATGTCTATCAGTCTTGCGTGGTGCTCATTCGCTCCATTTCTCGCTTTGCCTCTCCTAGCCTGGAATTGACTCTTGTCTTAGTCTAGGGGGCATACATTGTTTTAAGCTTATCTTGCGTCTCTTTGTGCATCTGGGTTTCTTAGGCACCTCACAAATGGTGTTTTTCAACACCACCCCAACTGTGTTTTTCAACACTGCCCTAGCATCAAGTGTTTCTTAACACTTATCAGATATCCTTCTCACCGTCTTGGATGATGCAATATTTCTCATTGGCAGATGTGATACTCAAAGCTTGACTCTATGACCTATGCACACGCACTTGACTTGCTAAGATTTGTTTGACTTTATTTCTTTGCGTGTTGTCTATGATGATTTCTTTGCTGAGTGTTCTCCCCCTATGATTGTTTTTGATGATGCATAGCTAGAAGACTGAGGGTATGAGAACATGTTTTATTTATTTATCTGCTTGTGGATATATCTTGTTGGTCCTCATTGTCATGAGCATTTATGCTGGTCTTACTTGACACTATGGACCTACAAGGTATTATCCTTGACTGTTTCATGAGTGCATGCTTCTAGTCATCTTGACTTTCTTGTGTCTCGATGCGAGCATAATCTTGCTATATCAAACTTAGGTGATCTCACTGCATTAGTCATCTGGACCTACATGTCTTTGATGCCTAGGTGAGATTTCCACATTTCTATCTGATATAGATCATATTCAGATCCACATAGTTATGCTAGTGCGTATTGTATGATCTTGCGATGCTACCAATAACGCTCAATGATGAATATTAGATGTCTATTGGCTTTGTGACCTTGCAAGTAAACCACTTTTCATGTAGCTTGCATTCTTAAGTTCATGTTAGTTTAGTTTTGCATCTTGCATATGGAGAGAGCTCTCCTTTTCATCTTACGTTGACTTGTTAATCAACTGCGCTCACCTTTCACTTCTTCCTGATCATGTCTTTCGCTTCTTGTCTTTCATATCACATCATTTTCCTTTCATTTTGGGATTGAAACCAAAATCCAAGTTCACCTTGATCATCCAAATCACCTTTTCCCCTTCTTTCACGCAGTTGGCTGACCTTTTGAGGCCCGATCCTTCAATCTTCACTGTGGCATTCCTCACCTCTTCATCTCCATCTCTTTCAAACTTCTAGTCTTTCATTCACTTTCAATCTCAAGTTTAAATTCTTCCCCCTCTCCATGGTGTTTTTGGGTTGAGGGACTGCTTGGTTCGTGCCCCGTGTCCCATGTGTGGGGCATACCTTCACTACTTGATGGTTGTTCTATTCTCTTCAGCTTCGATTATGATTTCTAGTGATTTGATCATGTCTCTCTTGCTTCTGCATTCCCTCTACCCGGATTTTTCTTTTGATCCCGAGGGGGCAGACACATCATATCTTATTGGTTATCTCTTTCCTAAGTGTTTAGTACTATTGCTACCAGGCTGACCATGTAGGATTTGCTATCTCTCTACACTTCATTCTTTGGAGTCAGATCACTATTTGCTTGCCTTCTTGGCTATCTCTTGCTTTCTTGGTTGATCTGAGTTGCTTTGTGATCCCAAATCAATCTCACATTTCAACTTCATTCTTTGACTACATGTGTTCCCAGATCGATCACACATTAGTCAAAGAGGGGCAAATGTATACACCTAAAAATGGTCACCTAGACTATTAGCCCCCATTTGCTAAATCATCAATTGTTTATTCTTGGTCAAATCCTAGTTCTATCATTTATTTGATTATTTTCTATGGGCTAACCATTTTATCCTAAGTCTTTATTTATTTAAAAGGAATATTTCCTCCCCTTTTAAATAAATAAAAGCCCCCACTTTTCCTCTTATCCTAAGTTGCATAAATAAAGCATTATTCTTATTTTATAAAAAAGGGAAAAGCACTTTTTGTCTCATATGGACACAAAAGTCAACTCCTATTTTCTCATTGGACGATATTTGTGCACATGGATTGCTCCTGTTTCAAGCTCCACCCTTGATTAAATCTTTTTCCTCTTAATCTCCATGGTCCATTGATTTTTCACCTCCTATAAAAGAAGAGCTCTCTTCCTCATTTGCACACACAAATTTTTATGCTACAGGTTTTCTAGGTCATCTTGGAGCTTTTGGAGATATTCTTGCATCTAGGGTTTGAAGATTTGGAGCATTGTTGGAATTCATCTTGGATCTTCATCAACACTCTATCTTCTTGTCTTCATTCTTGCATCATCATGGCTTTCTTGCTTCATAGTTAGATTTCATTTCTTGCATAGTAGTTTCATTTTCATGGCATTCTTAGTTTAGATTTTCTTTATGCTTTAGATTAATTCATTGAATCTCTCATTGCATGGTTTACTAGCAAGGTTATTGGCTTAATAGCTCTAGCTGAGAGCATTCTTAAAACCCTTGCACTCCATGCCTAGGGAGCTATGGATCGATTTGTGATGGCTCATTCTTGATTTTCCTTACATGTAATGATTCATAGAAGTGTGACACATTTATAGCACACAAGAGTCACATACGACATCCATATCATCTACATTTTCATCCATAATCTGCATAGCTCTATTCTTTACTAAAAATCTAGGCTGATACCTTGTCATGTATTCACTTACCTCAGCATAGCTAAAGTGAGTGGCTGCACGGCCTAGAGAGTGTTCTCTTTTTCTTTTTTCTGTGTCTAAAGTAATAGCCCATCTTTCACTTATTTTATCATCAAGTTCCTTTGGTAGTTGACATGCAAATTCCATTGGTACTCTTTTGAACTTGATCATCATTTGAACAATAGCATGTTCTATCTTTGTCTTGTCCTGAATTGACATATTGTTGAATTTGCCTATGCTTGGATCATTAAGATTTCCATTCTCAATAATATCTTCAATTATTTCTTCTATGGTACTATCCCTATTACGAACTAGCTGGAATTGATTAGGGTCATTTTTAGTATCAGTCTCCTCTATGTCTTCCTTACTCCTTATGTATTTCCTCTTTTTCTTCGGTGGTTCAACTACCTTCTTGTTCTTTCTCTTGATGTATTTCTTTGTCGATGTGGCTGCTCTTCTTTTCGCAACTTTTTTTGCTTCTTCTTTTTGCTCGGTTGATTGGGCTGTAGTTGCTGATCATGTCCTTCTTTCTTTAGGTTCTGGTGGCTGAGTATCTTGTTCATCAGTTGTGGGAAGTTGATTTTCTTCTTCATCATTGGTGGGAGGAACTGGTGCATTATCCTTTTCCTTGTCAGACTCGGTCTCCTCACTATCATAGAGTTTATCAGCCAGTTGTAACTGATCTTCAGTTGCTTCACCAATTGGTGACTCCTTAGGTGAGTTAGATGTAGTTCCATATTTTTCTATGAGATCCTTTTTCATTTTCTTTTCCCTCCTTGACATTTTTCCAATCTCAATGTCTGTTGTGATTCTAGACTTAGCTTCCTCATACACTCCAAACCTACTGGCAGTGATATCAATCAATAATGCTAGCAATGCATTGATAGATTTCAAAGTGAAATCATGATTCATTTCATAACCCATTGGTGCTAGCCATTTTATTCTCGGTTCTATTGCCTTTATCATTGAGTGTTCTGTGCTTACCACAAAGCATATGTCATCTTCAAATTTGTTTCCTAATTCTTTTGGAATTCTTCTTCTTTGTTGCATTCATGTTTGAAATTCCTTGAAATATGCATGAAAATCCTTGTTCACATTGTCTCCTAGACTTCTCATCATATGACCAATTTGGGCAGTTATCGGTCTATCTGATTCCCAACTAACTTTTCCAATACCTAGTACATATTTTTGCAAATAGAGGAATGTACAGAAAAGTAGTGATCTGTACTTACATGTATTGGACTTCTTTGCTTTTATTTTCTTCATGTTGTCATGCAGTTGGTGCAGTAGTAGCTCGGCAAGATCAACCTAGTGATCTTTCTTTACAATTTTGTAAGCCATGTCCATGGCGCTATAGGGTACACTATTCAGTCTGCTTGATTGAAATATCTTGTATCCGATGACATGAGCTGCAAATCTTACCGCTGGATCTTTGATAGTTGAAATCTTTAGTGCCCTACTATCCCATTGAGCTCTAGTGTTCTTTTCTAGATTGGGACGAGATGAACTTCAAAATGCTTTGGCTTTGTTAGTTGTAAGGTACCTAGTAACCCTACTGATAATCTTCTTGGTGACCTCAACTGGTTTGTCTAGCCAAAATTTGCCGTCATGGAATCTGCTAAGCATGATTCGTATCCAATCATTGTGAAATGATATCAGGATGTATGTGAAACATTGTAACCCTGATTCCTCAATCTTCTTATGCTCAGGTTTGATCTTACCATCTGGTCCATAGACTTGCTGATAAGCTGCTAAAGTTTCAAAGTAACATACTTCACCGATCTTGTAGTGAATGTAATCCCTAACATCTTCTGTTAACAAAACCTTATCAGGAATACTGGAAAATGTACCCATATCATCCATTTGTGCTATGACCTTAGGATGAGGTTTGAATTCATCCTCAGGAAAGTGTGCCCTAACAATTAATTCTACTTCCTCCTCAACATTTTGTGATTTGCTTGCGGTCCAAGACGATGCCAGAAATTGTTTCTAGGGTTTTCGAAAGGCAAATAGATAACCAGTGTTCGGTAGTCAGATGAACTTACTTGTTATCATCAAAGAAATGTCATCAGTTCAATCTTGCTGCTTTGAATCTATTCTAAGAATTGTTAGCTCGAACTCTTCTCTGTAAAATCTCATTTCTTCAAAATTGCGATGTAACAATGAATTCTGTTTTCACGTATATATAGAGTTTTCCTGAAATTCCTACTCAAACTTTGATGCATTAAATTCATGACCTAACTTTCAGTACGAGATAGCTGTCAGCTCAATAAAGTCTTTTTCTTGGTTAACATAGGGTTTCTTCATTAGTTTGAACTATTGTCAGTTAACCTTGTATACTTATTACCGACAGGTAATCAAGTCATGTTTCCCTTTTACCAACCAAATGTCATTTGCAAACTAATAGTGTGTTGACCACAGTGCATCTTCATTCATGCAAATTTGGTGTTTGTACATCACATATAAGGAACTTTATGTAAAATATGATCATTTGAAATGTCAGTTCCATACATACCTTTGTCATCTTAAGTGGAGGTACCAATGTCACCCAATCCAGTGGATGAGGTTTCACCGACAGTGTTACTTGACTCAGCATTCTCATTAGATGCCTTCTTCCACATTGTGTTCCTTAACTTTGTAATTTTTGCAATGTTATATCCACTCTCAAATATATGGTTTTCATCAGGTGCTCGGTCTCTGTAGTTCTTGCTTACATGACCGACCTTGTGATAGTGCATACATGCCATTCCTACATTTGTCCAGTTGCTTGCTTGTCCAATCCGACTCTTTTTGTAAATTTTTTTTGCAATATGTCCATACTGACCATATGCAGTACAGTTAGTCCATGTATTATAATCCCAAACATATGAGTTACCTTGTCTCTTCGGTTGATATGGTTTTTGTTGTAGTTTCTCTTTAGCTGTCTAGACCTGCTTCATTTTTGCCTTACAGTCCCTTGTAGTGTGTCCATACTTATTAAAAGTATAGCATATTTTCTCCTCAATAGTGTTATTGGCAAAGTCATTCTTCTTTGCTCTGCATTCATAAGCTAGATGTCCAAACTTACCATAGTAATAGCAATATCCATTAAACTTAGGAATGACAGGAGGTTTACCTTGTGCTTTGCTTCTATACACATTAGATGTATGTCCTAGTTTTCCACAATGGTAACATGTCAATACTTTAGGTTTTTGACTTTGATTATTGTTGACTTCTTCATCTTTTTGTGATGATTCTCCTTCACTGGTGTAGCCTATATCAGATTTGCTTCCGAATCTCCTTTGATTAGTCAGAAAATCATCAATCTTTTTAGAGCTGTCCTCGGCTATCTTCATCATCTCATTGTGTTTCTTTTGTGTTTTTATTTCATTTCTTAGTTTTTCATTATCTTCTCTAAGTGTTGCTACATCTTCAAGTCTTCTTGATAATTCTCCATTAACTTGGTTGATTTCTTGATTAACTGTCATCATTTGATTTGACATTTGGAAGTGACGATTAGTGTGTCTCTGGATTTCACTTTCTTTTGCTTGAAGTTGTTCAGTCATCAGTCTTCGGTCTTCAATGGCTAGAGTCTGATCTTGTTCATCTTGTCTACCATTGTTCATGATTTCCACCATTCTCACCATTTGAGATTCATGACTGATTTGAAGTGCTTTCACTTGCTTGGATAGATGCTGATTCTTTTCAAATAGCTCAAAGATTATGCTTTTGGATCTGTCAGAGATGCTTCCAGAGCTTGATCCAATATGATCAAATATCTCATCAATAGGTTCTTCATGATAACTTATTTCATTATGTTGAATTGCAAGGTTCTTTCTTTCAACCATTAATTTCTTTAGTTCTTCCTTGGTTTGTTTGTATTGCTCCATAAACATCTACATTTGTATCTTCTGATTCTCAATAGTCTTGTCAAGATTATATCTCTCCATGACTTAGATCTTTTCCCTTCAGTGGTTAAACTATTCAACAAGAGGACTAAGCTTTGATACCAATTGTTGGAATTAGGAGGGATAGGTACTGAGAGGGGAGGGGTGAATCAGTGCCTTCAAAAATTTAGTTACAAAAACCTTTCTGATCTATTACTGAATACTGTGATAACCAATCAAAATAACTTGAATCTAATTGCATAAGTCAATCATCTAGTTAACTTAATAAAGTAAACAATATGATATCAATATGACAATCACATAAAATAAGTATTTTGGTAATGCAGAAACCCTTGTTAGAAGGTAAAAACTACGGTGGGGATGACACCCACAAATTCTTCACTATTGTAGATAGAAAAGGTTTGCCTGTTAAGGCTACAAGTTTTGATCACTTCTGGTGATCTTACCCTATTAGGAGTAACATATTAGATCAGCTAGATCTACCTAGTTATAGGATTTAACAACACTATATGAAGTGTGTAATCAGTTAAGAGATTTATACAAAGACTGTTAAGTCTACTCTGTTAAGAGATTTCACAAAAAACTCTATCACAATTGTCAAAAAGTAATAGGTAACTATCTGTTAGCTAACAACTCAATTGTCTAAAATAGATCTGTAAGTTCTTATCAAAATATCACCTTATCTATGATAATTCTCTGCTCTGTTTTTCTCGGTAGCCTTGTTTGATTATGCTTAATCTGAAAACCTTTGTACTCTGTTCTGCTCGATAAACTAATTATCTTGAAGATAGGCAATTTCTTCAAGTGCTCCATAATTCATATATATCAGTTCAACAACCCCATAAAATGATCCGAACATATACAATATATAGTGTTCTATTTTTGCCTCTTAAAGAAAAATTAGGTTACAAAGAAAAATCATAGCCCTAAGATCTACGGTGCAAAATAACCTAGATCAACTAATACAAATAAGATAATCATTGCATTTAATGAATATATTTTACAGTAAATGCTCCTCAATCTTGGTAAACCATTTTACAATCTGTTATAACCATTTGCATAGAATAATGTGCCATTTCTGATTACTATGCTATTTACTATGATCATCGGTAAACACTGTATAATTTTCTCAGTGTACACTGCGATGCTTGGTGTTTACTGACCGTCGATGTCAGTGTCACTGGTGCTCGGTTTAACTGTGTGATACTTGGTATAAGGCTTTACCGACTACTCTATCTTACTTCTAGTTACTGACTGTCTTAATGTAAATAGCTGACCAGCCTATTTACTATCCTTTGATACTAATGAAAACCTAAAATGCTCAATAGAGATTAACATATAGTTCCTAACCAATTCACTTAATCTTTTCTTCAAGTATTTCTCCTCTGCTACTAAGGATGCAGATTCTTCCAGGCTAGAGAAATTGTTTTTGAATTGTGAAATGACTGCACTTACATCATCAACAAAGTGTACCTTGGACACTTTCTTGTCTATAGGTAACAAATTGTTTAGTATGTTCACTGACTCTACAAGGAGAGGATTCCTCATCACTTGTTTCTACTTGGCCTTGTCCATAGCTAAGATAGTTAACTTAATCAAGTCTTCTTCTCCCCATGAGTCCAAACTGGTTGTGTCAGGTGTCAAACTTGACAACAATGCTGCTAAGTGAGTGATGGGAGTGCTATCCATCACTTCTTGTTTTACCTTGATTTGTTCAGCTGATGTTTCATCTTTTTGTTCACTTCCTTTTACATCTTCTTCTTCTTTTTGTTTTTAGCTTCTTTTTGTTTTTCTCCTTCTTTCTTATCTTACATCTTTTCTTCTTCTTTCTCATTTTTTATATCCTCAATCAAAATTTATTCTTGATGAGTAGGAGTGTTACTGCATAAGATTTTAGCTTCTTGTGTGCTCACAAAAGCTTCTTCAAACTTGTGCAACTCAGTGTCAGTGGCCGCCATGGCTATCTCCACATTATCAATGATAATGGTGCTATCTTTTAGTGACTCTATCATGGGCGCAGACTTAACTGTCTTTGTTTTTGTTTTAAGTACAAGCGCTAAGTCCTGATGACCTGTCACTGATGCATTAGTGGGCTCTTCCACCTTGACTTCCTTTAAGGGTGCTTGTGTTGTGGGTGTAGTACCTGGATACATGTGTCTATTCATAAAGACCTTCTCAAAGGATTTCTCTAATTCCTTAGCCACCATATCATAGTTCTTGTCCATTATATGTAAAGTCCTTGAATTTGTTCTGAGATATGGCTTCACCAGATTTAACAATAAAGATTTCTCTTTTAGGGAACATACCGGAAGAGTGTCATTTAGAATCTTTTCCCTTATCCTTAAATCATCTTCAATGGCTTGTCTCTTTTGAAATTCTAGGATGTTCCATACATTGTCAGGGATCATAGTTTTAAGTTCCAAGACTATCTTCTTGAACTTCAACATGTGTTTGACTATCATTACATGTATCTTAGATTTTTCTATCTCACTATATTTTTCATAAAAATTTCCTACTAGATCAATTCTTCCCTCATCAATTATTCTTGCACTTAGCACATTGAGACTAGGTTTGAAACTTACTTCAGGAGGTTCTTGTGAGTTCTTTCTGTTCCTTGTTACTCTTGAGGATGGATGACCAATGCTAATCTCTTTCTTTCTCTTCGGCATTGCCTTATACTTAGGAGGAGTAGTAAGGTCAATGGTTTCTTTGGGTGCAAAAGGAATAACATCAGTTTTACCCTTCTGTTCATCAGATTTTTCAATCTTCATTTTCTTCAACTTAGGATCATTTGATTCTTCCTTTTCTGCATTTGCACTCTCTAATTCCAAAGCAATATTTTGTTCCCTTGCTTTGTCTAGGTCTACTTGAGACACTCCATGTATTCTCAAGATCTCAGAGGTAACCTTGGCAAGCTTCCTCTTTATTGCTGCATTGTTCATTTTAGCATCTATCTCTCTTGTCTTCTCCTCATAGGTTCCCCATCTTGGCTCATTAGGGTCTTTAGGTGTTGCTAATAGAACTTGAGCATAAGCCTCTAGAATAGGCTCTTCCACTTCATATCCTAGTGGATGAATCCACTTTGCTCTTGGTTTGACTACCTCCATGCATGTTGTGTCTGTCTCAACCATAAAACAAATAGTATCCTTGTATTTCTCAACAATGTTCTTTGGTACCTTATCTGCATTTTGACCCTAAATGTCTTCAACTCTAGTGTCATGTAGTCTCTTAGAGTGCTCTTTGTAGATGCCTTGAAAGATATCTGAGGCATGGTAGGAATAGTCTTGTGTAGGTATGAATCTGACACCTTTCCAACAATATGGAAGTACATATAGATAATTAGGGGCCCAAACCTAAATATCTTGGTTTTATCATGCTTGATTGCCCTGATGTTGTCAATTAACTGTGCATGCAAGATCTCACATGGGTTGAATTATCCATTTTCATTAACAATTATTATGGCTGGAAGAATTGTGGCTTCAGACACACTGTTTAGCCTGCTGGTGTGTTGAAACTTGTATCCAAGTATCATAGACATAAATTTGATGTCATCTTGCTCAATAGGCTCTATGGTCATTTCACGCCTATCACTCCTTGACTTGCAAGTCTGTTCAACAATATTCCTCACATCTTTACATACTGGAAGGATGACACCTATCCTTGAGAGCCCTATCATCTCATGAATTAGGTCACTGGTAATTCTGACTAACACTTCACCTATCCAAAATAGGTCATCATGAATCCTGTTCAAAAGAATCTTGATCCATTCTGATTCATATAACTCATATGTCATAGCATACTCCACTATAGGGTGATTATCCCACCGTGCATACTCATCCAAGAAGGTTTTGCCTGGTTTTAACATAGTTTCCATGTGTGCCCTTAATCTATCCAATCCTACTAGTTCTTTCTTACAATAGATGTATGCCCTAATGTCCTTGACATGCATAATGCCCATAGGTGTGCGGGAAAATGCCCCTTCTAGATCATCTAGTGTAGATTTAAATGGATGCCTCTTAAACACATATCTTTTCTTCTTTGTAACATCAAATACTATAGGAGTAGCCATGACTTACTTATGTATCACTTTCAAAAAGGTTTCCAAGATATTTTGAATCAGTGCGACGAACTAGGGTTTCCGCAACCGATCAAATGCACAACAAATCACTTGAATAATCAAACTGAAATCCTTCTCAATTACCTACTAAGGCTCTTCTTCTCTTCAATTTCTCTTAATTCAAATGCAATGAGAGATCTTCTAACTTTTATGTACTTTAAAGTATAAATTCTGCCATTAATGCTTGTCACGTAAACCAGGTTGTCACTTGGAAATTTCTAACTTTCATTCTGCAAACAATTAGCTAGTGTGATCTTGCACAAAGGTTCCCTTGGTCTCCAAAAGCTTAAGTCCAAAGGCACACACTCTGAGAGTGAGTATACCAGCCATGCAGGGGTCTAGAGATAAATTAGCTCCCCCTATGACCCTGAGGGCCATTCAGCTAGCTGTAGAGGGTGTGTCCACTGTGGATGCATCCAATACATACTCATCAAACTTATCTTTCTTTGCTTTTGACCAAATCATGCTCACATCCTTTGAGGCTTTCACAAACTTGACTTCTCCTTTGGGATTGAATACTGGTTCTTTAGTCTTTTTATGGCTTTCCTGACCTTGCATCCTTGATCTACAGAACTTTGAGATGTGTCTAGCCTTGTGACAAGAGTGACAAATGATTGGAGGCCTTATATTCCTTGACATATTAACATGAGTCACCATCTTACATTGTTTAGCTGAGTGACCATTATAGTTACATATCTGACATGTAACATTTTGAGAACTTCTTAGATTTGATTGATTCTGATTTCTTTGATTATGAGTCCTATTCTTTTGACTTGTCTTGCAATTCATAGCTCTATGAGAAAATTTATTGCATGAATAACATGTTAGAAAGTAAAGTCCACCAAGATAACTGAGAGGGGGGGGGTGAATCAGTTATCTGATAATTATAAATTTAATCAACTTCAACAACATTAAACCACATAAGCAATAAAATTACCTACCATAGAAAGATATTCATACACAATGACACAATGACATAAGATATGTTGACTAGGGAACCTCTTGATCAAAGAGTAAACCCCAGTGGGAATGATGCCCACAAAAGATGCACTAATATGAATATTCCTTGTGAAAGGATGTAATCTTTTAGGAGTCTTATGAAATACATTCAGTACATATGAATCCTTGTTAGGAGATTTTGAATCCTTGTTAAAAGATTCTAACCCTATTAAGAGTTATTGAAGACAGAAGGACCCACTTCCCAAATAGCTTCAGGGTAAGATCATTAAACACACTGTCCAAATAATCTTTGTATTACTCAATAGAATAATATGTTACCTCTTCTCTGACTGTGCCAAACTGCACTCACTATTACACCAGATCTCAATTTCACCTCTCTGTACTTCGCATGTCTTCCTTCACAAATTCACTTTCACATTTAGCTCTTTTGTTCACTTCATATTCATACACTACAATCTCTTCTCTATGTAAACTAGGAAACACATTCCTTCCTTTATACCACACTCAAATATTTACAAATGAGTCAGCACACAATTACAAAATAAAAGATTCCACATGCTACATCAAAATTACACAAAACTGTCAGCTTCCAACTACAATAATTCTCCACTCATGCGACCTCAAAGTTTGTGATGTCATCCACATCACTATCAATGTGTCTTCAACTTCCCTTTAACTGCACAAAACCAGATTCCATCCTGATTAGGAGATATCATCCAATTTCCACAAACTGCTACTCAAGAACACTGCCTGAATACTGCTTCCACCAAAATGCTCATAAATTCCATGAATAAATGAATTACTTTATGCACTCTTAACCATAGACATATAACATATCAAAGAGTATATCTACAACATCACATAGCTCCAACTACAATAACCCATGTGTGCTAATTCAAACTCTATCTGCTTCTCTGCAAGTCTCTAGAAGATCACTGTGTTGACATCAATGACAATCATAGTCATGAATGCAACAACAACAACTACATAATGGATTCCAAACATTCCGCATTCATTCCTAACATAACAGTAACCATTGAAAGGTCTTACCTCTATACAGTTCCTTTCTATGTGTCCATGCTTGTTACATGCATAACAAGTGTGGTCTATTGGTTTGTGTTCATGCTTAGGTGGTTCAATATGATCCTTAGTCTAACTTCCAACCTCCTTAGTATCTGAGGTGCCTTTTGTTGCTTTCATTCTTGCTCACATGTTGTCAATCTAATTTTGTGCTTCATTGTATCCAATGTAGCTAGTATCTCCTTTAGCTCTTCTTGCATAAAATTGAGATTCTATCAAATCAGAACCAGTTTGTAATTTCTCAATGCGATTCTTTGCATCTTTCAATTCAGATTCCAAGCTTTCTTTGTTGTTTCTTAGCTCTAATATTTGCATGTTTTCTTGCCTCAATTCTTCATTCAGTTGAAGGTTCTCTTCGACCTGTTCATCATAGACTTCATGATTGTTAGTCAGCTTATCATCAAATTCTTCAAGTTGTTCTTTTAAGGATGTATTTTCTTCATTCATATTCTTGCCCATTGTCCCTAGATCACTGGTAGAGCATTATTTCAAATATTTCCTTAGCCTTTTGATAATTAATTGAGCATCACTGAGTTTTTCCCTTAGTTCTTCAGTTTCTCTTTAAGATTTGTCTAGGTCTTCAAGACCAGCTTCTAGATTTCTCTTCAGATGTTTCATTTCTGATTTTCCCATGATCTCCTCAAGTGTTTAAACTTCTTTACTAAGGACTAGAGCTCTGATACCAATTTTTAGGGATGGGAACATTGAGAGGGGGGGGGGGGAATTAGTGTTCACTATATTTTATGTTTTTACTTAATATTTAAACTGAACTTAAATGCTTAAGTACTGAAATGAACATCCACATAAACATGAAACATGAAAACAACACATAACACCAATATAGTTACAAGGAAACAAAGATAGATAAAAACCCTGGTGGGAATTGACACCCACTAATATTTTGTACTAGTGTTTTATGATCCTTGTTAGAAGATCCTTAACCCTGTTAGGACTTTCTTTATACTGTATTAAGTACAGTAGACCTTGTCAAGGGTCAGACCCTGTTAGGACTCTTTTACAATAGTCCTTGTTAGGGGAGTGGACGCATTATCCTAGAGCTCACTGCTCAACTGGTGAAGGCTACAACCATCTGATCTCATATACACACTATATCTGTTGGATGAACTATCTTTGTGACACTTCTTATTAGATGAGTTCCTTTGATGCATTGATGCTTTGACCTCTTTCAAATATCTAATACATCTTATAGTCTCTTTGTACACTTCTTCTCTTCTTGTCAGAACTCTCTATCAACTGCTATATCAATTACAATGGGCACATCTCATATTTATATGTGCATACAAAATAAACAACTAGGTTAGCCCTTAAACCTATTACATACAATGCTTCCTATTGAATTGGCTCAAGTGTGTTTACAAAAAAACATATATACATGTTGGAAACTTAATTATAATGGGTGCATACCCTTTACATCATTAGAATATAACCGCAAGTCAAAATACTAACAGTCAGCTACTTACTCTGTTCTTCTCTGGCACACACTAGCTGTGTAACTTTAGTTGTCTGTATCTTTCTCATACTTGCATATCTAATCATGCACTCATAGACTAAGCATGAATATAGTCTAAACAACTTATCTTCTAGGGTGCTAACTCCCATCAATTTGATTTTTGATCTTCCCATCAAGTGCGCTAACTCCAAACTGCTATATGACTTTGTTTCCATAATGACAACACTATACTAAGTCATATACATCAGTATAGCCAAATTTCCAACATCTTCCTCTTGAAATTGATGATAACAAAAAAATGACTATAAAATTACATGCTATGAAGTATGTCATTTCTAAAGGTGAGTTATGTTGGAGAAGTAATGAAGGTGTCTTGCTCAAATGTGTTGATCATCAAAAGGATAAAGACCTATTGCAAGAAATGCATAATGGTGTGTTTGGTGGCCATTACATGGCCGAGACTACTGCACATAAGATATTGAGATTTGGTTTTTGGTGGGAAACAATTTTCAAAGACACTCATCTTTTTGTTAGAAAATATGATGCTTGCCAAAGGTTTGCAAGAAATTGAGGTTTAATGGTAATATTCTCTTGAAGCCTGTATTAGTTGAGACCCCTTTTAAAAAGTGGGGCATGGACTTTATTGGAGAGATCCCCAAAAAATGAAGTGGGGTTCAGTCATGGATTCTAGTGGCAACAGATTATTTCACTAAATGGGTGGAAGCAATTTCCACTAAAAGAGCCACTAGTAAGGTGGTGACTAACTTCATGATGAAGAATATTCTAACAAGATTTGGATGCCCTGAGACTATAGTAGTTGAAAAATCTATGTGTTTAAAGTCTGAGGAATTTAACACTTTCTGCCAGCAGTATGGGATTCAAGTCTCATATTCATCCCCATATCACCCCCAAGGTAATGGTCAAGATGAATCAAGTAACAAAAGCCTGCTAAAGCTTTTAAAGAGAGTTCTTGATTAAAAAAAGGGCATGGGAATCAAAGATGTGGAAATCTTTGAGGGCTGATAGAGTAACAATAAAAAGGGCAATTATATATGCACCTTTTGATTTGGTATATGGAATTCATGCTAGATTGCCACATAACAATTTTCTGCAAATGTATAGGTTCATCTAAATATATGATGATGATTTGGATAGTGAGATGAGCATCAGAATGCATGACCTGATACAATTGGATGAATCAAGAAGGGAGACTCATGACAAAGATTTCAAGTTGTAGCTCTAATATAAAAATCTGTATGACAAAAGGACTACTATTAGAAATGTTGACATTGATGATCTGGTCTTGATGTGGAATTTTAGGTTAGAAGACAAAGGAAAACATGGAAAGTTTGACCCAATTTGGTTGAGACCATATCTCATTGATGCTAAATGGGGTTCTAATTATTATGTCATTAAGGATGTGGTTGGAAATGTTTTGGAATTGCCAGTTCATGGAAAATTCCTAAAGTTGTACTTCTCTTGAGTTACTTTTATCATCCATGAACAGTAGGTTTAGGTTATTTTTTTAGTTGTGTGTTTCTTTTAGTTGTGTGTGTAGAGGTAGTTATTTTTAGGTAGATGGTCTTCTTAACCTAGAGATCTTGAAGTCTTTCCATGCCTGTGAGAGGCATGGATCCCCAATTAGAGCCACTATTAGTACTGTTTAGTTTCCTAGCTGAAGACTCTATATTTTAAAAATTTCATGGTTAAATAGAAGGGTCTTTTATGTTTGGTTATGGCTACCTAGTTAAAGGTTTTATCTTTTCCCTCAATATTTCAAAGGAACTGGTTCATTATGTTCCCTAAATCCTAGGTGAAGTCTTGTTTCTAGCCCTAAATATTCATTGTGAAAAGAAACCCTAGGTCTTTGTTGAAAAAATGTAATTGTTCATTACCTTTTCTAGCCACTTAAGTTCTTTTTCTGCACATGTCCTAAGTCATCATTGGGCAGGGCCTAATTATTTAAATTTATTTTACCTAGCGGGCCCGTTTAATATTTCCTAAGTCTAAATCCTCGATAAAATTTTAATTTTCCCTAAATCTTAAGCGTTAATTTTTCTTAATTCTTGACATATATCAATCCTTGTTAAAATCCCTTTTGATCTAATGATGTGCATAATTCCACAATGCAAATTTGATTGAAGAGTATCCTTCATGGGATTCCATCAGCTATATTATGCTGAAATCAATACAAATCTAAAGTAAGTGGGACTATCATTTTTAAGACTTCTATTTGCCATCAGATTATTTCAATCTAACAGTTCACATTTTCTTGGGCTTGAATGTGAAGTAATTAAGATACTATTAGATCCCTTTTAATCTTATAGTTGGCATAATGCTTTCGTGAAAAGCTAATCAATACTTATCGATCATGGGATCACGCCAACCATTGATCTTCTAGTTAGAAAAGGTGCGATGTCAGTGGGGACGAAGGATAAAGGCATGTAAAGGTTTTGACAAGTTTATCTTGATCTAATGGTTGGCGTAATGCCTTGATCAAAAGATGAAAGGAAAATAGTGATCATGGGATCGTGATGACCATCTGATGTATTTAGATGAAGATCAATAGTTCTATTTTAAAGTTTCTTTCTTTGGTGTGAAATGTTTCCTACCCTTTGAGCTAGAAAATTTCAAATATTCAAAGAAGTAATGGCATGATTGTATGGCATGGTTTTCAAGAGTTAATGTCTTTTGCATACGTAGTATATCATTTGACGCTCCATTTTTAGAATCAAAAGCTACATAATTTTAGAGCGACTAAGTGGATCAAAATTGCAGAGCATCTTGTATTTTATAGAAACATATTTACCGAGTGAGTGATTATGCAAACTATTGTGTTTCTGCTATCATTTATCTATGAATTCTATTATTAGGGTTTGGAGAGAAGGGTTTCTGTGTGTTTATGGTTAAGCTAAATATTGAAACCCTAAGTTTTAAGATGGTACTGAGAAGAGAATTCAAAGGAAAATTAGATTATCAAGAGAGGGTTGTGTGTGATTATTTTCTAGAGAAACTTGATCATTCTACAAATGAGTCATCTAAGTTGAAGGAACTTGTGCCCAAAACCCCTTGGCTTAAAGTTGCAGATGGGTTATATGACAAGGGAAATTATATAAGGGATGCAACATTTCTATCTCTAGTTTGGTATTATTTAGGGTAGGGTTTGGATAGTGACATGATTTTTCCCCTAGTAGTAATGTATGGTTGTTTAATGTAGGGAAACTGGTAGTCCCAAATGTTTTCATGGATACTAATATTTTTCTCCAAGTTGTTAAGAATTACGACCATGTAGAAAGTGAGGTTAGGGATGTGAATGGAAAACCTTTGATTAGCATTACTTCTGATGAAATTAGAGAGGTGTTTTGATAAGTGAGCCTACTAGTTCCCTAAAAAAATAGATTTTGATAAACTTAAGGGTGTTTAAAATGCCCAAAGGGATTATCTCAGAAGTGGTCATTCGAGGGAGTTTTTTTATAAGGTAGGAGGATTGAATGTGGTAGGACCTAATACATGAGAGCCCCTCAAGATAGATTACTTTAATCTAAAGGAAAAGGGTATGTACTATTCTCTATGTCATATTTTTGGTGAGGATTCAGAAGAAGAGATGCCAGTCCATTACATGTTTATGATGGCATAAATCTTGCACCCCTACCAGGTAGTAACTTTTGATTTTTCCCCTTTTGGCCTTGCTATTTTAATACATGATGGACTGATGGGAATTTAGAGATCTAAGGTAGATAGGCCTTTTGGTTGGTATTCTTTGTTTATGCACATGTTCCTTTATAAGGGTGAAAATTATTTTGATAAGGAGATGAATTTAATGAAAGAAAAGGCTGGTGAGGAGATGTCAGTCTAGTTGTGGAACCTGAATATGACATGGAATAAGAATGAGGCCAATTTTTTAACATTCGATAGATGCTTTTCATCTAGACTTAGGGCCTTGTTGTTTTTGGAGAACCCAAGAATCCCAAAAGCACTGTTGGCATTTCTTCGGCCAAAATAATTTGCTAATGATATCAAGATAGTACATAATTTGGGAGATATCATGTTATACCCCATTTAAAATATTTTAGGGTGTATGGTTTTAGAGGTAGTCCATTTATTTTTACATACCAAGTTCCTTTGAAGGTTGGCATAGAAGAGATCTTGAGATAGATTGGAGGATTACAAGATTTGGCTCTCACTGGGAAAGGCACAGGATTAATATTTCTAAAAATCACCATAACACATCAATTTTTTATAAAAAAAAGGGTGGATGGACACACTTGGGAAAGGTTTTGGAACCATACCATATGACCACATTGGTTGTAAGGTATGGATATCCTTAGGGATTCTATACTGACATATTGAAGAAGAGGACCAGGTGTGCTGCCATTGATCATATATTTAACTTCCTTGAGGATATAATCAAAAATGTGTTTGATCTACAAGAGAAAGAGATGAGGAAGGCTAAATGGCTAGTTTATAGAAAGACACAACATTTTGTACAACATTTTGTCAAGGAATATGATCCTTTGAAGGATTTTAAACCTTTTGAAAAGAAAATTGAAGCTTTTATGAGCCATTTTGAGGGTATAATGCAAACTCTAAACTAGAAAAAAGACATAATAATATAATCAGAGCTATAGAGGGACACATTTGTATTGAGTGAACCGACATTTGCAAGAATGATGCCTCCTAGTAGATATATGGTATAGAGAAAGGCTGGATATAGTGTGGTAGTGTTGAGGCCTAACATACATCAAAAAGGTCAAAGAGTAGAAGATATCCCTTCCTCTTCCATGGGAGATGAAATGAATGAACAACTAGAGGGACCATCCTTTTCACCAGAGAAGAGACCTATTGATGTGGATTGTGATTCTCCACCTTCTCGAAAGAGGCCAAAAATTTAAGAGAGGCCACAATAGAGTGAGGCTGTTTATTTCCCCTCCCAATCTCCCCTAAATATTATGGATGAAAAATAGGTGACATAATAGCTAAAAAGGATGAGAAGAATAGGTCATATCTTTTTGACCTATGAAGAAATTGATGAAGGAATCCTTGAGCTTCCTAAAGTTGTAGAGATGGACTTGACTGTTAGTGAGATAATAGGAAAAGAATTAGATCCTATAACAAAATAGGCTTGTGATGAGTTCCTTGTAGATGATGCCTTTGTTAAAGCTAGGGATTTTGTGCAGTTCCTATGGTGAACTCACCTTAGTCAATTCAAGGAGATGTGTGAGAAAAAATAGGAAGAATATCTGGAAAAGGACCTTGGAATCATTGAGGATGAGGTCAAGAAATAAATGTTAGAAAGGGTTTAGAAGGTTACCCCAGAGAAAGGTAGATAATTGGTAAACAATGTAGGGGTACTTATTCTTCTTGAATGAGACATTGCTAATGTAATTGTCTTAGATGCAGTCAAGAAACAAACCAAGCTAGTACAAAAAACTAGGGGGGAAGCTAAGAAGGCCATTAAGGGTGTCACATTCAGTGATGATCATCAAGCTCTGGTTATGTGGTCTCTGAGAAAAGAAGAAGGAAATAAAGGTAAAACAAAAATTAAGGGTGACCTTTCTGCCAGTTTATTGGTAAAGAGAGTTAGTGAGACCTTATGAGTTGAGGCCTCAAGATAGGCATTGGAAACTTCCAAACTGAACATAAATGTGATAGAGAGAGAGGCTAAGGAGAAAGAAGATCTCAAAATAAAGCTGGAGACTATTCTTAAGGCCTATGGTGAAATGAAGAAGGAGGTGAGTGAGAAGGATAGAATAATTATTGAGTTGTGGAAATAATTAGGATAGTTGAAAATTCAAATAATTGAACAATTACATATTTCTTCTACCCCTATTGAGCATTTATCTTCAAGCCCTATTATAGAATACCCTCCTTCCCCTTTTCCTCCATTTGATATATTGTGGTGATTGATCAGGGAAGTACTGTACACTTTTCCCCCTACCCTCATTGATTTTTGGGCTGACATGTAACCGATTCTAACCCTAATGTGGAAAAATAAGCTTGTATAAAATAGCTTAGGGTTAGGTATTTCTGTAATCACCTAAAAATGGACAAAGATCAAATCAAAGAAAATCAAGTCAAATCAAGGCAAATCAAGGACATAATTGAATCAATTAAATCACAATGCATAATTAGCCAATCAAAATGAAAATCAAATCTTAATTCAATCAAAATCAAAATTGAGAGCACTTTAATCAAGTGATATCAAATCAAAATATAATTAATCCAATTAATTGTATAGTCTTGGATTAAATCAAATTCAACCCATTCAAGGGGTACATGGCTAAAAAAATTCATTTAAAACAATTAATAAATCTCAATTACTCTCAACAACCCAAAAGTAGAGGAAATCTGAGCAACCAATAAGATTTGAGGAAAGGCATTCACAAGGATCAAGCCAAATTGAATCTCAATCACTCAAAGTGAAAGATAATCTTGTCCATCCATCTTATCTACTTGTCCCAAGCTTTGAGGACACAAACTTTGCATTGTCCTCAAAGGGTGGAACCAAGGACTCAACCAAGGTTTAATCATGATACAACACAACTACAGCCCCTACCATTGGAAAATCTATAAAAGGAAGGCCTAAATCCTTCATAATGATCATCCACACATCTAAGAATTGCATTGAACCTCTTGCAATTTGAGCTTAGAAAGACATTTGAGAAGCATTTTAGCATTTACTTTGATCTAATTGTTAGCAATAACATTGTTATCTCTATCATTCTCATTCTAGGACTATCATTAATGGAAGCTTGTTGAGAGCTATTCATTAACATTCTTAGTTAGAGAGCCATACGATGCTCAATTAGTCATTATTTTGTTAAATAGTTGCTCTATTGCTTTGTGGTTGTATTTAGTTACTATTCTCAATTATTGACTAACCTTAATTCTATGAAGGCACTTTCCCTAGTATACAAAATGGCACCCACCGTGGGGAAGAATGCTCTAATTTATTAATCATATGGAAATTTTTCATTATTTCCAAATTTGCATGTCATTAACCCTTGGCTTTTTCAGGAAGTAGCACTTTTACCAGTTTAAGTAGCGCTTTTGCGAGAAGAAACAACGCTCTCAATCACTATTCTAGTGCTTCTGTGACAAATTTGTGCACCTTTGCATCGATCTATAGTGCCTTTGCGATTTCTATCTTCAATCTTCTTATCTTTTAGCACTTTCGCATCATAAAAGAGTGCTTTGCTCCTGACTACTAGGTGCTTTCACTAGTTTTCTTAGCGCTTTTGCATAAATTTTACCACATTTGCTTATTCCAGTAGCACTTTTAAGAGTTATTTGTACACTTTTGCACTTTACTAACATAATCAAATAGCACTTTCAATTATATTAGTTGTGCTTTTGAGTAATGAAATAGCGCTTTCAATTAATTCTGGTGCCCTTTTGCAAAATTTTATGAATTAATTAATTTGAGTGTGGCAAAATGACTTTTATTCTGCAAGATGACAAGGCATAAAAAGGTGAGAAAGCCAGAGACAAAATTCAATCAGGAAGGCAAAGCTTTAGCCAAAAAGATCAAGAAGGAGAACATAGCTCATATCAGAGCGGTTCTTGAAACAACACAAGAAGAAGACAATCAGGTATATAAGAAATATCTTGCTGTTATTGAAGCATACAAATTGAAATTCATATCTTTAAATTGAATTTTTAGTCCTTAAGTTCAAGTTTTCCTTAAAACTTTGCAATTAAGGTACTTAAAAGTTCAATACATTATTAGTTGCTTCATTCATTTTTCTTTGATTTTCCTCATTGTGATTGTTGGTGTTGACTAACTTGTTGGAGGGCAAGCACATTTGGAGGAAGCTATTCCCAAGGTGAGTTGAAAAAAATAAAATGACAAAACCTTTCAAAAATGCCCCTAGCTTAGGCTAGCTACAAGGAAACGTATTTCTCTATTCAAGCTTGTACTTGATAAAATTGCATCATTCTTTGAACATAGATTAAGATAAAATAGGAAATGAATTACATAATTCAATTTTAAGAATCTCCTTGTCAAGAGATTGGGAAAGAACAAGCGTGTGTTTAAGTGTGTGGAACAAAGAAAGACAATAGGGATATGCTCTTCACTCTTTGAGTGAATCAAACTCCCAAACTTGTCGGCCTAAGTTCATTTCTTGTTTTCCATATATATGCTAGAGCAATAGTGGGCTCACCTCCCAAGTTTTCCTTAATGAGGCCGGTGTGAGGGACAACCCAAAGTGGGATACGCTCACTTTTCTCCATGGGAATCCAACCCACTCTAAAATGAAATGCATGCATCCTTAATGGGGTGTGTGACAAATAGATTTTAATTTTTCAACCTTCCTCTAGTAGTCCTCATGGATTGCGCAAAATCATACCTCGGTGCATGTGGGAAGCCCCTTCACATACTTAGGGGATGAGAGATTAAAGTCTATTTGAATGGAATATATACTAAATCCTTGATTAAGTAGCAAGACCACCTTCTAGAGCCATGTTTACGAACCAAATCTTGTGCTAGGTAGGTGCTTGAAGTGCATTCTTGTGAAAAACCCGTGATAACGTTCTTCAAAACAAACATTTTGTGTTTAAGTGGGTAAAAAGAGACAAGTGAATGTGTGATTGTTGTGTTTGGAATACATAAACAAGTGAGAGATATCCATTGAAAACTCATCTTACAATTTTTAAATCTCTTCAATATAAAATCAACAATTTTCAAATCACGGATCATTCCAAAATGAACCCATGTTGGATGTCAATTTCCACATGGTCCCAAACACATAGGGTATCATTACCAGGAGATAGCACTATTTTTGCAAACCCAAGGCAAGAAGTTGAGTACCAAAGTGTTTTCAAAGATCCTAATCAAGAATAAATTTTCATGAACCTATTTGAACCAAGACTTGAAGAGATGGGTGATAGAAATTCAGCCAATCATAATCACAATATCAACAATGCCAACTATAATCCTAAGGAGACACTTGAAGAAAGGGTTGAGAAAGCTGCCCAAGACAATGATTTCCTAGAGGTTATGGAGAAATTAATAGACAAAGATAGGGATAACTTCTTCCTAAACCTAGCACAAAAGGGGGTAAAGCTACCATATGACTTTGATATTGACCAACTCAAAAAAGACCAACACCAAGATGATCCTATGAATGTTATGACTAGAAAAATAAAGGCCTTCCAAGAGAAAATTGATACTATGAAGAAGGCAGCTAAACCTAAGGCCTTTTCCATAGAAGCTTTGTGTCCTTTTCCTTTTGACAAAAGTTTAGCAATGGTATATTTTCCTTTCAATACCATCTTTCCTAAATATGATAAGTACATAGGTAAAACAGACTCACAGGACCATTTAAGGGAGTTTTTTACCCTAAGCATAGAGTTCATGCACAATGATACTTATCTAATGAAACTCTTTCCTAGAAGCTTAGGAGGACCTGCAATGGAGTGGTTTTCAAAACTAACCCCTAGAATAAAGTCCTTTGAGGAGTTAGCCTCCAAGTTCATAACCCATTAGTCTTATAACATTGAGCACGGAATTACTATGCACAAGTTATGCGATACCAAACAAAAAGATGGAGAGTCATTTTTAGGATTCTTACAAAGGTGCAGGACCATTTTTGCAAGGTATCCACGAAGTATCCCAGAGAAAGAGAAGATGGAAATCTTCACCAACAATTTGACCTTGGAAATGAATTATAGAGTACAACTTCAATGTCCCCCAACATTTGAGAAACTCATCAAAAATCGGATAAAGATTAAAGATGTCTTGGTCAAAAGAGGTGAAGTTAAATGATTTAAGGCTAACAAGTCCAACAACAACAACAACAACAATCATAACAACAACAACAATAATTATGTGCCTAAGTATTTCAATAATCAAGGGTCCAACAATAACAATGATAAATCTAAATCTTGGATGAAGAATAACAATAAAAACCTTGGAAATGATGCAGTTGTGGAAGCACACAACTTAAAGTCTACCCCTTTTATACTACCATATGGAGCTAATTCTTAAAATAATGTTAATCAATCAAGTAAAGCTCCATTTAATTCCAATAATTCCAAAAACAATCCCAATACTTCCAACAATAAGACTTGGGATAAGTCAAAATCAAACTCTAATTATAAAAAAATGAAATTCACCTACTTAGGTGAACCTTTGGAGAATGTACTAAGAACCTTGTTGGCCAATCAAGTTATCATGTTACTCGACATATCAAGTTATGAACCCAAAGTCAAACCTTAGTGGTGAAATGCATCCCATCATTGTGAATACCATCGAAAAAGAGGTCATCCAACCAATGAATGCATGAGATTGAAGCACTTAGTGCAAAATCTAATTGATAATAACACCATCAAAATTGAAGGGCCTCAAAACAATGAGGATCACATGGCCTACAAGAATCCCTTTTTGAATCATGAAAAGGGTGAGTCATCTAATCAAAATCAAAAGAAGGGTAATGATAAAGTGAACTTTTCTCTCACATATGATAACATGATAAACACCCTATGAGAAGATCAAACCATAAACATTATAATAGGGAAAGATAAGTCAAGGGAAGTATCATCAAATGTTGTCACTAGGGGGTAAGCATAAAAAATTATCCTACCTACCATTGCTCCAAATATTTTATTGTCAAATAAAGCTTCCACATCATCATCAAAGAAATACAACTTGGTAGATCAATTGTAAAGAACTCCCACTCAAATTTCAATTCTTGAGCTGCTCAAACTATCACCAATTGATAAGGATATCTTGGAAAAAACCTTGTTGGAAACAAATGTGCCTCTAAATTTGGAGGTAGACAAATTCCAAAATATGGTAGGGCACCTAATCACACCTCATTGCCTATCATTTTTTGAACAAGATGACATGTCCCTTAACCATCCTCAAAATTTTCCCTTACACATAGAAGTGTTGATCCACAATCATAGGGTGAAAAGAGTCCTTATAGATGGAGGTGCTGGCCTAAATATTTGTACCCTTAGCTTGGTAAGAGCCCTAGGATTTTCTGAGGAGGCTATTGACCCAAAGAATAAAATAACCATAAAATCCTATGATGGTGAAGAAAAAGCTGTTAGGAATGAATGAAAATTATTTTGGCAGTCATTCTGTAGCAGTTGTTGTTGCATTCATGACTTGGATTGTCATTGATATCAACACAGTGATATTCTGGATATCAGCAGGAAAGTAGGTACAATTTTGTTTTGCACACATGTTTTATTGTAGATTGGATTTTTCATAGTTGATGGTATGTTCTTTGGTGTGTTATTAACCTATGGTTAACAGCGCAAAAAGAAATTCATTCATTCATGAGAGTTATGAGCATTTTGGTGAAAGCAGTGTTTAGACAGTGTTTCTGTGAAGTGATTTTTAGAAATCAGAGGATATCTCTTAGCTAGGATGGAATCTGATTTTGTGTAGTTAAAGGGATGTTGGAGACTCATTAATGATGACATGGTTCACAACAAAAACCTTGAAGATATGTTTGGAGAAAGTTACAGCATCTGGAAGCCGATAATTTTATGTAAAATTTTGTGTGTAGCATGTAGAATTTATTATTTTGTAATTGAGGACCGACTCATTTGTAATTATTTGATTTTGGTATATAAGAAGGAATTTTTTCCTTATTTCAATATGTACTGTGAAGGTTGAGATGTGAATATATGCATAAAGTGAAGAAAAGAGCTAATTCAGTGATGAAGGAAGACTTGTGAGTACAGAGATCTGGAATTGTGATCTTGTGTATTAGAGAGTGTGGTTTTGGCACAGTGTGAAGGAGGTAATATATTTCATATTATTCTATTGAATAATTCTAAGTTCTTTTGGACAGTGGGTTTAGAGATCTTGCCTTGAAGCTATTTGGGCAGTGGGTCCTTCTGTCTTCCATAAACTCTTTACCGAGTTAGAATCTTTTAACAGGTATTCAAAATCTCCTAACATGGATTTATATGTACTGAATGTATTTCATAAGACTCCTAATAGGGTCCATCCTCTAACAAGGAACTTTCATATTAGTGCATCATTTTGTGGGCATCATTCCCACCAGGGTTTACTCTTTTCAAGAGGTTCCCTAGTCAACATATCTTGTGTTATTGTGCAATTGTGTATAGTTATCTTTCTATGGTTGATTAGTACATTAATTATATTGTTTAAAGCAGTTGAATGGTTAAATTATCAGATAACTGATTCACCCCCCCTCTTAGTTATCTTGGGGATCTTTACTTTCTAACAATTGGTATCAGAGCAGCAGGTCCTTGAAAGAAAAGTTTAACAACTTAAGGAGATCCATGGTGAATTTCAGAAAAGAAAGCCCTAAGTTTGATGGAGTAAATTTTGACAGCTAGAAAGAAAATATGAAGACTCATCTATTGTGTTTAGGACCAAGTTATTGGTTGATTACAAAGAATGAGAAGACTATCATTGAGGAAGACAATCTAGAGGTAGGAACTAAAGATGAACTAGATTTATTCATGTGTAACATACTTGCAAGAGAAGCACTTTTGTCAGCACTACCGAAGAATGAATATAGTTAGGTAAGATGTTTGAAAACATCTCATGCAATTTGGAAAGCTTTACATTCTACTTTTGAAGGTGATGAACATGCAAAGAAGGCTAGATTACATAATTGGATTTGTGCACTTGAAGATATCAGAATGATGGAAGATGAATCTATTAGAAGCTATATTGGTAGGATGTCTGAGATTGTAATAGGAATAAAGTCTTGTGGAGGTGATAAGATAGAGAATGAAGTGATATGGAAAATTCTGAGAACTTTGACACCAGTATTCAAGCAAACAACACAGATGATTGAACAAGTGATATCTTGTACATCAAACTTTTCAAGAGAGACGCTTCTTGGAAGATTAGAAATAGCAGAGATGAACTTGAGATTATCAAGAGAGCTACCTAGAATGGAAACATCATTCAATTCTCTTAACATTAGACCTACAAGAAGTACTAGTGTGAATGGAGATTATGCCAGTAGTAGAAGATCTAAATCTGAGGAAGATAAGAAGATTGAAGAAGGTATTGCATTACTTGTAAAAAGAGAACCAGATGGTAAGAAAATCTTTAAATGTTGGACTTGTCAAGAATATGGTCATTTTGCATCTAAATGTCCTAAAAGAGTTAAGAAGTATAGAAGCAACTTTAAACCTAGGAGATCTAAAGAATGTTATTATGAAAATGATGAAGATCTTGAAGCAGGAATTGAAAGACATTTAAGTGACAGTGATAATGATAACTTTGAGGAAATAGGATTTGTAGAAATTAAAGAAGAAAGTTCTGAATCTGATAAAAGGGAAGAAAAAGCATTAGTTTCTCAAGTTGAAAAGAAATCTGATTGGATTATAGATAGTGGTTGTTCACATCATATGACTAGAGATAAAAGAAAGTTTGTTAAGTTAGATAATTATGATGGAGGAATTGTTAGGGTTGGTAATAATGCACCTTGTTTGATTAAGGGTATAGGATCTATTACTCTTGATGGAAAGACTAACACTGATGATGTTTACTTTGTTGATGGATTGAGACATAATGTACTAAGCGTTGGACAATTGGCTGATAAGGGTTATCAAGTTTGGTTTGCTGAGAAAACTTGTGTGATAAAAGATAAAGATGGAAATCTGATTGGAAAAGGATCCAGAACCAGAGGCAATGTATTTCAGTTGAATCCTATTGAGATGACATGTTTGATAACTAAGATTGATGACAGTTGGTTATGGCATAAAAGGTTTTGTCATATAAACTATAGACACCTAAAAATCTTTTAGAAAATTAAGTATTTTTATTTTCTGAAAAATCCCTGATGACATCATCATTTATTAATTAATTAATTTATTTTTATGTCATTAAATCCCTTTATCTTAATTAAAAATATTTAATTAAGAAATCCCTCCCAAAAATGTTTAAATCTTATTTAAACATTATTCCCCTATTTATTAATTATTTAATTAATAAATTGACCAAAAATCCCAAAATAAATAATTTATTTATTTTTTGCCCAAAACTTGGCCAATTTCCTTAAGACCACTAACCTCTTCCAGAATCTTCTAATCCTTCTTTAATTTTGATTAAAGACTAATCCCATCATTTCCTAACCCTAATCCCAACTCAAAATATTTAATTAAGATTAAATATTTAATCCTCATATTTTTTAAATTCATTTTTAATAAATATTCTCAAACCTAAACCATGGAAATAAATAAATCTTTATTTATTTCCTAAAATCCATGTTTATCCTAAGGAAATTCTAGACTCTTCTAGAAAGTCCTAATCCTAATTCCCCCCCCTAATCCTATCACATTCCCTAACTAAGGTTAGCCAACTCCTAAGCTTAACCCAAAGTCAACAAACTTCTAGAGACTTCTCTTACATGCATTAAGCGCATTTAAGGCCTCCTTATCCCTCTTACATGCATTTATCATGCATTTAAGAAGCCCCTCACCCCTTTCTTACACCCTTTGACCTTAGGCACATTTCCCAAATTGTGCACATTCCTCCCATCTTTCAACCCAATGCCCTTGTGACACTTGTCACAAGGAGGTGGCCCTGAACTAGCACAATCCTTGTGCTCCCCTTTGAATGAATCTTGGCCTCTCTTAAGGATTTTGATCCTAGCCATTCATTCCTCCTTCCCAAATCCTATAAATGCCCCCTTTTCCAAGAGCAAATTCATTAGCTTAACTTTTATTCTCATGCATTTTTATCATGCCCATTTAGCTCTAGACTTAGCATAATCATCCTAATTTAGCTTAATTTCAAGCATTTTAGCTCATCATAATTTAGTAATAATGGATTAACTTAGGTTATTTCATTGTTTTGCATAAGCATAGCATCATCACATCTCTATTTGGCTTAAAATCAATCTTAGCATAAATCTCATGTAGCTTAATATTCATATCAGCATCATTTTGATCCTTGAGGCCTTAGGGGCAAATCAGGTGTTCTATACCTGTTTTGTGCCATTTTGGGGTTTTCATGGATTTCAATCCATCCTAAATGCATAAGGAATATGCTCCAAGTGATTAGAGAGCACACCCACATCCCCTTAAGCAAGAGCAAATCAAACAATGCTTGGGTGCACCTATTTTAGCTCAATCTAAGGTGGCTTAGTTTAGAGTTTTATTTGTTTTGCATTGATTTCATGTTTAGACTAACATCTAATCTTTGTTTGGCTTGAAGTCTTTCAAAACAGGTATCCTCAAAAGCCTTGTCCACATTCTGGCACGCCTGGTGGGACCAAACCCACAAATCAGCTTGATTAGATCATATTTTGTACTCTCATGTTTGCTATTTTCGTGAATAAATCTGTAGGAAACAAGTGAAATGTCACCTACACACAGTTCAGTCACACCTAAACACAGTTCATTCACACCTACAAAGGGTTTGATGATGCCTACAAGTTTTGTATCGACGCCTATTTTTTGAAGATTTCCGCCTTGATAACTTCTTTTCTGTCTCAAACTTCTTTTCTGTCACCTGCAACAGAAATGCTCACACCTATGAGATAAACATTCACGCATGTAATTGTTTCACTCTCGCCTATGAACTTTTCACTCTTGCCTATGCACTTTTTAGTCTCGCCTATGTACTTTTCAGTCTCACCTATGCATGTTTTAGTCTCGCCTATGCATGTTTCAATCACGCCTATGCATGTTTCAGTCACGCCTATGCATGTTTCAGTCATGCATTTGCATGTTTCAGTCTCACCTATGTATGCTTCAGTCTCGCCTATGCATGTTTCAGTCTCGCCTATGCAAGTTTCAATCATGCCTATGCATGTTTCAGTCACGCCTATGAGCATTTTAGTGTCCCCTATGCAAGATTAAAGTGTCACCTAGGCAAGATTAAAGTGTCACCTGTGAGCATTTTACTGTCACTTGACACATTTTACTGTCACCTATGCATGTTTCGTTATCATCTGTAAATCTTTGGCTGTCGCCCGAAAAACATTTCTCTGCCGCCTGGAATCATTTCTCTATCACCTTGATATTTTTCTCTATCGCCTGTAAGCATTTAACTACCGCCTATCCATTTTTTGGTGTGGCCTGTGCATTTTCCAGTGTCACGTATTAGCTGGACAATGTCGCTTTCAACTATGTTTTTGCCTTAAATTCTTCACAGATTCATAAAAAAGAAAAAGTCAAACAAATCTTGAATGAAATAAGGGAAATGAACTTAGGTCCTAAAAGTCATTATCATTTTGAAAATCAAACACAATCTTGAATGATCTAAATTGGAAAGAACAAGCATCTCTATTCCCTCCTTTTCAATTCAAGCAAAGCGCAAACTCAATCTTGAATGATCTAAAGGGCAAAACAAAGCACTTCAAAGTTCTAAATCAACACACAAATCTCAATCTTGAATGCTCAAATGAAAGAACTTGCAATCGCTCAAATCATTTACCTTTTGAAGAAAGAACAAATCAAACCTTAAGCCCTTGTGTCTTCAATTTCAAAAGTTCAATCAAACTTAATCAATTTGGGAAAAAGAACAACTTGCTTGATGTGCATCTAGGAGCTTTCATTTTCTGTAAATCCTGTTAAATTAAGCAACGTAGAACATTTGTACTTGGACAAGTTCACTTGTTCTACTTTTAGCGAGGCCTATCCAGGGAGAAAAGTGCTTCCTCCTTGGAGAACAACCTCAAACCGGTATCCCCCCCGACTGGTATATAAATAAAGTGAAGGCAAAAAGTACTCACTTATATCTCCTATTCCATGGGCGTTTTGTGCCAAATGCAAATGTCTAGGGATAGGTAAATATTCCTCCCCCAGTATTGTTGGCTAGGCTCTTAAGTGAGTCATAGGTGGTCAGCATAACCGGGTATGGAGACTCCACAAAACTATTAAAAACCTGATAAAATAGAGGCTACCCTATCTACATCTGAAAGTATCAAAATCCTTGTGCAAGGACTGATTCCAAGGGGTTTACCGGGTCACCTCAAGATTACTCACCATTTGTATTCCCTTCTAGGGGGTACCAAGCTGTGGGCAAGTGATTTTGATACTCACCTTCCTTAGGTAGATCTGTTTGAAATGCTTGACAGTCAATACTCCATGAAAACATTGTTGGAACATACACTTTCAAAGCTTTATCAGAGTCAGTTATCTTGTTTGTATCCCACAAGGTTGCTTTGTCCCTTGTGGAGATTGCTTTTCCAAAAATCTTTGTTGAAATCTATCCTTTGCCATTGGGAAACATCAAACTGATCAACAAACCCAGTTCGAGATACTCAGAACATTTTGCAAAGATACCTTTGGAATCAGATATCCAAAAAGCCTTTTGTCTCAAACCAAACTTATCAGAATTTTCCCAAGTTATGCCCAATTTGATCAAACATCTGAAAGCTAAGTTACCCAAATCCAAGGATTATCAAGAGAAGAAAGTTGCAAAAAGAAACCTTAAGAGCCATCAATCCTATATCCAAGCAACCCAAGCAGAAGAAAAATATCAAGAAAGGCTTGATAATATTGGCTATAACACAAGAGTCAAACAATTTGCCTACCAATTCTGAGTGAACCATCGCTACATCAACCTTGAAAGAGAAGATTAGCTAGATCCATTGCATGTCCATTTTACCTTCAGATCTCAAAATCCTATCTCGGCAGTTCTTCATCCTAGTCTCATCCTAGTTTCATCCTAGCATCATCACCAAACCTTAGTTGCATTCTAGAAACCTTCTTAGTTGCATACACCATCATCTTCCTAGCAGCATCATAGATCATCCATCCCGGTTGCATTGTTCCATCATCCTTCACCATCTTTCCATCAGCAATCCACAATCAGAGTCCCATATCCTTCATCCAAATCCAACATCCAATATCCAAATCAGAACTCACCATGCTTTTGCACCAAATCCAGAGATCCAAATCTACAAGCACTTAGTGTTCAAAGCCTTTGAGTTGTTTCCATCCCTTATCCCAAATCAGAAATCATCCCCTTTTTGACAGAGCATTGTCTAAAGGAAATCCAACTTGTCCTTGCATAGCCTCATCATCTCGAGCAAGAGATTGGCTTTTATTGATAAGAATCCAGTTGATTGAAGATCATCAGTCTATCCTAGGTTGGCCAAATCCTATCACTGATCATCCATTGGGAAAAACAACAGCTCATTGTTGACACTTAGTAATCTTCCACCAGCATCCTATCAATCCTCCACCCAATCTTGACCCAAATCAGAGCATCCCACCAAGCCTCCATCATCACCAAGCCTTTAAACCAATCTGCCACCATCCACCATCAATCTTCCACCATCCTTGATCCAAATCTGAGCATTTCACCAATCCTTGCATCGCATTCTAGAAGTTCATCATCCTTAGAAGTTCCTTAAGCTTGCATCCACCATCCTTTAGAGTCCTTTAGGAAACATCTTGCATCCATCTAGCATCTGCATCTCCATGCCTATCGAGCCAAGATCCAGATCTAGAAAAAGAAGGAAGAGGAACATGAATCCTTATCCAATCACCAGTTCATCTGATCCCAACATTTTTACTAGCGCAATGATAGCCTATGATCCCAAAATAAAAACTGGAAACACATGGGATGATCCCAAATCCCCTCAGCTCCTCTGGTAATAGAAACATTTGTGAATCATCCAGAGAATCCACCAGTATTCAATGCACTCATAGCCCAAAACCAGAAAAGCATGTTCACTAACTTTGCACAAGCACAGACTTCCATTCCACCATATCTCCATCCTCGCATTCCCATAAGTACTATCCAAATCCCAGCACAAGTATACTCTCCATTTATCCAACCGTTCCTTGATCCAACCTTGCAAACATCCCAAGAAACCTCTGCCATTCCCCTTCTTCTGCAAGGAAGCTTTGTAAATCCCGTAACACAAGCTATAACACCATCTACTCCATTCCCTATCATAGGTACTTCATCATCCTCCATGGCTGCTCAAGCTCTTGCACAAATCCAACACTTGTCCCAGAATCAACTCCCACCTCTTACACAAACCTTTGCACAAGAAGTTCCACCATCTTCCATAGACCAAGCAACACCTTTCACTCCAAGAGGGATGCAACCATCCTCCCCCTTCACTTCACAAGCTTCCACATCCACACCTTTTGTACCAGGAGGGATGCAATCATCTTTTCCTTTCAATCCCCAAGCTTTAGCATCCACACCATCATTTCAGGGGTCAATGCAATCGTTTCCCTCTTTCACCCAGCAAACCTCTACATCATCTACTCCGGGGGCAGCACAACCACTCCCCTTTCATACCCAACAAACTTCTGCATCAACATCCCCCTTTGCATGGGGAACGCAAGCATTCTCTTCATTTCCCCCCCAACAAGCATCTACCCAAGCACAAGCCCAGCAAAATGCCTTCACCATAGGAATGCCTTCCATGGGTTTCCCAATCCACCATTCATGTCCCAAACTCCCATTACATCTACCTTCCTGGCATCTATTGCAGCACAATTCCCACCTCACACTGGTTCTCATTGGGGTCTCACTCAAGAAGAAATGAAAGCCTTTGGAATACCAACTCACTCTCCCACATTTGTGTTTGCAAACCAACAAGCCACCTTCTCACAAGCAGCACAACAGCAACCATCTCAACCTCCACCAACTTCATCCTTCACAAGCTATCCATTCCCAATACCCAGTGCTTTTCAGCAAGTTCCTCCACCTCAGTAGCAAAGTTCATCCCATTTCACAAGTTGTCTTTCCCAGTCACCCTTTTCTTCAAGCTTCCCTACATCAGTTCCACCCTTAACCAATGCGGGAATGCACCTGACTTATATCGGTCAACTACAGAGCCAAGTTTAGCAAGGACCATCCTATCAGCAAGCTGCATCATTCCATCAGCCACCCCCGTAGCAACCATACTTCCAGTCATAGCAACAAACCCCCACCATTCCCCAACAGCAACAAGTTTCCTCCTATCAGTCACAGCAGCAAGTCCCCGTCATCCCACAACACCAGCAAGCAGTCTCATATCCATCACCGCAATATCCCCCTATGCCACATCAACAGTATCCTCCCCAGCATGCATCACTCCAAGATCCACTCCAATCTACCTATCTCATTGGGCCATCTCCATATCCCACTCCACAATATCCACCTCAAATGGGAGTACCTGCTCAAACACCAATCAATGCTGAATGGGAAGCCATGAAGAATTCTCTTAAAGAGCTTCAAACCGGTATCAATAGCAAAACCTACTAGTTTGAGGAGGTGTGTCCTTATCTGTTTGACCGATCCATTGCCGCTATACATTTCCCCAAGCACTTTGAGACACCTAAATTTGATAAATATTGGGGAAAAGGAGATCCAGTCAATCATATTAAAGAATTCTATATGGCATGCCAAGAAGTGGCTTTTAGTGATAACTATCTCCTATGCCTATTCCCCAAAAGCTTGGGAGGAACCGCTGTTGAATGGTTCTACAAAATACCATGTGGAACTATCACAACCTTTGCTGAACTTTCTGAGAAGTTCATTGCCCACTATGCCCACAATGTTGAGAATGAGTTAACCTTGTTAGATCTCTGCAACTCAAAATAGAAAGATGGAGAAAGCCTAGCAGAATACTTGCAACGATGGCAGAACCTTACTACCAGGTTATCATACCAGCCACCTAAAAAGCATTTGACCAAAATCTTTATTGATAATCTGCATCCTAAGTTATCCCACTTCATGAGAATGAATTGTCTCCAAACCTATCAAGATATCAAGAGCAAGGGGATAGGTATTGAAAAGGCCCTTCTAGATGAAGGCATAATCCGACACTTCAAAAATGATGCCTAAAAACCCAGCAATGATAAATCCCGTTACTAGAATCGTAACAAGAATGTTGTTACTGATGGAGCCACTGATACTAAGCATGTCCAATTTGTTGTAGCTAGTCCTCCATCAACTCCTGCATACCAACAACAACAAGCACCCATCCATTAGCAACCTCCTCAAGTCTGTCAGCAACCCACGCAACAATATCATTCTCAGAATAATTAGCAGAACTATCAGCAACTAGCTCATCAAGCTTATCAAGGTAATCTAAACAATCAAGTCAATACCATCAATATTGCTCCCAAGAAGAACAAACCCAGAGCTCAAAATTATCCAAAGAAGACCTTCACACCACTGGGTGAACCTTTGGATGTTATATTTCATCGAATGGCCAAGGCCAGCTTGATTACATATCCACTAATTCAGCCAGTTGATGATACCACTCCCAAGCCTGATTGGTACAAAGATCATGAGTACTATGATTATCATTGTGTCAAAGGACACACTACCCTAAAGTGTATGAGACTCAAAAACTATATCCAAGATCTCATTGATCAAAAAGAGATTCAAGTAGATACACCCGCTCAAGCCTCGCCAAATGCCAATTTGCAAATTTATTAGAATGTGGTCCCACAACACAATGATGGGACCAACCAAACTAAAGCCAATCATCCCCAGAACCATGGAAAAGGTAAGCAAGAAGATCACACTACTGCCTAAATCAATTATGATAAATTTGTTGGATGTATAACCCAAGTTGAGCCCACAGTCAATACCATCCATGTCAGAGGAGCAGATAGTCAATGTGTTGTTACCACCTGTAGGGGTCGGATAACTGCTGCTGGTGCCCGTCCAAGGCCAGTACAAAATGCACACAATGCATAGTACAACCTCATAGAACATCTTGGGAACACACCAGCCCAAATATCCCTCTTGGACCTTCTTCGCACCTCACCTCTCCATCAGGAGATCCTTAATCGAGCTCTCAAAGAAGGACATGTCCCCACAGACATTAAAACTACCTAGTTTGAGACCATTGTGGGACATCTATCTGTAACCTGTGCTTTATCCTTCAAACCATTCAACATGCCAAATTTTGCACCTAACCATACTCTCCCTCCCCGCATTGCCATCATGGTCAGAGACTTTGCCATCAAATGGGTCTTAATAGATAATGGCTCAGCCCTGAACTTGTGTACTTTGAAATTCATTCAGCAGATTGGGTTCACCCAGGCTGATATAGCACATGAAGTAATCACTATCAAAGCCTATGACAACTTGGAGCATACCTCTAAAGGTACCATTACTTTGCCCATTCAGCTAGCCCTAGCAACACATGATACTATTTGCCATGTTGTTGATCTTGACCTACCATTTAATATCCTCCTAGGCCGACCATGGATTCATTCCATTAAGGCTGTACCATCTACTTACCATTAGTGCATCAAATTTTTGCATCAAGGCACTGAGGTTACCATCCATGCTGACCCCCAACCCTTTGCATACTATCGTGCAATGGAAGCATCATTCCCTCACTCCACTCATTGTCCTGGAATTGACATTGGTACTTCTATTGCCAGCTCGTCCCGATCCCATTGCGATCTAGAAACCATTCTCACCTCCACCCTATCTTCCGTCAAGATCAATAACTAGGGTTGTGGTTAATATAGCCTACATGATGCATTTGTCGTAGGGGCCCTCCCGCTTGATCCACATACTCAAGGGCGCCCAGATCACCAAAGCAAGCCTATTGAAGAGCATCATGAAATCAAGAAAATCGGATCTATGACTTTTGAATCCCATGGAAACATAAATAGTCAAGAGATGGATCCTGACATAAATAGGTGGTTGTATAAAGATCCCCCATCACCTGACACTCAACTTCTTGGCTATTTCAAAGATAAATATCCAAAACAATATAAGTATACCACTGAACAATGGCACTATCAAGGTGGTGGTCTAGGGCCACAAGAAGGTGGCAACCAATATCCCATCACACCATCAAAGAATCCTGAGCACCAGGGTCTTGGTTTTAATACCCCTTGCATGCATATACAAGGGCCCAATACCACAACTGGGGGCACCAACATGACTAGCATTCCCCTCTTAAATAGCCAGGATGACCTCGTAGAGATCGACAACATCCCTGAAGAGAAAGAAATCAAATCCTACGATGATATCTTTGACGATGACACCCTCCTGGGGACTTCTATCCTCTGACAACTTGCCATCAATCTCATAGAACTTCCCCTCACCCACCCTGAACTCATAGAATGGAACCAACCAAGCATTACACACATCGATGAGTTCCAAAGCATGGAAGCACTCCTAGAATTCATGGGGGCATCAAGCCCACAATCAGTTCACAATTCAGAGTCAACTCACATCTATAAGCTTGACCCAGAAGGATACTTCAGAGAGAAGGCAAGCTTTAGCTGCAAAAGAGAAATAGGAAGAGTAAAACATGAGTCCTTATGTGAAAACCCCTCTAGGGCACATTTTGATTCCAAAAAAGTAAAAATAAAGAGTGTATCTTCTAGTGAAAACTTGGCAATTCAAGCGCTAGAAGATGAAGACTTGCCTCTTCCTCCCATCCAGGATTACAAACCTGAGCAGTCACCTATCATCATAGAAGAAACCAAGCCAGTCAACTTAGGTACAAAGGAATGTCCGAGGATCACCTACATTGTAGCTAACATGACAGAAGGTGAAGAAATGGCTTTGACTGGGCTACTTCAAGAAGCTACTATGAACTTTGCATGGTCATATGCACACATGCCTGGACTTGATCCTAAACTTGTTGTTCATCATCTAGCTGTAGACCCTAATGTTAAGCCAGTAAAGCAGAAGCTACACAAAATGCATCCCAAAGTAGCTCTATTGGTAAAATCAGAACTAGAAAAGCTCCTAGATGCAAAGATTATCATAGCTATAGATTATTCAGATTGGATCTCCAGCATGGTGCCTGTCACAAAGCCTTCCAATGACATCTGAATATGCACAAATTTCAGGGACCTAAACAAAGCATGTCCTAAAGATGATTTCCCACTACCTAACATAGACATGATCATAGATCTTACAGTGGGCCATGAAATGTTGTCACTAATGGATGGTTTCTCTGGATACAATCAGATTCATATAGCAGTAGAAGACCAACACAAAATAGCATTCACCACTCCATGGGGTACCTTTTGCTATAACATGATGCCCTTTGGTCTAAAGAATGTAGGAGCCACATACCAGAGAGCAATGACAGCAATCTTCCATGACATGATTCACAAGATCCTAGAGGACTATGTGGATGATATTCTTGCAAAATAAAAAACTCGCCATGCACACCTTGACATTCTTGAGAGTGTGTTTGATCGCCTACAACACTATGGGTTACGACTCAATCCAAAGAAATGTGTCTTTGGTGTTACATCTAGAAAGCTCCTAGGTTTCATAGTATCACGACGAGGCATAGAGATTGACCCTAAAAAGGTCAAAGTAATAATAGAAATGCCTCCCCCAAGAACACTCAGATAGCTCAAAAGCCTACAAGGAAAGCTTCAATCAGTGTGTCGGTTCATTTCTCAACTAGCAGACAAGTGCCAACCTTTCACACATCTTTTATGCAAAGACACAAGCTTCCAATGGGATCCCATATGTTAGAGAAGCTTTGATAAGCTCAAGGAGTATCTAGCCAATTCTCCAATCCTAGTGCCACCAGTTCCAGGATGCCCTCTCATACTCTACATCTCAATAACCCCTACAGCACTGGGGGAACTCCTAGCTCAGCATAATGATGAAAACAAAGAGAGAGCCATCTACTACATTAGTCGAACTCTTGTTGGCTATGAGCTTAATTACTCACCCATGGAAAAAGCATTCCTTGCAGTGGTTTTTGCCACTCAAAAGCTTAGACATTACATGCTCAGTCACATAATTATGTTCATTTCAAAAGTGGACCCCCTCAAATATCTACTATCAAAAACAACTCTCACAGGCCATATGGAAAAATGGGTCATGATACTCAGCGAGTTTGACATCCAGTACATAGATCGGAAAGCAATCAAAGGGCAAGTCATTGCCGATCAGCTAGCAGAAGCACCACTGGTGGATGCTTATCCACTAATCATGGAATTCCCTGATGAACACTTATGTCTGATCGAAGAACAACCCATGTGGAAACTATACTTTGATTGCTCCTACACATCACATGGATCGGGGGCAGGAATCCTATTCATCACACCTCAAGGTGACTACATCCCAAAATCATTCAAGTTGGGATTTTCATGTACCAACAACATTGCAGAATATGAGACACTCATCTTAGGTCTCAAAATAGCCATTCAATGGAATATCACAGAACTGCAAGTGTTCAGCGATTCATAGCTAATTATCAACCAGGTCCTAGATGAATATCAGACAAAGGATGACAAGTTGCTACCTTACAAACAACTCGTAGATAGATTGAAAGAGCATTTCCTGAATCTACAATTCACACAGATACCCAAACTTCAGAACAAAGCAACAAACGCAATGGCAACTATTGGGTCCTTGTTAGAAATCCCATGCGACGCATCACAGTATGAATTCTTAGTTGAGCAACTACATACACCAGCTTATGAGAACGCTGATGTAGAAATGGTGTGTGTCTTGGTTGGTCCCCAGTCCCCATGGTACCATGACATTCATGCATATCTAAAGAATGGTATCATATCTCCCCATCTCACCAATAACCAATGCCAAAACCTTATTCACAGAGCTTCCCGCTACACTCTTGTAGCCAACACCCTTTATCATCGAGGATATCACAACATCCTTTCTAGGTGTTTAGATTCAAACGAGGCCATCCTGGCTTTACAAGAGGTCCACGCTGGAATTTGCGGTGCCCACATGAGTGGCATGGTTCTAGCTAAGCAGTTGCTTCAAGTTGGGTATTATTGGCCAACCATGGAACATGATGCTTGTGAGTTTGTCAGAAAATGTTTACCATGTCAGTAGCATGCAAATTTGATTCATGCACCAGCACAAGATTTGTAGCCCATTGCACCACCTTGGCCATTTCCATGTTGGGGCTTCGACCTTGTTGGCTTAATCACTCCCCTTTCCTCGGATGGACACAAGTACATAATAACTGCCACAAAGTACTTCACCAAATGGGTTGAAGTGATTCCGCTCACCCTAACTACTGGTATCCAAATATCCAAGTTCATCCTTTACCACATCATTTGTCGCTTTGGCATACCATCTACCATCTTCACAAACCATGGCACACCTTTTGAAAACTAGCATGTGGATGATCTATGTGCTAGACTCCACATCCATCACCATTTCTCCAGTCCATATTTCCCTCAAGGAAATGGCCAAGCTGAGGCAACCAATAAAACTATCTTGAAAATCCTCAAGAAGGTTGTCAATGATTCTGGTTGTGACTAGCACCTCCAAATTAACCTTGCCCTTTGGGCCTACCGTACTTCTTATCATACCCCCACAGGCACCACCCCATATTCCCTTGTATATGGTTCCAAAGCCGTTCTGCCGATCGAGGTCGAGCTCCCATCATTGCGAGTTTTCATGAAGAACTACACCACTGATGAAGACTATCATGTGGCTCGTCTCACACAGCTAGACCTGTTAGATGAAAAGAGACAACAAGCCTATGATTACCTGGTTGCATACCAGAATTGACTCAGAAGGAGTTATAACAAGAAGGTCCATCCCAGACAATTTCGGGTTGGTGACATGGTCCTCAAAGAAAATCAGAAAGTCCAAGCAAACAAAGAAAAGAAAGGCAAGTTTGAGCCTACTTGGTTAGGCCCCTATGTTGTCACATCATGCTTTAGCTCTGGAGCTTATTAGTTATCTACACCAGAAGGTTAGCCTTTGAATGATCCAATCAACATCATGCATCTAAAGAGGTTCTATGCCTGAACCAGATCTACATATTCAGAAAATCCATAAAAATTGAAAAAAGGAAAAAAAAAAAAAAAAAAAAAGGAAAAACAATCGTCCAATGGTGAAAACTTGGCAATTCAAGTGCCTTGGACAAGTATGTTGGTGAAAACCTGGCAAACAGGCACCATACATAGTGGACTGAGTCATTATCAACCAAACTCCCATCCCCCCGTCCCAGCAGCTCAATCCTTTTTCTTCCATCCCCATCCCCATCCACCATCCCCCTGCATTCCTCTTTTTCATAAATCCTCAAGCATATCCACAATCCCACCTGCACATATCTTGTACCATATCTTGCACCTATCTTGTACCATATCTTGTACCATATCTTGTATATCCTGTATAGCGTGATCCTTCATATATATCCTATATAGTGTGATCCTTCATGTATATCCTGTATAGCGTGATCCTTCATATATATCCTGTATAGCGAGATCTTCCTATCCCCAATCCTGAGCTTTTGTCCCTCTCCATTGAAAATATCTTCTTGTCCATTGTACATATCCTCATGTCTTGCTGTACATAGTCCTTGTCAGTCCTGCAGCAACATTTGATCATAACTCTTTGCCCTACCCAGCCTCGCACTTCAACCACATCAATTGTTGACTATTCTTGATCACTGTGATTATTCTTTGACTTCATCATTTGCCAATCAGCAACACCACATTCTCCCCATCAACATCGGGTCTGCACAGATATATACTTCTGTTTTATCTGACCTAAGCCTAATCATGGGTCCCCTCAGCTGTATCCTTCCTGTCTGACCTAATCTTCCACCAATCACACCCGGTCCATGTCGATGCATCCTTCCACAGGTTCAGACCAATCTTCCCACCATCAATCAATCTGTCACATCAAATCTCTCTCCTTGGCAAAGGATGTCTTTTTGGAGTTATCATTTTGGTCTTGGATTTTGTCCTTTGGATCTTTTTAATCTTTTACAGCTTCTTGTTGTTCTCTACTCAAAGTCACCATGATCCTTTATATCATGGTACGCTGCAAATGAGGATAATCTGGGGTAGGGTCTTTTGATCTTTTGCTTCTACCTATGAGTCAGTTGTGTGTTTGTGGTTTCTTTAGCATCTTTTCCACCATGCCTCCTTCAGGTTTCATGCGTGATGCTGGGGCAACCCTACATGTCTTTTTAGCATCAGTCCTCTGCAACGCTGGTGACAAGGTCTCATGATCCTAGTATCCTTGGCAGGTCTCTAGCATTGCTGTATTAAACTAGGTTGTGCTCTCCACATTTGCACTTGGAGCTTCCCTAAATCCTCTGCATCTTGCACCATATAGATTAATCTTTCATCTTGCATCTCTCATGTAGCTGCATCCTACATTTTGCATTTCATCTCATCTTGCATTCACCCATCTTTGCTCTTGGAAGCTTGGTTATTTATCTCCCCTTCTTCCTAGGCCCTTCCTTCTTTGTTTTCTTTCAAGAAAATTCCACAACGTTTACTCTTTGCATTATTTTCTCGAGGGGGCACAACCCCTCATTCCTCTAAATTCTAGCCTCGGGCATCTTATTTTCTTGTCTTTGACGCCATGCCACTTGCGGCATCGCATCAAAGAGGGGCAAAATGTAGACACCTAAAAATCCTTTAGAAAATAAAGTATTTTTATTTTCTAAAAAATCTTTGATGACATCATCATTTATTAATTAATTAATTATTTAATTAATTAATTTATTTTTATGTCATTAAATCCCTTTATCTTAATTAAAAATATTTAATTAAGAAATCCCTCCCAAAAATGTTTAAATCTTATTTAAACATTATTCCCCTATTTATTAATTATTTAATTAATAAATTGACCAAAAATTCTAAAATAAATAATTTATTTATTTTTTGCCCAAAACTTGGCCAATTTCCTTAAGACCACTAACCTCTTCCAGAATCTTCTAATCCTTCTTTAATTTTGATTAAAGACTAATCCCATCATTTCCTAACCCTAATCCCAACTCAAAATATTTAATTAAGATTAAATATTTAATCCTCATATTTGTTAAATTCATTTTTAATAAATATTCTTAAACCTAAACCATGAAAATAAATAAATCTTTATTTATTTCCTAAAATCCATGTTTATCCTAAGAAAATTCTAGACTCTTCTAGAAAGTCCTAACCCTAATCCTAATCCTAATCCCTCCCCTAATCCTGTCACATTCCCTAACTAAGGTTAGCCAATTCCTAAGCCTAACCCAGAGTCAATAGACTTCTAGAGGCTTCTCTTACATGCATTTATCATGCATTTAAGAAGCCTCTCACCCCTTTCTTACACCCTTTGACCTTAGGCACATTTTCCAAATTGTGCACATTCCTCCCATCTTTCAACCCAATGCCCTTGTGACACTTGTCACAAGGAGGTGGCCCTAAACTAGCACAATCCATGTGCTCCCCTTTGAATGAATCTTGGCCTCTTTTAAGAATTTTGATTTTGGCCATTCATTCCTCCTTTCCAAATCCTATAAATGCTCCTCCTATCAAGAACAAATTCATTAGCTTAACTTTTATTCTCATGCATTGTTATCATACCCATTTAGCTCTAGACTTAGCATAATCATCCTAATTTAGCATACTTTCAAACATTTTAGCTCATCATAATTTAGTAATAATGGATTAACTTAGGTTATTTCATTATTTTGCATAAGCATATCATCATCACATCTCTATTTGGCTTAAAATCAATCTTAGCATAAATCTCATGTAGCTTAATATTCATATCAGTATCATTTTGATCCTTGAGGCCTTAGGGGCAAATCAGGTGTTCTATACCTGTTTTGTGCTATTTTGGGGTTTTCATGGATTTCAATCCGTCCTAAATGCATAAGGAATATGCTCCAAGTGATTAGAGAGCACACCCACATCCCCTTAAGCAAGAGCAAATCAAACAGTGCTTGGGTGCACCTGTTTTAGCTCAATCTGAGGTGGCTTAGTTTAGAGTTTTATTTATTTTGCATTGATTTCATGCTTAGACTAACATCTAATCTTTGTTTGGCTTGAAGTCTTTCAAAATAGGTATCCTCAAAAGCCTTGTCCACATAAACTTTGATAATATTGTCAAGGTGAGCACTACACTTGCGGTAAGAGATTTACCTAGAATTATGAAACCTACTAACATGATTTGCAAAGAATGTATGATGGCAAAGTAGAAAAGGAGTTCATTTCCCAACAAGAAGTTTACATTGACAGAGAAGCTGGAGATTGTTCATACAGACTTGAGTGGTCCTACTAGGACTAGAGGATTCTATGGAGAAAGGTATTTTATGATTCTTGTTGATGATTTTACAAGGATGATGTGGATTGCATTTTTGAAAGAAAAATCTGAAGCATTTGATAAAGTTAAGATCATGAAAAGAAAAATTGAGAATGAATCTGGAATGAAGATTAAGTGTCTAAGATCTGATAGATGTGGTGAATTTACATCTAGAGAGTTTAACACCTTTTGTGAAATGAATGATATTAAGAGACAACTTTCAGCCCCTAGAACACCAGAACAAAATGGTATTACAGAAAGAAGGAACAGGTCAATAACTAAAGCAGCAAGAGCTATGTTGTTTGAAAATGATTTGGCTAAGACTTTTTGGAGAGAAGTAGTGAACACAACAGTATACACTATGAATAGAGTACAAATCAGAGCAGATACAAACAAGACACCTTATGAATTATGGTTTGGACATGCACCCTTAGTTAAGTATTTTAGAATTTTTGGAAGTAAATTTTATATAAAGAGAGATGATGATATAGGAAAATTTGATCCTAGAAGTGATGAAGGAATATTTCTTGGATATTCTTTAAAAAGCAAAGCATATAGATGTTATAACAAAAGAACTAAGACTATTGTTGAAAGTGCAAATGTAAAAGTTGATGAGAAGTTTAAAATTCAGGAAAGAATGCTTGATTATGAATCTGATGGAGAAGCACAACCTCAGCCTAACATTGAAAATGTAGAATTATTTTTTGAAACTAACAGTGATTTTCTGAATGAAAGTCATACTGAAGAAAATAGAGAAGAAAATAGAGAAGAAAGCAGAGAAGAATCTACAGTTGGAACTAGATCAGTAACTATGACACCTAACAGGTATATTTCAAGACATCACCCCATTGAGCAAGTTATTGGAAGTTTAGACATAGGAATTTTGACTTGAAATAAGGTACATTTATGTTTTATTTCTCAAATTGAACCTAAGACTACTAATGAAGCTTGTGAAGATGAACATTGGATTAATGCTATGAAAGAAGAACTGGAGCAGATTGAAAAAAACAAGACATGGGAATTGGTCCCTAGACCTGAAGACAAGAATGTGATTGGAACAAAGTGGGTATTCATAAACAAGATGAATGAACAAGGAGAAGTGATAAGAAACAAAGCAAGATTGGTATGTAAAGGATATTCACAACAAGAAGGAATTGAGTATGAAGAAACTTTTGCACATGTGGCCAGACTTGAAGCAGTGAGAATGTTTCTAGCATATGTAGCTTACAAGAAATTCAAAGTGTATCAGATGGATGTGAAATCAGCATTTTTGAATGGTGAATTGGAAGAAGAAGTCTACATTGAGCAGCCTGAAGGTTTTCCTTTGACACAAGAAGGAGATATGGTATGTAAGTTAAAGAAAGCTTTATATGGATTAAAATAAGCACCTAGAACCTGGTATGCAAGATTGGATAAATATTTATTGAAATTGGGATTTATAAAAGGAACAGCAGATAGTAACTTATACACAAAAGAAATTAAGAATGGTCTGATGGTTATAGTTATATTTTTTGATGATATTATCTTTGGAGGAGAAGATGAAGCTAGTGACAAATTTGCAGATGAAATGAAGACTGAATTTGAGATGAGCATGATTGGAGAAATGAAATATTTTTTGGGATCATAGATAACACAAAGCAAGGAATGTATATTTGTAAGTCAGACTAAGTATTTGAATGACCTATTGAAAAGATTTGGAATGAAAGATTCTAAACCTGTCGGAACACCTATGGTAACTGGACATAAGTTATCTAGCAAAGATGAGACACCAGCAGTTGAGCAGAAAAAATATAGATCTATGATTGGAGGATTGCAATACTTGACACATACAAGACCTGATATAGCACATTCAGTTGAGATTGTAGCAAGATTTCAAGCAGAACCTAGAGAATCACATTATGCAGCAGTAAAGAGGATACTGAGATATCTGAAAGGAACAATGGATTATGGATTATGGTATGAGAATTCTAATAATTTTACTTTATGTGCCTATACTAATGTAGATTGGGGAGGTAGCGTTGATGAGAAGAAAAGCACCAGTGGTGGAGCCTTTTTTTCTTGGAAGAAAATTGGTCTCTTGGTTAAGTAAGAAGTAGAATTGTATTTCACAAAGTACAATAGAAGCAAAATATGTTGCAGCAGCAAATAATTGTAATCAGATTATTTGGATGAAGCAAATGTTGAAGGATATTGGAATAAAGTTTGATGAGCCTGTTGTTATACATTGTAATAACACTAGTATAGTGAGTATGTCAAAAAATCCTATTTTACATTCTAAGACTAAACATATTGAGATCAAGTATCATGTTGTAAGAGAGAAAGTTGTAGAAAAAGAAGTAAGATTGGAGTACATAAGCACAAAGGAACAGATAACAGATATATTTACAAAACCTTTACCTAAGGATACATTTGTGTATTTGAGAGGTATGCTTGGGGTTATGCCCCAACCTATTTTTGAGAATTGATGTAGATGATTGCATCCATCCAGTGGTATATGAGCCCTATCTTTCTTCTAGCTTGGATGTTAGAACTTCCTCTATGGGGGAGTTTATGAGCTGAGTCATGAGGACTCTTGTTATTGTATTTTTCTGAAAAGTGTCTTTTGACATTAAGTTGTTGTTGAATTAGTGATGGAATTTTTGTCATTGATGTCAATGGGGGAGAGATATACATGAAAAACATTGTGGATTGTATGAGAGAGGTGAATAGGAAAATGAAGCAAGATTTAATTTGATATTTTACAGTGATGTTGCAGTATTGGATTTTTGGAACATTGGATATTTTTCATCTATGTTTCCATCAATTCCAATGGGGGAGATTGTTAGGAATGAATGTAAATTATTTTGGTAGTCATTCTGTAGCAGTTGTTGTTGCATTCATGACTTGGATTGTCATTGATGTCAACACAATGATATTCTGGATATCAGCAGGAAAGTAGGTAAAATTTTGTTTTGCACACATGTTTTATTGTAGATTGGCTTTTGCATAGTTGATGGTATGTTCTTTGGTGTGTTATTAACCTATGGTTAATAGCACAAAAATAAATTCATTCATTCATGAGAGTTATGAGCATTTTGGTGAAAGTTGTGTTTAGACAGTGTTTCTGTGAAGCGATTTTCAGAAATCGAAGGATATCTCTTAGCTGGGATGGAATCTAATTTTTTGTAGTTAAAGGGATGTTGGAGACTCATTAATGATGATGTGGTTCATAGCACAAACCTTGAAGATATGTTTGGAGAAAGTTACAACATCTGGAAGTTGACAGTTTTATGTGAAATTTTGTGTGTAGCGTGTAGAATTTATTATTTTGTAATTGAGGACCGACTCATTTGTAATTATTTGATTTTGGTATATAAGAAGGAATTTTTTCCTTATTACAATATGTACTATGAAGTTTGAGATGTGAATATATGCATGAAGTGAATAAAAGTGCTAATTCAGTGATGAAGGAAGACTTGTGAGTACAGAGATCTAGAATTGTGATCTTGTGTAGTAGAGAGTTCAGTTTTGGCACAGTGTGAAGGAGGTAATATATTTCATATTATTCTATTGAATAATTCTAAGATCTTTTGGATAGTGGGTTTAGAGATCTTGCCTTGAAGCTGTTTGGGTAGTGGGTCCTTTTGTCTTCCATAAACTCTTAACCGGGTTAAAATCTTTTAACAGGGATTCAAAATCTCCTAACATGGATTTATATCTACTAAATGCATTTCATAAGACTCCTAATAGGGTCCATCCTCTAACAAGAAACTTTCATATTAGTGCATCATTTTGTGGGCATCATTCCCACTGGGGTTTACTCTTTTCAAGAGGTTCCCTAGTCAACATATTTTGTGTTATTGTGCAATTGTGTATGGTTATCTTTCTATGGTTGATTAGTACATTAATTATATTTTTTAAAGCAATTGAATGGTTAAATTATCAAATAACTGATTCACCCCCCCCTCTTAGTTATCTTGGGGATCTTTACTTTCTAACAAGAGCATCAAGAGGAGTTATAGTCTTACCCATAAGAGCTGGTCCTATGAAAAAAGAGACCATATGCCAAGTGTTAGACTTAAAGTTGACTTACAATATTTTGTTAGGAAAGCCATGGATCCATGAAATGAAATTTGTTCCTTTAACTTATCATCAATGCTTAAAATTCCCATATCAAGGTTAAGAGATAATGGTAAGTGGAGATCTAAATCCATTCCAATATTGTAATAATGTAAAGCCTATCAATGACTCATTGGTTCCACACAATGTTGAAGGGTCCATACCTAAGCAAGTAGAGCAAGGTCAAAATTCTAAGAACACTTCTTGGTTAAAGGAAAAGGCAAAGATGGAAGAAGAAGTTATTATTAAAGACACACCAAAACTCATTAACCCAACTACCTCGACTAAACGAAAAGAGAGAGTTAACGAGGATAACATTATTGAAGAAATAAAAGAAGATCATATACAAGCTACTCAAGTATTCACCAAAGAGGCCCATTATCAAAAGATGGACCAAGTGATGAAAATTTTTGATAAGCAATGTAAGATTAAACAAAAGGGAGTGGGTGAATACTCCTTATCTATGATGGACCTACCTTTATCACCCAAGTCCTTTGGCAAACCCCCAAATCTACCTCATAGATATAATGATAACTTTTTGAGAGAAAGTAGATCATCCGCAATGGATGAAGAGGACAATGAAATTTTGAACTAGTTATACAAGGATCAAGAATCAAGTGCCCATGTCAAACATATCCAAAATATAACCATTCCCACACATCAAAAGGGGATACAAAGGTCAAGGACCTCTAGGTAAAAAGAATGAAAGGATCATTGAACCCTTATAAAGTACATGGTGAGATTCTAAGGAGAAAGCAAGAATAGGGTATCTTGAAGAAGGATACGCTCAAAAACATCATCCTCAACTTTATAGCCAAATATTACAATTAGAGTCTCATAGTGATGAGGATTCTAATGAATGGGAATGGGAGACCCTATCAGATGAATCATGCCAAGATAAGGGTATTGATGTTATTCATACCTATGCTTCTACCAAAAATAAAGGACCCATGACAGAATCAACTTCAAATCAAGCATCTAGTTCTAGCCAAGTGATTCTAAATGATGTACCAAGTATAGAGATAGAAATCAATTAGTGGGTAGGTGAACCATATGTTCTTTCATGGAGACCTAGTATGGAAGAATCAAATGATAGGTTTAATCCACATGAGTTCTATCCCACAGAAACCCGAGAGGACTCTAGTGAGGGGGAATTTGATCCTTCTTCTTTAGAACATTTAGAGGAAGCCCATGTTCTAGATTTTCAAGATACAATGTATGAACTCTCCAATAATGAGATCTACACCTTAAACCCTATCAAAATGAACCTAAATGTTGATCCATTAACTCTCATTCACCCAGACTTACTCGAATGGGATACCATTGAACCAACTACCTTGCCAACTTTCTTGAATGACAATATGGTGTCCCAATACCTCAACGTGTTTGAATCTTCTTCTATTAGAGAATATCAAGAAGAAATAATCAAAGGGAACATCCAAACTTCTAATTTGAGAAAATATGAAAAAATTAAAAAAAATAGAAAAGGAGAAGAATCAAGTGTTGAAAACCACTTTGTGGCAACATTAGATCAAGAAAAAAACAAAGAAATAAAGGATGTTTCCAAAGGGGAAAACCCAACTGAGGCACCTATGGAAGGGAGTTTGGATGTTCTACTAGAACACTATGAAGAAATATCTCTGATCTTAATTGAGCCAACAAAAAAGATAAACATTGGATCAGAAACAGAGCCAAAGTTCATTCACTTAGCAACATCCCTATCTAGCGAAGAAAGGACAAAATTCATTAATTCATTTAAAGAAAGACAAGTTAATTTTGCATGGTATTATGATGATATGTCAGGTTTAGACCCAAATCTGATAATGCATCATGTCAATATCAAGGAAGGAGCAAAACCCGTTAAGCAAAAATTAAGGAAAATGCATCCTCATATAGCCCTGCTTGTCAAAGTGGAGTTAGAAAAAATATTGAAAGTGGAATTTATAAGGGCCATTGATTATGCACAATGGATCTCAAATATAGTGCTAGTATCAAAAGCAGACAAATCCATCAGAATCTACACGAACTTTAGAGACTTAAACTTGGCATGTCCTAAAGATGATTTTCCACTTCTAAGTATTGATGCCATTGTAGATTTAACAGCGGGGCACTCTATGTTCTCACTCATGGATGGATTTAGTGGGTATAATTAGATAAAGATATCACCAGAAGACCAAGATAAGACTGATTTTACATGTGCATGGGGTACATTTTGCTGGAATGTTATGCCATTTGGGTTAAAGAATGCAGGAGCGGCCTATCAAAGAGCAATGACCACAATATTTCATGATATGATGTATAAATTCATGGAGGATTATGTGGACAACATATTAGCCAAATCACATTCAAGGAAAGAAAACCTACCAATCTTAGCAAATTTTTTTGAAAGGCTAGAGGAATTCAAAGTAAGACTTAACCCAAAGAAAGGTGCTTTTGGAGCACAATCTGACAAGATTCTAGGTTACATTGTATCTACATAAGGGATAGAGGTTGATCCCACTAAAGTGAAGGCCATACGGGACATGGAAGAACCCAAGAAAATTAGTCAGATGTGATCTTTACAAGGAAGGATCCAATCCATTAGGAGATTTATCTCCCAATTAGTGGAAAAATGCCACAATTTCAATCAACTCTTGCACAAAGATACAATATTCAAATGGGATGAAAAGTGTGAAGAAACCTTTAATCTATTAAAGAAATATCTTATGAACCCACCTATCAAAGGAAAGCCCTTGATCCTATACATTTCGGCAATGGAGAATTCATTAGGAGCACTTTTAGCACAAGAGGATGAAACAGGAAAAGAGAAGGCAATTTACTACATTAGTAGAACCTTAGTTAAATATGATCTAAACTATACATTTATGGAAAGGGCATGCTTGGCTATAGTTTTTGCTTCAGAAAAATTATGCCATTATATGCTAGCCCACAAGATAAGGCTCATTGCTAAGATTGACCCTTTGAAGTATCTACTAAGAAAAACAACATTGAATGGAAGACTAGCAAAGTGGATGATGATACTAAGTGAATTCGACATAGAATATGTTGATAGAAAATCAATCAAAAGACAAGTCATTGCAAACCAATTAGTAGAAGCACCACTTCATGATGATCACCCTATACAAATTGAATTCCCAGATTCAGAGATTAGGAATGTTGAGGCAAAAACATGGCAACTTTATTTTGATGGTTCCTACACCCATCATGGATCAGGAGCGAGCATACTTCTCATTACTCCTCAGGGCTCTACTATCCCAAAATCCTACAAATTGTTATTTCAATGCACAAACAATATAGCAGAATATGAAGCATTGGTTATTGGAATGAAGCTAGCATTAGAGTGGAAAGTGACAAAATTAAAATTTTACGGAGATTCACAATTGGTCATAAATCAAGTTAATGAAGAATATCAAACAAAGGATGAAAAATTGGTACCCTACAAAACCATGGTGGACAATCTCAAGAAGTATTTCATACTCATTACATTTGAGAAAGTGCCAAGAGAAAAGAGCAAAGTAGTAGACGCCATGGAAACCTTAGCTTCACTTTTGCAGACACCTAATCAGAATGCTAGATATGAGTTCTTGGTAGAAGAAGTGATTCAACCCACGTTTGACCCAACCCACCCTCACACCATTTTCTTGCTAACTACAAATAAATCACCCTGGTATGGCCCAATTTATACTTACTTAAAGGATCAAATCCTTCCCTTAAACCAAACCAAAAACCAAAAGAAAAGCTTCATTCGACAAGCTACCAAATACATGATAGTTTCCAAAACATTGTATCGAAAAAGTCTTGACGGAATGCTCCTTAGGTGTTTAGAAGAGGAAGAATCAAATTTAGCCTTATGAGAAATCCATGAAGGAATTTGTGGATCACACTCAAATGGATTATCCCTAGCCAAGAAACTTCTAAGGATAGGATATTTTTGGCCTACCATGGAAAAAGATTCACGTGACTTTGCAAAAACTTGTAAGAAATGTCAATTCCATGGGAATTTGATACATGCACCCACACAAGAACTTCATCCTATGACAAAACCATGGCCATTTTATCAATGGGGGATAGACCTAATAGGGATGATTTATCCACCATCTTCGAATGGTCATAAATTTATCATCACAACAACTAAATATTTTACTAAGTGGGTGGAAGCTGTACCCCTATCAACTGCAACAGGCAAACAAATTTCTTTGTTTATCCTTAATCACATAATTTTTAGATATGGCATACCTCATGCCATCATAATGGATAATGCAAGGCATTTCAAGAACAAAGACTTAATGGAATTATGCACTAAGTTTCACATGATTCATCATTCCTCTTGAATCTATTACCCTCAAGGTAATGCACAAGCCGAAGCAACAAACAAAAATATCTTGAAAATTTTGAAGAGAAGAGTGGATAATTCAGGAAGGGATTGGCACATTAAGATAAACCCAACCTTGTGGGCTTATAGAACTACTATCAGAATGCCAATAGGAGCTACACCTTTCTCCTTAGTCTTTGTCATAGAAGCAATATTTCCTTTAGAGGTAGAACTGCCATCTTTGAGAATATCTATGCATGGGTTGATCAATGAAGAAGACTATAGGGTTGCAAGGCTACAAGAACTAGAACTTTTAGATGAAAAACAAAAGAAAGCATTTGATAACTAGAAGGTTTACCAAAATAGGATGTCAAGGTCTTACAATAAAGACATCAAGCCAAGGAAATTTCAAATAGGGGATTTAGTTTTGAGAGAAAATCCTAAGAACCAAGCAGAGTGAGAAAATAAAGTAAACTGGGAAGCAAACTGGTTAGGACCTGTTGGATATATTCTTAATTTGCTAAGGTGTGTGTCCAAATTTTGCGTTAAATCTCCTTCCAGGTGTTTTGTTTGGTCTAGGGTTTGGAAAATTCATAAGAAATTGTCATAGCTGAGTTCAAAAAACCCTTACCCTAGGTTTTGTTTTTGAAAATGTCAAATTCATGCAAAAGCCCTCATGATTAGCCCTTGTTCTTCTATTTCATTGTTACCTTTTAGTCACTTAAGCTGATTAAATCGTGCACATGCTTAATGTTTTTATGTTCGCTAAATCGAAAAAGGTCATAGCATGTCTCATATAGTATTTGGTGAATCAGCGAACAAGTCAATCTTATGCTAAGCATCATTTTAGTCGTGTGGTCTCTAAGTCTCCCGGTGAACACCTCAACCATTTAGTGAATTGGCAAATGTGTTTGAACCTTATTAGCTATTTTTCTTTATCACTGAGTCTCCTAATGTTTTGGTGGTTATTTTACCCTTTGCAAGAACCAGTGAACAAAGGCTATCTCCAGTTCGCTTAGTTCTTGGTAGTCATGCGTTAACACTCAGCGACCTAACGAAAGCTGTATTCGCTCATTCTCTGAATCTGGCGGTCAAGGGTTATATCAAATGGAGAATTGGTGAATACCATGGATTGGTTTAAGATCAACAGCTTTGTTTTAATCTAAAGTATCTCTTGGGTCCTACATGTTGGATTTGGCGAATGAGTGACTGAGTATTTATATTATCATTGTCCAAGTTTGGCAGTTTTGACAATTTGTTGAAAGAAGTTTGGCAAAGGTAATGTTTTTGTGTTCGCTTATTCTCAGAATGAGTTAAGTGAAATACTAAGTGATTTAGTGATTCAGCGAATCATATGATCGCGAGTTCTCTTAAAGGAAAGGTAAATGCTGGAAGTATTTGGAAAATGGGCGAATTAGAGGATTAGCAAGGTTTTAAGTCTTCAATTGCTTAATCGTGTAAAGAAACATTCAATGTTTGAAGTATTGCAAGATTTAGAGAGCTCTTGTTCGCTGATTCTTGTAATCAAATGATCATATGTTTTGGTGAAGTGGTTAGCTAGCCGCATTCGCCAAGTCACGTGATGTTGACGATCCAAGCTACATGTTTCAGTGATTCAGAGATAAACTTTTCACCAAGTTGTCAGATATCCAGGCAGTTAGCACTAACATCTAGCAAATGAGTGAAGCATACAGTCGCTAAGTCTCAAAATGAAGGTGATGGTTAAGATAGATTCAGTGACTCAAAGAGTAAACACTTTGCCAGTTCTTTGAATAATCAAGCGGTTAAGTATCTCATCAAGCGAATGTGCAAACCCTTTGTTCACTAAATCTCCAAGAAAATTGACATTTAGCCGAGACATTAAGAGAATGGGAGATGACCTTATTTTCTAGTTCTCCAAATGATAACTGCAGTCAAGTGCTCAAAGGTGATCATTTCAATCGCTGATTCACTGAGTGGGTATAGAGTTAAGAATTGCATTGTGAGAACCCACAAAGGCTTTGGTCGCTAATTCTCTGAATATGGGCTAGGGTTAACATTGTATTAAGTGATCATGAGAAGGTTTCAGTCATTGATTCACTGAATGAGCTCAGTTGGAAAAGGAGATGAAGGAAAAGAAAAGAACCATCACCTACGTGGATAAAGTACATTGTCAAGCTGGAAAGTAAACTAAATATCCATCCAATTAGTTTTAAAAGATGGATTTCATGATGCCAATAGGGTGTTAAAGTACAAAGTAGTAATCATTGCCTTTGTGCCTTGTTTTTGAGTCTTTTAAAAATCTATCTATCAACATCTATGCATTGGCTAGCTCTACTTTGAAAATTGGTGATATGCGAAATTGAATGCGGGAGCAATTAAGGATTGATTTGTAATGATTGTGGTAGTTGTACACACTTGATCTACGTTGATAAATAAGCTAAGCTCATTGTTTCCTATGTCCAAAATCAGTTGAAGAGAATTGTGTCATTTTGAAGTGATTTATGAGCACCAAGTGAATCCATTTTGCAGAGATTGAAGATAATTCTATAGCAAAGATGAGTCAACTTGAGAGGAGCGCAGCATCTTCCAGCAGTGAAGCAAAATCCAAGAGTGGTGAAGACAAAGGAAAACTGAATTATTCAGATGAATTTTTGAAATTGCTACCTGGTTCCAGTCAGAACAAAAGAGCTCCTGATGATGTTTTCAAAGATGTTCTAGGGTTTTGCAGAGATCCTATCACACCGAATAGTGCAGGTTATACTATCTTCAACATCTTTTATAAAAATAGATATAGTCATATCCCTATATGTAATGGTTGGGCTTTGGGGTTAGGGAAATTAGTAGTGCCTGATGTATTCCTAGCTACGGATTTAATTGTTGCTCTAGCTAGGTGTTATGACCCTATTTCCAAGACTATTAGGAAATAGGACCAGTCAGCTTTGGTTACTCTTGATAGGGGCTCATTCATGAAGGCTTTTAATGTCTATACATCCTCCTCTACTGAAATCGACCTGAGCAAAGAAAAGGAGAGGTACAAGAATAACATAGGGATAGTGAAGGACCAAATGATGAAGCATATCCCAAAATAGGATAAATATATAGCTCCCCTCCCTACTCATATGAATGCCCCTTACCAATTTAAATCCCTTCAGCATTACAAGAGGCAAACTTGTTATGGGTTGTGTAGGGTTTTGGGAATTGATGGGGATGTAGAGTTTTTACCAGCTGATCTTTTGATGATTATCCTAGACATCCAGAATTCCTTGGTTAATATTGACTATGATTACATTCAGTATATCATTGATAGAATGCATGAGGGTTTGATTTCTGTCAAGGATAGTAAGAGCCCAATTAAGTTCATGCATTATTCTTTGCTAATGCACTTAATTTTGTTCTTCAACATTAATAATTTTGATTCAAACATGCTGAAGCCAAGGTTCAACATTAAAGGCCAGTATAATCTGGTGCAATTATGGGTGAGGAAGTGGAATTCTACTTCCAATGAAGGGGATTTTTGTATCTTTTAGAATTTCATTGTTTATCCTATTGTAAGGATGCTAGGTATCAATACTACAAGGATATCCCCAAGGGTCCTTAGGCTTCTATGACCAGTGCAGTTTCTGGACAAATGGGAGGGAGATCATAAATGGAGTGAGTTTTACCTTGGGGAGAATGCTACAATTTTGAGAGTCTACGATTGCCCCCAACCCCCAATTCTGTTACCAAAATTTGTGCCTCCAAGAGTTGCTTGTTTGGAATTTGTGTGGTAATTGATGCGGATAGATAAAGAACCTCTAGCCCCTCATAGGAAGGGTACATTCACACCTACACAATTTAGGATAGGTGAATTCCTGGTAGGAAAGAGGGCATTTTCACAAATTACTGCATGGTTAAATCAGTTCAAAATGGTTGCTGGTGCTTGTAGACATGTAGATCCTGAGGACTTTATCAAAACTGCCAGGATGCTCTATATTCCAAACATTGGTGTGATTAAGGAACATGAGGGTTTGGATGAAGAAGATGTAGTCAGAAACATTATAGATGATGATGAGGTCAAAAGGAGATGGAACAGGTACTTTGATTTGATAGAATTGTCAAAACAAGTGGTAGCTGCCCAACTTCCTTTTGAGGGTTTCTTCCCTGACCTTCCCTATTTAAAAATAATTGACAAGATGATAGAGATGCATGACACTCTATCAAATCAGTTGGAGAAGTTGATTGACTAGAGTCAACCAAAGAAAAGGAAAGACTATTCATCTTCTGATCAAGAGGAGTCTTCTGATGAGTCCCTGGAAGGGAATAGCCCACCACAAATTGAGGATGTATAGAGTGTTAAGCCTGTTGAAGAATAATAAAAAATAGGGGATACTCCAGAGCCACCTTTGAAGAAATAGAGGCTTGAGGAAGGAGAGCCTTCAAGGCAGGAAAATCAAAAGAGAATAATTGATAGACAATCTGCTCTAGTGCCAGGTGATAGGGTTTACCATCACCAATTGAGAAAAGTAATAAGAGAAGGAAAGAAGGTGGCCACTGATGAAATAGATAAGGAATAGACTGTGTGGTTAGAAAAGGATATTAGAGAGGTCTATCAGGAGGAATTTTTGAGTGACGACCAGTTTATTAAAATTGATGAATTCAAGAGTTTCCTTATTTGGAATAAGCAACAAGAAGTGAGGAAACTTTTTCCTGAAGGTATGGAGCCAAGTGAAGAGACATTGAGAGCCTTAGCTTCTTATGATCCTAGCCTTGATCCTATAACTATAGATGAAGCTAGACAACTAGTCAAGTCAAGTGGAATGCTATTGACTCCAAGATGGGATCTGACTTCTGCATTCATCATAGATCAAATAAGAAAGAAACCACAGGGTAGCCTATCATATGAAGTTCACATTGGTGATATGATAAGAGGAAGTGGCTATGAACCTAGATATCAAGCTGTTGTAATGTTTTCTATGGCCCCTAGGACCCAAAAGACATCTCTGTTAAGTATAGAGGATAAAATGGAAAAGAATAAGATTATATGGACTATGCAGAATACAACTGACCTTGAGGTTTCCAAGGTAGTAACTCATTGGGCTAACCTAAATGAAGCAAAGATAGTTCAACTATCTGAAAGGTATTCAAAATTGTTTGAAAGTGCAAACCTGGTGGCCAAGGATAGAGACTTAAAGTTGATGAAGATCAAGCAGTTAGAGGATGAGTTGGTAGAAATAAAAGTTAAGCTTGAAGAAGCTTCAAAAGTAGTTGTTTTCCACCCTGCACAGATTGAGGTCCCTATTCAGATTGATGAAGAAGTCCCTAAGAGACCTACTGAAGATTTGGAGAAGATAAGGATAGAGGCATCTTTGGACACTATGTCAAAGATTGTGCAATACAGGGGAGATAAGATAATAGAGAAGATGGATATAGTTTATCAATTAGTTAGCCAATTGCACTAGACCAACAGAAAGGTAAATGAATCATTGGATGCTTTGGAGCCACTTCATAGTGTTTGGTCTGGGAGAAGTTTGTTGTTTGATAAACTTGATAGTCTACAGTAGCATAAGCCTGAGATCCCTGGGGTAGTGACATAAGTTTTTGAGAAGATTGGCTTAGTCAGTGTTGTTTCAAAGTTTTTTAAAGGTAAGTCCAACTAGGTGAAGGCTAGGTTGTTTATGTTTGAGAAGCATTATAGAAAATATTTTCCATCAGTATGTGATGACAATGGAAATGTGATCAAGTTGGATGAATGGAAATTGTCAATGGATCAGTTGGCAATTACACAAGATGCTTTCCTTAATAGTGACAATAATTTAGATTTTGAGAGGTGTAATAGCATAATTGACAGTCTTTTCAAAATTGAAAATGATTGCATACGCTTTGTGGCAGAGGCCAAAAATATAACTGACTCCATGTGGGATAAGCAAGTTAGATTATTACAGGAATTGCAAACTTACAACTGGCCATTGGATGATGATGTAGCAGCTTGGGAGAAGCTAACAATAAAGAAGAAGAAGAGGCCAGTTGTCCAGCTTATAGAAGAAGACCAAGAGTAGAGCTGCAGATGGCACCTGATCCAAAAATTGGGGGAGAGCAAGTTTCAAACAAAGGATGATGTAGGTTAGCTGGAATGGTGGTCATCATTCATGCAACAAATTTATCAACTGCTCTGAAATATCCTTAGACAAAGATGCCACCTATGAAATTGTTGAGAAAAGATATTTGTAATATGTTGTTACAATATTTTTGTCAGTTTGTAATCTTTTCTCTAGTGTAGGATCTTTTCTAGCCTTCCCAAGCTTGTTGCATCCTTTCAAGGATTCCAAGATGGCTAGGATATAGATAGCAAGTCTTTGCTCATTAGTAGGTTGAAAAAATACTCTGTAAAAAAGGTTCTTAATAAAAAACCTTATTTTCTTTAAATAAGAAGAGACTGTATCAACACATTTTGACCATTAATACAAAATATTGGAGCTCTGTTACTACCATTTTATTGTCTTTATGTATGGAGTGTTTTAGTTTTCTTATGTATTCAGATTGCAAGGCATTTTGAATACATTATTCACAAGGTGAATATAGGGGTTAAGCTTAAGTTTCTTTCAAGGAAAGAGTAAAATCTTAGGGGAGGTCTCTGGGAATTAATAATCCATGTATGAATTTGATGACAGTTGTAGAAATTAAAAGGATGGTATGTTAGGCATGTCATTTGAGTTTCAGTATATTTGTTTTGATAGATACATGTGGAGGTAGGGTTTGACTCTGATGCCCAAGTGGATAAGGCATTGGTTCTAGATCCATTTACATTTATTTACCACCCAAAATATAAATAATTGTTTCATTTTACTTTACTGGTACAATCATAATCTGAATCATTCTATCACAAGTTCATGTATGTGTTTTGTAATACTTTGTAGAAGCACTGAATGAGGTTAACCTTCCTTGAGTTTAACTCTAAAAAGAAGGATGAATATCCTTAAACCATTGTTTCATGTTGCTGCTTTCATGATTTCTATCATTATATTGTGTATCAGGATAATATGGGCCATACTTAGAGTTTTCTCATCTTATTAAGTTGAGTTTGGAAGTAAGGACAGAGGAGTGAAGGAGCTAGTTCACAATTCAGAGCTCAGTTAAACAGTGAATTGATATAGGTATACCCACCTGAGTATTCATACTCGAAGTGAAGAAGGTTTTCCAACCTTAATACCTTAGTCTTTGCATTTTGTTAGATTATGTCCATTGGGAGTATATGAGTATTTGATAATCTACAGATTTAAGCACTAACAAAATTAGCGACTCTACTGGGCAATAGGGTAGTACAAATCCTTTCTATTGCACATTTGTAGACCAGCATTTATTTCCTACCTAATAGTGGGTGGCGACTCTAAAATTTGTGTTACCAGTTGCTAATTGTTACAAATTTTTCTAAAATTGTCGTGTTATACCATGAGTCAACCAAGATACACTAGGTCTTACTTCAAGGATCACCCAGAAGATAATGTGGGTGATGAGCTCCATACACCAAGTAGGAAACAATCGTCTAGAAGAGGTTAGAATACTGCTAGTTCCCAAGGCCCTTCTCGAGAAAGATCTCATGTCCCACTTCCTCATGAATCTTCCTCCTCTTTTGATGATCCTAAAAATGTATAGAGGGTCACACCAAGTGTGCTTATGTAGAAAGAAGTAATCACAGAGGTCACAGAAGTAGGTTTTTTCCCTGCGAGAGAAACCCTAGAACAACCAGAAGAAACCTCTACTACTGAAACAACCTCCTATGATTATGAGAAATTGAGGGAAGAGGTGATTGCTTTGAGAAATAAAGAGAGTGAAAAACTGGCTAAGATTGCTAATAGGGTGAAACTAAGGGAACAACAAATCTATGAGTTGCTCATGGAGAGACAGGAACTTCTCAAGAGAACCAAGAAAAATGAGACCCAAGTTAGTGATCTAAACCAAGATGTTCAAGGTTTAGATAAGGACTTGTTTGGTGATATGGAAGGTTTGAGAAAGTAGGCTTAGGATAATAAGCTTAAACAAGGTGAATTTGAGGGAACAGGCCATGTCCTAAGGCAATTGAATCCCTCTAAAATCCAGAGAAATAAAGAGATTAAAATTACTCCCAAAGAAATCCCTGATAAGGGAAAACAAAAATTGGTGAGTGTAAATATTAATGAGCCCAAGAAAATTATGGTTTCTCCTAAAGTACCTTCTCAAACAAGTATAGACTTGGAGAAGGCTAGAAAAGTAAAAGAATATTTGGCTATTCAACTGGAGAAACTTGAGTTGGAAGCTGCTGCTAATGAAATGAAAAGGAAGATTGCCTTCCTACATGCTAACATGAATACATCCGCTAGCAGCTCTATCCCTAGTACCATAGGAAAAACTCCACTTGGTCAGCCCAATAATTCACTTCCAAATGCTCAAGCCTTTCACCTTGGACAAACTTTACCTAGACTAGTTCCTAATCAAGTTCCTCTTATAGCTAGTGGTATAGTGGGAACTGTACCTTGTCAAAATGTTGCAACTCCCCTCCTGGATCAACCAAATATCCAAAGAAGACCAGTTCACTTGGATAGATATAGGCCTTTGTTTTTTGATGGTATTCTTGGTCAACCTAATGCTGTCCCCAATGAAATTAGAAAGAAGATCCCATTATTTACTGGGAATAATGTTATCACCTGTGCAGAGCATCTAAAGTTTTTCATAGATAAGGTAAATGATTATGAGATTGAACATGAATATGTCATAATGAAGCTCTTTGTTCAATCATTGATTGAGGATGCCCGGGATTGGTAAAGGGGTCTACCTGAGAATAGTATTGCATCTTGGGAAGAATTTGTTAGGTGTTTTAAAGAGAAATATGCAGAACATGTGAACTCTAGTTACATGCTCAATGAGTTCAATAATATCAAGAAACACTATAATGAGAGCATGTGAGAGTTTAATAACCAATTCCAAAAGGCTATGTATAAACTATTCCAAGTATTGAGGCTAGATGATGCAGTCTGCATGACAACTTATTTCAACTCTATGGATGGTAAGATGTCTTACCTTTTGGGAGATAAGAATCCCCGTACCCTCAGGGATGATTTTAAGTTGGCCATAAATATTGAGAGTAACTGAAAGGCATCTGGCCAAATGTACAAAAGGGATGAAGGTAGACTATGGAAAGAGATCAGGCCTCAACCTGCAAGGCCATCCAAAGAGGAGGATAGAATGGACAAAGGACCTAGTAATAACAAAGACTTCCCAGCAAGGTTTGATAAAGGTGGTAGAAATTTTTAGGATACAAGACCGCCTTATCAAAGGCAAGACAAAGCCCCTAATCTAAGAGATATGCCTTACAAAAAAAACTAGAAAGATGGGAGGCCTATTCCTGATAATAATGAACCCCAAAAGGGAAGAGATACACCAGATCCTTTGAAGAAAAATATAGCACATAATGTGGAAATTACCCCTTGGTGTGTGGCTTGTAATATGCCCCACTCACCATTCCAATGTTTTGTTGCTCAGGCCTTGGGAGAAGAGGCCAATGATTCATACACAAGAGATTATGAAGGATCTGAAAAGCCTGCTATTAACATGTTCACTACTGAACTAATGGGGGACCTTGAGTCCTCAGATGATGAATTTATTTTCCCTGATGTAGATCATAAGAGGAAAATTTTCTCTGACTATGAACAACAAATTTTTACTCAATCTGACCATGAAGAGTTTGATAATGATGATTGTAAGACTCATATGGTAGAATCTGGGTCAGATGAAAGACAATGGAGAAAGCCCAGTGAAGAAGAGATCAAGAGTTTAAATGTGGCTACTACTACTCAAGAAAAATCCTCATACAATTTGAGAAACAAAAAGGTGGATAATGATCAGGGAGTCCCTAGATCAGTATTTGTTAAGAGCAATTCTCAAGATAAGGATTCCCCAAATCCCAATGTTGTAAATAGTAAGGATCAAGGGCTTGTGAGTAAAAAAAAGGAGGAAGTTATTATTGACAAGGTGAAGAAGAGAACTGGTAAGTCAAAGGATCACCCTAATTTTTATATTGACTCCCCTACTTTTGATATGAGACATGCCTTGTCCCAAATGAAGGTCTCCATCCCTTTGCTTGAGATGCTTAAAATAGAGGAGCATAAGGCATCAGCCTTGGCTATTATAAATGAGTAGAGATCTGTGCCTATTTTACAAGAGGAAGGGAAGTCCATGGATAAGCCAATTGCAATTAATGACATATATGATGTATGTGTTGGGACTATTGTGACACAAGAACCCTCCTCTATCAATCCTTTCTACATTACTTTGCTTGTAAATAATTGTTTGCTAAAAAATTGTATGATTGATTCTGGCACTGCTACAACTGTAATGCCTTATCAAGTGATGAAGGAGTTAGGGTTGCAAGTTGATACATCTAGTGGAAGGTGTTATGCCATGGATAATAGGACTGTACCTATTGTAGGGACCCTAATTGGAATTGAAGTGAAGATTGCTGCATTCCCAGAAGCCACATATAAAATGGATGTGGTTGTTGTTGATACAAAACCTCTTATGGCATGTTACTATCAAGACAATGGGCTATAGTAGTGGGTGGAAAGTTGAAACTAGATTTGTCATATGCTACCATCCCAATAAATGGAATTGAAGTAAAGTTGTATAGGGAGCCCCGTTCTTCAGTCATGATTGAAGTAGTTGCTCCAGAGGATCTAAATTGTTTTGTAGATATTGACATGAGCAATTTTGTGATTGAAGAGGCAGTACCTCAAATGAGAAACACACATCCAATTGTGGATGAGCTGGTTTTGCAGCAAGATGGGCTTTGGAAAATGTTCTTTGATGGTGGATGCTCCAAGGAAGGATCAGGAGCTGGTGTTGTATTCATTTCCCCATCGGGTATTACATTTAAATACTCATTTTTGCTGACTTTTCAATGTACCAATAATACTCCTGAGTATGAGGCTTTAATATTGGGATTGGATGTAGCTATAAAGCATGGTATTAAATTTTTAAAAGTCCATGGTGATTCCCAATTCGTTATAGCCCAAGTAAGATCTCAGTATGCTTCCAAGGATGAAAAATTGAAACTGTATAAACATGTTGTTTGGGATAGACTAGAGTTTTTTGTTGCTTTCAATCTACTTTGGGTAGAAAGATCCAATAATATCATGGCAGATTTTCTTGCAAATGTTTCCCTTAAGAGTGAAGACATAACCCTCACTGGTGTGTCTATGTTAGAGGTCAAAACTAGGCCTATTGTGCCTGATAATGTATACAATTGGCAAGTTTTTTAGGATGACCTTGATATCCTTAGGTTCATTCAAGGCCTTGATCAATATGATGGTCAACAAATAGAGTTCAATGAGATACAACAGTGTGTTGAGGGAAAAGAATGCATCATGGGGAATGAGATAGTGCAATTGCCATCCAACCACATAACTAAAGGGTTAGTAGAATTGGAAGGAATGTTCAAAATAAATGATGGTTTTTTGTCTCAGAAGTCTAATGCTAAAATGGAAGACTTAGAGGAAATAAACCTAGGATCTAAAAATTTCCCCCAGATGGTGTACATTGGCAAGAAAATGAGTGGAGAGATTAGAGGAAACCTAATTAGACTTTTGAAAAAATATAAATATGAGTTTGCTTGGTCTTATGATGACCTCAAAGCTTATAGGGCTGACCTATTTCAGCATGAAATTCCTTTAAAAGAAGAAGCTAAGCCTTTTAGATAGAAGCAGAGGCCCATTAACCCTTTACTGGCCACTAAGATGCAAGTTGAGTTGACAAAATTGAGGGATGCTAGTATCATTGAGCCAATTAGACATTCTACATGGGTTTCCAATTTTGTGCCAGTAAGGAAAAAGAATGGTGACATTAGGCTCTGTGTTGATTTTAGGAACCTGAATGTGGCTTTGCTCAAGGACAATTATGGATTGCCAAATATGGAGGCCATGCTGCATAGGGTGACCGGATGTGAACTCTTGTCAATGATGGATGGTTTCTCAGGGTATAATCAAGTGCTAGTCAGAGAATCAAAGGAATTTAAGACAGCCTTTACAACCCCATGGGGAACATATATATATGTTTGCATGCCTTTTGGTCTAAAAAATGCTAGAGCAACATTTCAGAGAGCCATGGATGTTGCATTTGAGGAGTTGATAAATGTTTTAATGGTTGTTTATCAAGATGATCTCACTGCTTATTCCAAGAAAGCTGATGATCATTGTTCCCATTTGGAGAAGGTCATTCTTAAGGCCTTAGAATTTGGTGTCTTTGAATCCCAAAAAGTGTCAGTTTGCTATGATAGAAGGGAAGTTACTTGGACACATAGTGTCAAAAGAAGGAGTCAGGATTGATCCTGAAAGAGTAGAGGCAATTAAAAAGGTCCCTCCACCAAAGAACATAAAAGGTGTGCAGTCATTCTTGGGACAGATTAATTTTGTAAGAAGATTTATTGCTAACTTTGCAGAATTGGTCAAGCCCATAGTGAAGTTCCTAAAGAAGGAAGTGAAGTTTGAATGGAACCTTGAAGCTCAGCAAGCTTTTGTAAGAATCAAACAAGAAATTCAAGAGGCCCTAGTTTTGGTATCACCTAATTACTTGAAACCATTTTCTCTATTTTCTTTTGCATCTTTCCATACTATTGAAGCTATCCTTTTACAAAAGGATCAAGAAGGATATGAGCATCCTATAGCCTTTTTCAGCAAATCATTACAAACTGCTGAATTAAATTATGAACTAATGGAAAAGCAAGCCTATGCCCTTGTAAAGGTAGTCAAAGCTTTCAGACCATATTTGGTCTGTGCAAAGGTTAGTGCTTATGTGCCTCATACTGCTATAAAGGATATCCTAACACAGAGTGAAGTCATAGGAAAGAGGTATAAATGGATAAATAGGATTCAAGAGTTTGACATTGACATTCACATTACCAAGTTGGTAAGAGGATTGGAACTTGCTAAGTTAATGACTGAGGAAAATATGGACCTTTTCCAGGTAAATAATGTTGCTGCTAATGTTGATATGATTACTAGTATTGAAATGCAACCCTGGTACAAAGATGTCATTTATTTTATTAAAAATGCCAAGTGTCCACCTGAATTAAATGACAATCAAAGAAGGAGTCTGAGATTGCAAGCTTAGAGATATGTGCTGATCCAGGGTGATTTGTACTGGAAAGATAATGATGGCATTCTACTCTTTTGTCTGGATAAGTACCAATCAGAGAAAGTGTTGAAGGAAATGCACTCTGGAATGTGTGGAGGACATCATTCTACTCAGTCAACCACTCATAAAATCTTAAGGGTAGGATACTATTGGCCTGTATTGTTCAAAGACACTCATTCTTATGTAAGGAAATGTGAGCCTTGTCAAAGATTTGCTAAAAAATTGAAGTTTTCAGGTGCCCTCTTATTGAACCTTGTTGTTGCAGAAGCTCCTTTTGCAATGTGGGGTATGGATTTTATTGGATATTTCTCTGAGAAATCTAGTGGAGGACATAGTCACATTCTGGTGGCTACTGATTATTTCACCAAATGGATTGAAGCCATTCCAACAAAAAGGGCCACTAGTGCTGTTGTGATTGAGTTTTTGATGAACAACATAATCACTAGATTTGGTGTCCCTATTAAATTGGTTGTTGACAATGCTATGAGTTTCAGGTCACAGGAGATTACTGATTTCTATTTGGAAATGGGCATAGTATTGTCTTACTTGTCCCCTTATCATCCACAGGCCAATGGACAAGCTGAATCCAGCAATAAGAGTATTTTGCAAATCTTGAAGAAAACCCTGGAAAAGAATAAAAGAAGTTGGCATGTGAAATTGAAGCTAGCCCTATGCGCTGATAGAATTTCTAAGAAGAGAGCTATAGGCAAGTCCCCTTTTGAAATGGTATATGGGGCAAAATCAAGGTTGCCAGTCAATAATTTCCTTCCAATCTATAAGTTTATGCAAGAAGAGGACATGGAAATCAGTGATCCATTGCAAGATAGAATGGTTCAACTGATTGAGTTAGATGAGATTAGAAGGGAAGGACAAAGAGAAAATGTGAAGTTACAGCAAAAAATGAAATATCTTTTTGATAAGAGAGCAACTGTGAGAAAATTCTAGCCTGGTGATATGGTTCTCCAATGGAATGCCAGGGCTGAAGATAAAGGCAAGCACAAAAAAATTGAGTCTTTATGGATGGGACCTAATATTGTTCATCAAACCCATGGTAAGGATTCATATTTTCTAAAAAAATTGGATGGTGAAGAGCAGGAATTTCCAGTGCATGGACAGTTCCTGAAATTTTTCTTCAATTAATTCATTTTCCATGCATAGTAGGCTTGTATATATGTGTAGGTGTGTTTCTTTCTGTTGTGTGTTTGTTTCCTATTTTAGGTTAAGGTTTTGCAGTCTGCCTCCCAGAGATTCATAAATTCTTGCTATGATCTTGCAATCAAGCATCCTCAGATAGAGCCACTGTTGGATATATTCTTAATTTTCTAAGCTGTGTGTCCAAATTTTGCGTTAAATCTCCTTCCAGGTGTTTTGTTTGGTCTAGGGTTTGGAAAATTCACAAGAAATTTTCATAGCCAAGTTCAAAAAACCCTTACCCTAGGTTTTGTTTTTGAAAATGTTGAATTCATGCAAAAGCCCTCATGATTAGCCCTTGTTCTTCTATTTCATTGTTACCTTTTAGTCACTTAAGCTGATTAAATTGTGCACGTGCTTAATGTTTTTGTGTTCATTGAATCGAAAAAGATCATAGCATGTCTCATATAGTATTCGATGAATCAGAAAACAAGTCAATCTTATGCTAAGCATCATTTTAGTCATGTGGTCTCTAAGTCTCTTGGTGAACACCTCAACCATTCAGCGAATTGGCGAATGTGTTTGAACCTTGTTAGCTATTTTTCTTTGTCGTTGAGTCTCCTAATGTTTTGGTGGTTATTTTACCCTTTGTGAGAACTAGTGAACAAAGGCTATCTCTAGTTCGCTTAGTTCTTGGTAGTCATGCGTTAACACTTAGCGACCTAGCGAAAGCTGTATTTGCTCATTCTCTGAATCTAGCGGTCAAGGGTTATATCAAATGGAGAATTGGCGAATACCATGGATTGGTTTAAGATCAACAGCTTTGTTTTAATCTAAAGTATCTCTTGGGTCCTACATGTTTGATTTGGCAAATGAGTGACTGAGTATTTATATTATCATTGTCCTGGTTTGGCGGTTTTGACAATTTGTTGAAAGAAGTTTGGCAGAGGTAATGTTTTTGTGTTCGCTTATTCTCAGAATGAGTTAAGTGAAATACTAAGTGATTTAGCGATTCAGTGAATCATATGGTCATGAGTTCTCTTAAAGGAAAGGTAAATGCTGGAAGTATTTGGCGAATGGGTGAATCAGAGGATTAGCAAGGTTTCAAGTCTTCAATCGCTTAATCGCATAAAGAAACATTCAATGTTTGAAGTATTGTGAGATTCAGAGAACCCTTGTTCACTGATTCTCATAATCAAATGATCATATGTTTTGGTGAAGTGGTTAGCTAACCGCATTCACCAACTCACGTGATGTTGACGGTCAAAGCTACATGTTTCAGCGATTCAAAGATAAACTGTTTGCCAAGTCGTCAGATATCTGAGTAGTTAGCAGTACATCTAGCGAATGAGCAAAGCATACAGTTGCTAAGTCTTAGAATGAAGCTGATGGTTAAGATAGATTCAGTGACTCAGAGAGTAAACACTTTGCCAGTTCTCTGAATAATCAAGCGGTTAAGTATCTCATTAAGTGAATGCTCAAACCCTTTGTTCACTAAATCTCCAAGAAAATTGACATTTAGCCAGGACATTAAGAGAATGAGAGATGACCTTATTCACTAGTTCTCCAAATGATAACTATAGTCAAGTGCTCAAAGGTGATCATTTCAGTCGCTGATTCACTGAGTGGGTATAGAGTTAAGAATTGCATTGTGAGAACTTGCGAAGGCTTTGGTCACTAATTCTCTGAATATGGGCTAGGGTTAACATTGTATTAAGTGATCACGAGAAGCTTTCAGTCGCTGATTCACTGAATGAGCTCAGTTGGAAAAGGAGATGAAGGAAAAGAAAAGAATTGTTTCCTGTGTGGATAAAGTACATTGTCACGTTGGAAAGTAAACGAAGTATCCATCCAATTAGTTTTAAAAGATGGATTTCATAATGCCAACAGGGTGTTAAAGTGCAGAGTAGTAATCATTGCCTTTGTGCTTTTTTTTTGAGTCTTTTAAAAATCTATCTGTCAACATCTATGCATCGGCTAGCTCTACTTTGAAAATTGGTGATATGCGAAATTGAATGCGGGAGCAATTAAGGATTGATTAGCAATGATTGTGGTAGTTGTACACACTTGATCTACATTGATAAATAAGCTAAGCTCATTGTTTCCTGTGTCCAAAATCAGTTGAAGAGAATTGTGTCATTCTGAAGCGATTTCTGAGTGCCAATTGAATCCATTTTGCAGAGATTGAAGATAATTTTGTAGCAAAGATGAGTCAACCTGAGAGGAGCGTAGCATCTTCTAGCAGTGAAGTAAAATCCAAGAGTGGTGAAGACAAAGGCAAACTGAATTATTCAGATGAATTTTTGAAATTGCTACCTGGTTCCAGTCAGAACAAAAGAGCTCTTGACGATGTTTTTGAAGATGTTCTAGCATTCTGTAGAGATCCTATCACACTGAATAGCATAGCTTATACTATCTTCAACTTTTTTTCTAAAAATAGAGATAGTCATATCCCTGTATGTAATGGTTGGGCTTTGGGGTTAGGGAAATTAGTAGTGCCTAATGTATTCCTGGATGCGGATTTAATTATTGCTCTAGCTAGGTGTTATGACCCTATTTCCAAGACTATTAGGAAACAAGACCAGTCAGCTTTGGTTACTCTTGATAGGGGCTCGTTCATGAAGGCTTTTAATGTCTATACATCCTCCTCTACTGAAATCGACCTGAGCAAAGAAAAGGAGAGGTACAAGAATAACATAGGGATAGTGAAGGACTAAATGATGAAGCATATCCCAAAATAGGATAAATATATAGCTCCCCTCCCTGCTCACATGAATGCCCCTTACCAATTTAAATCCCTTCAGCATTACATGAGGCAAACTTGTTATGGGTTGTGTAGGGTTTTGGGAATTGATGGGGATGCAGAGTTTTTACCATCTAATCTTTTGATGATTATCCTAGACATCTAGAATTCCTTGGTTAATATTGACTATGATTACATTCAGTATATCATTGATAGAATGCATGAGGGTTTGATTTCTGTCAAGGATAGTAAGAGCCCAATTAAGTTCATGCATTATTCTTTGCTAATGCACTTAATTTTGTTCTTCAACATTAATAATTTGATTCAAACATGTTGAAGCCAAGGTTCAACTTTGAAGGCTAGTATAATACAGTGCAATTATGGGTGAGGAAGTGGAATTCTACTTCCAATGAAGGGGATTTTTGTATCTTTTAGAATTTCATTGTTTATCCTATTGTAAGGATGTTAGGTATCAATACTACAAGGATATCCCCAAGGGTCCTTAGGCTTCTACGACCAGTGCAGTTTGTGGACAAATGGGAGGGAGATCATAATTGGGGTGATTTTTACTTGGGGGAGAATGCTACAATTTTGAGAGTCTATGGTTTCCCCCAACCCCCACATCTGTTACCAAAATTTGTGCCTCCAAGAGTTGCTTGTTTGGAATTTTTGTGGTAGTTGATGTGGATAGATAAAGAACTTCTAGCCCCTCACAGGAAGGATACGTTCACACCTAGGCAATTCAGGATTGGTGACTTCCTGGTAGGAAAGATGGCGTTTCCACAAATTACTGCATGGTTAAATCAGTTCAAAATGGTTGCTGGTGCTTGTAGACATGTAGATCCTGAGGACTTTATCAAAACTGCCAGGATGCTCTATATTCCAAACATTGGTGTGATTAAGGAACATGAGGGTTTGGATGAAGAAGATGTAGTCAGAAACATTATAGATGATGATGAGGTCAAAAGGAGATGGAATAGGTACTTTGATTTGATAGACTTGTCAAAACAAGTGGTAGCTACCCAACTTCATTTTGAGGGTTTCTTCCCTGACCTTCCCTATTTAAAAAGAATTGACAAGATGATAGAGATGTATGACACTCTATCAAATCAGTTGGACAAGTTGATTGACCAGAGTCAACCAAAGAAAAGGAAAGACTATTCATCTTCTAATCAAGAGAAGTCTTATGATGAGTCCCTGAAAGGGAATAGCCCACCACAAATTGAGGATGTACAGAGTGTTAAGCCTGTTGAAGACCAACCAGAAATAGGGGATACTCCAAAGCCACCTTTGAAGAAATAGAGGCTTGAGGAAGGAGAGCCTTCAAGGCAGGAAAAACAAAAGAGAATAATTGATAGAGGATCTACTCTAGTGCTAGGTGATAGGGTTTACCATCACCAATTGAGAAAATCAGTAAGAGAAAGAAAGAAGGTGGCCACTCATGAAATAGATAAGGAATAGTCTGTGTGGTTAGAAAAGGATATTAGAGAGGTCTATCAAGAGGAATTTTTGAGTGACGACCAGTTTATTAAAACTAATGAATTCAAGAGTTTCCTTATTTGGAATAAGCAACAAGAAGTGAGGAAACTTCTACCTGAAGGTATGGAGCCAAGTAAAGAGACATTGCGAGCCTTAGCTTCTTATGATCCTAGCCTTGATCCTATAACTTCAGATGAAGCTAGACAACTGGTCAAGTCAAGTGGAATGCTATTGACTCCAAGATGGGATCTAACTTCTGCATTCATCATAGATCAAATAAGAAAGCAACCATAGGGTAGCCTATCATATGAAGTTCACATTGGTGATATGATAAGAGGAAGTGGCTATGACCCTAAATCTCAAGCTGTTGCAATGTGGTCTATGGCCCCTAGGACCCAAAAGCCATCTCCATTAAGTATAGAGGATAAAATGGAAAAGAATAAAATTATATGGACTGTGCAGAATACAAATGAGCTTGAAGTTTCCAAGGCAGTAACTCATTGGGCTAACCTGAATGAAGCAAAGAAAGTTCAATTATCTTAAAGGTATTCAAAATTGTTTGAAAGTGCAATCCTGGTGGCCAAGGATAGTGACTTAAAGTTGATGAAGATCAAGCAGTTAGAGGATGAGTTGGTAGAAATAAAAGTTAAGCTTGAAGAAGCTTCAAAAGTAGTTGTTTTCCCCCCTGTGCAGATTGAGGTCCCTATTCAGATTGATGAAGAAGTCCCTGAGAGACCTACTGAAGATTTGGAGAAGATAAGGATAGAGGCATCTTTGGACACTATGTCAAAGATTGTGCAATACAGGTGGGATAAGATAATAGAGAAGATGGATACAGTTTATCAATCAGTTAGCCAATTGCTCCAGACCAACAGAAAGGTAAATGAATCAGTCGCTACTTTGGAGCCACTTCATAGTGTTTGGTCCGGGAGAAGTTTTTTGTTTGATAAACTTGATAGTCTATAGGAGCATAAGCCTGAGATCCCTGGGGTAGAGACAGAAGTTTATGAGAAGATTGGTTTAGTCAGTACTCTTTCAAAGTTTTTTAAAGGTAGGTCCAACCAGGTGAAGGCTAGGTTGTTTATGTTTGATAAGCATTATAGAAAATATCTGCCATCAATATGTGATGACAATGGAAATGTGATCAAGTTGGAAGAATGGAAACTGTCAATGGATCAGTTGGCAATTACAAAAGATGCTTTCCTTAATAGTGACAATACTTTAGATTTTGAGAGGTGTAATAGCATAATTGACAATCTTTTCAAAATTGAAAATGATTGCATACGCTTTGTGGTAGAGGCCAAAAATATAACTGACTCCATGTGGGATAAGCAAGTCAGATTATTACAGGAATTGCAGACTTACAACTAGCCATTGGATGATGATGTAGCATCTTGGGAGAAGCAAAAAATAAAGAAGAAGAAGAGGCCAGTTGTCCAGCTTATAGAAGAAGAGCAAGAATAGAGCTGCAGATGGCACTTGATCTAGAAATTGGGGGGGAGCAAGTTTCAAACAAAGGATGATGTAGGTTAGCCAGAATGGCGGTCATCATTCATGCAACAAATTTAGCAACTGCTCTAAAATATCCTTAGACAAAGATGCCACCTACGAAATTGTTGAGAAAAGATATTTGTAATATGTTGTTACAATCTTTTTGTCAGTTTGTAATCTTGTCTCTAGTATAGGATCTTTTCTAGCCCTCCCAAGCTTGTTGCATCCTTTCGAGGATTCCAAGATGGCTAGGATATAGATAGCAAGTCTCTGCTCATTAGTAGGTGGAAAAAATACTCTGTAAAAAAGGTTCTTAATACAAAACCTTATTTTCTTTAAATAAGAAGAGACTATATCAACACATTTTGACCATTAATACAAAATATTGGAGCTCTGTTACTACCATTTTATTGTCTTTATGTATGGAGTGTTTTAGTTTTCTTATGTATTTAGATTGCAAGGCATTTTGAATACATTATTCACAAGGTGAATATAGGGGTTAAGCTTAAGTTTCTTTCAAGGAAAGAGTAAAATCTTAGGGGAGGTCTCTGGGAATTAATAATCCATGTATGAATTTGAAGACAATTGTAGAAATTAAAAGGATGGTATGTTAGGCATGTCATTTGAGTTTCAGTATATTTGTTTTGATAGATATATGTGGAGGTAGGGTTTGACTCTAATGCCCAAGTGAATAAGGCATTGGTTCTAGATCCATTTACATTTATTTGCCACCCAAAATATAAATAATTATTTCATTTTACTTTACTGGTACAATCATAATCTGAATCATTCTATCACAAGTTCATGGATGTGTTTTGTAATGCTTTGTAGAAGCACTGAATGAGGTTAACCTTCCTTGATTTTAACTCTAAAAAGAAGAAGGATGAATATCCTTAAACCATTGTTTCATGTTGCTGCTTTCATGATTTCTATCATTATATTGTGTATCAGGATAATATGGGCCATACTTAGAGTTCTCTCATCTTATTAAGTTGATTTTGGAAGCAAGGACAGAGTAGTGAAGGAGCTAGTTCACAATTCAGAGCTCAGTTAAACAGTGAATTGATATAGGTATACCTGCTTGAGTATTCATACTCGAAGTGAAGAAGGTTTTCTAACCTTAATACCTTAGTGTTTTCATTTTGTTAGATTATGTCCATTGGGAGTATATGAGTATTTGATAATCTGTAGATTTAAGCACTAACAAGACCATTTCTCATTGTTGAAGATTTTGGGACCGGTACATACAAGCTAGTAGACTGTGATGGTGAAGAACTGCAAGAGCCAATCAAAAGCATACATCTCAAGAAGTTCTACAAATGAGGAAGATAAAAGAGTGTAAAGAGTATCAAATGAGGTGCATCATATTTATTGTACATAGTTCAAAAGAGATCCTACAAAATACCAAAAACATTTGAACAGTAGAAAAGATCAAAAACAGTGAAAAATGGAGCATGAAGAAAGCACAAACATTCATATATGATCCTCAAAAAGAAAAAAAAAATGAAAAAGAGAAAAATTTAAAAAAATGAAAAAAAGAGAAAAGTGCCTTGGTGAAAACCTAGCAAATAGGCACCTTGGTAGCAAAAAAAGTGAAAAAGCTTTAAAAATAGAAAAAAGAGCTAGATCCATTCAATCAGTGAAAACCTGGTAAACAGGTGCCATTGAAAGTCCAAGTTAGTTGCATACCTAGAAGGTCACCTTTTAATTATGATGAAGGGTGCTCCCCTTAATACCACAAACACATAACAGACATAGAGAAACAACAACAATAATATGCAAGAACAGAAAATTGGCTTCTTATTATCTCCACAAATGTGGAATTACAAATTTTCAGAATTACAACATGCAAAGCCACATGGGCATTCCCTTACAATACTCTGTAGGACAAAGCCTCGAACTATTACCCAGATCTACTACCCAGAACTATTCTGAACTGCCTAAGACAATAATACAGCCTTCCTTATATAGGCAATTTTCCACCGCCTGGGAAGGTTCCATAAATTTAGCCCATAGGGCCGACCAAACTTAGAATTATTTTATTTTTCAATTTATTACATCAAAGTCAGCTCAAAATAAATTTTGAAACCCGAACAAAAATTTTGAAGAAAAATCATTTTCTGCCATTTCAGGTGACCCAACTTCCGAAGACCATAAGTCATCACCAGTTGACCCGATTGACTATTGTAACCCCATTTCGGAAAGGGCGCGAGGAGCTCTACAACGCCTGAATCAAGCAAGCTTCATTCAGCCCAAAATTCAACCTCATCCGGGGCCTCTAAAGCCTTCAAAACTGAGTTCAAAGTTTCTGCACCCTGTTTCCAAAACCGAAAATTTTCAATATCTTCAAAACCAGACTTGATCTAGCCATGAAACTTTACTGGCAGGCTGATATGACAGAGATGAACCTCCACATGTGAAATCAGAACATTCCAAGATTGTATGACCAACTTACTAAAAATAGAAAGTTTCTAGAAATAGCAGCTCTGCACAAGATAGCCCTTATTGAAAAGCAAAAACAAATATTTTTGGGTGATGCAAGATTGCTCTTACACCCAGGATGCTCCTGCATCAAATTATTGCATTCGCTAGCATTTGTAGATATTGCATAATAAAACCCCACAGTTGCATTTGCAAATACCTCAAAATTTTGGTCACCTAATTGAAAAAATGTCCTAAGTCCCACAAATGAAATCAATATCAAACTGGGGGCAATCTACTCCAAAGGAGAAAGGATTCATCAAAGCAAGCTTTATTAAATTAGAGAATCAATTCATCACACTCGAAAGAGGAACACTTAATCAAATCTACATCCCAATCCAACTTGAATCTAAAATAAAAAATTGAGCCCAGAACTTAAATGACCTTATCTTTATCAGGATTAAAAATTTGAAATGGATGGAACTACACTTAAACTATGGATTTGAAAAACATGGAAAATTTTTCTAAGTGTTGACTCAATTAATGAAATCATGTCTTTCTAGCAAGTTGATGAAAGTTTTAGACTAGACAAGCTATGAGGAAAGAATGATATTTTCTTGATTTCTGAATGACTGTCTTAAAATCAAAGTTTCAAATCATGTATTATTTGTCTAAAGACGTGATCATCAAAGAATCATCAAGGACTTGTATATACAATAAAACTAAGATTTATGCTTGTTTACGCAAATGGATACCTTGGCTATTCTGATCTTCAATATCATAATACCAAAATCCACTTGCAAAATAGAATCTAACAAAATTCGTATTTGCACTCTCCTGATTGGCTTCAATCAGTGATAGTTGTACTGAAGAGACCGATGGGAAAGCAAACAAAGAGGTAAAAAGTATTCATATCATCATAGTTAAACTAGTGATGGTTGTACTAAAATGGTATTCCAAAAGCACTCAATGATGATTATAAGCTCCAAATTTTGAATAATGATAGTTAGCTGCATTCATTTTCGATTAAGTGCATTGTATATTTTGTTTTTCCTTAGCTTAATTTGCAAGAGGGGAAATTAAATCAAAAAGGGGGTGTATGCAAATCAAACAATCAAAAGATCATCAAAAACAAATTATATAGGATCAAGTGTGTTGGAAATAAAAAATAAAGTGCATTGCATTAGGTTACTTGCATTAATTAAATCATTATAATTTAAGTTTTTCTTTAATTTAGATGTGTCAGACATTTGAATTATTAGGATCATATAGTATTAAGTTCATCATTAAAGTTCACACATGAGAAAGGTCATTAGCAACATCAAACTACATCCATAACATTGCATTAAGGAAAAATCATTACATTCATTACAAACATCTCATTCATAATAAAACCATTCATACATATATCATTGAAAGACCATCATTGCATCACATCTACATATCAAAAGCAATAGATTCATTATCCATCTAATATCCATCAATAACATAAAGTAAATAAATAGTATACATAGCATTTATCTAGTCTATGTCATAAATAAGACAACCATTTCACCATCATTGGAACATATGCATACATGAGAAAATTCCATTCTGCAAAAATAAAACAAAATCATATAGAATCATATAGCTGAATATCATACAAAACATCTAGAAAGAAATCCAACACATGATGATGTCATATATAGTCAAATCAATCAAGTATCAGAGTTCATGGTACCATCATCATAAATGAGCAAGGAATCAAAGTTTATAACATGATCATCAAGAAAGCAATATCTAGAGATCAGTGTCCAAACACATATCAAAGTATCAATAAACAAATAAACATCAACTGATAAAAAATGATACAACATGAATCCAATGTCTCAATAATAACAAGGAAAAGAAAGCTCATGAATATATAAGACCACTCAAGTAGTAGAATCACCATCATCATCGACATTCTCAGGCCTAGGTACACTATCTGGTGGATGGCTCGAACTAGTCTATAACCCATGCTAACTCATAGCAACCATAAACAACTGCATCATAGAATTCATTTGTGAAACCTACTGCTGAATAGAAGATATTTGAGTCTGTAACGAAGCAACTCCGATGCTAAGGCGGGGGTAAAACCTTGAGCTGTAGCAGACTCTGGAAGTGGAGTATAAGAAGAGGGAGCAGATGAAGATGGATCACCCAGCATGGGAAAAAATTGAGAAGAAGAAGGATGTGACCAAGACAAAGGCATCGAAGTAGTACCATGTGCCTGAATGGTAGGAACAATAGAAGGAATAATAGGAGGAATACCTTGCTGTGTAGGAGGACCCTGTGCATGATCAAGCAACACCTATGCAATCTTTACATCAAAAGCTCTTTGTCATCTAACATGAGGCCTCTGTATAGTAACTCTAGCCACCTAATGTAAGACTATATCAACCCATCCACCTCCACCCCAATCACCAGCTCTAGGAGGAATAGGAGTAGTAGCTAACACTAGTATCTGTATATGACCTACTCTCACTCCATGATGACCCTGTCATCCACATCGACCTCAAATCCTACCATGACCACCACCTCCATCATCACCTCCATCATCATCATCATCATGCCCATCCCCATCAGCTCCATCATCTCCATCAGATAACTCCTCAATGCTAGGAATCCATTCAGTAGGATAAGTAAATCTAGGAAAAGGATACCTATGTATCCATGCACCATACTCATCTGTAATGCTAGCATCCATCACCTGTGACCTAGGGTTCTAGGGATGATACCCCAGATCCCAAATCTCTTGAACAGTTGTGCCATAATCAACACAAGGGCCCCATAATGATCTCTCGACCTGAACACAAGCATACATCGCTACACCCTAAGGCATATCCTGAATGTGCCCATACTGACGGAACACATGGTGGAAGTAGAATCTCGCAATCACAAAAGTGGACTGACCAATCATCCAACAAGGACAAAACATATATGAAACCTCACTATCATCCTCTAGCCAAGTCTCACATCCAAGATAGGGCCTCCAAATGATAGTATCCATATCATCTATCTGACGTCACCAGTAATTAGGCTTACCCATATGGGTCTACCTAAGAATACCAGTGTACATCCATGCAAATGGCCAACCAGTCAGACAATCTCAAGCAGTCACAAGACGTGTCACTGGGAGGTGCTCCCAAGTCCACAATTGTAATAAAATGGCTCCAGCAGTCAAAGTAGTGGAACATTTGTACATGACAATGTGCAACTCATGATATAACTGTGCTAGTAAATAGGAACCCCAATTGAAACGATGAGGATCTTCCATCAAATCCTCTAAAATTAGACCCCAACCAACAACAAATCCATGTCCACGTTGGTCTTGAAGTAGGAAGCCACCAATAAGAGTACCAAGAACAGCAGGTAACATAGGGAATGAAATGAACTGGGCCCACTGAATATGCTGATCACCAATGGAAGCATCACCAAATACTTAGTGACAAGCTGAACCATCATACACAATATCATAGTATACAAGCTCTCCTCGAGTAGGCAACCAGAGAAGATGATACACATCCTCAGGGGTGATGGTCATCTCACCCATAGGAAGATGGAATGTGTTATGGTCTGAGTGCCAATGCTCAACCATAGTAGTAATAAGGCCCCGATTCACACAGAATCAAGGAAGATAGAGAAGGAACAACAGACCACATCGGGCAATGTGTCAATGGTCAACAGCACTTAGAGCAGGAATCATGTCCTAGGACAACGGATAAGATCTGTGAATACGTAAAGAACTGAGTTCCAACTACAAAAAGCAAGTTTAAACGCATCAAAAAGGAAATAAAAAATTATTGGGATTATTCTAAGTCGATCAAAAATTCATCAACACATATCAAAACCACAATCAGATTTCATGTTTCTACACAAATAGAACATAAATTTTATCTTCACACATCATCTGATTCTAGACACACGATGGATATCCTAACTATAATTGAACCCTAACTGACACCTTACAACTTGTTACAAAATCTAAAAAATTGGGAACATAAACCTAACAATTGATTAATGACGTTGACAAAATTACAAATTAGTCAAAAATCTAAAAATCTAAAATTTTGAAGAGAAAAAGCACTGATTTATTAAGCAAAAGTGGAAAACATCAAAAGGACTGCCTAAAGGAGTAAAAGCACACATCTATATTGCAAAAGCGGGGAAAATTTCAAAAGCACCCAAATGCACATCAAAAGCGCTCTTAAAAGATGTAAACGTGTGAAAATGAAGCAAAAGCGCAGGTTAAAGTTGCAAAAGTGCTAAACCTAGGCAAAAGTGCACAAAGAAATTGTAAAAACATGAAAGGGCTTAAATTTGGCAAGCGAAAGTGCTATAGCGATTCACGGAAGCACAACGAAAAAGTGCAAAAGCGCACATTAAGAGGTGAAAGCACCCTTAAAAGTGGCAAAAGCATCCATTCATGGAAAAAAATTGCAAAAAGGGTTGTTTATCTGGAAAAAGTTGGAAAATTTTGAAAAAAGCCTATAAACAAAAAAAATGGAAAGGTATAAGTACTCACCAGAGGTCCTAAGCCACGCAGCCATTGATATCGTCGACATTTCTTGAACCGATGCTCACGGATAGGGACAAAAATCATGAAAAGTGGAAAAGGCAAAAGGTAGTCAAAGTCAAAAGTAAATGGTAAATGAATAGTAAAAAGGGATTTTGACTACTTTATATAGGTTTTTGACATAAAAGGAGGTAAAATTTGACCTATGCAAGTACATTGTTACCCCATTTGACCTAATAAAATGATGGGATCATCATAATAATTGACACCGAGGCATTTAAAATTAAGCAAATTCAACATCAATATCGGAAATACAAATAAAATTCATCAAAAACTTGAACTTTATTAAAACCAAATGATCAACATCAATCCTAAATCAATCAACAGTCAAATCAAGAATGAATTTTATTTCATTTCTAAGGGGGCATACCATCGGATAATCAGATCAATATTATCAGTAAAATCATCGAAAATCAAGAGACCAATCATCAAATCAAAGTGAAAGCTTTTATTAGGAAATTTTTCATAATCAAACAAATGGGGCATCGCATCAAAATCCATCATCACAACAGGTATCATATCAAAATTATCATATCAAATCAAATATCATATCGAGATTCATTATCAGAATGACCATTATATCAAAATGATCATCAAAACCACATCAATTGAGAGTTTCATATCAATCATATTTACATCAATCTCGTATAAAAAATCAAGGATCGACCATCAAAGACATCGAATGAACATCAAAGATCGACCATCAATGAATCAGGATCTATCATCAAGCTAAATTAGAGTATTCTTTGAATCAACATGCTTCGCACGTCAACTCAAAGAAGGGCATTTGTAATCACCTAAAAATGGACAAAAATCAAATAAAAAAAAATCAAGTCAAATCAAGGCAAATCAAGGACATAATTAAATCACAATGCATAATTAGCAAATCAAAATGAAAATCAAATCTTAATTCAATCAAAATCAAAATTGAAAGCACTTTAATCAAGTGAAATCAAATCAAAATACAATTAATTCAATTAATTGTATAGTCTTGGATTAAATCAAATTCAACCCATTCAAGGGGTACATGGCTAAACAAATTTATTTAAAATAATTAATAAATCTCAATTACTCTCATCAACCCAAAAGGAGAGGAAATCTGAGCAACCAATGAGATTTGAGGAAAGGCATTCACATGGATCAAGCCAAATTAAATCTCAATCACTCAAAGTGAAAGATAATCTTGCCCATCCATCTTGTCTACTTGTCCCAAGCTTTGAGGACACAAAATTTGCATTGTCTTCAAAGGGTAGAACCAAGGACTCAACCAAGGTTTAATCATGATCAAACACAACTACACCCCCTACCATTGGAAAATCTATAAAAGGAAGGCCTAAATCCTTCATAATGATCATCCACACATCTGACTTTTGCATTGAACCTCTTGCAATTTGAGCTTAGAGAGGCATTTGAGAAGCATTTTAGCATTTACTTTGGTCTAATTGTTAGCAATAGAATTGTTATCTTTATCATTCTCATTCTAAGACTATCATTAATGGAAGCTTGCTGAGAGCTATTCATTAACATTCTTAGTTAGAGAGCCATAGGATGCTCAATTAGTCATTATTTTGTTAAATAGTTGCTCTATTTCTTTGTGGTTGTATTTAGTTACTATTCTCAATTATTGACTAACTTTAATTCTATGAAGGCACTTTCCCTAGTGTACAATTTCATAAGGAGGTATGTTTTAGTAGCTTCTTGCAGCAGTATTTAGTTGTTGGTGGATGTATCCTAGAGATTGGGTGAACCATGTTAAATATGTGTGTCTTGTGTTCTATTTCTATGTGGTTTATTATTTTATAATATTGGTTATATTTGCATGTTACTATTATTTCTATCTTGTTAATCCTAACGAGTGGTATCAGAGAAAGGTTTCTTTCAATTATCCTCTGCAAGAAGGTCTCATAGTTTAGTAGGAGTCTCACAGTTGAGTGGGAGAAATGGAAGATGAGGGTAAGCTGAAGGTTAAGAATTTTAATGGGTAGAACTTTCAGTTATGGAAAATGAAAATGGAGGACTATCTCTATCAAAAGGATCTATTACATCCATTGGAAGGAAAATCCAACAAACTGTCAACAATGAGTGACGAGGAAGCAAATATTCTTGATAGAAAGGAACTTGGAAGTATTCAATTTTTCCTGGCATAATTAGTGTCATTTAATATTATAAAAGAGAAGACAACTTAAGAGTTGATGGAAACCCTAGCAAAGTTGTATGAAAAGCCCTCTCCTTCAAACAAGGTATTTCTCATGAAGCGTTTATTTAATATGAAGATGGCAGAAGGAGGATATGTTACTAATCATTTAAATGAGTTCAATACGGTTACTAGTCAATTATCTTCTATAAAAGTTACTTTTGATGAAGAAATTAGTGCTATCTTTATTTTGTGTTCTTTTCTTGAAAGATGGAATGACTTGGTAATGGTTGTTAGTAATTTAGTTTCTGGATCTAATACCCTCAATTTGATGATGTTATTAGTGTGAGTCTAAGTGAGGAAACTCATTGGAAAAGCTTAGGTGGATCTACATCTAGAAGTGTCTTGAACACACAAAGAAGAGGCAGAATGAATGAGAGAGGAAAAAATTCTAGAAATCATGGGAAATCAAGAGGAAAATTAAAGGGAAAGAGGTTTGAATCTAAAGGACCAAATGATTGCTGGTACTATGGAAAACTAGGTCATAAGAAGAAAGATTACTGGTCTCAGAAGATTAAAGAAGGAGACAAACAAGAAGGTAACATGGAGGCAAATGTGATAAGTAATAAATCTAAAGAGGATGCTTTGCTTCTTTCTTTAGAAAGTGTTGATGATTCATGGGTTTTAGATTCTGGGCCTTCATTTTATGCTACACCCCATAGAGGTTATTTTCTTGATTATGTCCAAGGGGATTTTGGGCTATTTTATTTTGGAGATAATGAACCCTTTCAGATTGTTGGAAAGGGGAAAATTAAGATTAAGTTACAGAATGGGAATCATTGGCTACTACAAGAGGTAAGACATGTTCCAAGTCTGAGTAGGAATTTAATTTGAGCAGGGCAACTAGATGATGAGGGTTGCATAGTTACTTTTAATCATAAAAATTGAAAGGTTTCAAAAGGTTCCTTAGTAGTAGAAAAGGGTATGAAAGTAGGAACCTTGTATCTTTGTATAGGTCATACTATTCCTTATACTTTAATTGTTTTAGAGGAAAATGAATGTTCAGGAACAGTTGATGCAGTTGAGCAGGAAGAACATCAAACAATTGTTGTAGATTCTAACAGAACACTTTGGCACAATAGACTTGGACAAATAAGTGAAAAATGTATGAAATTACTTCATTCAAAGAAGGTTTTACCTAGTCTGAAATGTGTCATTATGGATTTTTGTGAAAGTTGTGTGTATGGAAAACAAAAGAGAGTTAGTTTTGTGAAAAGTGGGAAGGAAAAGAAAAATGAGAAATTAGAGCTTGTGCATACAGATGTATGGGGACCAGATCAGGTATCTTCCCTAGGTGGCTATTTGTATTATGTTAAATTTATAGATGATGTAATAAGAAAAGTATGGATTTATTTTCTTAGAAAAAAATATGATGTATTTCAAACTTTTAAGAAATGGAAATACTTGGTTGATAATTACACTGGTAAAATGATAAAATATCTTAGATTTGATAATGGTGGTGAGTATTGCATATAGAATTTGAATATTATTATTCCTCAAAGGAAAAAATTTGTACCAAGGACTCCACAAGAAAATGGAGTGGCTGAACACGTGAATGAGACAATAATGGAGCGTGCAAGGAGTATGAGGTTTCATGCTAGACTTCCCTTAAACATGTGGGTGTAGGCTGTTAATATAGTTGTATATTTAATCTATAGATGTCCCTCTACTACTTTGGACTCTGGTATTCTAGAGGAAGCATGGACTAGTAAGAAGACCTGAGTTATTCTTCTCTCAAAAGCTTTGGCTACGAAGCATTTGCACATATAGATTTTGAAAATAGAACCAAGCTGGAAGCTAAGTCAAAGAAATGTGTATTTTTTGGATATGGCATTGATGAATTTAGTTATAGGCTTTGGGATTTTGAAAATCATAAGATTGTAAGAAGCAGGGATGTCATATTCAATGAGAAAATGTTGTACAAAGATCTATTGCAGCAACATGAGAAGAAAGACAATGATTATGTAGTACTAGATGATAATCCAAAAGATGATGTTCTAGTAGTTTCTTATGCTCTGCAACAATAGTAACATCAAATACCACAAACCCTAGTGAATGTTAGATGGTCAATAAGGTTAAGTAGACCTCTAGAGAGATATTCTCCCTCTTTGTATTCTATTTTATTAACAGATGCTGGTGAACCAAAAATTTATGATGAAGCTACGTAGGTGGATACAAAGCTTCAATGGGAGTATTTAATGATAGATGAAATGGGCTTCTTGTTGAGAAATCAAACTTGGGATTTATGTAAGTTACCTACAGGTAAAAGGGCTTTAAAAAATAAATAGTTTTATAGGCTGAAAGAAGAGGATGGAGGTAAGAAAAGATATAAAGACAAAGTATTCGTAAAAGGATTTGCACAGAAATAGGGTATTGATTTTGATGAGATATTTTCTCTTGTTAAAATTAATTCTATTCATACTATTTTAAGTATTGTGGCTACTAAAGATTGGCATTTAGAGAAGCTTGATGTTAAAAAAAAAATTCTTCATGGTGATTTAGACAAAGAAATATATATGATATAACCACAAGGATTTGAGGTCAAGGGTAAGGAGAATCTAGTGTGCAGATTGCAGAAAAGTTTATATGGCTTGAAGCAAGCACCTTGACAGTGGTATATTAAATTTGACTTTTATGAATGAGCCATGCATGGATGCACTATGTGTCATTCTGACCATTGTGTTTATTTTAAGAGGTTGGATGATGATAGCTACATTATTTTATGTTTATATATTGATGATATGATTTTAGCTAGGTCTAACATGGATCACATTAAGGGGCTGGAACAATAGTTAGCACATTCATTTTCTATCAAGTATTTGGGGGCAGAAAAACAAATCCTTGGTATGAAAATTTGTAGAGATAGAAAAAATTGGAAATTGACTTTATCTCAGGCTGATTATATTGAGAAGGTGTTGCAATGTTTCTCTATGGAGAATGCCAAAGCTATTAGCACACCTTTTCCTGGTCATTTGAAATTGACTAAGGCAATGTGTTCAAAGACACTAGAAGAGGAGGCTAAAATGTCCAAGGTATCTTATGCTTTAGTTGTAGGGAGCTTAATGTATGCTATGGTATGTACTAGGCTAGATATTGCACATGTAGTTGGATTCATTAGTAGGTATATGAGTCACCCTAGGATTGAGCATTGGAATGCAGTCAAATGGATTCTCAGATTTTTGACAGTTACATCTAGTAAGTGTTTACAATTTGGAGGATCTACTACTATTGTACAAGGCTGTGTTGACTTAGATTTGGAAGGAGATATCGATAGAAGGTAGAGTACTATAGGCTATGTATTTACTATTGATGGGACAACAGTGAGTTGGATTTCTCGGTTACAAAAGGTGAATGCATTATCCATTACAAAGGAAAAGTACATTGCTACAATAGAGGCATCCAAGGAGATAATATGGCTTCAATTCTTCATGGAAGAATTGGGACATCCACAAAAGGATAATTATCTGTATATAGATAGCCAGAGTGCCATTCATCTTGCAAAGAATTCTTCTTTGCACTCAAAGAAAAAACACATACAGTTACAATACCATTTCATTCAGTCAATTTTGGATGGTAGGCAGTTAAAGATGGAAAAGATACATACATATGATAATCCAATAGATATGTTTACAAAGGTAGTAACAAGGGAGAAGTTGAACTCCTATTCAACTTTGATTGGTCTACTAGAATGAATAGAATAAAGGAACAATAGAATCTAGGGTGGTTGTATCCAATGAGAGCTTCCTAGGGTAGAGGTTTAGCTACAGGATCAGTCTCCAAGTGGGAGATTGTTTCTTATTGTGGAGCTTGATCAATCCCCAAGTGGGAGATTTTCATATTGTAGTCATTGATCAAGGAAATAATGTACACTTTCCCCCGCCCTCGCCCTGGCTGACATGTTGTAACTAATTCTAACCCTAAAGTAGAAAAATAAGCTTGTATAAAATAGCTTAGGGTTAGGGATTTTATAAGGAGGTATGTTTTAGTAGCTTATTGTAGTGGTATTGAGCTATAAGGGATTTTAGATTGTAATCACTAGATAATAATAATATTGTACTCATTGTTGGTGGATGTAGCCCAGGGATTGGGTGAACCACATTAAATCTTTTTGTCTTGTGTTTTATTTCTGCGTGGTTCATTATTTTCTGATATTGGTTTTATTTTCATGTAACTATTATTTCTTTCTTGTTAACCCTAACACCATTTATTAATGAAGAATTGATGATTGAAATAGACATGCTATAAGACCATAAAAGATCCCTAATTGAAAAAGGAGAGAAATTGAAGGGTGAAAGGCAACTTTTCAAGGAAGGAAAACTGGAGATTGACATGAAGTATGAAGAGACTCTTAGGGACACATTTTTATAGTTTGTAGAGGGCATAAAGCCAAGGAGTATTCACATGAGTGGAGAGAAACTAGTATAAATTTTGAATTCTTTCAAGGGGGAAGAGACCACTGTTAAACCAATTTTGGATAGGTAGATCTTGAGAAAAAAGAAAAGAAAATTATTTCATTCTTTATCAAAGGTTGGAGAGGATGCATATGTAACAATAAAGAATACTCAAAAGTTTGTTAAAAACTTGTTAGAGTTTGCAGTTAAGAGAGAAAATATTCAAAGGAAGGCATTGGTTTTAAAAGGTGAATATTCTAAGGCCTATTTTGAAATGTTTCCTAGTATTTTCATAAAGAATGGAGAGCTAAAGGACATCATAAATGGCTCTAACAATTGGATGATGAGTTGTCAGTAAGAATGAGCATTATTTTAAATATGGATAGTAATATTATTTTTGTTCAAACAATAGAAACTATTGAAAATGCTAGGACACATTTTGGGTTCCTGAATAAAGAGGTTCAACATATAAGAACTAATTGGGATATGTTGATAAAGAAGAGGGATGAGGAGGTTACTTGTCCTTGGCCAAGTGAGTAAGTGTTCAAATCTTGGGAGGATAAGTATACCTCAGAAGAAGAAAGTAAAGAGGAGATCCCCATTGATGATACAACAGGTGGAACTTCCCTGGTTTCTTAAAAGAAATTAACTGCAGGGTAAATTTTGTGCACAAGAATGAGTACAAGGACAACACTTGGTAGGAGCAGAAATTTTTGGAAACTATTGCAGGAGCTTGGCGAACAAATCAGAGGACATTTTTGTAAAAGTTGCAACAGAGTAATTATTTTGTATTTGTTGTCTTTTGTCTTGTCTAATGTGACTTTTTGTCATTTTTCTAAATGATCTGTAACTTGTTTCAATCCTTATTCTATAAAAGGATTCCCAAGATCATTTAGAAGGGATGGAACTTGGATAGTTTTTGCTTACAAGTTTTGAGTCAAGGATATAAAAAACTATATTAGGTTTTATTATTATAGAAAATAGAAAGTTTCTTGGTTTTTATCTATTATTGTAGTGGTGTATATTTTTGAAGAATAGTGTATACAAGGAACATGATTTAGTATATATGAATACAAAAAATATAAGGTTTGCATCTCTCCTTTGTGTCTATTTCTTTGAGTTATGAATTTTATAATTCATTGCATGGAGTTTATCTATGTATGTGTTGTTATTCCTTTTCCTTGATCCAAGATGAAATTAAATAGCTTTGGATAGAACATAGATTCATTTTGGTTTGCACAAAGATTTCTATAAGTAGTATGAATCTGGTGATAAATTGATCAATATTATCATAAGGTGGTAATATTTGAGGGATCTTGAATCGTTGACATTATTTGGTTTCTATATTCTTACTCTATAGTAAAATATTTCCCAATGGATAAGGCACTACCCATAAATGATTTTATTTTGCAATGATATATACTTAGTAGGGTTTGGCTATATTCCTAATATTGATATAAATTTGTCAAGATCTTTAAGGTATTGTGACCAACAAGTTGTATCTCATCAATAGTAATGGAGAATCAATAAATGTCTGGTTATCATTTATTATTTTCTTATCATTTTATTTGTTATTAAAATCCATAAGGTATTGTAAAGTGTTGTATGTGGATCAGGATTAGGAGCACTGACCAATTCCATAATAGGTAATAATAATCATGCCAAAGCTTCTCCTAGGAATAGTGTATTCAAACTAAGTATTATTTTCCCTATTGTGAAGTGTATTTAGATTATCAACCCAAGGATGTATACTTGAAATGGGACAACACAGTTTGTGCACTAAGTCTCTCATAGAGTCATTTTACTTAAGCTGGAGGAAGGAAAATACATGAAAGAAACTACACTATTGCTACAAGAAAGTAAACACACACAACTACTAAATGAAAATGATGCTGACAACTATAAGTTCAACTTCAACCTATTCTACCAACCGAAAGAATTTACTATGATTATCTCTGTAGGTGTTGTAGGATCATACACAGGTTATAATTAATGAACAAAAATTGATTAAGAACCTGATTGAAGAACTACAAGTGATTAGAGATCACCAAACACTGAACTGTTATGTAAGATAATTGAATCAATCTATATGTTATCATTGATGTCAACTAGTTTTGACAATACTTATCATGGAGTTGCAAACATCTACACATCTGTAGAGAGGAGAGAAAAGATGAAGAACTGAGATATCTACATGGAGGAAGATGGTTATGATAGATGAGGATAAGGAATACTCTTGGTAACTTATCGATGATTCTATGACTTCATATTGTTGACTTGGTAATGTTGCATTAATCTGTTATGAAGTTGGGAGAAAAATGTTACAAAGTAGTTTGGTTGGTTAATGAGGCATTCCAATATACACCAAGCAGTGTAGTGTATACCAAGCACAATATAAACTAAGATTGTATTCAGCGATGCATTCCTTTGTTAACTGAGAATGGACAAAAGAACTAAATGATTAGTTTAGCTGACAAAGTTAATGAGCTATAAAGTGTATGATCGCGAGGTGGAAAGATAAAGTTTTCTACGAGATCAACAGCTAGCAAAATTCAAGGAAGATCTAAAGCATAGAATTGAAATGTGTTACTGACACATCAGCCGAGGAAGGTTTAAGTGGAAAAATCAATGAAGGAGATTAAGCGGAAAAATCTGATGGATGAGAAGAAAATGGTTTACCTATCTATTTAAGAGACTAGGGTTTCATTATGAAACTTATGCCAAAGGAAAGAATAATGCAGAGATATCACGTGAACAAGCTTCATGCATGCCTGATCAAATTGGTTAAGGAGAACCGAACTGTAGAGATTACCAAGCGTTAGAGAATATTTATCGAGAGACAGTAAGTTGTTGAATGTTGATGAATTGAATAGATATATTGATCAGAGGATTTTGTCAGCTTAAGAATAGATCTAAACATCTGCAAATCAAGTTTTATTGTATTTAGATCACCTGCTATTATAAGTTAACCATTGTAAATAGATAAATCTCTTAACCGAGTAGACTAGAAAGTCTTGTAATGTCATTCATAGAATGTACATTTGTTATCATGTCAACCCCATAGTGAATGTTGGTTGGATGATAATGGTTAGAGTTAAATCCTCTAACTAGGTCACACCTTATAGTGTGTTTTGTAACCTTTAATAGGGTTGTCTCTTCACCGAGCTCACTTCAGAAGAATGAACAATATTTTGGGTTGCCAGTCCCAGGTGGTTTTTCCCTTTCCAGGGTTTCCACGTTAAATCTCTTGTGTTATGTGTTGTTGATTGTGATGATTGTTGGATATCATACTTTACATATTGCATATTTGATTTGATCAGTAGTTAGTATAAGTTATTAACTGGTAATTGGTAAAAGCACAGACAGTTTACTATTTTATGTTACTGAGCTGCAAAAATTTGTTTAAATTATTTTTGGATATATATTTTGTATTTGGGACTATGGATAACTGATTCACCCCCTCTCAATTATTCTAACAATTGGTATAAGAGCATATTGGTTGCTTGGAACAGAGTTTTAAGGACTTCAGCATAAAGATCACAAAATGTATAAGAGGGATGTGCCAAAGCTAAACAAGGACAACTTTACAATATGGCAAAGCTGAATCAAACTGCATATATCTGGAATTGGGAATTATGCCCTCACACTATTAGAGAATGGCTACATTGCACCACCTACTAGACCTTTGACTCTTGATCAACTAAGAGATAGACATGAGCATAACATTACTATGATGGAGATTACTGCTGCTTTGACAGATGTCGAGTTTGAAGATATCAAAGATTGCACTACTGCTAAGGATATGTGGGATAAACTTGCTCAAGTTTATATTGGTGATACAAATGTCAAGAGAGCTAGAGCTGAAAGTTTAAGAGGAAGATTTGATGATATGAAGATGAAAGAAGGAGAAAATATTATGTAGTACACAAACTAAATAAAGGAGGTAGTTCATGCTATTAGAGGATCTAACAGTGTTATTTATGAAGATATTGTGGTAAGAAAAATTCTAAGGACTTTATTGCATGTTTATGCAATCAGAATATCTGCAATACATGAAAATAGGTCAGCACCTAACATTACTCTCACTCTTGATAATCTAATTGGTAAGCTAACAACTTTTGAACTAAACAACTATGATAATAGTGTTTTACCGACTGTTGAATCTGCTTTTATGACTTCTTTGAAGATCGATAAGTCTAGTAGTAGAAATAATAAGGATGAGAGTGATAGCAATACTGATGATGAGCTTGATGAGATTGATGAGCTTGAAGCTCTTATGGCCAGGAGATTACCTAAAGAAAAAAGTAGATATAGAGGCAAATTACCTTTAGCATGTTTTAACTACAAAGAAGTTGGTCATATTGCTACTAGATGTCCAAATAGGAATGAAGATGATAAAAATAAGGACCGATATGGTGAAGGAAGCTATGGGAGAAGAGGAAACAAAAGTTACCGACACTACAATAGAGACACCAAGACAACAATGATAAAGGAAAAAAGATGAACAATTCAGGTCACTAAGTAGCTTTTGAGAGCAAGAAGGTAAAAATATTTGATGATGGAGGAAGACTTGTTGAAACAGGAGCACAATCAAAAGGTAACTTGTTTTATCTTGATAATGCAGAGTCTTCTTGTTTAATGATGAAAAATGAGGATGCTTGGTTATGGCATAAAAGGTTATGTCGTGTAAACTTTGATAACATGATTAAGATCAGTAAAAACAAAAAGGTTAGAGGTCTGCCTAACTTATCAAAGCCTGATCATGTTATGTCTCATGAATGTCAGAAAGGTAAAATGACAAAATCTAGTTTCAAAAGAAAAGATTATTCAACAAAGAAAATACTTGAGTTAGTTCACACCGACCTATGTGGTCCCATGAGAACACAAAGTTATTATGGAGATAGATATTTCATTCTTTTTGTTGATGATTACGCTAGATTGATGACTATCATGTTCTTGAAAGAAAAATTAGAGGCATTTAAAATGTTCAAGTGGTTTAAAGAAAAAGTAAAGAAAGAGAATGGTAAAGAATTGAAATGCTTAAGATCTGATAGAGGAGGTGAATTTATTTCTGATGAATTTACTAACTATTGTAATGAGCATGGTATAAAAAGATAGGTCTCTACACCAAGAACACCTCAATAGAATGGAATTGCTGAAAGGAGGAATAGGTCAATTTTTGATTGCGCAAGGACACTAATGATAGAGAAAAATGTTGCTCAGACATACTGGAGAGAGGTAGTCAGCACAACTATTTATGTTTTGAACCGAGTACAATTGAAGAAGGATACTAACAAAACACCCTATGAGTTATGGTTTGGTCACAAACCCACTGTAAGTTATTTCAAAAATTTTGGAAGGAAATGCTTTATTCTGAAAGATAAAAGAAATTGAAAGTTTGACCTAAAAGGTGACAAAGGAATATTTCTTGGATATTCCACTAAAAGAAAAGCATACAAGTGTCTAAATAAAGTTACTAATAAAATGATTGAAAGTGCTAATGTCAAGGTTGATGAGTCTGATGACAAGAATGCAGAAGAAAGTGTAATCACCTAAAAATGGACAAAGATCAAATCAAAGCAAATCAAGTCAAATCAAGGCAAATCAAGGCAAATCAAGGACATAATTGAATCAATTGAATCACAATGCATAATTAGCCAATCAAAATGAAAATCAAATCTTAATTCAATCAAAATCAAAATTGAGAGCACTTTAATCAAGTGAAATCAAATCAAAATATAATTAAATCCATTAATTGTATAGTCTTGGATTAAATTAAATTCAACCCATTCAAGGGGTACATGGCTAAAAAAATTCATTTAAATCAATTAATAAATCATAATTACTCTCAACAACCACAAAGAGAGGAAAATCAATCAACCAATGAGAATAAAGGAAAGACATTCACATGGATCAAGCCAAATTCAATCTCATTCACTCAAAGTGAAAAGGAATCTTGACCATTGATCTTGTCTACTTGTCCCAAGCTTTGACGACACAAACTTTTCTTTGTCTTCAAAGGGTGGAACCAAGGACTCAACTCAACCTTAATCATGATCAAATACAACTACACCCCCTACCATTGGAAAATCTATAAAAGGAAGGCCTAAATTCATCATAATTATCATCCACACATCTGAGAATTGCATTGAACCTCTTGCAATTTGAGCTTAGAAAGGCATTTGAGAAGAATTTTAGCATTTCTTTTGATCTAATTGTTAGCAATAGCATTTTTATCTTTATCATTCTCATTCTAGGACTGTCATTAATGGAAGCTTGCTGAGAGCTATTCATTAACAATCTTAGTTAGAGAGCCATATGATGCTCAATTAGTCATTATTTTGCTAAATAGTTGGTCTATTGCTTTGTGGTTGTATTTAGTTACGATTTTCAATTATTGATTAACCTTAATTCTATGAAGGCACTTTCCCTAGTGTACAAAATGGCACCCATCGTGGGGCAGAATGCTCTACTCTATTAATCGTACGAAAATTTTGCATTATTTCCAAATTTGTATATCATTAACCCTTAGATTTTTCAGGAAATAGTGCTTTTGGCACTTTAAGCGGCACTTTTGCAAAAGGAAACAATGCTTTCAATCACTGTTCCGGTGCTTCTGTGGAAAAGTTGTGCACCTTTGCATTGATCTACAGGGCCTTTGTGAGTCATGTCTTCGGTCTCCTTATCTTTCAATGCTTTCGCATTGTAAAAGAGCACTTTTCTCCTGACTACTAGGTGCTTTCACTTGGTTTCTTAATGCTTTTGCATAAATTTTATCGCCTTTTCTTATTCTAGTAGTGCTTTTAAGACTTATTTGTGCGCTTTTACATTTTACTGGCAAAATCAAATAGCACTTTCCATTAGATTAGCTATGCTTTTGAGAAATAAAATAGCACTTTCAACTAATTCTGGTGTGCTTTTGTAGAATTTTAGGAATTAATTAATTTGACTGTGGAAAAATGACTTTTATTCTGCAGGATGACAGGGCATAAAAAGGTGAGAAAGCCAGAGACAAAATTCAATCAAGAGGGAAAAGCATTAGCCAAAAAGATCAAGAAGAAGAACATAGCTCATATTAAAGTAGCTCTTGAAACAAGGCAAGAAGAAGACAATCAAGTATATCAAAAATATCTTGCTATTATTGAAGCATACAAATCAAAATTCGTATCTTTAAATTGGATCTTTAGTCCTTAAGTTCAAGTTTTCCTTAAAACTTTGCAATTAAGGTGCTTAAAAGTTCAATACAATATTAGTTGCTTCATTCATTTTGCTTTGATTTTTCCTCATTGTGATTGTTGGTGTTGACTAACTTTTTGGAGGACAACCACATTTGGAGGAGGCTCTTGCCAAGGTGAGTTGAAAACAATGACAAAACCTTTCAAAAATTCCCCTAGCTTAGGCTAGCTACAAGGAAAGGTATTTCTCTATTCAAGCTTGCACTTGATCAAATTGTGGCATTCTTTTGACATAGCTTAAGATAAAATAGGAAATGAATTACAGACTTTAATTTTTAGAATCTCCTTGTCAAGAGATTGGGAAAGAACAAGTGTGTGTTTAAGTGTGTGGAACAAAGAAAGACAATAGGGATATGCTCTTCACTCTTTGAGTGAATCAAACTCCCAAACTTGTCAGCCTAAGTTCATTTCCTATTTTCCATATACATGCTAGAGCAATAGTGGGCTCGCCTCCCAAGTTTTCCTTAATGAGGCCGGTGTGAGGGACAACCCAAAGTGAGATACACTCGCTTTCATTGCAGGAATCCAAACCACTCTAAAATGAAACACATGCATCCTTAATGGGGTGTGTGACAAATGGATTTTAATTTTTCAACCTTCCTCTAGTAGTCCTCACAGATTGTGCAAAATCGTACCTTAGTGCATGTGGGAAGCCTCCTAACATACTTGGAGGATGAGAGATTAAAGTCTATTTGAATGGAATATATACTAAATCCTTGATTGAGTAGGAAGACCACCTTATAGAGCCATGTTTACGAACCAAATCTTATGCTAGGTAGGAGCTTGAAGTGCATTCTTATGAAAAACCCATGATAACGTTCTCCAAATCAAACATTTTTTGTTTAAAAGGGTAAAAAGAGACAAGTGAATGTGTGATTGTTGTGTTTGCAATACATAAACAAGTGAGAGATATCCATTGAAAATCATCTTATATTTTTAAATCTCTTCAATATAAATCAACAATTTTTGAATCAAGGATCATTCCAAAATTAACCCTTGTTGGATGCCGATTTCCACGTGGTCCCAAACATATAGGGTATCATTACCAGGAGATAGCACTATTTTTGCAAACCCAAGGCAAGAAGTTGAGTACCAAATTGTGTTCAAAGATCCTAATCCAGAAGAAATTTTCACGAACCTGTTTGAACCAAGACTTGAAGAGATGGGTGATATGAATTCAGCCTATCATAATATCAACAATGCCAACTATAATCCTAAGGAGACACTTGAAGAAAGGGTTGAGAAAGCTGCCCAAGATAATGATTTCCTAGAGGTTATGGAGAAATTAATAGACAAAGATAGGGAGAACTTCTTCTTAAGCCTAGCACAAAAGGGGGTAAAGCTGCCCTGTGACTTTGATATTGACCAACTTAAGAAAGACCAACATCAAGATGATCCTATGAATGTTATGACTAGGAAAATAAAGGCCTTCCAAGAGAAAATTGATACCATGAAGAAGGCAACTGAACCTGAGGCCTTTTCCATAGAAGCTTTGTGTCCTTTTCCTTTCGACAAAAGTTTAGCAATGGTATCTTTCGCTTTCAATACCATCCTTCCTAAATACGATAAGTACATGGGTAGAGAAGACCCACGGGACCATTTAAGGGAGTTTTGTGCCCTAAGCATATAATTCATGCACAATGATACATATCTAATGAGACTCTTTCCTAGGAGCTTAGGAGGTCCCGCAATGGAGTGGTTTTCAAAACTAACCCCCAAAATAAAATCCTTTGAGGAGTTAGCCTCCAAGTTCATAACCCATTACTCTTATAACATTGAGCACGAAATTAATATGCTCAAGTTAGGTGACACCAAACAAAAAGATGGAGAGTCCTTTTTAGGATTCTTACAAAGGTGGAGGACCATTTTTGCAAGGTATCCATGAAGTATCCCAGAGAAAGAGAAGATGGAAATCTTCACCAACAATTTGACTTTGGAAATGAATTATAGATTACAACTTCAATGTCCCCCAACATTTGAGAAACCCATCGAAAATGGGATAAAGATTGAAGATGTCTTGGTCGAAAGAGGTGAAGTTAAATTATTTAAGGATAAAAAATCCAACAATAGCAACAACAACAACAATAATAGAAACAACAATAATTATGTGCCTAAGTATTTCAATAATCAAGGGTCCAACAATAACAATGATAAATCTAAATCTTGGATGAAGAATAACAATAAAAACCTTGTAAATGATGGAGTTTTGGAAGCACACAACTTAAATTCTACCCCTTTTATACTACCATATGGAGCTGATTCTTCAAATAATTTTAATCAATCAAGTAAAGCTCCATTTAATTCCAATAATTCCAACAACAATCCCAACACTTCCAACAATAAGACTTGGGATAAGTCAAAATCAAACTCCAATTATAACAAAACAAAATTCACCTACTTAGGTGAACCTTTGGAGAATGTACTAAGAACCTTGTTGGCCAATCAAGTTATCACATTACCCGACATATCAAGTTATGAACCCAAAGTAAAACCTTATTGGTGGAATGCATCTCATCATTGTGAATACCATCGAAAAAGAGGTCATCCAACCAATGAGTGCATGAGATTGAAGCACTTAGTGCAAGATCTAATTGATAATAACACCATCAAAATTGAAGGGCCTCAAAACAATGAGGATCACATGGCCTACAAGAATCCCTTTTTGAACCATGAAAAGGGTGAGTCATCGAATCAAAATCATAAAAAGGGTGATGAGAAAGTGAACTTTGTTCACACATATGATAACATGATAAACACCCTATGAGAGGATCAAACCATAAACATTATCATAGTGAAAGATAATTCAAGGGAAGTATCATCAAATGTTGTCACTACGGGGCAAGCATAAAAAATTATCCTACCTACCAATGCTCCAAAAGTGGTGATATCAAACCAAGCTTCCACATCATCATCAAAGCAATACAACTTGGTAGATCAATTGCAAAGAACTCCCACTCAAATTTCTATTCTTGAGATGCTCAAACTATCACCAATTCATAAGGATATCTTGGAAAAAGCCTTGTTGGAAACAAATGTGCCTCTAAATTTGGAGGTAGACAAATTCCAAAATATGGTAGGGCACCTAATCACACCTCATTGGCTATCATTTTCTGAACAGGATGACATGTCTCTTAATCATCCCCAAAATCTACCCTTACACATAGAAGTGTTGATCCAAAAGCATAGGGTGAAAATAGTCCTTATAGATGGAGGTGCTGGCCTAAATATTTGTACCCTTAGCTTGGTAAAAGCCATAGGAATTTTTGAGGAGGCTATTGACCCAAAGAAGAAAATAACCATAAAAGCCTACGATGATGAAGAAAGAGCATCAAGAGGAGTTATAGTCTTACCCATAAGATTTGGTCCCATGCAAAAAGAGACCATATGCCAAGTGTTAGACTTAAATTTGACTTACAATATTTTGTTAGGAAGGCCATAGATCCATGAAATGCAAGCCATTATTTCAACTTATCATCAATGCTTAAAATTACCATATCTAGGTCAAGAGATAATGATAAGTGGAGATTTAAATCTATTCCAATATTGTAATAATGTCAAGCCTATCAATGATTCATTGGTTTCACGCAATGCTGAAGGGTCGATACCTTAGAAAGTAGAGCAAAGTCAAAATTCTAAGAACACTTCTTGGTTGAAGGGAAAGGCAAAGATGGAAGAAGTTATTATTGAAGACACACCAAAACTCATTAACCTAATTACCTCAACTAAAGGAAAATAGAGGGTTAATGATGATAACATTATTGAAGAAATAAAAGAAGATCATATACAAGCTACTCAAGTATTCACCAAAGAGGCCCATTATCAAAAGATGGACCAAATGATGAAAAATTTTCATAAACAATGTAAGATTGAGAAAAAGGGAGTAGGCAAATACTCCTTATCTATGATGGATCTACCTTTATCACCCAAGTCCCTTGGGAAACCCTCAAATCTGCCTTATAGATACAATGATAACTTTGTGAGGGCAAGTACATCATCTACCATGGATGAAGAGGACAATGAAATTTTGAACTGGTTATACAAGGATGAAGAATCAAGTGCCCATGTCAAACATATCCAAAATATAACCATTACCACAAATCAATATGGGAAAGGGTTTGAAATCATGCAAAAGATGGGATAAAAAGGTCAAGGACCTCTAGGTACAAAGAATGAAGGGATCATTGAACCCTTAGAAAGTACATGGTGAGATTCTAAGGAGAAAGAAGGAATAGGGTATCTTGAAGAAGGATACACTCAAAAACATCATCCTCAACTTTATAGCCAAATATTACAACTAGAGTCTCATAGTGATGAGGATTCTAATGAATAGGAATGGGAGACCCTATTAGATGAGTCATACCAAGACAAGGGTATTGATGTTATTCATACCTATGCTTCTACCAAAAATAAAGGACCAATGACAAAATCGACTTCAAATCAAGCATCTAGTTCTATCCAATTGATTCTAAATGATGTGCCAAGTATAGAGATAGAAATCAATTAGTGGGTAGGTGAACCATACATTCCTTCATGGAGACCTACTATGGAAGAATCAAATGCTAGGTTTAATCCACATGAGTTCTATCCCATAGAAACCCAAGAGGACTCTAGTGAGCGGGACTTTGATCCTTCTTCTTTAGAACATTTAGTGGAAGCCCATGTCCAAGATTTTCAAGATACAATGTATGAACCCTCCAATAATGAGATCTACACCTTAAACCCAATCGAGACAAACTCCACTTTTGATCCATTAACTCTCATTCATCTAGACCTAATTGAATGGAATGCCATTGAACCAACTACCTTGCAAATTTTCTTGAATGACAACATGGTGTCCCAATACCTCAACGCAGTTGAACCTTCTTCTATTAGAGAATATCAAGAAGAAATGATCAAAGGGAGCATCCAAACTTCTAATTTGAGAAAAAATGAAAAAATAAAAAAAAATAGAGAAGGAAAAGAATCAAGTGTTGAAAACCACTTTGTGGAAACATTAGATGAAGAAAAAAAAAAAGAAATAAAGGATGTTTCTGAAGGTGAAAACCCAACTAAGGAACCTATAGAAGGGAGTTTGGATGTTCTACCAGAACACTCTGAAGAAAGCTATCCAATCTTAATTGAGCCAACAAAAAAGATAAACATTGGATTAGAAACAGAGCCAAAGTTCATCCACTTAGCAACATCCCTATCTAGCAAAGAAAGGAAAGAATTCATTAAGTTCTTTAAAGAAAGGCAAGTTAACTTCACATGGTCTTATGATGATATGTCGAGTTGAGAAGAAAATTTGATAATGCATCATCTCAATATCAAGGAAGGAGCAAAACCCGTTAAGCAAAAATTAAGGAAAATGGATCCTCATATAGCCCTACTTGTCAAAGTGGAGTTGGAAAAACTATTGAAAGTGGGATTTATAAGGGCCATTGATTATGCACAATGGATCTCAAATATAGTGCTAGTATCAAAAGCAGACAAATCCATCAGAATCTGCATGGACTTTAGAGACTTAAACTTGGCATGTCCTAAGGATGATTTTCCACTTCCAAGTATTGATGCCATTGTAGATTTAATAGCGAGCCACTCTATGTTCTCACTCATGGATGGATTTAGTAGGTATAATCAGATAAAGATAGCACTAGAAGACCAAGATAAGACCACTTTCACATTTGCATGGGGTATATTTTTCTAGAATGTTATGCCATTTGGGTTAAATAATGCGGGGGCAACCTATCAAAGAGCAATGACCACAATATTTCATGATATGATGCATAAATTCATGGAGGATTATGTGGATGACATACTAGCCAAATCATTCATGGAAAGAAAACCTACCAATCTTAGCAAATTTTTTTGAAAGGCTAGAAGAATTCAAAGTGAGACTAAACCCAAAGAAATGTGCATTTGGAGTACAATTCGACAAGCTCCTAGGTTACATTGTATCTACAAAAGGGATAGAGGTTGATCCCACTAAAGTAAAGGCTATAATGGAAATAGAAGCACCCAAGAACATTAGTTAGATGCGATCTTTACAAGGAAGGATCCAATCCATTAGGAGATTTATCTCCCAATTAGTAGAAAAATGCCACAATTTCAATCAACTCTTGCACAAAGATACAATATTCAAATGGGATGAAAAGTATGAAGAATCCTTTAATCTATTAAAGAAATATATTATGAATCCACCAATCTTGATGCCACCTATCAGAGGCAAGCCCTTGATCTGATACATTTTAGCAATGGAGAATTCATTGGGGGAACTTTTAGCACAAGAGGATGAAACAAGAAAAGAGAAGGCAATTTACTACATTAGTAGAACCCTAGTCAAATATGAGCTAAACTATACATTTATGGAAAGGGCATGCTTGGCTGTAGTTTTTTCTTCACAAAAATTATGCCATTATATGCTAGCCCACAAGATAAGGCTCATTGCTAAGATCGACCCTTTGAAGTATCTACTAAGCAAAATAGCACTGAATGGAAGACTAGCAAAGTGGGTGATGATATTAAGTGAATTTGACATAGAATATGTTGATAGAAAATCAATCAAAGGACAAGTAATTGCATACCAATTAGTCAAAGCACCACTTCATGATGATCACCCTATACAAATTGAATTCCCAGATTCAGAGATTGTGAATGTTGAGGCAAAAACATGGCAACTTTATTTTGATGGTTCCTACACCAATCATGGATCAGGAGCGACCATACTACTCATCACTCCTCAAGGCTCTACTATCCCAAAATCCTACAAATTGTTATTTCAATGAACAAATAATATAGAAAAGTATGAAGCATTGGTTATTGGAATGAAGCTGGCATTAGAGTGGAAAGTGACATAATTAAAAGTTTATGGAGATTCACAATTGGTCATAAATCAAGTTAATGAAGAATATCAAACAAAGGATGAAAAATTGGTACCCTACAAAACCATGGTGGAAAATCTCAAGAATTACTTCATACTCATTACATTTGAGGAAGTGCCGAGAGAAAAGAATAAAGTAGCAGATGCTATGGCAACTTTGGCCTCCCTTTTGCAAACACCTGATCAGAATGATAGATATGAGTTCTTGGTAGAAGAAGTAATTCAACCCGCATATGACCCAACCCACCCTCACACCATTTGTTTGCTAACTAAAAATGAATCACCCTGGTATGGCCCAATTTATACTTAAAGGATCAAATCCTTCCCTTAAACCAAACTAGAAACCAAAAGAAAAGCTTCATTCGACAAGCCGCCAAATATACTATAGTTTCCAAAACATTGTATAAAAAAAGTCTTTGATGGAATGCTCCTTAGGTGTTTAGAAGAGGAAGAATCAAATTTATCCTGATGAGAAATCCACAAAGGAATTTTTGGATCACACTCAAATGAATTATCCCTAGCCAAGAAACTTCTGAGGATAGGATATTTTTGGCCTACCATGGAAAAAGATTCATGTGAATTTGCAAAAACTTGTAAGAAATGTCAATTCCATAGGAATTTGATACATGCACCCACACAAGAATTGTTAGGAATGAATGCTAAAGCCTTTGGCAATCATTCTGTAGCAATGGTTGTTGCATTCATGACTATGATTGTCATTGATGTCAACACAGTGATATTATGGATTTTAGCAGAAAAGAAGGCACAATTTTGTTTTGCGCACATGTTATATTGCAGATTGAGTTATGTGCAGTTGATGGTATGTTCTTTGGTGTGTTATTAGCCTATGGTTAAGAGCACAAAAATAAATTCATTTATTCATGAAAGTTATAAGCATTTTGGTGGAAGCAGTATTCTGGCAATATTCCTGTGTAGCGATTTTTCGTAATCGGAGGATATCTCCTAACCGGGATGGACTCTGATTCTGCAAGGATAAAGGGAAGTTTGAGACTCATTGGTGGTGATGTGGTTCATAGTGAAAAATTTGAGGTCACACGATTGGAAATTTATTGTATCTGGAAGCTGACAGTTTTATGTAATTTTGATGTAGCATGTTGAAATTATTATTATTTATTTGCATGCGGACTCATTTGTAATTATTTGAGTGTGGTATAAAGGAAGGAATTTTTTCCTTGTTATGTGAGGATTGTAATAGTTGTTATATGAAGTTGTGATGTGAATGTATGCATGAAGTGAAGAAAAGAGCTAATTCATGGGTAAATAACTAGATCATAACCTGATCCCTCCCCTTTGATGCTCTTTTCCTGGCAAGAGAAATGCTAATTGATAAGGATGAAATCCTTCTTCTACTTCGGGCTCCACAGACCCAGGTGGGTGTACCTCAATTCATCTCCCTCAAATGATAATTTCTCTAAAACTCATAGGGATGTATAAACATGGATTAGATAGGACACTAACATCCTGTGAAGGGATTCATTACTCTGAATGAATCAGGGGATGGCTTCCAGCCCATCATACTTGGTTTATCTTTTAACACACCAAAACATAAAAGGAAATGTGATTGATTTTAATGATTTGGATGCAAGTTTAGTGCAAAACTAGTGCCTTATCCTAGGGTGCAGAGTCAAATTGAGAAAACATCCACAAAACTTCATCAATTCAAAAACACCTGGAATCAATACCCTGCCTTACAGACTACCATTTTCATTGTAAACACATGATCATCAAATCTATAAATTATTGAGATTCTCAGAGATTTATCCAACCAGATTTACTCCTTCCTTGAAGGAAACTTATGAACAAACTCACAGTCTACCTTGTAAACGACAAATTGGACATTGCCTTACAAATCCAATTCATAAGAACTTCCAAAACACACAGAGACATCAGAATACTTGCAATGAGATTCCAGTCATATTTTATTCATAAAACCTATTTCAGTACACTCAAATTAACATTACACTTAGGCTAAAATAGTAAGTTCAGAACCAAGCTTGCATTAATGGAACTTGCCCTGGATTTCTCCCTTGGAGAACCAAAATTCCGAACCCCTTACAAAGAATGAAAATTAGAATAAAAGGAGAAGAGGAACATTCCAGAAGGAAACAAAAGAGGACACTTGTTGGAATCTTCATCTGATGAATCACTCCCCCTGAACTGAATGAAAAACCTCTGTTCTATCCTCCTAAGAACACCTATTTTCATCTCCTCCAACAGGCTCATGAGTCACCGAATACAAAAAACTAGATATTTCCAAAATATCTTCCTGGCCCCCTGAAACGTTCAAATACAAATATCTTGAAACTGAGAGGACCTGCATTGAAACTGATCCCAAAAATGGAAGCCTCATCTTCTCACCTTTCCGGCGATATATAACACTTGATATTCAGGTGAAAAATACAACCTCCAACAATTAATCTCAGTCTCCCTCTGTGATTGAAATTTTTAGATTTTTTATATAGTCAAAACTATATAAAATATATTTGTAATTTTGATTTTCCAATCTGAACGTGCACACAGAAGAAAATAATAAAATATTATTTGAATGCCCCTACCGGGACCCACATGCCACATGGCAGGCTCGGATTGGCCGACCTGCCACCTCACCATCTAGTTGGATGCCACATTTGACCTTTGCCACTTGGTGCTGTTTGGTTGGCTCGCATATCCACCTGGGCAACTGAACTGAACCAGACCACCACCTCACAGGAATGCCACATGTCACCTTGTCGCATGATCGCATGGGCCAGAAATGGCCTTTGCGATCATGCGACCACTTGACACGTGTCCACTTCATCCTCGTCACACTCCTGCAAAATGACCTTTCAGGTGTGGGCATGGAAACCAAGGCATCACTGAGAGTCACGTGCATAGCCTCCAGCACTTCTTATTTCATCTTGTGTGGGTCATTGCTTATAAACGCTATAATTTCTCAATCCGGGATCAATGTGGGACAATTCTGCTGAGGGTTTTAAAGCCTTCCTCACATTTTCATTCAAAATTTGTGGGGCCCACTGTGCATAGAGGCCTCCAGGCAAGGGGCCCACCAAGAATCCTTGCCTCTTTACTTATTTTATATTTTAAGTTCCTTTTCTTATAAACACAAAAATGAACCCTCACCCAGCCAATGTGGGATAATTGGTCGTGAAGTTTTAATGGGCAGTTTTGACAATGCCGCACTCAGTCACCTGTATCTCGTAAACTAGGAAGAATTTTCAAAATCACTCCAATGAGAATCTGGAGAACCTAGTTTGCAACAACATATCCGAAAATGAGCTCGATCCAACGGTTCAATAAAAAGTAAGGCCCCCCGCAATATGACTATGTTTTTCTTTTCTACAAATCCATGTTTGTAAAATCCATTGATGGCTATTTCTTATATCACTGTGTATGATTCTCTTTCCATTTGTTTAAGTTTATTGGAATCCTTCATTTCTTGCTCAAAACACATCATATTGGTTTATTTAAAACCAAATACGTCTTGTACAAATGCAGAACCATTGTAGCTTCTTCAGCCTGTAACCATAAATTTCTTCTGCAATGTGCTTGGGATGTCTTGAAAATCCTCCATATGGCTTTGTACTAGCTTCACTATTTGCTCCCTCTTGTGTTTTAATGCAAGTCAATGTCCTCTTCAAATAAATTTGATGGTGGCCAATCTTTTAACTTCAACATCTCAGGCCAGCCATTATTTTTTTTTTTAATAACAAATTCAAAATACTTTAAAACCATGAGGCATACTTAGCACCACCTTTTAGAAGATATGTCCAAGACTCTAAAAACATAGAAACCTCGACATTTCAAAAAATATTGCACACTCAATATGACTGAAATCATGTGCCCCACATAGCTGACCAGTAACACTAACTGGCATCCAAGGATGACATTGAACATTGACTAAAGAACCCTTCAAAGATACGCCATCAGAAATACCAGTTCACCTCCACAATGTGTCTACACTCGCAAAAAGAGTTTGCACCAAAAGGCTTGAGCTGAAAGATTTTAACAATCAAACATGGCACCTTGAAAACATTATCTATCCGCACTTGCCAAAATCACACAAGTCAACTCCGGAACTGGCTTTGAAAACTAACCCATTGAAACTTTTAGGAACCAGAATCACAGGAACTGATTCTCCCTCATACAAGAAACATGAATCCATAACTAGCTTCCTTAGAAAGTCACATGGTGAAATACATTCAATCAACAAAGTCAGCTTACTAATAAAATTCAGGGCAATAAACAGTGAAAATCACATGAATCTGATTCGGAATTGGCCTGGGAAAGTGGTCAGATGGATTGGTAGAGACTTGAAAATCATCAAACACTTAGTCTTCCAGGTCTACAGTACATAACCACACTCAATTATGATGGGCTTTATACTAGGCGCAAACTAGAAAACCTCAAAGTAGGTCACTTATGAAACTGGACAGTGCACATTCAGAGAATTTTCACAACTTTCAAATGGAATGAGCTTAGCAATCAAGTCAAACGGGCACATGAGGGGCTGAAAATTGGTGAGATGACTCACTCCCACACCTACAATATGATGCCATAGCTGGAATGTCATGACCAATCATAGGGAAAAAGATATTCAAATACAAACAGGGCCTGTTACAACAAATTGGCACTTAGAGACATGCAGATATGAGACAAGTGCCCAAAACAAGACATCACAAAACAACTTGAAAATTGAAATTAACGACCTGAGATGTCTTCGCATGTCAAAACAAGGGTGACGAACACTTGACATGCATGGAGAACCACAAAAATTCATTCGAGAAAATAGGCACAAAAGCACTTATAGGGCTTCAATCTGCAAAATTTTAACATGGTACTTCAAAAACCCTTACTGTGTTTTTGTTCCCAACAGTGGCTCTGTCTGTGGACGTGTGCCCCATGTGGGCATGCAGAGAACCTTAGAATCTCATGGTAGAAGCAGACCACCCCAAAGAGAATCAGACCTTTCACTTTTCAGTTACACTTCAAAACTCTGAACCGGGAACCTCTCTCTTACTGAAAAACTGGAACCCTTTATTGAAAGCAGGGACAACACACAACTGAAGGGAAATAAATAAACTATACAAACATGAAGCTTATTTACAAAGGCCCAAAGTCCCTAAACTGAAATCAATCTTTACCTCTGTCAAATAAATGATTCTCATCTCCATACAACAGAGGCAAACTGAGACTACATTTTTCACCCAGCTGGTCAGAAACATTTTGATCCACTTTCAACATATCATAAGAAAAGTAATCAATATACTCACCATTATCCAGCAAAGGAAAACTATCAGGACGCCACGAGTATTGATCACTTTGTAATGTCAAAGCATCACATTCTTCAATGTCACTGCCATACTGAAAAGTGAAACACTCCAACTCAACATCATGACTGGAAACATTATCATTCCGATCATTAGTTTGCAAAATAGAACACAACATTTCTATCTCATCACTTTGCAAACTGAGGTAGAACCTCTCAACACAAATCTCTGACTGCATAAAACCAGAACTATCTTGCTGCTCACAAACAACATCAGCAACATTTAGGAAGGAACAAGCTCTGTCAATGAGTAACTCATTGGGCATTAGACAATCTGAGAATACACTTTCAGATTTACCACTTTCTCCAGCATCAAAACGTAAACTAGAACCACAATCAACAAGTTCATGCAAATCTGAACACTCACTAGCACACTCATCATTGTATTCATAAAAAATGACATTATCAAAACCATGACAATGAAATGCACTTGAATCTTGCTGATTTAAAATTGGAGAAAAGATGTCAAGATATGTTTCACTCATCATGCCATTGTCCGAATCACTTTCATCAAAATTTATATTCACCGGGCATGGAATTATGGAAACAAACTTAGTACCATACCTCTGAAAATCAGCATCCAAAAGACTCGAAATCTGCTCACAACTTAGCAAGCACTGAGCATTACATTCCATCTCTTCATTCTGACTATTGATGCTGCAAATCTCTTATCCATCTAAAGCCGGGACTGAATTTATTTGTCTCACATTACCTTGTGTGAAGTAACTACTACAAGAACTAACATCTGCACTATATCCATGTTCTTCATGTTCACACAAAACATCATTAAACTGAAACAAATAGCCATTAACATCATGTTGAGAAAAGGGGAAATCTACAAGCTCAAGGAACTCACTATCAACTGAAGATTTATCTCCCATTCCCTGACACTCACAAACTTCATCATCAACATAATAACTAGCATTAAAACCATTATTGGATTCAACATCCCAATCATAACTAGATTCAGGACAACTAGAATCAACATCTACAAATGTATCCATCCATTCTTTAATATTTTCTAGTGTCTCATCTCTTAAGGATGCACTCCAACTAACCGATTTAGGCATTGACAGTTCTAGGAACATCTCAGCATACTGGGATTCATGAAAATCTAAACCCACAGGAAGCTCACTACATGCAATAAGAAACTTCTTATAATAAGACAGTGTAGATTCTTCATTTCTTTCTCCTATTGCACATCTTAACATCAATACACAATTATGCTGAATCTTTTGATTTATCAAATGAAGTTCATCTTTATAGCTCTCTAAATCTGACTGAGAACTTTCAGATCCAGAAACATTCTTTTGATCTATCATGGCTGGGAACTCCATTTCAACACACTAACAAAACAAATAAGCTTATTCTTATGACAATATTTCTATCCAAGCTTATGCAATCACTGACTTCGTTTAACATCAACATATTTCTGATACTCTTTAGAAACTGAATCTTCTATCCAGAAATATGGCATGAACTTTCAAATTAAATTTCCCTTTTCTTAATGACTGATTCACTTATTTAGGGACTGTTTTATACTTTGATAAAGGATTACCTGGAAGTGCTCCTGCTGTTTGTAAAATTTTGATTTAAAGTTTTCTTCAAATCACCTTCCAAAACTTCGTAGAGCTGCCACCTCTTTTCAGAGGATAGGATCTGAATCAGCTGAGAGATTTTCTCAAATCTGAACCATCTTCAAAACCAGCACAAACAACACAACCGTAATAGAATACTGACTGTTTATCAGGACCAAAAATATATTAATACCTTGATTAAAATTCACTGATCAAACAGAGATGTCAGAGTCGCCACTCACATTCAGTGAGAAGATATAACAATTTTTGAAAAGAAATAGACTCTATATCCAAATTGGACCAAACCCTGGGATGATTCAGCGAAGCAAGGGATTAGACATCTTAAACTTGTTGTCATGTATTGCTTCCCTAGTAGAGTTGCCAATTTGTTAGCTATTTTTCTTGCATGAGTAAATAACTAGATCATAACCTGATCCCTCCCCTTTGATGCTATTTTCCTAGCAAGAGAAATGCTAATTCATAAGGATGAAATCCTTCTTCTACTTCGGGCTCCACAGACCCAGGTGGGTGTACCTCAATTCATCTACCTCAAATGATAATTTCTCTAAAACTCATAGGCATGTATAAACATGGATTAGACAGGACACTAACATCCTGTGAAGGGATTCATTACTCTGAATGAATCAGGGGATGGCTTCCAGCCCATCATACTTGGTTTATCTTTTAACACACCAAAACATAAAAGGCAATGTGATTGATTTTAATGATTTGGATGCAAGTTTAGTGCAAAACCAGTGCCTTATCCTAGGGTGCAGAGTCAAATTGAGAAAACATCCACAAAACTTCATCAATTCAAAAACACCTGGAATCAATACCCTGCCTTACAGACTACCATTTTCATTGTAAACACATGATCATCAAATCTATACATTATTGAGATTCTCAGAGATTTATCCAACCAGATTTACTCCTTCCTTGAAGGAAACTTATGAACAAACTCACAGTCTACCTTGTAAATGACAAATTGGACATTGCCTTACAAATCCAATTCATAAGAACTTCCAAAACACACAAAGACATCAGAATACTTGCAATGAGATTCCAGTCATATTTTATTCATAAAACCTATTTCAGTACACTCAAATTAACATTACACTTAGGCTAAAATAGTAAGTTCAGAACCAAGCTTGCATTAATGGAACTTGCCCTGGATTTCTCCCTTGGAGAACCAAAATTTCGAACCCCTTACAAAGAATGAAAATCAGAATAAAAGGAGAAGAGGAACATTCCAGAAGGAAACAAAAGAGGACACTTGTCAGACTCTTCATCTGATGAATCACTCCCCCTGAACTAAATGAACAACCTCTGTTCTGTCCTCCTAAGAACACCTATTTTCATCTCCTCCAACAGGCTCATGAGTCACCGAATACAAAAAACTAGATATTTCCAAAATATCTTCCTGGCCCCCTGAAACGTTCAACTGCAAATATCTTGAAACCGAGAGGACCTGCATTGAAACTGATCCCAAAAATGGAAGCCTCGTCTTCTCACCTTTCCGGCGGTATATAACACTTGATATTCAGGTGAAAAATATAGCCTCCAGCAATTAATCTCAGTCTCCCTCTGTGATTGAAATTTTTAGATTTTTTATATAGTCAAAACTATATAAAATATATTTGTAATTTTGATTTTCCAATCTGAACATGCACACAGAAGAAAATAATAAAATATTATTTGAATGCCCCTACCGGGACCCACATGCCACGTGGCAGGCCCGGATTGGCCGACCTACCACCTCACCATCTAGTTGGATGCCACATTTGACCTTTGCCACTTGTCGCTGTTTGGTTGGCTTGCATATCCACCTGGGCAACTGAACTGAACCAGACCACCACCTCACAAGAATGCCACATGTCACCTTGTCGCATGATCGCATGGGCCAGAAATGGCCCTTGCGATCATGCGACCACTTGACATGTGTCCACTTCATCCTCGTCACACTCCTGCAAAATGACCTTCTGGGCATGGGCATAGAAACCAAGGCATCACTGAGAGTCACGTGCATAGCCTCCAGCACTTCTTCTTATTTCATCTTTTGTGGGTCATTGCTTATAAACACTATAATTTCTCAATCCGGGATCAATGTGGGACAATTCTGCTGAGGGTTTTAAAGCCTTCTTCACATTTTCGTTCAAAATTTGTGGTGCCCACCGTGCATAGAGGCCTCTAGCCAATGGTCCCACCAAGAACCCTTGCCTCTTTACTTATTTTACATTGTAAGTTCCTTTGCTTATAAACACAAAAATGAACCCTCACCCAGCCAATGTGGGATAATTGGTCGTGAAGTTTTAATGGGCAGTTTTGACAGTGCCACACTCAGTCACCCGTATCTCGCGAACTAGGAAGAATTTTCCAAATCGCTCCAGTGAGAATCTGGAGAACTAGGTTTGCAACAACATATCCAAAAACGAGCTTGATCCAATGGTCCAATAAAAAGTTATGCCCCCCGCAATATGACTATGTTTTTCTTTTCTACAAATCCGTGTTTGTAAAATCCATTGATGGCTATTTCTTATATCACTGTGTATGATTCTCTTTCCATTTGTTTAAGTTTATTGGAATCCTTCATTTCTTGCTCAAAACACATCATATTGGTTTATTTAAAACCAAATATGTCTTGTACAAATGCAGAACCATTGTAGCTTCTTCAGCCTATAACCCTAAATTTCTTCTGCAATGTGCTTGGGATGTCTTGAAAATCCTCCATATGGCTTTGTACTGGCTTCACTATTTGCTCCCTCTTGTGTTTTAATGTAATTCAATGTCCTCTTCAAATAAATTTGATGGTGGCCAATCTTTTAACTTCAACATCTCAGGCCAGCCATTGTTTTTTTTTTTAATAACAAATTCAAAATACTTTAAAACCATGAGGCATACTTAGCACCACCTTTTAGAAGATATGTCCAAGACTCTAAAAACATAGCAACCTCGGCATTTCAAAAAATATTGCACACTCAATATAACTGAAATAATGTGCCCCACATATCTGACCAGTTACACTAACTGGCATCCAAGGATGACATTGAACATTGACTAAAGAACCCTTCAAAGATACACCATCAGAAATACCAGTTCACCTCCACAATGTGTCTACACTCGCAAAAAGAGTTTGCACCAAAAGGCTTGAGCTGAAAGATTTTAACAATCAAACATGGCACCTTGAAAACATTATCTATCCGCACTTGCCAAAATCACACAAGTCAACTCTGGAACTGGCTTTGAAAACTGACCCATTGAAACTTTTAGGAACCAGAATCATAGGAACTGATTCTCCCTCATACAAGAAACATGAATCCATAACTAGCTTCCTTAGAAAGTCACATGGTGAAATACATTCAATCAACAAAGTCAGCTTACTAATAAAATTCAGGGCAATAAACAGTGAAAATCACATGAATCTGATTCGGAATTGGCCTGGGAAAGTGGTCAGATGGATTGGTAGAGACTTGAAAATCATCAAACACTTAGTCTTCCAGGTCTACAGTACATAACCACACTCAATTATGATGGGCTTTATACTAGGCACAAACTAGAAAACCTCAAAGTAGGTCACTTATGAAACTGGACAGTGCGCATTCAGAGAATTTTCACAACTTTCAAATGGAATGAGCTTAGCAATCAAGTCAAACGGGCACATGAGGGGCTGAAAATTGGTGAGATGACTCACTCCCACACCTACAATATGATGCCACAGCTAGAATATCATGACCAATCATAGGGAAAAAGATATTCAAATACAAACAGGGCCTGTTACAACAAATTGGCACTTAGAGACATGCAGATATGAGACAAGTGCTCAAAACAAGACATCACGAAACAACTTGAAAATTGAAATTAACGACCTGAGATGTCTTCAAATGTCAAAACAAGGGTGACGAACACTTGACATGCATGGAGAACCACAAAAATTCATCCGAGAAAATAGGCACAAAAGCACTTATAGGGCTTCAATCTGCAAAATTTTAACATGGTACTTCAAAAAACCTTACTGTGTTTTTATTCCCAACAGAAGGTATTGCCTTTCTTGTGAAAAGAGAACCAGATGGTAAGAAAATCTTTAAATGTTGGACATGTCAAGAATATGGTCATTTTGCATCTAAGTGTCCTAAGAGAGTTAAGAAGTATAGAAAGAATTTTAAGCCTAGAAGATTAAAAGAACGTTATTATGCAAATCATGAAGAAATTGAAGCAGGAATTGAAAGACATTTGAGTGACAGTGATAATGATAACTTTGATGACATAGGATTTGTAGCAATTAAGGAAGAAAATTCTGAATCTGATATTAAAGAAGAAAAAGCCTTAGTTTCCCAAGTTGAAAAGAAAGTTGATTGGATTATAGATAGTGGTTGTTCACATCATATGACTAGTGATAAAGGAAAATTCATAAAGTTTAACAATTATGATGGAGGAGTTGTTAGAGTTGGTAACAATGCACCTTGTTTGATTAAAGGTATAGGATCTATTACTCTTGATGGAAAGACTAATACTGATAATGTTTACTTTGTTGATGGATTGAAACATAATCTTTTGAGTGTTGGACAGTTAGTGGATAAGGGAAATCAAGTTTGGTTTACTAAGAAAACTTGTGTGATTAAGGATAAAGATGGAAATCTAATTGGAACTAGATCTAGAACCAGAGGTAATGTATTTCAGTTGAACCCTACTAAGATGACATGCTTGATGACTAAGATTGATGACAGTTGGTTATGGCATAGAAGGTTTTTTCATATAAACTTTGATAATATTGTGAAAGTAAGTTCTACACTTGCAGTAAGAGATTTACCTAAGATTATGAAGCCTACTAACATGATTTGCAAGGAATGTGTGATGGCTAAGTAGAAAAGGAGTTCATTTCCTAGCAAGAAGTTCACATCTACAGAAAAGCTGGAGATTGTTCATACAGACTTGAGCGGTCCTACTAGGACTAGAGGATTCTATGGAGAAAGGTATTTTATGATTCTTGTTGATGATTTTACAAGAATGATGTGGATTGCATTTTTGAAAGAAAAATTTGAAGCATTTGATAAGTTTAAGGTCATAAAGAATAAAGTTGAGAATGAATCAGGAATGAGGATTAAATGTTTGAGATCTGATAGAGGTGGAGAATTTACATCTAAAGAGTTTAACACTTTTTGTGAAGTAAATGGTATAAAGAGATAGTTATCAGCCCCTAGAACACCTGAACAAAATGGTATTGCAGAAAGAAGGAACAGATCAGTTATTGAAGCAGCTAGAGCTATGTTATTTGAAGGTGATTTGGTAAAGACATTTTGGAAAGAAGCAGTGAATACAACAGTATATACAATGAACAGAGTACAAATCAAAGCAAACACAGACAAGACACCTTATGAATTGTGGTTTGGACATGCACCCTCAGTTAAGTATTTTAGAATTTTTGGAAGAAAATGTTATATTAAGAGAGATGATGATATAGGAAAGTTTGATCCTAGAAGCGATGAAGGAATTTTTCTTGGATATTCTTCTAAAAGAAAGCATATAGAGATCAAGTATCATGTTGTAAGAGAGAAAGTTGCAGATAAAGAAGTCAGACTAGAGTACATAAGCACAAAGGAGCAGATAGAAGATATATTTACTAAGCCTTTGCCTAAGGATACATTTGAGTATCTAAGAGGTATGCTTGGGGTTATGCCCTAACCTACTTTTGAGTAATGATGCAATTGGTTGCATCCATCTAGTGGTTTATGGCCCTATCTATTTTCTGGATTAGATGTTGGTACTTCCTCTATGGGGGAGTATGTGTATCTAAGCTGAGTCATCGAGGACTCTTGTGAATGTATTTTCTGAATAGTGTCTTTTGACATTGAGCTATTGTTTGACGTAGTGATATAATTTCTTTCATTGATGTCAATGGGGGAGAGAATCATGAAAAACATTGAGAGAGAGATTGAATAGGAAAATGAACCAAGATTTGATTGATGATGAGTAGCAGTGCAGTTGAGCAGTAGTAATTGGATTTTTGGAACATTGGATGTTTTTCATCTATGTTGCCATCAATGCCAATGGGGGAGATTGTTAGGAATAAATTCTGAAGCCTTTGGTAGTCATTCTGTAGCAGTGGTTGTTGCATTCATGACTATGATTGTCATTGATGTCAACACAGTGATATTCTGGAGTTTAGCAAAAAAGTAGGCATAGTTTTGTTTTGCACACATGTTATATTGTAGATTGAGTTATGCATAGTTTATGGTATGTTATTTGGTGTGTTATTAGCCTATGGTTAAGAGTGTAAAAAGAAATTCATTTATTCATGAAAGTTATAAGCATTTTGGTGGAAGCAGTATTCTGGCAGTATTCCTATGTAGCGGTTTTTGGTAATTAGAGGATATCTCCTAACCAGGATGGAATCTAATTCTGTGTAGTCAAAGGGAAGTTTGAGACTCATTGGTGGTGATGTGGTTCATAGTGCAAAATTTGAGGTCACACGATTGGAAAGTTATTGTATCTGGAAGCCGATAGTTGTATGTAATTTTGATGTAGCGTGTTGAAATTATTATTTTGTATTTGCATGCCAACTCATTTGTAATTATTTGAGTGTGGTATAAAGGAAGGAATGTTTTCCTTTTTATGTGAGGATTGTAATAGTTGTGATATTAATTTGTGAAAGTTTTGATGTGAATGTATGCATGAAGCGAAGAAAAGAGCTAATTCAGTGATGAAGGAAGACTTGCGAAGTACAGAGATCTAGATTTGTGATCTTGTGTAGCAGAGAGTGCAGTTTTGGCATAGTGTGAAGGAGATAACATATTTCATATTATTCTATTGAATAATCCTAAGATCTATTGGATAGTGAGTTCAGAGATCTTGCCTTGAAGTTGTTTGGGTAGTGGGTCCTTCTCTCTTCCATAAATCCTAACAGGGTTAGACTCTTTTAACAGGGATTCAAAATCTCCTAATAGAGATTCATATGTACTGAATGTATTTCATAAGACTCCTAACAGGGTCCATCCTCTAACAAGGAACTTTCATATTAGTGCATCATTTTGTGGGCATCATTCCCACCAGGGTTTACTCTTTGATCAAGAGGTTCCCTAGTTAACATATCTTGTGTTATTGTGTCATTGTGTATGATTATCTTTGTATGGTTGGTTACTGCATTAATTATATGGTTTAAAGTTGTTGAAGTTGATATTGAAGTTAATGATGATAAATGGTTTAATTATTAGATAACTGATTCACCCCCCCCCCTCTCAGTTATCTTGGTGGTCTTTACTTTCTAACAAGAACTTCATCCTATGACAACACCATGGCCATTTTATCAGTGGGGGCTAGACCTAATAGGGATGATTTATCCACCATCTTCGAATGGTCATAAATTTATCATCACAGCAACTGAATATTTTACTAAGTGGGTGGAAGTTGTACCCCTATCAATTGCAACAGGCAAAAAAATTTCTTTGTTTATCCTTAATTACATAATTTGTAGATATGGCATACCTCATGCCATCATAATGGATAATGCAAGGCATTTCAAGAAAAAAGACTTAACAGAATTATGCACTAAGTTTCACATGATTCATCATTCCTCTTCAATCTATTACCCTCAAGGTAATGGACAAGCCGAAGCAACAAACAAAAAAATCTTGAAAATTTTGAAGAGAACAGTGGATAATTCAGGAAGGGATTGGCACATCAAGATAAACCCAACCTTGTGGGCTTATAGAACTAGTATCAGAACACCAATAGGAGCTACACCTTTCTCATTAGTCTTTGGCACAGAAGCAGTATTACCTTTAGAGGTAGAGCTTCCATCTTTGAGAATATCTATGCATGGGTTGATTAATGAAAAAGACTATAGGGTTGCAAGGCTACAAGAGCTAGAAATTTTAGATGAAAAACAAAAGAAAGCATTTGATAACTTAAAGGTTTACCAAAATAGGATGTCAAGATCTTACAATAAACACATCAAGCCAAGGACATTTGAAATAAGGGGTTTATTTTTGAGAGAAAATCCTAAGTACGAGGCAGAACGAGAAAAGAAAGGAAAGTGGGAAGCAAACTGGTTAGGACCATTTCTCATTGTTGAAAAGTTTGGGACCGACACATACAAACTAGCAAATTGTGATGGTGAAGAACTGCAAGAGCCAATCAACAACATACATCTCAAGAAGTTCTACACATGAGGAAGAAAAAAGAGGATAAAGAGTATCAGATGGAGTAGCATCATATTTATTGGACATAGTGAAAAGAGATCCTAAAAAATACCAAAACATTTGAAAAATAGAAAAGATAAAAAAAAAAGTAAAAAATTGAGCATGAAGAGAGCAAAAACATTCATATATGATCCTGAGAAATGAAAAAAAATGAAAAACTGAAAAATACAAAAAAATCAGCAAAAGAAAAAAAGTGCCTTGGTGAAAACCTAGCAAATAGGCACCTTGGTAGCAAAAAAAGAGAAAAAGCTTTAAAAATAGAAAAAAGAGCTAGATCCATTCAATTGGTGAAAACCTGGTAAACAAGCACCATTGAAAGTCCAAGTCAGTCGCATACCTAGAAGGTCACCTTGTAATTCTTGCATTCACTAGCATTTGTACATATTACATAATAAAACCCCACTGTTGCATTTGCAAATACCTCAAAGATTTTGGTCACCTAATCGAAAAAATTTCCTAAGTCCCACAAATGAAATCAATATCAAACTGGGGGCAATCTATTCCAAAGGAGAAAGGATTCATCAAAGCAAGCTTTATTTAATCAGAGAATCAATTCATCACACTTGAAAGAGGAACACTTAATCAAATCTACATCCCAATCCAACTTGAGACTAAAATGAAAAATTGATCCAAGAACTGAAATGACCTTATCTTTATCAAGATTAGAAATTTGAAATGGATGGAACTAAACTTGAACCGTGGATTTGAAAAACATGGCAAAATTATCAAAGTGTTGATTCAATTGATGAAATCATGTCTTTCTAGCAAGTCAATGAAAGTTTTAGACTAGATAAGCTATGATGAAAGGATGATATTTTCTTGATTTCTGAATGACTGTCTTAAAATCAAAGTTTTAAATATGAATATATTATTTGTCTAAGGACGTGTTCATCAAAGAATCATCGAGGACTTGTATATATGATAAAACTAAGATTTCTGCTTGTTTACACAAATGGATACCTTCGCTATTCTGATCTTCAATATCATAATACCAAAATCCACTTGCAACATAGAATCTAACAAAATCGGTATTCACACTCTCATGATTGGCTTCAATCAGTGATAGTCATACTAAAGAGACTGATGGGAAAGCAAACAAAGAGGTGAAAAGTATGCATATCATCATAGTTAAACTAGTGATGGTTGTACTAAAACGGGATTCCAAAAGCCCTCAATGATGAAAATAAGCTCCAAATTTTGAATAATGATAGTTAGCTACATTCATTTTAGATTAAGTGCATTGTATATATTGTTTTTCCTTACTTAGCTTAGTTTGCAAGAGGGGAAATTAAATAAAAAAGGGGGTGTATGCAAATCAAACAATCAAAAGATCATCAAAAAACCAATTATATAGGATCGAGTCTGTTGGAAATCCAAAAACAAAGCGCATTGTATTAGGTCATTTACATTGATTAAATCATTATCATTAAAGTGCACTGCATTAGGTCACTTGCACTAGTCATTTAAGTCTTGCATTAATTTAGATGTGTCCAATGTTTGAATTATTAGGATCATATATTATTAAGTTCATCATTATCATTAAAAGTTCATGTATGAGAAAGGTCATTAGCAACATCAAACTTCATCCATAACATTGCATTAAGGAAAAATCATTACATTCATTAAAAGAATTCATTACAAAAATCTCATTCATAATAGTATCATTCATACATATATCATTGAAAGACCATCATTGCATTACATCTACATATTAAAAGCAATAGATTCATTATCCATCTAATATCCATCAATAACATAAAGTAAATAAACAGTATACATAGCATTTATCTATTCTATGTCATATATAAGACAAGTTGTTAACCATCATTAGGATATATGCATACATGAGAAAATTCCATTCTACAAAAATAAAACAAAATCATATAGAATCATATAGCTACATATCATACAAAACATCTAGAAAGAAATCCAACACATGATGACATCATATATAGTCAAATCAATCAAAGTATTAGGGTCCATGGTACCATCATCATAAATGAGCAAGAAATCAAAGTCTATAACATGATCATCAAGAAAGCAATATCTAGAGATCAGTGTCCAATCACATATCAAAGTATCAACATAAAATAAACATCAACTGATAAAAAATGATACAACATAAATCCAATGTCTCGATGATAACAAGGAAAGGAAAGCTCATAAGAAAACTCAAGCATGAGAATCATCACCATCATCAACATTTTGAGGACTAGGTGCACTATCTGGTGGACGGCTCAAACTAGCCTGTAACCCATGCTGACTCGTAGCTGCCATAAATGACTGCATCATAGAACTCATCTGTGAAACCTACTACTAAATATAAGATATTTGAGTCTGCAAGGAAGCAACATCCTATGTTGAGGTAGGGGAAAAACCTTGAGTTGTAGCAAACTATGGAAGTGGAGGATAAGAAGAGGGAGAAGATGAAGATGGATCACCCAATAGGGGAAAAAACTAAGAAGAAGAATGATGTGATGAAGACAAGGGCATCGAAGCAGTACCATGTGCCTGAATAGTAGGAACAATAGGAGGAACCAAAGGAGGAATGGCTTGTTGAGCAGGAGGACCCTGTGCCTGATGAAGCAACACCTGTGAAATCTCTACATCAACAACTCTCTCTCATCTAACACGAGGCCTTTGTATAGCAACTCTAGCCACTTGATGTAAAAGTCTATCCACCCATCCATCTCCACCCTGATCGCCAGCTCTAGGAGGAATATGAGCATTAGCTAACACTGGTATCTGTATACGACCTGCTCTAGGTTCATGATGACCCCATCATCCACGTCGACCCCTGATCCTACCACAACCACCACCACCTTTTTCATCATCTCCATCATCATCATCATCACCCCCATCCTCATCAGCTCCATCATCTCCATCACATAACTCCTCAATGCTAGGAATCCTCTTAGCGGGATTAGTAAATCTAGGAAAAGGATACCTATGTAGCTAGGCACCATACTCATCTGTAATGCTAGCATCGATCACCTATGACCTAGGGTTCAAGGGATGATACCCTAGATCTTGAATCTCTTGAACAACTATGCCATAATCAACATAAGGGCCCCATAATGATCTCTCGGCCTGAACACGAGCATACATCGCTACACCCTGAGGCATATCCTAAATGCGCCCATACTAACAGAACACACGATGGAAGCAAAATCTCTCAATCAAAAAAGTAGACTGACCAATCATCCAACGAGGAAAAAACATTTATGAAAGCTCACTATCATCCTCTGGCCAAGTCTCACATCCAAGATAGGGCTTCCAAATGATAGTATCCATGTCATCTATCTGACGTCGCCAGTAATCAAGCTTACCAATATGGGTCTGCCTGATAATACCACTATAAATCCATGCAAATGGCCAACTAGCTGAATGATCTTGAGTAGTCAGAGAATGTGTCACCGGAAGGTGCTCCCAAGTCCACATCTGTAATAAAATGGCTCCAATAGTCAAACTAGTGGAACGTTTGTACACAATAGTGTGCAACTCATGATATAACTATGCTAATAAATAGGAACCCCAATCAAAATGATGAGGATATGACATCAAATCCTCTAAAATCAGACCCCAACCAATAGCAAATCCATGTCCACGTCGATCTAGAAGAAGGAAGCCACCAATAAGAGTACCAAGAATAGTAGGTAACAAAGGGAAAAAAATGAATTGGGCCCACTAAATATGCTGATCACCAATGGAAGCATCACCAAATACTCGGTGATAGGCTGAACCATCATACACAGTATCATAGTACACAAGCTCTCCTCGGGTAGGCTACCAGAGAAGACAATACACATCCTCAGGGGTGATGGTCATCTCACCCATAGGAAGATGGAATGTGTTATGGTCTGAGTGCCAATGCTCAGCCATAGTAGTAATAAGGCTTTGATTCACATAGAATCAAGGAAGATATAGTAGGAACAACATACCACACCAGGCAATGTGTCAATGGTTGGCAGCACTCAGAGCAGGAATCATGTCCTAGGACAATGGATAAGATCCATAAATATGTAGAGAATCGAGCTCCAACTACAAAAAGAAATTTTAAACACATCAGAAAGGAAATTAGAAATTATTGGGATTATTCTAAGTTGATAAAAAATTCATCAACACTTATCAAAACCACAATCAGATTTCATGTTTCTACACAGATAGAACAAAATTTTTATCTTCACCCATCATTTGGATCTAGATTGGTGACAAATATCCTAACTATAACTAAATCCTATCTGACACCTTACAACTTGTTACAAAACCTCAAAAATTGGGAACATAAACCTGACAATCGATTAACGACGTTGACAAAATTACAACTTGATAAAAAATCTAAAAATCTAAAATTTTGCAGAGTAAAAGTGCTATTTTATGGAGTAAAAGTGGCAAACATCGAAAGCACTACCTAAAGGAGTAAAAGCGCACATCTATATTGCAAAAGTGGTGAAAATTTCAAAAGTGCCCAAATGCACATTAAAAGCACTCTTAAAAGTTGTAAAAGTGCGAAAAATCAGCAAAAGCGTAGGTTAAAGTTGCGAAAGCACTAAACCTAGGCAAAAGCGCGCAAAGAAATGGTAAAAGCGTGAAAAGGCTTAAATTTCATGAGTGAAAGTGCCATAGCGATTTGCAAAAGCACCCTTTAAAAGTGCAGAAGCGCACATTGAGAGGCAAAAGCACCCTTAAAAGTGGCAAAAGTGCCCATTCATGAAAAAAATGCAAAAAAGGGTTGTTTACCTAGAAAAAATTGGAAAATTTTGAAAAAAGCTGTAAATGAAATAAAATGGAAAGGTACAAGTACTCACTGGAGGTCTTGAGCGAGGTAGTCGATGATATCGCCAGCATTTCTTGAAATGATGCTCGCAGATAGGGACAGACATCGTGACAAGTGGAAAAGGCAAATGAGGGTAAAAGTCAAAAGTAAATGGTAAATGAATAGTAAAAAGGGATTTTGACCCCTTTATATAGGTTTTTGACCTAAAAGGGGGTAAATTTAACCTATGCAAGTACATTGTTACCCCATTTGACCTAATAAAATGATGTGATCATCATAATAATTGATACTAGGGCATTTAAAATTAAATGAATTCAACATCAATATCGAAAATATAAATAAAATTCATCAAAAAAATTGAAACTTTATCAAAATCAATTGAACAACATCATCCCGAGTCAATCAATGATTAAATCAAGTATGAATTTTATTTCATTTCCGAGGGGTCATACCATTGGATAATCAGATCTACATCAATAGTAACATCATCGAAAATCAAGAAACCAATCATCAAATCAAAGCAAGAGTGGTTATCAAAAAAATTTTCATAATCAAAATGAATGGTGCATTGCATCAAAATCAATCATCACAGCAGGTATCATATCAAAATCATCATATCAGGTCAACCATCATATCAAGAATGACCATCAGAGAACCACATCAATCAAGAGAGTTTCATATCAATCATATCTACATCAACCTATCGAAAATCAAGATCAACCATCGAAGACATCAAATGTACATCAAGGATCAACCATCAATGAATCAGGACCTATCATCATCAAGATCAAAGTATTCTTTGAATCGACATGCTTCGCAGGTCAACTCAAAGAGGGGCATTTGTAATCACTTGAAAATGGACAAAGATCAAATAAAAGAAAATCAAGTCAAATTAAGGAAAATCAAGGACATAATTGAATCAATTAATCACAATGCATAATTAGCCAATCAAAATGAAAATCAAATCTTAATTCAATCAAAATCAAAATTGAGAGCACTTTAATCAGGTGAAATCAAATCAAAATAAAATTAAATCCATTAATTGTATAGTCTTGGATTAAATTAAATTCAACCCATTCAAGGGGTACATGGCTAAAAAAATTCATTTAAATCAATTAATAAATCATAATTACTCTCAACAACCACAAAGAGAGGAAAATCAATCAACCAATGAGAATAAAGGAAAGGCATTCACATGGATCAAGCCAAATTCAATCTCATTCACTCAAAGTGAAAAGGAATCTTGACCATTGATCTTGTCTACTTGTCCCAAGCTTTGAGGACACAAACTTTTCTTTGTCTTCAAAGGGTGGAACCAAGGACTCAACTCAACCTTAATCATGATCAAATACAACTACACCCCCTACCATTGGAAAATCTATAAAAGGAAGGCCTAAATTCATCATAATTATCATCCACACATCTGAGAATTGCATTGAACCTCTTGCAATTTGAGCTTAGAAAGGCATTTGAGAAGCATTTTAACATTTCTTTTGATTTGATTGTTAGCAATAGCATTGTTATCTTTATCATTCTCATTTTAGGACTGTCATTAATGGAAGCTTCCTGAGAGCTATTCATTAACGATCTTAGTTAGAGAGCCATAGGATGCTCAATTAGTCATTATTTTGCTAAATAGTTGCTCTATTTCTTTGTGGTTGTATTTAGTTACTATTTTCAATTATTGATTAACCTTAATTCTATGAAGGCACTTTCCCTAGTGTACAAAAAGCACAATGGAACTGGAAGATTACAGTAGATTAACTTACATTAAACACCTAGAGTATCTACTGAAGTTGCAAACAGCGACAATTGGTTAGCAAGAAAACAACACCGAGGAACAGGAAAGAGAAACCGATGAGTAGGAAGGACCTACCAAGCAAGAAAATGAACCTGAACAGGATGAATGAGAAAGAAGAGATCGGGTACTGGCAAGATTTGTTAGAAGACATCATCCTGAGAAGCAAATCATTGGCAACAAGCAAGCTGGCATGATGACAAGAAGTAAGTTGAGACAAGGTACATGCTTAGTTTGGGCATATGAACCAAAAAATGTTAAAGTTGCATTAGAGAATGAAGAGTGGATAAATGCAATGAATGAAGAGATTGAAAAGATAGAGAAAAACAAGACATGGACCTTAGTACCTAGACCTAAGGATAAGAATGTTATCGGTACTAAGTGGATCTTCAGAAACAAGCTGAATGAAAATGGTGAGGTGACAAGGAATAAAGCTAGACTAGTTTGCAAGGGGTATGCAGAGGAGGAAGGAATTAATTATGGTGAGACCTTTGCACCTATTACTAGACTAGAAGGAGTTTGAATGTTACTAGCCTATGTAGCACATAAGAAATTTAAAGTTTATCAAATGGATGTTAAATCTGCATTTATGAATGGGATACTTGAAGAAGAAGTCTACATAGAACAACTAGAAGGGTTTGTAGATCCAGACAAGAAAGACATGGTATGTAGATTACATAAAGCTTTGTATGGTTTAAAGAAAGCACCGAGAGCCTGGTATGAAAGGCTGCATACTTATTTGTTAAGTATTGGATTTGTTAGAACTAGTGAGAAAAACAATTTGTATATAAAAGGAGATACTAATGATACTATTCTAATTGCTGAGATATTTTTGGATGATATTATTTTTGGAGGACAAGATTAAATCTGTAAATCATTTTCTGATGAGATGAGAAAAGAGTTTGAAATGTCTATGTTTGGAGACATTAAGTTCTTTCTAGGCTTGCAGGTTATTTAGCAGAGTGATGGAATATTCATCACACAATCCAAGTATATAAAGGAAGTACTGAGAATATTTGGCATGGAAGATGCTAAACCAGTTGGAACACGAATGGTCATAGGCTGCAAATTGACTAAAGAGGATGAAACTATAGAGGTGAACTAGACACTATACTGATCTATGATTGGTAAGTTGATGTAGGTAGTGCATAGTAGACCAAATATTGCACATACTGTGGGGATTGTTGCAAGATTTTCTACAAATCCTAGGGAGTCACACATGGTTTCTACAAAGAGGATCTTAAGATGCATGAAGAAAATAGAGGATTATGGACTATGGTATCCTAAGGATGGCAAATTTTAACTAAGAGTCTACACCAACGCTGATTGGGATGGAAATGTGGATGATAGAAAAATCACAATCGAAGGAGCATTTTTCTTTAGTGAAAGACTTGTTACCTGGACAAGTAAGAAGCAGTCTTGCATTTCCCAGTCTAAAGCTGAAGTAGAGTATGTTGTTGCTGCTACAAACTATTCAAATATTGCATATATTAAGAAAGTGTTGGAAGGTATGAATGAGGTAATCACTGATTTGGTGATTATATATTGTGATAACACTAGTGCTATAAACATTTTAAAGAATCCAGTGATGCACTAAAAAAAAAGCACATATCTATCAAGTATCACTACTTAAGAGAACAAGTATAGGAGAAGCAAGTGAAGCTAGAATTTGTTACATCTAAAGAGAAACTTCCAGACATATTTACCAAGCCTCTATCGAAAGATACATTTTAATACTTGAGGACTAGACTTGGGGTCCGTCCCCTATCTACTAGTCACTGATGTGATCTCGAGGTTGCATCAGTCTAATCTTATCAGAAGATCACTCATGTTGATGTAGCATAGTTCACACTTTGGATTTTTGTCTAAGGTTGTGAAAGATTTGAGAAACCAATCGCACAATTAGTATACTGAGATATAGTAAATTAACCAGACAATAGTGAGTTAATTGGCTACTACAAGAGCTGTATGATTTATTCTTTTTCTTTGGTGTTGTTTTCAAAGGGAGAGATAAACAATATGATAACCAAGGAGAATACTAGAACATCTATCTAAGGGAGAGACAATCTGAGAAAGCCGAGGAGAGTGTTGGAGATCAATTGCTAAGAACATAAGAAGGAATCTGAGAGCTGCAAAGATCATATCCACAAAGGAAAGTCTGCCATTGCAATGATGTCATGTAACATAGTGATTAAACATATTAAGCTAAGGGAGAGCTTACCAAGATACAACATTTATTTACAGACTTGTAGAATACATGTTTGGTATGTGTATGGTATACTTCATATTGCTTGAGTTTCCATCAATGCCAAAGGGAGAGATTGGTGAACTACAACTGATTAAGAACCTGATTGAAGAACTACAAGTGATTAGAGATCACCAAATACTGAACTATTATGTAAGATAATTGAATCAGTCTATATGGTGTCATTGATGTCAACTAGTTTTGATAGTACTTATCATGGAGTTGCAAACATCTACACATCTATAGAGAGGAGAGAAAAGATGAAGAGTTGAGATATCTACATGGAGGAAGATGGTTATGACATATGAGGATAAGGAATACTCTTGGTAACTTGTTAATGAGTCTATGACTTCATATTGTTGACTTGATTATGTTGCATTAATTTGTTATGAAGTTGGGAGAAAAATGTTACAAAGTAATGTGGTCGGTTAATGAAGCATTCTAGTATACACCGAGCAATTTAGTGTATACCAAGAACAATATAAATTGAGCTTGTGTTCACCGACACATTCCTTTGTTAACTGAGAATGGAGAAAAGAACTAAATGATTAGTTTACCCGACAAATTTGATGAGTTGTAAAGTGTATGATCACAAGGTGGAAAGATAAATTTTATTATGAGATCAACGACTAGAAAAATTCAAGGAAGATCTAAAGGATAGAATTGAAACATTTTACTAACACATCAGCCGAGGAAGGTTTAAGCGGCAAAATCTGATGGATGAGAAGAAAATGGTTTTCCTATTTATTTAAGAGATTAGGGTTTCATTATGAAACTTATGTGGGAGGAAAGAATACTACAAAGATATTGCGTGAATAAGCTTCATGCATGCCTGATCAAATTGGTTAAGAAGAACTAACCTGCAGAGATTACCGAGCATCAGAGAATATTTACCAAGGGACAGTAAGTTTTTGAATGTTGATGAATTGAATAGATATATTGATCACATGATTTTATGAGCTTAAGAATAGATCTAAACATCTGCAAATCAAGTTGTATTGTATTCATATCACCTACTGTTACAGTTTAACAATTGTAAACAAATAAATCTCTTAACCGAGTAGACTAGAAAGTCTTGTAATGTCATTCATAGAATGTACATTTGTTATCTTGTCAACCCCATAGTGAATGTTGGTTGGACGATAATAATTCATGTTAAATCCTCTAACAAGGTCACACCTTACAGTGTTTTTTGTAACCTTTAACAGGGTTGGCTCTTCACCAAGCTCACTTCAGAAGTGTGAACAATATTTTGAGTTGCCGGTCCCAGGTGGTTTTTTCCTTTGTAGGGTTTCCATGTTAAATCTCTTATGTTATGTGTTGATTGCGATGATTGTTGGATATCATACTTTACTATTGCATATTTTATTTGATCGATAATTACTATAAGTTATTAACTGGTAATCGATAAAAGCACAGACAGTTTACTATTTTATGTTACTGAGCTGCAGAAATTTGTTTAAATTGTTTTTGGATATATATTTTGTATTTGGGACTATGGATAATTGATTCACCCACCTCTCACTTATTCTAACAATAACGCTACAAGAGTTAATAGAGAATTCTACTTGAAATATAAAAAATGCTTAAACTACTTACTCTATCCTACTCTAATCCACCTCGCAAGTGGTCCTCCTTGGTCAAATTCTACTAACTATTAACACAGAATATAACTCAAAATAAATCCTTCATAGTATTTCTATAAAAATTGATTACATCATCATAAAACAATACACAGAACTAAAAGAGTAACTTTACTTACAGTTATAAGAACAATACAATCATTTGACTAACTTGATTTCTAGCTATCATATCCCTTTATATAGAGGATTGATATTTATTTAAACATAAAGATAAGGTCTGACTAATTCATGCCATAAAAAAAGGAGAATGAAACATCCCATGACAAAATATCATAAAGATTGAACAACCACTTCAATAAAATATTGATCATAGAGGAAATATAGCACAATCGTACTCCTATAATCCTTGAAACGATCATTCCTTTAATTCATTAGGAATATTCTACAGTGTTATAATGGATCTCCTCATCATGAATGAGACTTCTTTATTTCTTCATTAATGTTTTTGATCCACTCTCCAGCCGCTCCTCTTTCCCTGGTAGGTTAGTAGCACATGCATATATATTCAAGTATTCAACCATTCAACTTAATCCAAATGTTAGGACATACATAAAAACAATTATATGAAATACTACAACATATATATAATATCTAGCAAGGTATGTCAACTACTATCTACCCATAGGTTTTGTGGATTTGACTACACTTATAGTATGTACATAAATTAAAGTACTTAAAAGTCACAAGTGTTTTGGAAATGTCTTAAAACAGAGCATAAAATAGTATAAAATGAAGAAAAATTATTGCCCCATCATCTACCCCCTAAAAGAATAATTATTGTCCTGAAGCATTACACTTCTTAGAAATTCCTCTGAACTCTCCCACTTCAGTCTTTCCTTTTCTTTTTCTCTTGAAGGTGTAATAGAATCTGTTGGTTCTTTCCCAAAAGTCCATCATGTAGTCTTCCTAGAGTTGATCCAATTTGGTAGCATTAATATCATATAATGGCCACAAAAGAATTAGTGGTTGGAATGTCAAGGGACACTAGAGTTCCTTTTGAACTTTCCTTCCCAACTGCATGTACTTGGGTACCCGATTAATTGCTACCTCAAAGTTGAGAGGACTATGTGGTTCAGACTTCTTAAAAGCCTCTAGCAACCTATTCTATCTATTCTTGACACCAACTAGGGATCTGTGAATCATGAAATAGGGCATCCCTTGATACTCTTTATAAAAAATTTCTTTGATAGAAGAAATCATGTCCCTAGTTTCTAGTTTTTTCTTTCCATAGGTGAGAGTGAACTGGTCCCTAAGTAAAACATCAGGCTTACTACATTCAGCTCTCAAGTATAACTATTTTGATCTTTCTTGATCCCTATAATTATCTAATTTCCTACCATAATTAGTTTCATTGTGCATCCATGACATCAAGGATTTTAGATGTATGTCTCCAATGAAAAGAGAGGGATTTCAATAAGTCTCCTCAACAATGATGAAGTTATGGAGATATAGTTCACAAAGAAAGTTTTATTGCCAAACAAGAAGGGTTTAGTATAAACCATAAAGTTCTTGAGCTTGTTGGAAACAATTGTCTGAAGGAAATTGCTACTCAATTATGTATTGTCTTTGATGTCACACTATGTCATAGTCCACAGCAATCAGCCTCTACCGAGCTCAGTCGGTCTACCAGTCAGGAATATTCAGTGTTTACCGAGTTCACTCAGTTGCCGAAGAAAAGATAGTGTTTACCGAGTTCACTCGGTTGCCGAAGAAAAGATAGTGTTTACCGAGTTCACTCGGTTGCCGAAGAAAAGATAGTGTTTACCGAGTTCCCTCGGTCACCGAAAGATTATAGAAAGATATGATCACCGAGCACTGTCGGCCCTTGAAGGATTTTTGCAAATAGAGTTTACTTAATTCAACCGACTGTTATACTAAATAATGTCGATTTGACTAATCCAAAATCATATAAATAAAAGGTCAAAAGTGAAAAGTAAATAACAACATAGCAGAAGATTTACAGAAGAAAAGAAGGAAAGGTATATGCGAACTTGTGAAGGATGTTCAGATATCCTTGAGGAGCAGCAGAGATTTATTTGATCAAAAAGGATCAGAATTATGCAAAACAGAGACCTGTAATCAGCAAGACAGTTGCATTATTATACAGGTCACTTTTTCATTGTTACCTTCTTATCATTGTAACAGTGAATTCTAAATCTCTTAACCGAGTTGGTTTAACAGCCATAATATAAATCCTCTAACAAGGTGACAATTCCATTGAATTGTTTTCAAGACCTCTTACCAGGCCACTCCTAGCAGGGTGTTTTAAATCCTCTAACAAGGTCACACCTAACAGTGTGTTTTGTAACCTTTCACCGGGTTGGCTTCTAACCGGGCATCACTTCAGAAAAGTGAAAATCAGTATCTAGATACATTGGTGGTTTTTCCCATATTGGGTTTCCACGTTAAATCTTGTGTCTCTTGTGTTCTTAATTGCTTTCACAATCATTTACATGCACTGATGAATATCTAAAGATATTATTGCTAATACTTTCTGCATCTTCAAAGTTACTGCAATCTATTTACTGAGTGCTAAAACAAACAACAGTGTTAAGATATCCTAAGGGATCTGCAAAGAATTAAAGATCAAGATTTATGGTTGTCTGATTCACCCCCCCCCTCTCAGTCACTTCATCCATATTCCATCAATTGGTATCAGAGCTTTTGGTGCTTGCAGGAAAGGTTTCAAAGACCTAAGCTAAATATCAGGATGTCTTACAAGAGGGAAATTCCAAAGCTTAACAGAGATAACTTTTCAGCATGGCAAGGTCTCATGCGACTTCATCTGGCTTCCATTGGTGATTCAGGATGCAAATACATTGATGAAGAATACACAATTCCTAATGGCGCATTAACTGTAGAAGACATTGCAGATAAAAAGACTCACAACACCATGATGATAGACATTGCATCTGCTCTCAGCTATGAAGAATTTGATGATATTAAAGACTGCACTACTGCATATGAAATGTGGGTGGCACTGAAGAAAATATATGGTGGTGATGCAAATGTGAAGAGAGCCAAAGCAGAAAGCCTAAGAGGACAGTTTGACAAGATGAATATGAAGGAAGATGAAAACATTGCAAAATATGTTGAAAGAATCAAAGCAAGTGTAAGTGCAATTAGAGCTTCTGGAGGAACAATCTCAGATGAGACTGTTATAAGTAAGGTACTCAGAACACTACTCCCTATCTATGCAATAAGAGTATCAGCTATTCAAGAAAGAAGATGTGAAACAAACCACAGTATAACCTTGGATGCTTTAGTTGGAAGACTGACAGCTTTTGAATTAGACAATTATGACAACTATGTTCCTAGTTCCAAAAATATTGAATCAGCATTTGAGGCCAAGGTTTCACTAAAGAAAAACAAGAAAATTAAAGAAGTTCAGACAGACAGTGAAGAGGAATCAGAAGAAAGTTCTGATAGTGATCTTCAAATTGTAGAAGCATTACTTGCAAAGAAGTACTCTAGAGGGAAAGGTAAGTATAAAGGTAAAACTCCTTTAATCTGTTTTTCATGTGAAGAAATTGGACATATTGCAGCTAGGTGCCCAAACAAGCAAGTTAAGGAAGAAAAGAGAAGTCACAAGTACTATGGCAAAAAGAATTTCAAATCATACAAGGATAAAGGTAAGAAATCATGTTTTATGGCTAAAGATTCTGATGATAGTGAAGAAGAAATTGTCTTTATTGCTATAAAAGATGAATCTGATGATGATGAAGATAAGATAGCACTTATTTCTCATATAAGAAAAGATGATATATGGATAATAGATAGCGGATGTTCACACCACATGACTGGTGATAAGACAAAATTTGAATATCTAGAAGACTGTGACAATGGTAATGTAAGATTTGGAAACAATGAACCTTGTTGTATAAAAGGAAAAGGAAGAATCTCATTAACCAAAGAACTCATATGTGATAATGCTTACTGGGTTGAAGGACTAAAACATAATCTTCTAAGTGTAGCACAGCTAATCAACACTGGTTTCAAGGTTGAATTCATGAATGGTCAAGCAAGACTGCTGGATGAAAAAGGAAAACTCATTGGATCAGGCAAACAAACAAAAGGTAACCTATTTTATCTTGATCTCAATGAATATTCATGCCTTATTGCTCAAATAGAAGAAAGTCGGCTATGGCACAAAAGGTTATGTCATGTGAATTTTGATAACATGATAAAAATAAGCAAATTCAAGAAGGTTAGAGGCATTCCTACTTTGAAGAAACCTGACACTGGTCTATGTAAGAATTGTCAGATTGGCAAAATGAGTAAAACTAGTTTCAAAAGTAAGAACTATCAGTCTAAAGAAATTTTGGAAATTGTGCATACTGATTTATGTGGACCTATTGGAATACAAAGCTATACTGGAGATAAATTCTTTATTCTTTTCGTTGATGATTATTCTAGAATGATGACTGTTATGTATTTAAGAGAAAAATCAGAGGCATTTGAAAAGTTCAAATGGTACTTAGCAAGAGTAGAAAAAGAAACAGGGAAAAGATTGAAATGCTTAAGATCAGACAGAGGTGGTGAATTCATCTCCCATGATTTTAACAACTTCTGCATTGAAAGAGGAATCAAAAGACAGGTATCAGCTCCTAGAACTCCTGAGCAGAATGGAATAGCAGAAAGAAGAAACAGATCTATTATGGATTGTGCAAGGACTCTAATGATAGAAAAGAACATCGCTATAAAGTACTGGAAGGAAGCTATCAGCACTGCAGTTCATACCTTGAACCGAGTACAACTGAAGAAAGACACATTCAAAACTCCTTATGAATTATGGTATGGCTATAAACCTAATGTAAGTTATATGAAAATATTTGGCAGCAAGTGTTATATCTTAAAAGAATCCAGAAGAAATAAATTTGATGTGAAAAGTGATGAAGGAATATTCCTAGGATATTCTAGCAAAAGCAAGGCATACAAATGTCTGAACTTATCTACTCACAAAGTCATAGAAAGTATACATGTAAAATTTGATGAGTTTGCAGAAAAGACTGAGGAAGAAAGCAAAAAGGAACCTGAGAACTACAGAAGATTCATTTACATTGAACCTGAAACATTGACAGACACAACTATCAATAAGGAAGCTATATCTACCGAGCCGAGCACAGTTACCGAGTCACAAACCGAGTCACAAGAAGAAGTTCAAACCGAGTCACAGGAAGAAATTCAGACCGAGTCTCAGCCTGAAGTTACCGAGCAAATATCTACCGAGTCCGAGCAACCTGAAGAAGAGATCCTAGAAGACAACAGCATGATTCATTCAAAAGGCAAGGAACCTATACTAGCCAAATATGTCAGAAGACATCATACACCAGATCAAATCATTGGAAACAAATCAGATGGTACTATGACAAGAAGCAAGCTAAAAGGTACATGTCTACTTACTGATTTTGAACCTAGAAATATCAAAGATGCATTAGAGAATGAAAGTTGGATTGAAGCAATGAATGAAGAATTAGAACAAATACAAAAGAACAAAACTTGGACTCTTGTATCTAGACCTAAAGATAAGAATGTAATTGGAACAAAATGGGTATTCAGAAACAAAGCTAGACTGGTATGTAAAGGTTACTCTCAAGAAGAAGGTATAGATTATGGAGAAACTTTTGCTCCTATTGCAAGATTAGAAGGTGTAAGAACTCTACTTGCTTATGCAGCACACAAAGGATTTAAGGTATATCAGATAGATATAAAATCTGCATTTCTCAATGGAATTCTTGATGAAGAAGTCTACATTGAACAACTTGAAGGTTTTGTTGATCCAGACAAAAGGGACATGGTCTGCAGGTTACACAAAGCATTGTATGGTTTGAAACAAGCTCCTAGAGCATGGTATGAAAGACTCCATAACTATTTGATTCAGATTAATTTCAAAAGAGCTAATGATAACAGCAATCTGTATATTAAAGAAGGACCGGATGACAAAATTGTATTGGCAGAAATATTTGTGGATGATACTATATTTACAGGGAATGAGGATTAGTGCAAAGAATTTTCAGAACAAATGAACAGAGAATTTGAAATGTCTATGTTTGGTTTAATAAAATTCTTTGTTGGTCTTCAAATTCAGCAAAGCAAAAATGGTATATACATTACTCAATCCAAATACATTAAGGAGATACTTAAGAAGTTTGGAATGGAAGATTCAAAACCAGTTGGTACACCCATGTGTACTGGACTGAAACTTACCAAAAATGATGATTCAGAAGAAGTTGATCAGACCCTATACCGATCTATGATTGGAAAATTACAGTATGTGGTACATACAAGACCTGATATTGCCTTAGCAGTCGGTATAGTAGCTAGATTCTCAGCAAAACCTAAGGAAAATCACATGATGGCAATCAAAAGAATCTTAAGATACTTAAAAGGAACTGAAGAGTATGGTTTGTGGTATAAATTTGGAGGCAATCTAGACTTGAAAGTGTTTACTGATGCTGATTGGGCAGGAAACATTGATGACAGAAAAAGCACAAGTGGTGGAGCATTTTTTCTTGGAAAAAGACTGGTATCCTGGACTAGTAAAAAGCAGAATTGCACATCTCAATCCACAGCTGAAGCAGAATATGTTGCTGCTGCAGTAAACTGTTCAAATATTGTTTGGTTTAAACAGCTATTAGAAGGTATGAAGGTTGAAATCAAAGAACCAGTTGTTATATTTTGTGACAATACCAGTGCAATAAACATTTCTAAAAATCCAGTGATGCATTCCAAAACCAAGCACATTGCTATTAAATATCACTTTGTCAGAGAATTGGTGCAGGACAAGGAAATCAGATTAGAATATATTCATACAAAAGAACAGATTGCAGACATTTTTACCAAACCATTACCTAAGGATGCATTTATGTATCTAAGAGGTAAGTTAGGGGTCATTCCCCTATCCGAGGCTCACTAAATATAGTTTTAGTGATGCATCAACCAGAACATGATTGAAAATCAACTTGTTGATGCAGCATATTAAAGGAATCATTGCATATGAATCAGTACTTGAGGTACATTAATTTTCACCGGTAATATGTGAATTATCTTTGGCATATGTTGTCAAAGAGGGAGTGTTTGCTATGTCTTTACTATTACTTCAAGAAATTTTCAAATAGTCAGAAGGAGAAATTTTCAGGATACAGGAAGTTTGCTGACAGAGGGAGATTTGAATCTAAACCGAGCTAACTCTTTCAAATTTCTTATGATATGACATATTGTGTTGCCATCAATGCCAAAGAGGGAGATTGTTGGAAACAATTGTCTGAAGGAAATTGCTACTCAATTATGTATTGTCTTTGATGTCACACTATGTCATAGTCCGCAGCAATCAGCCTCTACCGAGCTCAGTCGGTCTACCAGTCAGGAATATTTAGTGTTTACCGAGTTCACTCGGTTGCCGAAGAAAAGATAGTGTTTACCGAGTTCACTCGGTTGCCGAAGAAAAGATAGTGTTTACCGAGTTCACTCGGTTGCCGAAGAAAAGATAGTGTTTACCGAGTTCCCTCGGTCACCAAAAGATTATAGAAAGATATGATCACCGAGCACTGTCGGCCCTTGAAGGATTTTTGCAAATAGAGTTTACTTAATTCAACCGACTGTTATACTAAATAATGTTGATTTGACTAATCCAAAATCATATAAATAAAAGGTCAAAAGTGAAAAGTAAATAACAACATAGCAGAAGATTTACAGAAGAAAAGAAGGAAAGGTATATGCGAACTTGTGAAGGATGTTCAGATATCCTTGAGGAGTAGCAGAGATTTATTTGATCAGAAAGGATCAGAATTATGCAGAACAGAGATCTGTAATCAGCAAGACAGTTGCATTATTATACAGGTCACTTTTTCATTGTTACCTTCTTATCATTGTAACAGTGAATTCTAAATCTCTTAACCGAGTTGGTTTAACAGCCATAATATAAATCCTCTAACAAGGTGACAATTCCATTGAATTGTTTTCAAGACCTCTTACCAGGCCACTCCTAGCAGGGTGTTTTAAATCCTCTAACAAGGTCACACCTAACAGTGTGTTTTGTAACCTTTCACCGGGTTGGCTTCTAACCGGGCATCACTTCAGAAAAGTGAAAATCAGTATCTAGATACATTGGTGGTTTTTCCCATATTGGGTTTCCACGTTAAATCTTGTGTCTCTTGTGTTCTTAATTGCTTTCACAATCATTTACATGCACTGATGAATATCTAAAGATATTATTGCTAATACTTTCTGCATCTTCAAAGTTACTGCAATCTATTTACCGAGTGCTAAAACAAACAACAGTGTTAAGATATCCTAAGGGATCTGCAAAGAATTAAAGATCAAGATTTATGGTTGTCTGATTCACCCCCCCCCTCTCAGTCACTTCATCCATATTCCATCAGAGCTGTCCTAAACTCAGATTGTTTATCTTTGAGGGTCATCATCAATTGGAACATGAGAAGCTTCTCTTTCAAGAAAATGACATACACTCTAGGATGAGGCCTGCAAGCTATAATTTGGTCAGCCAACTTTAAGGCATGATCCATCTTATGTTTGTTTTTCTTCATTTTCTCTTTCAAGTTCTCTATTTCCTCTTTTTGATCTTCAATCTCTTTTTGCATCTTCTTTCTC